>CM075855.1:25298359-25958359 GCA_037975125.1 Latrodectus hesperus | reverse complement strand
TAATTTGATTTTTTGAATATTTTCTCTATCTTCTTGCATTAACTTCTTTTCTTTAAAAAACTGTCTTCATAAGATTGTTGTTCTAAGATTTTACATATCTTTCTAACTCAATTAGCACTTTATCAGATTACAGTGAACCTAGGCAAGAAAACTAGTCTTGCTCCCTCATCTGATAAACAAAAGGAAATGATATGATAAGAAAGGAAGTACACAAGCTTTTCGTTAAAAAAAATCAATTTTCCACTAAGTCTATAAAAATTCAGTTCTTGCTTTTCAAGAATTAACACAAGTAAAAAGAATGATTAAAATTAACTTTTTAGATATAGTAAACCTTAAAATATTACTTAGAAACATTGCCTTTTTATAAATTGATACTGTAAATGTATCAATTTATAAAATCATATTTATTTGTCAATCGCTTGTTTAATTTATATTAATGGGTGTATGCATATATTTTTAATTGATTTTCTCATCATTTGCTCATTCTTCTTCAACAAAGAATTATATAAAGAAATCGCTTCATTTTGAGTTGATGTATTTTCATGAATTCAAGTTCATATTGGTAATTAAACAACGTTTATTTTACTTAAGTTTTGTAGTAGGGTATTATTATAAGCAAGAAATATTAATAAATTATTTTTAACTTTCATTTTATAATTTTAAATAAATTAGATTAAATAGAATTTTTATTTCATTATACAAAAGATACTAAACAGTAGATATAAAATTTTAAAAATTAACTCAACATCTTAGCATACCGTGTGAAGTATTAATAGAGCATATTCAACAACGGAATATATTAATGGTGCATGTTCAAAAATTTTTAATACAAATAGATTAAAATTTTCTCTCCTTTTTGTAAGACTTAAAAATTATGAAGAATGATTCTTATGAAATGCTATAAAGAAATCTAAATAACGTGCAATGTCATTCACTTGAAAAAAACTGCATGATAAAATGAGATTACATTCTTAGAGAGTTTTATCACTATATTGTGTGTATTCCTGATAAATTTTATAATCACTTCTTATCTATTTATTCTTTACGTTTAGAAAATGAACTACCCTAAGCATAAGCCTGGTGTATTTGATAAATAACAAAATACTTTCGAAGAAAATGAAACTAATTAAAAAAAGTTTCTTAATAATAATTATCTCATTTTTCTATTATATTAATTATCAAATTATCTTGAGAAAAATAAAACAATAAATAAGTAACGTTTTTATCTCAGAAACTACAACATTACAATTTAAATATTCAAACTACATTTTGAATTTTTTTTCAAATATTAAAATTATTTATTTTATATATATATATATATATATATATATATATATATATATATATATATATATATATATATATATATATATATATATATATATATATATATATATATATATATATATATATATATATATATATATATATATATATATATATATATATATATATATATATATATATATATATATATATATATATATATATATATGCAATTTATTGTGATAATTTAGCAATTTTTTCCATATAGAATTTCCCGTTTCTTCTTCCAAAAGACTAGTCTTATAAATAAATATTCTGAAAGATTTTAGGATGTGCATTTATATAATAATACGAAATGTTTGTGTATTTTGAACAATCTTATTTAGACTTATTTACGTTTCTATGATTTATAAAGAAGTTGATTAAATTGAGAATGAAGACATATGAATTGTAGTATACTTGAGTAGTTATCAAAACCATCCCAGTTTTTAAAAAGGTTAACATTTGGTAATTTATTGAAAAGATCAATCGGTTGTCAGAAAACATGTTTCTAACAGTTTATTTCCACCTCTCTGATGACTGACTATTTCCTATATGTCAAAAGAAATCATATCGAACAACTATCACAATAGTTATCTTCATGGTTAAATATTCCCTTAATAAAGAAAGATTTACCAGCTTTAAACTTCTTATAAAGAACATCTAAATATCTCATGTTTTTATTAAACTAACAATCAAATATCGAAGAATATAGGAATATAGAAATAAGGGGAGAAATGGCATCATCAAAATTCGAATTCAATTATCTCATATTTGCGCTATGTCCCATAAATAGAAAAGTCAGAATTTGTCCTTTATTCAGATGACAAGTGTATAAACACAAAATAAGAGGGGATAAAAAAACGTTCAAATAAAGAATTTCTTCAAAAAGACATATTTAAATGTGACAAAATCATTGTCTACACTGAAAATGCAACAAACTTCCCGAAAAACACATTTCTGGACTGTTGTACAGTATGAAGATGAAAGCCTCATACGGAGAAACCTTACTGTGATGGTATGAGCTCCAACAATTGATCTTGATTTTCTTTTTAGAATTTATCATCCTTTGAGCTAATTCTGATGAATAGGGAGTGGTTGGATACAAGTATACACAAGAATAGTACACTATCAATGTATTACTTTAAACTGGTTAATGGCTTTCTTTATCAAAATGAAACTCAACGCATCTGAAATGGTATCATACAACTATATCAATATGTACTCACTCTTTTAAGCCAGTTCAAATAATTGATATATGTAGCTCCAATGACGAAGTGATTGATGTTCAGTTTTTACAAAGAATGATCATCTCTTAAGAGTTAAGAGCTATTTCATTAAAATGTCCATGAACATTCGGGGTATGTGACATATTTTATTACTGTAATTTTCTCCTTTAACTGTAATTTATTTAAAATTTAAGCTTGATATTCTTCACTACCTTACGAAACTTGAGTATTTTCGTTTGTGTACATAATTATTGCTTTATTAACTGAATAAATACAAATATTGCGGCAATCTATAATTTATTTTTATTAACTTTCCATGCCGCCCAATTTGCCTAGTGGTCAGCGTGCCTGACTGCGGATAGTTAGGTCCTGGGTACGAATCCTGGTTTGGGTATGGATGTACTTTCTCTCTATCTATCCTGTCTTTGTCCTTTCCTTGCATGAATGGGATGTGAATGGTCACCTACTCTATAAACGGGTACCTATGGCATGTGTGTACTGAGGAAGTCGGACTCCACACCTGAATAGGTTCAGTTGGGAAAGTGAAGCAGCGCACCCCATAATGCCAGCCTAGCTGGTACACGACAACAATCCTACAACATTAACTTTCCATAAATATTACTTTTTCTATTTTTTGTTTTGTTGAGCATTTAGCTAACATTCGAAGTCTATTGCTGAAAGATTGCTGAGTCCTTATCCAATTTACACAGCCATTTTCAATAAAAATATATTTAAAATTCTTGTTTTACCTGTACTGATCAGGAGCTCATTGTGAGTACTGGAATTAGTTGTACAATCAGCAAAGAAAGTTGAGTTTATAATTAATCTGAAACTAGATATTAAAATTTTTCAACTAGTAAAATAACTAAAATATATTATGATTTCTTATGTGATTTTTCGCTACTTTCTTATTAATTAATTAGAAAAAAAGCTTTTCAACTAGATGCATTTAATTTGACAATTAAATATTTTTTATCAATTCGCCAATCAAGTTATCAATAAATTAATGTATTTGAGGTCATTTTTAAGTTTCATCATTTACTGTATATAGCTAGTTTTTAATAAATGCAACTATTATCATATTTTCATTATTTTCAAACACTTTAAGAAATTAGACTATCAAGTTATTAAGAAGAATCAGTTGAATTAAGCATTTTTACAAAGATAATGTAGTTTAACAGAATTTACATTTTATACACACACATATTAACATATTAAAATTATTTTAGGTTTTCTAATCTATTTTCAGTCTGTTTACAGACTGATAAAGCGAATTTTTTAAACTCAATTCTGACTCATTGCTTTATGACAAAAAAAAGCTGATTTTTTCAAAAACGTGTAATCCAAAAGATAAGCATATTTGTTACGTTTGGAAAATGTATTAAATATTTTTATGCTTAAAAATAGGTTTAAATTTTCCAATGATACAATTTAAACAGAAACTTTTTATTGAGCGGAATAGTTTATTGCTAAAATATAAGACTGAAATAATGAAATATATGTGACACTTAAAACTGAAAAAATTCAAAGCAGCTCAATATTTAAAAATAATTATTAATTTAAATTTTAATTGCTTTCTCTTTCTTAACAAATAAATTTTTAGGTTATTAAACAAACAAATTTTCAGTTTTAAAATAATAAAAAATATGCTATGAATTTATTTTTAGTTCATGTAGGGTTTTCAAAAATAAAATCTATCAATTTCCATTGTTATTGCGTAATATCTTCCCATCCGTCATTTCCGGCTGGCAAAGAACTTACCTTTCCATTTCCTCTGGGATTAAAACTTTTTCATGTCATTTATTTTATTAATAAATTTATGTCCTAATTTACGAATTTAATCACGCACACATTAGAACTCATATTTAATTTTAAAGATGCTACAAAATATTTTTCAGGGTTATTTACTGCAAGTGCATGACTACGTTAGTAATACATTATCGGAAAATGCTTCATTCAAATGTTTCATTCTCAATTTTCTTACTTAGAGGGAAATATTAATTTGAATTGTTCCTGCACTCTTTCAGAATAGACATTTTTAATAATTGTATTCAATATTTTGAAATTAACTTAAGATTTTAAAATTAATGAATAACCACAAATCAAGAATATTCTGTGAGAATAATTTTAACTTTCTGTAAATCTTTGTTATAGAAGCTAGAAAAAATAGTAAATCTTATAAACAACAAAGATTTTTAACACTTACTACTAGTGCTCTCTAAAATCTAGACAATATTCTTTTACTCTTTGTACGGTACAAGAGTTGACATTCACTGCGAACATAGCAGTTAGAAGCTCATTTTGAAATATTGGCTATCGTATTAATTAACTTTTGTCACATACTCCTCCAAAAAATTTTACTGAAAAAGAGAAAAAGAGAGATACAATGATGATGGTTGTCTTAATATTTTGTAAATCACATTCCATCATTTAATGACTTTTTAATCAAAGCTATCCAATCCAATATAGCACTTGATAATTATTTATGTACACAATCATGTTTTTTTATGATATCGATCCAAAAACATGTCATTGATAAATGACTGTTTATTGCAAATCCAAGTGAAAATCTAACTGGATAAGCCCCGTGAATTTATCCTTTTTAAAAATTTAAAAGTCTAGACTTTCTTCTTTGTATAAAATAGTTGAAAGCATTCATAAATTTGCTTTCAACGACCACACTGCAGAATGATATTTGCCAAATATTCACAAAAGAATAATAATAGTCTTTTAATATGGGAGTCATTCACACAAACTTACTTCTCATTAACTGGTTGCTCTGATTTTACGTTTATAATTATCTTAATGTATTATATTTTACTGCATGTATCATCATACACGTAAACACCAGATGATGAAAGTAAATCTATAGTGTAAAACATGCATAAATTCTCAAAAAATTCCCTTTATTGAACATGCAAAGGAAATGTTTACAGTTAAAAATTTGCCAGTAGTTTTCAAAATTTTTTTTAACTTACAGTGATGGATATCGTGTATTTTAATTACCAAGCTTTTTGAATTCTAAATAAGTATCAAATCCCTCCGAAGACACACCTTCGCAGGTTGCACACGTTTTGGTAAAAATTCCACATTCCTGAAAAACTAACCCTTCCCTGAGGTTTATTAGGCTGGAATCGCAGTTTTTCCTGGCGAATATAACGTCCGATCTAACAAAATTCAATCATGTTGTCTCCTGCTTAGATCCCGATATACTAAATTCGGTTCACGACATTTTAGAGAGACCACCTACTACCGAGAAATACGATGCCTTAAAAAAACGTCTAATTTCAGTTCATTCAAAAGTGAAACATCTAGAATTCAAACCTTATTGCAGAGAGTAGAACTCGGTGACCAAAGACCCTCCAAATTACTAAATCGCATGCGTTCATAAGCTGGGGATACCGTGGGTGAAGCGCTTTTACGCTCGTTATGGCTCACGAGGCTGCCATATAACACGCAGACTATTTTAGCCGCTTTCAGCGAGGATGATTTGAATAAAATAGCCGCAGTTGCTGACAAAATAAGCGATCTAGCTATCTTTTCGTATGTAAATTCTATCATCCCTAACTCTCATGATTCTGTCACGGCTCGCTAGGAATTCCAAGTAGCGCAGTTAACTCAATAGGTTAGCGAATTAAACACCGCCCTGGAATGCAGTTCCCGTAGTCCTAGGCGTAATTTCCGCCGATCATTTCAACGCAGCAGATCTCGCGATAGTCCCCGCTCTCGCACTAACTTCAGTCACTACAAGGAATGTACGAATGAACTCTGTTTTTACCATGTCAATTTTGATGATCAAGCGCGAAAGTGCCAAGCTCCATGTTCTTTTCGTCAGTCGGGAAACTAAACCGGCGATTGCTCAATGGCCAATCTAGCGACCGCCAAGTGAATCGTATTCTTCTGAATCGTTCAAAATTAAATTGTCTAATTGACACAGGAGCAGACATATCTGTTTTGCCTAAAAAATATGCTCCAAAAACCACACCCTCTGAAAATTTAGCCTTATATGCAGCAAATGGCACTAAAATTTCTACTTTTGGCAATAAACGCCTCATTATTAATTTAAATCTCCGCCGAAAATTTTCGTGGTTATTCGTCATTGCTGACATAAATCAACCAATTATAGGTGTTGACTTTCTTAAACATTTTGAGTTACTTGTCGATATCAAAAATTACCGTCTGATCGACTCTCGGACGGCTCTCTCGTCAAACGGCATATCTTTCAACAATTTTTCCCTGGATTCCAACATATCCGTACTCATCGGCGATTCCAAATTTGAAAAATTACTCGCTGAGTATCGTGAGCTTACAAACCCTTCTTTAGTAACAAATGACTTTAAAACTTATGAAATTTTCTATCACATTGAAACTAAAGGACCCCCTGTATTTTCCAGACCCTGCGTTTGGCCCCAGAATTACTCAAAGCAGCGCGTTTAGAGTTCGAATACCTAATGTCTCAGGGAATTATTCGACCGTCCAAAAGCCCTTGGGCCAGTCCCCTCCACATGGTCCGCAAATCTAACTATGATTGGCGCCCTTGTGGCGACTACCGTCGCTTGAACGCTGTGACAACTCCTGACAGGTATCCTGTACCCCATATTCAGGATAGTACACAGGTTTTTTTCGGCAAAAATATTTTTCTACCCTCGACTTGGTAAGAGCGTATCATCAGATTCCCGTCAATCCTGAGGAAGTTCCGAAAACTGCCGTAACCACCCCATTCGGTTTGTTCGAATACCTTAAAATGCCATTTGGACTTCGTAACGCCGGTCAAACTTTCCAAAGATTCATACATCAAGTGCTTTACGGATTGAATTTTTGCGTCCCCTACTTCGATGATCTCCTTATAGCATCGGCAACCGAAGACGAACATATTAAACACCTTCGTATCAATTTTGATAAACTCCGCGAATAAGGACTAAAATTCAACCCCTCTAAATGTGTTCTTGGAAAAACATCAGTCTCATTTCTTGGTTGCTTAATAACACCCACTGGCGTAAGCCCTCTTCCCGAAAAGTCAGCAGTAATTTCTAACTTCCCTAAGCCTGAAACACTGTCTGAACTTAAAAAAGATTTTTAGCTATGCTAAATTTTTATCGTCGTTTCTTGCCTATGACCGCAGCTACTCAAGCCCCACTGCATTTACTTCTAAAAAACTCTAAAAAGAATGACAAACGACCTGTTCTTTGGACAGAGGAAACAACTGCCGCGTTTGAAAAATGCAAAAGCGATTTAATGAATTCAGTCACTCTTGGTTTCCATTCCCCTGATCAGCAGATATCATTAATGGTGGATGCTTCCGATATCGCCATAGGAGCAGTATTGCACTCCCAAAGTACCAATGGCTTACAACCTTTAGCTTTTTACTCCAAGAAACTGACGCCAGCTGAAACCAAGTACAGCACATATGACAGAGAATTATTGGCTATCTATTCTGCTGTAAAATATTTTCAGCATAACCTTGAGGGACAAACATTTTCTATATTTACTGATCATCGTCGACTTACATTTTTGTTAAAAAAAATTCAAACTCTGCATCTCCTAGACAAATTCGGCATATGAATTTTATCGCTCAATTTAGCATTGACATTCAACATGTTTCTGGATCAAACAACCCAGTTGCCGACGCCTTATGGAGAATTTTCGCCATTAATATCAATAACGCCACCGATTTCGCACGTTTAGCTGAAATCCAGGAAAAGGATGCAGAACTCACTCAATTACTATCAACTTCAGATAGTTCCTTAAAGCTACAGAAGATGGAACTGTCCCCAGGACTTAAATTATTTTGTGATGTAACCAACGATCGAATCCGTCCGTTTGTTCCCTATCCACTCCGAAAAACTCTGTTTGACTCCGTCCATGGACTTTCCCATCCAGGAGTACGAGCGACCAAAAGACTGATTCTCTCTCGTTTCGTCTGGCCTTCAATTTCAAAAGACTGTGTTGCATGGACTCGCGCATGCATTGATTGCCAGAAGTCAAAAGTTTCCAGACACAACCATAGCCCTTTGCAGGCCTTTGCTGTTCCCTTACAACGCTTTCAACATGTGCACCTGGACATTGTCGGACCTTTACCCCCGTCGGAAGGATATTCTTATCTTTTAATAATGATGGGCAGATTCTCTCGCTGCCGGAAGCTATTCCGATACGTGACATTTCCACTAAAACCATCTCCCGAACTTTTGTTAATCATTGGATTGAAAGATTTGGAGTACCTACAACCATAACAACTGAGCTAGGTCATCAGTTCCAGTCGAACTTATTCACGAATCTCAACAAAATCCATGGCATTCACCGAATTCGCACAACTCCATACAACCCTGCCGGGAACGGATTAATTGAGAGGTTTCACCGATCATTAAAACAATCGCTAATGTGCCACAATGACGTCCAGTGGACATCAAGCCTGCCCATTACGTTGCTGGGTCTTCGATCAGCCTAAAAGGAAGACCTTGGTGGTACCTGAGTCAAGATGCTTTACGGTACAACAATTCGGCTGCCTGCAGATTTCTTTCAGGCAACAAGTGTCTCTACTTCCCTGGATCCAGCTTCCTTCTTGCAAAAGCTGTGCGAGTCTATGAGAAATGTTGCACCAGTGCCCACTTCCGCTCATATCAGCCCCAAGTATTTCGTGCACCCAGCCTTGGATTCGTGCACTCATGTGTTTGGGAGGCAGGATGCAGTAAAACCTCTGTTCAGTCGTCCATATGATGATCCTTATCAAGTGCTTAAACGGCTTAATAAAACTTACACTCTCCTCATTAAAGGAAAAGAAGCTGTTATCAATGTCGACCGTCTAAAACCAGCATTTTTGGTGTCTGGGGCCCCTGAATCTTTAGTTCCTGTTCCCAAGCTTCACCGAACTCTCCAAAAGCGATGCCTGTTCCTGGGATTCAAGACTGCTGTAAACGAAGAACCCCTGTGCAAACTACGTGATCCGGCAGAAGAGTTCCTTTCAACCCACGATATCTCTAACTCCTCGTGCCTTAGGCACTTGGGGGGGAGTAATGTCGTGAAACACTTCTGCTCGGAAGTTGGCAGCAGCAGCTAGAAAAACTTTCTACCTGAACATTGGCAACACCAATCTTCTCCGAACAATACCGCATGGTGAGCAACGGAGCACATTCACGTTTTCCCCGACGATGTGAACGGACTAGTTTAGAAATCGTTTCGCTCTGAGATTTTATGTATTTACGACTTTTTAGCAAATCTTTAATTAGCAATAAAATTCAGTTCAATTTCAAAATATGGTGTGCGCTGCAATTATTTAAAACCAGTTAACCTGCACCCTATACATATATATATATATATATATATATATATATATATATATATATATATAGTGTGTGTGTGTGTGTGTGTGTGTGTGTGTGTGTGTGTGTGTGTGTGTTTATATATATATGTTTATATATATATATATATATATATATATGTATATATATATATATATATATATATATATATATATATATATATATATATATATATATATATATATATATATATATATATATATATATATATATATCACCCCAAACATTTATAATTTCCTAATATGAAAATATTCAAACAATGCAAAGATATAAGAAATATCGGAGATTTTAAGAAGTATTATCATTATGCTAATGATTTCAATCCTAGAAATCAGAGGAGAGAATTTGTATGAAAGTTTCTTGTGAAATAAAAAAACGAGACAACTTTGATAACATTTTTTTCATCTTTCTATTTTTTTAGACTTAAAGCAGCTATCAAAGACTTTTATCAGATATCTAAATCAATAAATTTTAAGAAATGTATATGTTAAAATAGCATCATTATTTTCAAATAAGGAATGAACCAGAAAATATCGAATATTTATTTTATTTTCTTACTAATCAAATTGTATTTTTGAAAGGTAGTTCAGACTACGCACTTACATACACAAGAAAATAATAAAGATTTTCTTTTCAAAATAACAAAGTTTAGCCAGTTATAAGGAATCAATTTAAATTTTAGTTTTAAATCAAAGTGTTTGATCTATTTTAATTCACATCTCATATTGTCTCTGAAATATCAATGATGAAAATAGATCAGAAGTTGATGATTCTAGTTAAGTTGTATTTTAATATATTTAGTAAATATGAAATAAATACAACATAACTTAAAAATCAATACACAGTATAGATATTTTCAGCTTTCCAGAAGAAACATTCTTTGCGTGAATATGGCTGTCTTAAGTCTCTTGAGCATCTGTCCCGTTTGGCCTTTCGAATAAAGTTTTCTTGGACGATGCGTCATATTCACGGGTTTCATAGGAAGAAACTTGGAAAATTCCTAACACCCTCATCATATCTGCTTGTAGAATTTAGAAACACGTCTCAATCTCCCGCTATTCAACAATGGCTGGTATGGAGCTTGATAGCTTCTTCGTCGAAAAACTTATACTATCTTCTCCCTCTTTAAACTTCCATACTCCCAAAAGATAAAAACCAGTCTTAGACCAAACAGCACCCATAAATTATTTTCTCCTTATTAATAAATTATAGTGACATTTATATGACATCTTTACTACATGTAATATTATTTAATGTTATTTTTAGAAAAAAGCATAAAGCATCCAATATAAGCCTTAGACTTTTTAAATACTTTTTGTAGTCTATAAAGTAATTTATTTTTTATGAAAAAATTATTTTCCATGTTATTAAAAGTTTTTCCATAAGAACAATTCAAGTTACCTTGAAATTTTAACTCCATCACAACTTTCAAAAGAATTCCCTCTTCAAATTCTTTCAATTGACGCAACTCATTTTATTCTCTTTTTAAACAATCACCCTTTCATATAAGACATCAATTGACCTTAAAGTAAATATTACCAGTTGCTTCACATTTTGAAATTACATTTCATAACTGAAACTAAATTAATAAGCAATATTTTTTATCAGACATGAAATTGATATGAATTGTTTCCACTACTTTAGTATTTAAAGTTCTTTTACTAAGTATATAATTTATTAATTTTAAGTTATTTAATAAAATAATTTAGTGAAGTCATGTAGTTTTGAAGATATTTAAATCTCAAGAAAAGTATAAAAAGTTTTTATTCCCATTAAATTTTTAAGATCTATAACTACGTAGATAACTCTTTGTATCTTGCACTACATTTTCTTAATAATAAATTCCCTGATATGTGTAACAAATAAAAAACTTAATACTTTAAAAGTGTTACATGACAAAATAATGTAATATATATTATTAAACCAAATTTTACTTTCTATTTGTTTCAAACTTGAATTCAGTGATTAAAAAATGAAAATGATTTATGCTAAGTTCACACATACCATTAGCACTATTAA
The DNA here is from genome assembly GCA_037975125.1 of Latrodectus hesperus. Classification (NCBI taxonomy): domain Eukaryota; kingdom Metazoa; phylum Arthropoda; class Arachnida; order Araneae; family Theridiidae; genus Latrodectus; species Latrodectus hesperus. The sequence goes on along the minus strand of CM075855.1, from coordinate 25,946,490 downwards.
TATCCTATTTTTACATTATCTTAATCAAAAAATGATAGATGTAAATCAGCGGTATAGTTGATTTTCTTATCAACATAAAATCATAAAAAGAATAAACCATGATTCAGTGTAATCAATAATTGATCTAAAACCAGTTTCATAATTTAATTTAAAAAGTAATTGATATCAAATGTATTACCATCTTTTGAAGAATAATATAAAACAAAAGATTAAAATGAGATGTTATATATCGTCATGAATAGTTACAATGATTTTTTTTTTCACATTTAAGAGTCTTTTTACATGATATGCATCAGAATTTCTAATTTAGAAAATCACTGAAAATAAGCAATTTTATCTTTACATGACATTATGCATTAAAGCAAAAAATGCCTACATATTAATGTAAGTTCAGATCAAACTAAACAGAGTCCTGAATTAATCAAGAAGATATTACTATTGCATCTCGTTAGACAATTGAAACAGTAGTATGTAAATTAGAGAAAAACATGAGCTTCTTCATCAAAATTAATTAAACTCGTTTTCCTAAATCCACTATTGAAAAGTCATATTTGAAAGAAAACTCAATGCTTACAATTCATTAGGTTTTATGCTTCTTATGGTATTCCTGATATTTGTAATTAAATAGAGTATTGAATTTCAATAGTGTTCTAATTACTATTGAAGCCGATAAAATTGGATTTTTATTGTGATATTCGTCAGACTATGGCAATAATATTCAAAATTATTATTTAAGGATTTCGCCATGATTGCGTTCTTCAGAGGGGAAGATAGATCCCGGATAACCTACCAAGTAGTAGTGAACACTAAGAAATATTTGCCAGAGAAAGACGCTTATTACAAATTTCACTTGTCAGCTAAGAAGTGACAAAATTAGCATTCATAAAATAACCCTTTTCAAATAGTGAATCCTCTATTTTCAAAATGGAGGATTCCGGATTCAATCTCAGTTCCTGCTGAGCAGTGGGAGATGGATGTTGCATTTCGGCATTCTAGATCCATGTCTGTGGGGTAGGGTACTCGGGAATTTTCTGGGTTTTCTTGTTGTTGTATGTAAATATGACTCACTTCCAACTTGAAACCCTATCAAAAAGTGAGATGCGATGGTTATTAAATTTCCTTTGAACAATCTAGAACTATTAGCTGTAAGTATATGTTGTCAAATTGTTATTGTATATATTATTTGACTGTGAAAAATTAAAGTATCATTTGTAACTTTAATTAATTTCATTTCATTAATTACAATCTCATATAAATCTATTGGCTAAAATATTGTACTTGAAATGGCATAATGATTTGAAACCCATCTTTTAAAAAGTTTTCCATACCTTAAAGTAAAAAAGCTTCGTTAAAATGCCGTTCAAAAAATATTCTACTTTGAATTTTAACCCCCTCTGTTCATAAAATGCTTTATTTAATAGCTCATGTATGGAGCAATATGTTTCCTTAGATAGATAGATTTTTTCTAAGAGATCTCAACATTAAACTTAACCCAACAACTATATGTTTCTTGATCTATATAATGATAAAAATGACTATTAAAATGATCACTTTTATTTTCCTATTCATAAAAAACCACTGTTACTGCGATCACTTTTCTAGATACTAAATTGAAATTGTATGAAAACTTTTAAAATTATTAGTTTTATAAAAACTATGAATTATTTTTATTATTTTTAGCATTCAGGTGTTAATGCACTGATTTAAAAGAAACTATTGAAAAATCACGTTTTATAACAGGAAATTATCTTTTGAACATCCTAAAGTGATACATGAGGCACAAATGTTGATTTTATAAATTTGAAAATTCATGGATTTTTAGAAGATACGAAAACTGAACTTAGAAGAATTGAAAATCTCCTTTGAAGAATCTTAAAATAATTGGATTCTCTACTGATCAGCCTTCTCGAGAATAAGTTGACATACACACCACGAATGCTTTCTCTTGTAACGTGAAGCTAAATGAAAATAGCACATCCATTAACAGTCTTCATAAAACCTATGCATGATAAAACTGAAACTAGTATTCTGACTCCAACTATTTGTGTAGTATGGAAAATTGATAAGGACACCCGTGTTGAAAGTAACCCTCATCAAGTGATCAGAGCTCAAAAATTAAGAATCATTGAACCGTGATTACAATTTATTATAAACAAATGCATATCAATACCTCATAAATAAAATTAAACTTGCTTTTTTATATATTTATAAGTTAATATGCAACATACACCCAATTAAATGAAAATTATATTTCAGAAACGAATTCAGAAGAATGAACTTAACAGCCTTAAAGTGACAATAACACATGTATACATATATATGTATGTATATACATACATGTATGTATGTATATATATATATATATATATATATATATATATATATATATATATATATATATATATATATATATATATATATATATATATATATATATATATATATATATATGTTGTTGTTGTTGCTAATCCCAGATTATCCAATTCCAATACTAGACCAACTCCACAAATCCATAAACAGTCAGGAAATCCAAGAACAAAAGGGGCTCTTCCAAACTCTCTCTCAGATCTTCTAAAAAAACCTCTTCCAAGTCAAAATTCAAGCTGCTCAAGATATGCTCAGGTGATGCCTGTTCAACTTTACATTTCGTGCATAAAATAAAAGTCTTTTGATCCAGCACATATTTGAGTCCCATTAAGTGACCACTAGCGAAGTGTGATAAAGGGAAAGACTTACAGCTTCTGTAGTCCGCAAAGACCTGGAGCACCATAAACAAGCTAATGGTAGAAGTCTGGATTTTTTTCCTTAGGAACGCCTGTTAGCTTTAGCTGGGCATAAGGGAATGACCTTCACGGCTTGGGTGGCCCTGCCAGGAACTATGCTACCGCCGTACTTTGCCCATTCCGCCCAGTGTCATCCCTCACCACGGTGAGGCTGCTAACGGACTAGAGAAAGATATACAAATATACATGCATGTGTATATATGCTGTATGTTGGATAAATTAGAAAAGTATACTGTAATATCATTAAAAAGAGTTAATTTATTTCCAAGTGCATTCTCCCTACATTTCGTTGCAATGTACATATATACACTACTGGCCATTAAAATTGCTACACCAGGAAAGCGGCACACCACACACGTGAAATTTGCAAGACAGGTAGAACTTGCTGTGTTATGCAAATGATTAGATTTTCAGCGCATTCATACAAAGCAGGCGACAGTAGCGACATCTACAATGCGTATAAAACCAGAGATTTGACAGCAGTTTTCTCATACTCAATTTCCGTTTCAACATTGTTTTCGGCAAAGAAAGTTGTTGTAATGCCTCGTGTAAGAAGAAGAAATGCCTATCAGCACGTGTCTGACTTTGATCGAGGAAGGATTATAGCCTACTGGGATTGCGGTTTATCGTACCGCAATATTGCTGCTCGCGTCGGTCGAGACCCCATGACTGTTAGCAGAATATGGAACTGATGAGTTCTGGGCAATCATACGGAACGTCATGCAGGATCTCAGTGACCCCCCATTACTAACAGCAGAGAAGACAGACATCTTATCCGCATGGTCACAAGGGATCGTACAGCCACGTCACGAACCCTGAGTCGAGAAATGGAGTCATTTGCAAGGCAACAAGTTTCTGCTCGAACAGTTCGACGACGTTTGCAGCAGCATGGATTGTCTGCATGGCGACCATGGCTTCGGCTACCATTGACGCTGCGTCACAGACAGGAGCGTCTTCAATGGTGTGATTAGCGACGAACCTGGACGCGGGAATGGCATCAAGTCATCTTTACAGATGAATCTCGGTTCTGTATACAGGACCATGATGGCCGCATCCGTGTCTGGAGGCATCGTGGAGAACGCGCATTGCCAGCTTGCATTGGACATCACCATACTGGCCCATCTTCTGGAGTGATGGTATGGGGTGCCTTTGGATACACGTCTCGATCACCTCTTGTTCGCATTACCGACACTTTGAACAGCAACCGTTACATTTCCGATGTGTTAAGGCCCAGGACTCTGCCCTATCTTCGAGGCCTCCCTAATGCTTTGTTTCAACAGGATAATGCACGACCACATATTGTCCGTACTGTTCTGAACCGTCTTGATACAGTACAGGTTCGACTGTTACCCTGACCAGCACGTTCTACTGATGGGTCACCAATTGAGAACGTGTGGTCAATGGTTGCCGAGCGATTGGCACTATATCACTCACCATCCAGTACTGTCGATGAACTGTGGCATAGTGTTGAAGCTGCATGTACTGAAATCACCGTACATGCCATACAATCTCTGTTTGACTCCATGCCTAGGCGGATAAATGCTGTTATTGCAGCCAGAGGTAGCTGCTCTGTGTACTGATTTCTCAAGATCTATACATCCTAATTTCCAGTAAATCTAATCACTTGTTCTTTCCACTATAATGTATGTGTCCAATAAATATCGTTCTGTTATTTGCATTCCTTCTTGGTGTAGCAATTTTAATGGCCAGAAGTGTATAAGGGTGTACAATTGTAAGTTAAACTTAACTCTGTTTGTAAAAAAACAGATTATCAGCAAATGCTGCACAAAATAAAAATGAATTAATTAAAATGTATTATTCAATGCGTTTTAAAATATTAGACATAAAGAAGTGTAGTTAAAAAATTAAAATTACAGTATAGAACTGATCAATTGCTATGTCTTAGATCAATTTAAAAAATTCAAAGGCAATAAGAAGTTAATTGTATTTAAACACAGTCCTTTTAACTTATGCATAGAAACATTTTTTAATTAAAAACTTCTATATTGTTTAATTTCTTTTTTTAGATGGTTCTAGATCATTCAAATTAGTCCAACTTTTATTTAAACAGTTGCGTCAACTTATTTTAATAAAATTAATCTTGTTTGTTAATATTTTTGTGTTTCTATATTCATATTTTTCATAGATACTTTGCAGTTTGAGTGTCCATATTTACACATATTGTAACATGTTTCATCAGTTTTTTTTGATAAAAATTGGTAACATATGATATTTCCTCAATCAGTTATTATTGGTACGTTTAATTTTCCTTTCAATCACAAGATCAATGTTTTCTACACTTAAGTTTTAATATTCTGAGATAAAACTATTCAATTTTCTTTCAGTAAAATCACCATAATACATATTTTATTCATTTACATATAAAGTAATTGTTTGTAAAATAATGTAGTTTAAAATATGTTCATTATAGCCTGTTTGTAATATTTGGGATTTTCTTTGTTAAAAGTCTTAGGTTTAACTTTGACCGCTGCTTGATCATGTTCAACTTTAACCATAACGAAGAATAGCTGTTTCATTTGTATCTTTTCCGTGTGTATGTATTTTAGAATCCTGTATGATTTTACAGTTTTTCACCCATATGATATTTGAATAAGTTTCAGTACTGTCACGAGATCTATCCATAAAATGTTCTTTCTTAAGACAAGGCTCTGTGAATTTTCCCAAATCCTTACCACGACAGTACTCCAAAATAAAAGTTGATAAAGAATATAAATCTAAATATATACTTATTATTTGCTCCTGAGTTTTCGTACATTAAGCAAATTTCTCTGATTTACGTGTAATCACTCATATAAGAACACGCTACTATTTTAATAATAAGAGATTTTTTTTGATTTTAAATGCGTTTAAGCAATTGTAAACAAGACTCGTGAAAAATAAAATTTACAAAAGTATAAATCAATAAGTTTCAGTTTAATTACTTAAAATAATATTACATCTTTTATTAACTTCAGAATTTTTATATATCACATATTTTAAACTACATGATAAAACTTCTGCTTCCAGTACTTGTCGAAACAGAAACAGATTGCAAAAAGGAACCCTAGATTCCTGAATTATCATTAACTTCACTTGTATGTAAGAAAGAGAATGAAGTTCAAAACATAAATAAAAAGTTCTCTGATAATACAAAAATAAACATTCACCTTTATTGTTTTACTCTAATGTAGTAGTGTGAATATTATTTAAACATAAAACTACTTTCAGAAAATATATTCAACATAAAGATATAAATTTTATTAAATATTATATGGTTAGTTTTTCTTAATATTTAAAATTTTTATAATATTTCCTTTCATGATTCTCAAAAAGAATAGGTTTAAGCATTTAACACATATTTTAAGAAATTTATCTTGAAAGAATAATTGTTTTATTTTATTGCTTTATCAATAAATACAAATACGTATGAACTGTTCTACTAGTATATATGGTAATATGATTATGAGTTTCGAAGCAGAGGAACTAAAAATGTTTTCAAATATAATACATTCGGAATCCTTTAAATAATTTATATTTAAGAGACAATGTTTATTTGACAATTTTCTAATATTTTTTATTAATTTTAAAATTTAAAATAATCTTCATTAATATTTTTAACATAATGTCTATTACAAAATAACAATAATATTTTTAGTCGTATGAGGAAAGTTGGTCCTTAATCAAAGTTGATGGAAAAAGAATCTTCTACTCTTCCACCCAATCTACTACAAACACCTAAAAACAAAGTATTTCCTCAAGTTAGCAGAAGGGGAATCAATTTGTCTCTCAGAAGACAAAAGAAGGAACTATTTCGTTGCAATGCCACCCTAGCAAAGACCTAACGACTTCCCTATCCGAAAGGAAAGTCTATTAAAGTATTATGCCTAATTGAAAACATACAAAGCTTTTTTAAAAGCGATTAATTAATTAGATCTCGTACATGTTTCTTAGCATAGCTACTGAATTAAACTCGTAATATTTGCTTCTTAAATATTCTATCCTATCTCTGCTTCTAAAAATTTTTTCCGTAAAATTAATTATAAAAATATTTCTTACTTCATTACAAAATTGCTCAACATAGTAAAAACTTCATTTTTAATATTGTCCTTTTGTGTTTATAATGCAATAGAAGTATTTTTTGTATAATTCTTGCAATGTCTTAATAGCACCAAAATGAAATTAAGTAGTTGAAAATAAATACTTTCAAAATTAATAAAAAATATTAAAAGTACTTCTGATTTTTATATAGTAATTATTATATTTAAAAATAACTTTTAATATATTTCTAATATTAATTTTTTAGTTTAATTGTACATATTACGTAAGTAAAATTAAATAAAGTTTCAGTTATATACAAAAATTAAAAAGTATTTAACTAACTAGTAACATTAATAAAGCCTCCTTAATTATTTAAAGAAGATTTAACAGTAAAATTGCGTAATTAGTGTCTGAAAAATCAATGTGAAGCCATTAATTAAGTTACTGCAAAATAATATTCAAAAATAAAAAAGGAATATGCTTTCTATTAAAATTAATATTTAAGTAGATCTCAAGAAAAACTCTGTATTGCCATTCTAATTTACTCTTGCAGTATTTAAATACTATAATTCATTTTTAAAAATACTGAAGAATAAGACTTGAGTTTTATTTGTATTAGTTCATATACTGATTTAAATATTTGCAATAACATAGTGGTAGGAAGGAGAAGATTCCAAATTCAATTTCAGCCACTGTTAATCAATAGGAGAGGAATTTTATGCTAATGTTTTCTTTGTTTACATTTGTCAAGATAATTGCTAAAGAGTTTTTGTGATTGCCTCCCTGCGACATTCTTGAATGCTACTTACTATTAGAAAATCCTTCTGAAAAATAATACGTCATGGATGTTCAAGTACTTTTCGACAGTTTTGATCTGTTGATCTGTAAGGTTATCAGCCACGCACAGTGCTATATGATCCTTCAATAATATAATGTTTAAAAAGAAAAATGGAAAAACAAGGAAAGTTTGTCTAAAAATGCGTACTTGTTATAGAAGAAAACAATTTATTTTATGTAGAAATATAGATAAAAAAAGCTAAAGATCTCTATTCAAATTAAAGATTGAATTATGATATTGATACAGTAAAAACTTAGCTTAATATATAAGAGGCTTTTTAAGGCTCTCGCAAGACTCAATAAAATAGGTCTCCTAAGTTCTTACAACGATCAAACAAGCTGTGTCTTTAAATATAAATTTAACAACAATAATTGTACAAAACATTTTATTCGGTCTTGAAAGAAAGAGAAAAATAAATTGGTAAAATTATTATATTAAATTATTAAAAATAAATTGGTTTACCTATTAAACTTTCGTTCAAAATACATTTTCTATTTTCAGTATAATTTTTTCCCCGGACTTTAATTCGATCTTGCTCAAATTAACTATATCTTACTTATATTCCATAGAATTTTGCACAGACGTTGAGTGTGTTTCCTTATACAGGATATAATATTTCATCAATTAATAATATTTTATTTTAACTCTTTTTATTCTTGCTTTAATTTATTATTTTTAATATTTTGCCAAATTTTAATATAAATAACTGCACTCTAGAGTTTCTTTTTATTCAACAGTCTTATTATTTTATTTCTTATATTTTATTTGAGTTTTCTTTCTTTTGGTTGCCTCTTTATTATTCTTTCAATTTAGCACTGGGGAATTAATTATTTTTGTTTCGTTTTATCCCTTGAATCAAGAAAAAGGCATTATATCTTTGCATAGATAATTTTGAAACATCTTTTCCCTTATTCTATATAACCTAGATGAAAATTAACAAGTTCTTGCTCACCTCCTCGTTTTCAATGTATTTCTCTATTGTTCATATAATTTCTATCGTTCTGAACTCATTTTTAAGGTAAAAATAAAATTTAGTTTTCTTTTCAAATTTCATTATTTTTTCCTATTAATATTAAATTGTTTTAAATTATTGAATTTTTTTAGTATTAATATTGGCAGCTTTGATGCATTTTAATTTAACCTAAAGAGAAAATCCTTCTAATTATAAAAAAAATGTAAAGCATTTTAAAGAATTCTTATTTATGTTTAGTGACAGTATGTGGAAGTTAATTTCTTACAAAAAGGAGAAAGTATCATTAATAGATAAATGCAAAAAGATAATATATGATGGATTGGGCAATACTATGATCTTAAGCAACATGCACTTTTAAGGAAACCAGGGGTCATTTTCATGAAAAGAATGCCTCAGCATTAATAGTTCAATATTTTTTGAATGTTCGTATTATTCACTAGCTTGCATAATCACAGAATTTATCTCATATTAAATAAATTTGTGATAAATTAGTGCTAAAAGGAACATTACGGTCACAACTCGCCAAGAGAAAAAAGCAATCAAATGTGCTAAAATTCGGTGATTTTTTTTCTTTCTGATCGCCAAATAAATTCTCCAAAAGCAACTAACTGCCAAACGTAAGTTGTTATTGGCATCATATCTTAATAGAATCATTTCATCACTAGACGGCGCTTCAATACATGACACTTCTCATGTCATAAATATCAAGCGTAAATTGTTTACATTACATATTTTTGTATATTCGCATTTAAATTCCGTAGTTGTGTCCATTTTTATCTATTAACTTGATAGCAATTTTTTTAAACTTTATACAGAGCTACAAAAAGTAAATAAATTTTTATATATGTGTAGTTTTCTAAATGCATAAACAAATCATGAATACGACATCCTTAACTTCACAGCAAATGAGTTATCGGAGTTAATTAAGTGAAATGTATAGTTCCATTTTTAATTAATCCAATTTGCATTTTTACTTTTAAATTTAATGCTGAAATATTTTGTTTGAGATATTCGAGCACTCTGAATATATAATGTGCTGAAATGGACATAAATTGCATGGAATTAAATCACATCATTTTAAAATTGTATTTTTCCCCTTAAATATTCGACGGGATGAAACGAATGTGCCTTTTTATATTACATAACTATTAAATGGACTCTGAAATTATATGTTTTTACATTTTAATAATTTTCAGAATTCTATCTAATATCAATTGATTTTAATTCAGAATTCTATCTAATATCAAGTGATTTCATTAGACAGATATCTCGTTACAAACATGCTTATTCATTCTCTAATTCTTTATTTTATTTATTTTTAAACAGAAATAATCAAATGTAGTTTAAATTAAGTATATATATATATATATAAATTAGATTTTTTTATAATTAAGTTACATAATTTTTACTACTTCATTTCCTGTTTTGTTGCTTATTTCCTCCAATTTTTGCTTAAAAATATATTAAAATGAAAATAAGTAATAAATAATCTTAATACGATTACTATATAGTTTGGGTTAGTGATTTAAAAGTGACGCCATTTTAATCACGATTTCTTATATGGTTACTATCTTTTACAAAGAACCAACTGGTGCACATTAGGGTTGCTAACCTAACTCCAATACCAGGGTCATTCTGAGCTGAGGGTGAAAAAGTAATAGCCAAATATCGATATTCTGATCATAATATTCATGTTTACCTAAACTGAATTAATAAATATCGATTATTCATTCTCTGTACAATTCATTCTAATTAATTATAGATAATTATGGGTAGATTAATTTATTTATATTTTCAATATTTTAACAATGTCAAAAAAGAAGAATTAAAATGAACAGTTGTTGACTGTATCAAATTTTCCTCAAAAGTACGAATTTATAAATTTATAATGCCATATTTATATTCAGCATAATAAAACTCACAAATGCTATAACTTTTATGTTTCAGGATGAAATTTTAGTTCACTTATCATTTTGTTCTATAGTTTTCAAAAATTACAAAAGTTGACATTTCCTTAATACAAGCTTGACAAATATTGATCATCTGATTATCTAAACATTTAATTGACACCTAAAAAAATTTTTCAAGAATAAACAAATGTTTCAAGTTTTTTTCTCATTGATTTATATTTCATTTATTCGACTTTGAAGGAAAGTCAATTGAAATAATCGAGATTTGCTAAACAACTGAATCAATTAAGAGGGGGTGAAACTAATTAGAAAAAAGTTTCAGTTCTCTTCCTATCTTAAAAGAACAGTTTTATAATTCTGTGAAAAGTAAAGAAACTAATTTTTCTTGAAGTCGACTGTCCATGCTCGTGTTGATAGCTATAAACGAACATATAAAGACTACTAGCTACATTATTGATCTTAGTTTTCCACTCTAAATCCATTTGTTCAAATATTTAATAAGGAGAGCAAAAAGAAAATTACTTTATTTGAAGAGATGGAAGAAAACATTTATTTACCTTCTTTTAAAACATTTGCTGTATTTTAATCTGCATGTTTTATGGAATATTTAATTTCATATTCTGATGGAGAAAAGTGAGAAAAAGCAAATTAACACTCCATGAGGTTTTTCCAAGCTGAAATCGATAAATATGTGGTAAGTTAGTATTGGGAAATAAAATGATTAACTTAACAATGGTATAAAAATTAATATTGAATTTTAAAAGAATGTCGAAAGTTTTTCGTCACTTATGTAACTTCGTATGTAATACATTACATCTAGTATTTGAATACATTTATGTGAAGAAGACTCAACGTTTGATAAAATATACAATTAAAAGTAAGTTTAGAAATGGCGTAGAAGTGAAAATAAATAACAATCTCATGTTCGTTATTACTAACAATTTAACGAGAATGCATTTGATATTACAGAAACCATGACTGTTAGTATTTTTTATCATCAAAAGAATTAGTCAAGAGAAGAGGCTAATGTTTTCTTATTAAATTGCTTTTTTGTGTCTTGTTATGGTTGTCCATTCTCAATCGAATCCAAAACTACGACTTTCTACTAAGTTGATTTTAAATTGCCGATCAATGTATTAAACTTATTATTTTTTAATTTGATTTTAAATTTTAATGCTGAAAGTCAATATTTTAAAGTTTTTATTTTCCCTATGTTGATGAATAAACAGTTAACATAAAAATATATGAAGACGATATTAAAATTCACGATATTAAAACAGTCTGGGAAAAGCAGTTTTTACTTGTAATTCAAAATATTAGTATATTTGATGTAAAAGAAAAAAACATTTTAATTTAATTTGTGGAATTTGCATAACAATGACGAAAATTTTAACTTGGAGTAAAAATTCAAATTATTGAATAATCTTTTCAAAGCATATATAATACCAGATTACTCTTGCAAATGAAATTTATAAATAAAAAAACGTTTCCTATTCAGTAATCCTTATTACAGAAATGAATAGCTGAAATGAAAAATTTAATGCTGACTTCTCATGAGCTTCCCCTGATGTTATCGTTCAAGATAACAGATATTCTGAGAGTAGGAATTAAAAAATCCCTGTTTAGTATTTACACAAAACGTCATGATATAAACGACAAAAATATGATTAATAAAATAGCCTTTTATAGAAATACAATTATGGTCATATACATAACATAAATCAAAATGTTAGCACACAAGTTGTTTCCGGGCAACAACCCAGGAAGCAATTTTCATTAACATTACAAGAAAGCTATGACATGACAAAGTGCGGTTGAGCATATATGTGGATTACACGAATGGCAGTTTCTATATATAGGAAGAATTTTTTGATTTGCTTCAATTAATTTTAAACTACAAGTGAGAGGACATTTTCTGAAGAATTTAAAAATGTAATTGTAGTTGACGAAGAATAGTTGACAAAATTATATTGCCTTTGCATGATAAAGCACCTTACAAAATATAAGGATTAAAAAAGTTTTGTGATTGCTTGAAAATTATTTGAGAAAAGCTTTTAAGCATAGTTCAATCAAGAAGTTCATTGCGAAAATTCTCTCTTAAACCTGTGATCTATTGTTGAATTTATAGAGTGCTATATCAACAAAATACGAGATTGAACTCTAAATTCATGATGATTTTAGGAATTTTCCAGGAAAAGACAAAAAAAATGAGATATTCCTTTATTAAAGTGCGTGCAGGTTTCCCAAAGCAAGGTTTAAAACTCGCGAGCTTAGGCATTTGAAGGAGAGGGATTTAAATTACCAGAAAGAAAATGAGGAACTCAATAGTGATTATTTGTTACTGAAGAAGGAAAATAGGCTGTGAGATTTAACTTTTTTCACAAATATTATGGGACACTAAAATTATATTTCGCTAAACCAAATTTTTCATAAAACATCTTTTGTGAACAAAAGTTTGTTTTAATCTCTATTTTGGAGAAAAAAATTTAATACCTTTAATATTAAGGCAGGAACTGGCTACCAAAGTCAATAATGTTCCAAAATATGGTAGATCTAAAAATTTACAATCCATTATTTTTCAGGATTCACTCGGTGCTAGATTTGATGATTTTCAAGATGATAAAAAGTAGTGTTTTCACAAATTTGTCTTTCTTTTTCTGCAAGACTAATTATTATTTACTGAATCCAAGTAAAAATTATTAACCTATAGCGAAATTATATAATATTATTACAGTATAAAACAAATAAAAGGAGCTTATTTCTATTACAAATTATCCAAAATATATGGAATTCGGAATTATATAGCATCAATCAAATTTCCAAACTTGCGTGATTTACTTTACCATGTATTGTTCTAAATTTGGACTAGGCATATTTTTTAACAAGTATTTTCTATTATGAGCATAAAAAGAATAGAATATCGTTCACTATTAACTAATATACACCTGAAACACCTACTTGTTAAAAACTTGACTTGATAGATAAAATGAAAATTCGTAGACACAGTAATGGTGTACTGATTTAATAATTTAGAATTAGACATTTCAAGTTTTGTTTGGATTCATTGTACATGTAATTTAACTATCTGAACAATTAAGCACTTATTAGCAATAAAATCTAAGTTTAAACTTTTATTTCGTTTATTATTTATTATACCTCCTCTATATCTCCACTACTCAAATTTACATGAAAAAATTTTCTATTTTCATAAAAGAGAGTCCATAAGCAATGTATAAACAATATTTTTCCACTTTTTTACATTTTTCAGTATATTAAAATTGTTGAAAGTGATGCACGTAGATTTTACTTAACATAACATACTCTTCCCCTAAGCCTGACCTATGCTGAAAGAATAACATAAAAATAATCAACATTGCAGTGCAATTATATAGCTTTTAATCTTTCACTTAAGCGTGCGTTCTGTATTCAACCTTACACTATCCTAAATGTAAAGCACTTTCAAAGAATTTTCTTTATAAATATGTTATGAAATATTTTCTATGCTCCTTAATTAACAGATCAATATAACATACAATAATAAATATCACTTCTGCTTAAAAACACATAATTTTATATTTAAATAAGGCAAATTAAATTTCATATTTAACTAAGACAACATTTTTAGTTTGAAAATATGCAACCGATCTATACATAAAATGAATCTTTAATGGTAAATATGTTATGCAGAAATTTTATAGGCTGAAAATGTTTCTTACTTAAAAACATTAACAAATGTCAAGTGAATATATCAAAGTACTCTTTCTTCTTAATACATGTACTCTTTACATACTTTTCAAACTTTCAGAATGTTCTTTAAACTTCTTTATGAATTAATGGTTAGATAGTTTCTTAATAATTATAGCAGAATAGTAACGTTTTATAAATATTATTTTACAGTTAATATTTTTAAAATTTAATTTTCTATCATTTAAAAGAAAACTAAATATTTCCTTTTCTTTTTAATAATTTTCATCAATACAGTTTTCATGATACTTTAAAAAAATAATTTTCATCAATACCGTAATTATATTAATTTTAACATAATAGTAAAATTCCTTCTTTTCTTTGAAAAAAATTCATTTTCTCTAAGAAAATATTTTCAGGAGTATGTAATAACAAATTTAATAAAATTAAACTGAATCCAGTTAATCTTGTAAATATAAGTTAATTCAAGAAAATTATAATTAAATTAAAAGTTTAGTTCTAACACACAGATACAGTTTATTGTATTTATGTATCAAATACTTTTATATTTTGATTTTAATTCTTTTACACAAACCTTTTTTTTTCAGCATAGTGCAATTAATTCTCCATTGCAAAATTCATCTCATAGGAAATTGTTTTTGAAAATAGCACCGTTCTCTGCACAGCTTCTAAAAATAAATTTTAGTGGATTTAAAATTCTTATCAACAAAGAATTTCATTTGCAAATCAACGACCTAAAAAAATATTTTAAATAATTTTTGCAAATTAGAAAATAATTTCATCAATACCGTAATTATATTAATTTTAACCTAATAGTAAAATTAGTATGAGTATATTTTATTTTCAGCAAAAAATGCCACCATAAATTCATTATAAAAACTCAAATTTCCTTCAACATTTTTTTACTTTCAATAACTTTATACCTCTTAGAAATACTTATCTTTTTAATTGAATAAATACTGTACTAAAAGGATGCAATTTCTAGGAAATACTTGCTCTTTAAATATTTTATCCTTTGTATTTGATTAAATAACTGAAATTATAAAATGTTTAAAATTTTTAATTAAAACCTTCAAATTATCAAAATAAAATTTTTTATAATAGGCAAAATTTAACATTGTTACCAATTATTTAGGCAGAAATTGATTTAACATTACTGTGAGTTCGCTCGGTTCATTGTCAGTAAAATACACATATTATTGTTTAAATGATTTAATTATGGTTTTAGACAAAATAAGAAAAAGCTATTTACATATTTACAAATGAATATCAAATAATAATCTAACATCATTGTAGTGAATAATTAAAGTTGATTGTCCTATCCTTTTGAACATCTTTACGTCTTCATTTCGGCTCTTCTCGTCGTTCTCTTTTTCCCTCTCTACTGCATATCCAGCGGCAAAAATGTGACTAGCCCTTTGGTGGCGCTTTCAATCCCACATTACATATAAAAACAGAATTTAAGTAATCAAATAAAATAATTGTGTCCATTACATATCGAGATTTCACTGCTCCAAAGTTCATCCATCGTGCATGTTCGCCTTTGTCCATACATAGTCCATAGTAAATCAATCACTTCAAGTTTTATGGACGTCCTTATGACATCCCATGGATTATATAGAGCTTAAAAAGACATCCAGTTAACGAATTTGATAGTATAAAAAATATTAAAATTGGGGAGAAATTATCCCTTTTTATTTTATCTCTCATCATGACTAGATTTCTTTACATTTCCTTACTCACTCTGTTTCTGGTATAACATTGATTACTTTTTGCTTAAACATTCCTTTAAATATTTAATAAAACTATTAAACATTCTTGCACACAGTCAAAAATTCAGAAATTAATATATTTTTAAAAGTAATTATTTTATTTTCGGCAGCGGGAATGAAGATGTACTATAAGAATGCCACAGTGTTTGGTTCAGTTGTAACTATGTAAACGACGTAGTCTAGAATAATATTTAAAATAATCTTCATTTATTGTACATATACATTAAATATTGCATCAACAATTAATAAGCCTGATTCACGTATCACTAGAGATAATTCGTGTAACTAGAGGAGTTTTAAAATTGCTGGATTAATTTCAGTTAGAGGATTATTCTTCAGAGCAGCATTCATACAACCCTAAAAGATAGACAAGGCTCTAATTCCAAAAGATTTATAGAGATAATTTCTGGACTTATTATATACAGAGTAAATTAGAATATGATCAATTGTTTCAACTTCACAGCACAAATAAGGGTCCATGGAAGACAGGTGGAGTTTGTGAAGAATAGAATTTGTAGGACAGAAATGGACACAAGCCTTAAATAGCCTCTAAGTGAGAATGATGATAGAATGGGTGTTTTTTCATACAGAAATCAAGTATGAGAAATGGGGAATATAATATTTTCTGTTTTTTCAATGACTGAGATTAAAGATATTTTTATCTGGTGTCCAAGATTCTCCGGAGATATGAATCTGATACGATAGGGGCTCAAAACTGCAAATTTTTCTAGAGAATCAACAATCTCATCATTTTTTATTCCACATTGTCTCATGACCCAAGTTGATTTTAACTAAAAACAAGTTTGCTAGATTTGCAAGACTAAAGAAATCTTTGCTTTTATTTGTTATTATTATAATTGCGGATTTTTGGTTAAGTGAAGATATAGAAGTGAGGCATCAATATCATTCTGAAAAAAATTCTGTATCTTTTAGCCTCAGCACAGATTTTAGAGACAGATGTAAGTAGATGCAAAACTTTACAGTGAAAATTTAACTTGTGAGTTCATTTCATCAGAAGTAGAAATATTAGTTTCAGGTCATAAAACGGTGATACCCAGATTCAATCTCTGTTTTGATGTATATCTTAATATGATCGGGCTAAATTGATGCATATTGGTTAATACTATTGCAGATAAAGTCTTTGGGTAGAATATTCCATTGGAAAGACAGTTCTGAATACATAAAAGATACATTCTTTGGGATTTCTTCACTTTGATTTGAAGTATATAAAATTGGACTTTTAGAAGTTGATATTTTTAAATTCCCTGAGAAGAAAACTAGTCTTTCACTCTGACACAGCTAATGGTGTCTTCTATTTATACAATTATAGGATTTTTTGTTCACCAAAGTGCACAAGGAATCCGATTTCCTTTATAAAAGTTCATGATAAGAATCTTAAAGATAACATATCATTCCTGGTTTATAAACAAAGAACCTAGACTTCTTGAAAAAAAATTAGGATTGGTCACCATTTTGGAAATCCACAATAACAATTCTCAAATCAGAATCATGCGGAATATCAAGGATGGCACGATTTGATTTACTAGAAGCTACGAAACATGGCATCCGTAATTCAATTCACAAACAAAGTAAGATTGGAGTATATTTATTAAGTGAAATGTTCACTTACCCATCCATTACCTAAAATTGCTTTCAAAGCATTTAGCTTTTTTACACTGGCTTTTCTTTATATAGTAAAGTGATGACGAAAAATCAAGTTTCATGAAAAATATGTTCCTCACATAACTTAGATTGTTTCCTTTCAAACCAGAAGTCAACAGCAGAAAATTTTTTGAGATCCAGAGTAAGTTTCGAGTGGTAACTGTAATAAAATTGTAAAATTGCCACTGAAGTGGAGATACCACTATAATGTCAGTTTTATAGTAATATGATTTTTCGTTTGAACTGTATTCTTTCCTGATTTGTTGATTCACACTGCAAAACTATGTCATCTTCATAATACTTTTAGGGATAAGTGGTCAGTGTTCAGAGTGCAGTATAGATTTAAGACTCTAGTTAAAAAGGGAATATATTTATCACTCTATCTATATATACTACATTTCATTGTCGGTCGCATAGTTTTAAGAGCTGGGTTTTAAGAGCTTCTCTTGTCAAGTGGTTAACTGGAATATCACGTTCTCCCTCACGCGTTTTCCTCCCTAAGGGGAAAAGAGGGTCGGAAAGGCATTTCTTGCTAGATATGTGCTCCAGTACCTTGGAGCGTGGGAACTTTTTTCACTCTTACCAGATGACAGAGAGGGGAAATGCTAATTTCCGTTACTATTTAGTACGTGAGAAAGGGATCACTACATACTCAACGTCAATTGGAATTACTTCATATATGTCTGCCATAAAAATGGTTAAAAGCCAAAGTGATAAAACCCTTCTTTGAGGAATGCTCCTTTATTAGGTTATTAGCTGGGATACCCTGGTAGATTCAATTCACTATGAAATTGTGAGTCCATAGAGCAGAACTACCGGTGTTAATAATGGAGAATATCGATTTTAATAATTGAAAGCTAAGCCGTCAGCTCATATTGAGCTATAATCTTTTGCAATATCTACTATTACACATAATATAAACATTTTAAAGTAGCATGCTAATACAACGGAATGATGTATGATAGATAAGAGGTTATCACAGCCTTTATTTGGCATAAACTTAAGGTGATTTAAGCGAAAGAAAGATGATAAAGAAATAAAATGCATAAGTCATATTGGAATCAGGAACTTCACAGCTTTACAAAGTACACTAGTGAATAATATAAGCCGGTATATAAAATTTTAAATCGTTTCAATGAATTGTTGAAGATTTTACCTTTCATCTTCACTTCTCATTCAGCAGAATTTTTATTAATTGCACAACTTTACACTTTAAGAAACTTTTGAGTGGAAACAATTGGCAACACTGATTGTTGACAAACTTTGCAGCAACAAGTTGTTGGTGTCGTCTGTGAACGTCCGTATTTCCGATAGATGAAGCAGTAAGGAATCAATGTGTCAACATATCCGGAGTTTAATTTTAAATTTTTCGAAAATCAAAGATGGGTTTGTTACCATTAGAATACACTGACTGCTTAACAGACACCCCTCATTATCGAGAAAATCTTCGTGCTCATGAAAAAGAACTTGAAAGAACCAGCCAAGCCATAAAGGGCCTAATCAAAGAGGTCAAAGATCTTTTAGTAGCCGCAAAAAGTTAGTTTAAATAAAAATTTATATTTATAAAATCTAGTTTATTTTGTTAAAAAATAAATCACTATGCACAAATAATTTGTAATATTTAAAATGGTGATTTACTCTTATCTTTCCGTTATCCATAATCTATGAAATTTGTAAACAAAAGATGAAAGAAAAACTTTTTTTAGTTAACTTCTTTAACATCCACTATTTCTTAACTGATTGTCATATCAAAGCGAACTTAAATTTTAATTGAAAATGTTTGATTACATTAATCGTCTATAAAATAATATTTCATGTAGTTTCTGTTTATCAGGTAAGTCACATGAAGTAATCACGTCAAATTAATTTTTTTTATTTTATTCATTACTATTCAAGTATTCTTTATTCATTGTATTATTCCTATACAAGAGATTGCAATGTCTTACGAAAAATATTTCTTAAGTTCGAATGCTAATTTTACTCTTTAATAATTATTGATTGCTATACTACTGATACTGTTGTAAAATATTTTGATTTTAGATTCTTGTTTCTTCTTCTTCTTCAAGAATATTTTATCAAAATATTTAGTAATTTTATATATATTAATGGAATGAATTGAAATTTTATTGAATTTATAATTGATACAGATATTATATATTAAGTTATTCTGGTGCTTTTAATGTTTATAAAGATTAATCAATACAGAAGTCTTAAAATTTAACCAGAAGTAAATGTATGTCTATGAAATTATATAGATATAAATACAAACTTAGAATTCAGGTATATTAATTTAAAAAATCTAAAATGTGTCACTTATTATATTATTCTATATAAAGGTAAGTGATATACTACAATTGTTCTTAAATTGATGTGTAATTTTTTTTTTTTTTAATTTCTTGTGAAGGTTTTAAGTGTAAAAATTTTTCTTTACAAAGACTATAAAATAAATTAATATCAAACTGAAAATAAAATGCCAATTGAAAGAGAATTTTTTTCAAAAAGAAGTTCAGGGAATCCTCCTTTATTTTTATTTGTGGTGATTTTTAGACAAAAATATATATGCTAGAAATTTTTGATCAATCTCAAGATCTGTTCTTATTGCAGTAACTCTTTCTTTTATCTGATACTGTGTTTATCTCATTATAATCTTATTGTCAGTTTTAGCTGGTGATGGACTGAATAGATATATGAGCTCAAGAATGCTAATGTGTGAAAAAATTTTCAGAGCAACGTAGAATAATCAAATAAATGATTGGAAAATAAATAACTTAAATGAAATTTTATCCATTGTTGTGTAGATGATCAATTATTGAAGCACACTAATTTTATTGCCCAATTGTTATAAATTAATCTGTATAGAAATTTAAATTATAAACTTTTGTTGTTTTATTATATGTATAATATTCTGCAGCATCTACTAAATTATTCTGCAAATCTTATGTTTCTTAAATTTCATTTATTTAAAGTCAGCATTGCTTAAAAATGTTCATGTTTTGAATGGAGGTTTGCTTATAATTACTTTTTTGTTTATTTTCCTCTGGAATAAGAAATATATATATACTAAATTATATATATATACTACAGATTGCGATGGATTGTTATTTTTTATGTTTTTTACTTCAATCTATCAGATTAAATTAATTAAAGAAGACATCATTTAAATAAAATGTGTTTTTTCAAATCATCAATTTTAATTTTAACTTTAAATTAAAATGTTAAGGTTGAAATCTAAATGTTTTAACCTTTTGGTATTAAACTGATTATCTGTTTAAAATATGTGTTTTATGGAAAAATTAATGAACCATGATTTATATAGTATAATAACATAATTCAAGTATAGCATTTTTTTAGAAAATTTACTTAAAATACTTCTTTTTAAATATGTTATACTATTGTAAGTATCTTATTGTTTTTTATGGTATCTTAATTTATTATTTTTGTTATTTTTCTCACAGTACAGTGAAATCAAAGTTTTGTCAGTTGTACCAAAAAATATAAATTAAACAATAATAAAAAATGAGTAAATTTAATGATATTAAGTTTTGCATACATATATTTTATTTCAAGTCGTCATTTGGTTTCTGTAATAGCTTCAAATCCACCATTTGCTTGCCACCCTAACCTTTGCTTTGAAGTATTATTCTGATGCTTTTTCTCATCCTCTTGAAACAGTGCTATACTTTAGTTCCAAAATAAATATTGAAATTAATAATTTTACCATTGTAAAGAAAAGTTGTTGAAAATATTAGTAACAAGTGCTATGAAAACTTATTATAATGCAGTGTGAGTAATTGGTGTAATTTAATCAATTACAGAATATCTCTAAAAATGATAAAAAGCTGACATAAAATATATTCTAAAAACTTTTTACTGACAGCTTATGAAATAGGTGACATTGTGTCAACTCTCTTAAAAGTCTCCATAATTAGTCAAAAATTGATCTTATAGATGATACAGTTTTCCTAAAACTAATGAATTAAAATATATTGTTGATGTTATGATATCATTGATTTAATGTTACTGTGCCAGTCAAATTATTGCTAAGTATTCAGATGATTTTACTAGGCTAAGGTTTTCACTTGATGCACTGAAGCTGGAAAAATACTTATATACTACCTCCAGATACAAGTGCCAAAGTGATAGGTACTAAAACTGTGGTAATATGGATTCTTTTGTTTGATGTGAGAATTTAATTGGAATTTTAGTAATCCTTGAATCTTAATCACATAATTTGTTTTATTAATTTAGAATGATGTTTTCAATTAAATTTATGTTATTGATTTAGCCATATTGCCCAGTTCTTCACCATTGCCTATATGCTTTACATAAGATATTTTTAAGGTGGTGTTACTGTCTGGTTTCATTGTAACCAAGTTTTCAATGTTAATAATATAGTTTTATAGTTCTGGTAACACCTGCTTGTTATTATTTATAGCATATTTTTAAAATGTGTTCCTTTGATTGGTTAAAAGTAAATAAAAAAAAGGATCAGATGCATATTATTGATCAAGCACAAGTAGTAGTTGTACTGATTTTTAAAGTTATACTTGATGATAAAGCTTTGTGATGTGTATTTTTATAAATGTATAAAATTAAGTTTCTAGTGCTCTTACACCAGTATACTTATCTGTAAGTCCAGAATAAAAGTATTTATGTAATAAGTATCATATTTTCCTATGCATAATTCACGGATTATGTGTTTAAAAAGTTTCAAATTTTGCTATGCATTATACATTTTTGTGGATATTCTAATAAAAACATTCTCCATCAGAAAAGCTTATAATAAAATTTTCAAAGAAGATCTGCTCGTTTTGTAAAATGAATAATACTGAAAGCTTTCACAGCTTAATTGAGTTATTTTAGCTATAACAATTACCAGTTATAAATTTGTTCGATTATAACTTTGTCCAATTACACAGTCAAGAACGAATTTGTTTCCTTGGAAGGGATATTATTCTCGTCTATTATTTTTTTTTGATCTAAGCTGCTTCATTCTGAAAATATTCAAATTCATATAGTGAAAGCATCTAAATTACACTGCAGATTTTAAACTTAAAGTTGTAGAGATGACAAATAAAAAAATGGGAACAAAATTGCTAATGTAAAATGGGAAACAAAGTATATGTGGTACAAAAGAAAATATGTATCCAATGTGCAATTTGAAAATATTCCATTTCTTCCACATTGTTATTAATTTATGTATCTAGTATGCAGTTTGAAAATATTCCATTTCTTTCATTTAATTATTAATGAAACCAGTATATTTTATTTTTAAAATATGCATGACCTTATTTTAAAAGTTAAAAGAAATTAAAAAACAAAGGGTTTTGTTAGAATCTTCTCAGAATTATCTCTTTTTGCAACCAATGACTTGTTCATCTCAGTTTAATGCACTGGACAATGAGGTGGATCCAAATAGGATCCAACCAGATATTTTGCATAATAAGTGTTTTTTCTATATAATTATATTTTTGATTATACATCTTTTTTTTTTATGTTACATCGCATTATCAAGTATATGTTTTGGATTTTTTGCCAAAAAAACCAGACAAGTCTAGATTATGAAACAATTTTTGTTCTTTATTTTTATTTATTTATTTATTTATTTTTTTACTTTACTTGAAAAATAAGTCTTCAAATAATATGTCTCTGCAGATTATATGTAGGGAAATATGGTAATAAAGTGAAATAAACAAAATCACTATATTCAAAATTGAAAATTAAGTTCACAATGTTTAAATCGCAGTTTGAATGAGCATTCAATATTCAAAGATTAAGATTGAGCAAAACCACATTATACAAAGTTAAAGCAAGATAGCAAGTTTAGAAGTCTTAGATAGTGCAATTTAGGTTGGTGAGAAAACTGTCACACTTAGCACAAAAATTGATAATTATGCAAATCTATACCAAGTTGTAGGAATTTACAAGGCTTTTTTCATCTTCTATTTTAATGTTATAATTTGAAGGCATTTATCCCGATATCACCATATATATACATATATCCAATCATATAAATTATTTTTTATCATTATCGTTATTACCCTGGAAGCTCATATTTCAAAAACATTTAAATTTTAATGATTTCTCAAAAACATTTGATATTTAGTACATTGTTTCCTTCAAATGATTATCTTGATTTATTACAAACAAACATGAACAAAAAATATATAAAAAAAATAAGCGAAAATTATTAATATCATTTTGTTTATGGAAACAATGAGCATTGAAAGAAAATTATGAAAATAGAGTGAAATTGCATAAAATATTCGTAGAAAAAATTTAGTAATGAATATTTTTATGCCTAATGATTATAATTCCTAAAACTTCTACAAAATTCCAAAATAATTTGCTGAGAGAATAATTAAAGGAAATTTATACATAAAATATATTTTATAAAAATGATTTAAAAATTACTGGTGAAATTTAATTCTACAGATAAAAAATTTATCTTTCATTAAATTGCATGAAAAGATTTGTCTTAAAAATTAAATCGAAAATTTCAATTTTAGTGTTAAGAAATATTGTATTGATGTACAGAATTGTTAGAAAAAGCACTATATTTAAATAGTTCACTTTGCAGTATTTTAAAGAATTCTTAAAATTTTGGTATCAAAGAGAAAAGTTAAACTATCATATTTTAAAGAGCTAATCAGAACTTTTTTGTAAACTTAGACTTCCAAATATAAAATATAATGGAAATTGAAATTAAATACAAGATAACAAATACAAATTAGAATCCTATTTCAGCTCACCACATGGTGCAAGTATAACAACCAAAGCCATGCAGTTTTATGTAGTTTTAGATTATGACTCTTGTTATTTGGAGTATTTTCTTTAATTTTCCTACCTTGGATGACCTGCTAGGCTTCATAACAAAATGCTTGAAAATTTATTGATAATTGCTACATATGTCTCTAACCTTTGCTATTCTATCATTGTAAATAGTTGATACACAATATATTTCCGATATTTTTTGTGAGATGATATGAAATAATTGTACTGGGCTGAAAATATGTCAACATAATGATTTTGGACACATCTGGCACTTCATCCATATCCTTTCTTTACTTAGATGACATGAATACTATTCCATGATGTGTTATACATTCCATATATAAATATAAGAAAACATGCTGATATGGAAATTAACCAATCAGATGCTAGACAGAGAAAATTAGTAAATTTACTGATGAATAAAACAGCTAATTTATGTTTATTTTGGTGATGTTGACATTTAAAACAACTGGATATTGTCAATAATGCCAATAATTAAATATCTTTTTTATGTGACCTTCATTGAAGAAAGACAAATAAGTGTTAATCAGGTATAGTATACAAATTAGTTGTTTCACCAGTATATTTCTCTGTACCTTTCTGTTTCAGCTGTACTTTATTTTTTTAAAGCTACCTTAACTTTATTTTGAAAAATAGATTTATTCTGATGAGGTAGAAATCCTGGGATATAAGATATATTTATAAACTGTAAATATTTTGTTATTTTATTTTGGACTAATTTACAAACACTTTAAACAAGATAATGTTTGAAAAATTGTTCTATTTTGTTATTATGAAGTTTTTTTTAATATGTTTTTTTTTGTAAATATTACATTGAACTATTTGGTAGCTAGTATTTTTTACTAATGAATCAGTTTTTTGTTTATTTTTATATTAATGACTAAATTTGTAAAATTTTCAGCCTTATCCAAAGTGCAAAGAAGTTTGGCTTCAACTTTAATGAATTTTCAGTTAGATTGCATTGGATCTAGCCAAACTGATGATGAAATAGTTATTGGTATGTAATATTCATGTATTTCAGTCAATGAAACAACTTTATTTTGACTAAATTTAATAGAAATTCTTATTTTAAGCTCACTTTCTTTTTTTATTGCTAATAAATACCTTTTGTCATACTGCACACTGGGAAAAGTTAATGATTGTTAAAAAGCAATTCTAAGCACTTATATTTTCCCCCTTCTTCAAAAATTACAATGAATTTTTATTTTAAAGTATCATTTAAAACAACTGGATATTGTCATTGAAGAAGATGCTTGCATAGCATCCTGCTTTTTCATGCATAATGTGTGATGAAGTTTGGTTTTATTTTTGCTTTTACAATTTAATGTGCTCCTCTTCATTTAGCCTAAATTTTCTCTCATAAAACAAATTTAAACTTGTTTCTTTATTTTGTTTTTTGAATAAAATAAGAAATTATTTTGAAAAAATCAAATAGTTTTTTTTAGTGTGATTACAAAAAAGTTACTTATTACTTTGATCTAAAGTGTTGCTAAAAACAAAATTAAATGAATAAAAATAATTAAATTTAACAACAAAAATATCACTATTTCTGCTAGAAGATAAAATTTTCTAAAAGTGATTCTTTCACAAAAGATTCATCTTCCTTAGCTCTAAATAAGATTGTATTCTGTACCCAAAGTCAAGAATTTTCAGTATCATATGAAAAAGTTATCTGTTGTATTTTCTTTGTTCTAAAAGTGACAATTGGTTTACTAAATTCTGAGATAAGAATAAACATATTTACAATTTTACTATAGTTTAAATTCATCATAAAACAGTATTGTTTTTTCTTCCAAAACTTCAGTTGTGTTGCAGTTAAAATTATGTTTGAAGAATAAAATTATTTTTTTTAGATTTCATTATTATTGTTTCCTTTCTAGTTGAAAATGATATTATTGTAAGTAGTTTCATTAATTTTGAATACAAAAAACTAAATTTTTATTAATTGTTCTTCTTACTTTAACAACTGGAACTATTTTAGTTATTTAAATATTTTACATATTTTAAAAAGTCCTCTTTATGCTTTTGGATATAATGCATGTTATTTTCTTGCAAATGAAAAGAGGTTAAAAAATACCTCACAGAATCTTTTGCTAACAAAATAAGGTGTGTGGACCTGACTCCAAATGAAAATGATTTTCAGAGATCAGTAGTTTCAATATTTGATTTAAAAAATATTGATTTAATCTAGAAAGTTTTTTTATTTAATATGAGGTATTTTTATATTTAAATACCAGGATACTATTTTAATATATATAGTTTGCAAATTTATATATTTCATATTTGCAAAAAGATTTTATAAAAATAATGTAAGAGCTTAAATATATATTTGTTATGTGTATTCAACATGAGTATTATATATATTTTATGAAAAAAAGATGAAAAAATTAATTTTTTGCCTCACAGAAAATGCTTCTAGCTCTGAGCAATTCAACAATTTTTCCTGTTTACTGTTTTAAAATGTTAACTGATTGAGTTATTATTTCTGCACATTGGTTAGTTTTCATTTCATTTAACCCTAATCTCTATGGCAATATTATTGTGTATATAGGGAAAATTTATAAGTAATCTAGAGCAGTGTTTCTCAACTGAATTTACTCCAAGGACCTGTAAAATATTTTGTTACATTCTTGCAGACTGCTAAGTTAAATAATTAGATTCATTTGCACAGTTGTTTTACAAATAAATCATTAAGACAAAAATAATTTTTAAAGCATTCTTTTTGTTATAACTTGTGTTCAAGTAATCAGTGATACTCAAGGCAGACAGAGGCTGGTACTGTGTACTAAGTGTACAGCATGGCACTGTATGAAAACCGATTTAAGTACATAGTTGCTAGTTTGTTATGTTTGTCACCATCGATCATATTACTTTCTAAACTAATAAACTATTATTATAGTCATGTAGGTGCTGTTTCAATATTGGTTGTTGGCTGATGACACTTAATATTTTGGACAGATAGCTGGATATTTTATGGCTGAGCAAATATTTCTTATGGACCGGTTCTGGTCTGCAGACCAGTGGTTGAGAAACATTGCTCTAAAGACTTAACCTGGCAGCTTTTGCAAGCCATAGCTAC
This sequence comes from Latrodectus hesperus, assembly GCA_037975125.1. Classification (NCBI taxonomy): domain Eukaryota; kingdom Metazoa; phylum Arthropoda; class Arachnida; order Araneae; family Theridiidae; genus Latrodectus; species Latrodectus hesperus. The sequence continues at coordinate 25,918,935 of CM075855.1, read as the reverse complement.
CATTGAAAAACATTTCATAGCTTCCCACCTAAAATTGCTTTAGACATTTAAAATGGTTGAATTTTCAGTGTATGTTTGCAAAACATATTGAATGTTTTTGAAATTTATTGAGTGGCTATTAATTGTGTGATTCTATATTATAATATTATGGTTCTTTATTTAAAAATGTGCAATGGTCAAAGTAAATACTCTGAAATTACAAATACTGTTGATCCAAATGTATTTCTGCAAAGTATTTTCATAAAAATCTTTGATTTTTATGATGTTATAAAACTTTTTGTTGTATTTAACTTACAAAGTTGTATTTTGTCTTGGCATTAGAAATTCAAAAAAAAAAAAAATAATAATAATAAATAAATAATAATAATAAAATAATGTTATGGAAGGAAAAATTAGTTCAACTGTAAGTCAATAAAATAAAAATTTTATTTCATTCATAGTGATACCGGTCCTTCAATGAATAAGTGTGAAAAGATTTTCACTTTTCATTTGAAACATTACATTAAGACACTCTGGTTTAAAATATACTTTGAACTATGAATTCAATTACTTTAATAATGAATTTTTGCATATTTTTTTATCTTAACATTCATTGCTGTGAAATGTATTGATTTAAATAAAGTGAGTAAAAATGAAACCATAGTTATGCAAAAATTTCGTAGATAAATAATTTTTTGATTTTTATTTCTTAAGTTAAAGTACTTATTATTGAAGATAAAATAAAAAATGAAGTTTCTTATTAAATAACTGTGAGTATTATTGTGGTTTCTTTTGTTGAATGTATAAAATAATTTTTCACTTAAGTATCTTATTTATAAATTTCATATTAGATTAAAAAGTTTATTAGTTTTTATAACTTATTTCCAAACCAGTAATTATAGCTTCATTAAAAAGTTAACAAATCTCTTTTAGTGTAGATGCTCATATTGCCAAGTCCATTTTAACTGAATATAAATTTTGTGTGATCAGAAGAAAATAAATTGATTTGTATTCATGTAACAAGAAGTACATACTGCAATTATATGAATTTAAAACCACTTCAAGAGCATATATGCTTTCCAAAGTACCCAAGAAGTGCTCCAACAAATCTTCCATTTAAGAATTCTGTTATCATTAGATCATCCAACTTAACTCCTGTGAGACAAATCTTAAACTTATTTTATTATTGATATTAGTAAAAAAATACTTTGACTATTTAAATAATTGAAAAGAATTCTCAGTTGGTAGATGCTAAACTAGTAGCCGAATAGTTAGTGTTGTTGCCTTCAGTTCAACAGCTGATTTATTCAACATGCCCAAGACTTTAAACCGTAAGTCCCGGTCTAATTAGCCCTCGTGTGCAAAAAATGACCGTTGAGCAACAAACAAACCAAACCAATCAACATGCCCAAGGTGGGACAACAAAGTCCATGTTGAATCCATCAACAAGACAACAAAGTCCCACCTTGGGCATGGATGTTCGTAGTGGTTCAGAATCCTCTTTAAACCATATGTCCTAGTCTAATTAGCCCTAATGTACAAAAAAATTGCCTTAAATAATGTTTTTTGTCTTTGTCTTTACTCTTAAATAATGTCTTTGAGAGACAAACAAACATTTGTTGGTAGATGAGTTGAATCAAATAGTGAGATAACATGAACTTTCTTAATTAATAAAGTTTATAATGAAATTGGTCTATTCAATATTTGTATTTATTATTAAGTAATTATCTAAACTTTTTACCGTTAAAGGAAAATATGTTGTACTAAACTAATTTGTTAAATATCTTAACTTTTGTGGATCTGTGCTAGAACATGCTTGTTGAGCTGGTAGCTAAATGGCTATTATGGTGACTTTTGGAATGCAATATATTATTTTCATGAAAATTAAAGTATCTTTGGTCTTAAATTCTAATTCTGTATTTTTACCTGATCTTTTGAATTTTTTAACTTTCTAATCACCTCTTAATGTCCATTAGTATGTGTGCTAGACCTCGGTAATAGCATCATAATATATATATTTTCTAGTGCACTTAATGCATTTGTAATTCAAAATCAATGTTCTATAAGTTCTTTTAATTGCCAAATAAAAGGTTTGAAAATTAGCAGTAGGTATGGAAAAATTTCATTCTGCAGGTTTTATATGTTGACACAATATTTGTTTAGCTAAAATCTTATTATTTTCATTTTAATAATGTATTTTTGAAATTATTCTAAGAGAATACTTCGTGGTGTTCAGAATGCTTACAATGCATGTAAATATTAATTACTATTTTTTAGTTTTAGAATATGCTAATTTTTTTATCAAATGGTTATTTAATTTCTTTAGCTGGTTCTTTGAAAGAATTTGGCCGACTTCTTTGTGTTATTGAAGATGAAAGAGATAGAATGGTAAGTATCTCATTTTATGAATTTTAAATGTGTCACCTTCACTTGTTTTATATTTTTACTGTTAATGTGCATAAATATGTATTAAATTTTTGATAGCTAAAATATTTAAAAGTCATTTGAGATTATCTATTAGAGTTTTTGTATGGCAGAAAGATGCTTAATATTTACTAATAATGTTGTACAGATAAAGCACTTCAAATCAAAATTTAAAATTATACAAAACTTAAAATTGTTTTATGTAAAACAATAAGTTTAAAAATATGGTTTTTATATTTGAAATATTCTTGAATGCTAGCACTCTCGAATTAACATACGCCTCTTTGATTAGATCTATATTGGAGTATGGATCTCAAATCTATTTCTGCGCATCTTCTACAAATTTAGTAAAATTGGGCAAGTTCAGTTGATCGCTGCTTGAAACATGACTGGTATGGGACTTAGTTGTCCAACTGATATGGTTTTATATAAAACGGATATCTAACCCTTAAAAATAAGAAGAAGCGTGTTACTTGCAAAGTACTTCAGTAAGTTCTATAATTATGGAATCTTAATCGCACATTGGCCCATCTTAGAAGTTGCACGAACAGACAAAATGACTTGATGAACCTAAGGATCAGGAAGTTGAAGAGACTGGATTAATTTTTAATCCTTTTAAGGGTGTAACTGGAGTCCATTTTAAAACTGAACTTGGCATCCCTAATAACAAAAATTAAGGCTTGTCTGATTATCTGCTTCAACTTGCCCTCAAAATCATTAACCAAATTCCTGCAACAGCTTCTCAAATTTATATTGATGACTGCAAAAACCAACATAACTCTTACAGCAATGGTTTTTTTTATAAAGACTCCTAACTACTTTCATAAAACCAGTATTAGACATCCAGATTTCTGTTCTGTTTTTAGATCAGGGATAATAGCCACAATGAAGATTTGAAAGCCATTAAATCTGTAACATCCTCAGATATTTGGATCATAACTGATAGTCGTAGCTTTATTCACCACATAAATAACTGGACTAAAGTTGCTGATAAAATTAATCTCCATTAATATTCTTAAAGAGCTTTCCCAGAAGCACAAGATCTATTTCTAATAGATCCTGTCCTATATTGAATTCTATGCCAAAAAGACTGTTCATATTTTGGCCAAGGAAAGAGCCTCTAAATTACCAGTGTCAAGTAAAACACTGACTTGACTATGCCAAAATAAAAATTCTGAATGATCCTAATCCACTCCTGGCGTAATAGGCCAGCTCCAAGTAGTGCCCTTTCCATCAAGGTGGATTGCATCATTCAGTCCACCATTAGTATGCTTGCAAGTGGATATATTAAATGCCTCTCTTTTGATACGAAAATAAGTCTAGATAGTGACATATTTGAAATGCAAAGACCACTTTATGAACTATGCAAGTCTTGACAGGGAGGACATATATCTTAGTCCTCTTCTGGTTTATTAATTTTTACCTCCAAATTGTTATCTTTATTGTATTTATTTGAAAATCTTAGGGCTTATTTACCTGATATAGGTTGGGGGAATAAGTCAAAAATAACATATTCTTGAAAATCTTCATTTTTGGAATATATTGGTGTTCCAATAATTTATAATGCTGATTTCATTGCTTGAAAAAAAAACTTAGATAACTTTTAATGCAAAATTTTCATTTTAGTTACTATGGACATGTAATGTCTGTGAACGAAAACATTATGAGCTTTTGTTTTTATGTTCATTTATTAGTAAGTTATAAATAAATTGAAACTTATTTTTCTTTATATGAAGTAATTCAGATTTTAATTATCATTATAGTCATGAAGAAACTTTAAAATTGCTAAAAATGTTTTTCAATAAATTCCTTACTTTTATTTTATATTGTTGGTTATATCAAGATTAAGAAGTTTCCCTTAATGGTGTTTAACAACTCTGAAACATTTTGTTTGTTACTGATTAAAGTTTTAACTTCTATGGTTTGTAAAAAATCTTATAATTGTTGCACCTTAAAGTAGAGCTACCTAGATATAAAATATTCTTTGTAAGAAATCTTTAGTTAAATTTTCTTGGTGCATGAAGTGGTTTGCTTCTTAGTGGTGGTATTTTTCTTTTTCTTGAAGAAAATCTATAGTTTTGATTCATTAGATTTTTATTTTTTCACTTTTTTGCACTGCTTAAAATTTTTTTTTTGTAATAAATTGGCACTTTTTGTCATATTTTTTAAAATTTCTTAAAAGCATTGAAGTGTAAAATGAATGAAATATTCAGTTGTATTGGTTCAAATTCTTTGAAGTTATTCCAAGCTAATTGTTAAGTATCTTTACACACATCTTCAAAAGATTTTTGGAAACTTTTTAAGGCATGTCATTAAAATTATTTGAATGTAATTTTGAAAAGTCACTGTTATAACAAATTTTATGAATGACATGAAAATATGTTGTACATTTTTCATGTATTTCAAATTACAGGAAAAATGTACTACATATTTTCATGATTTAAAGATTTGTATTCTTACATTTTTGCTATTAATCATTCACTATATTCAGTTGATAGTTGAAGTTAAAAATGGAAAATTTGATCATTCACATTTTACATTTATTTATATTTTTTATATAGCACACACGCATATTATATGTTTATATTATTTATATAGCATTAGAATTTTGCCATTAATATTGATAATTTTTCCTTTTTTAAGAATTTTTTTGCAAAATATTTTATATTTGTAAATATATTGTGTTTTCTTTTAGCTTGATAGAGCTGAAGATACTCTTATCACTCCTATCGAAAACTTCCGTAAAGAGAACATTGGTGCTGCTAAGGTATTTACTTCTATATACATTTCTTTATATATTATTTAATCATTACATGTTTTCTAGATTCTTTTGGTATACAGCATTTTTACCCCTCTAGTTTTATAGCAAGAAATATGGAAATGATATTGATAATTTTATTTATTTTTTTTATAAAAAATCTGACATTAGGTTGAGGTTTGGTGCCTTCTACAAGACTTACTTTTTTGCAAGATTTTAATTACCTAGTTTTATAGAATTTATATAAGCTTGAAAGTTTTGAATAAATTATTAATAGTGCTTATAATTGTTTGTTTTTATTGCACTAACTAAAAATCAAATAATTAATTTAAGTAAGGCATACTTCAAGTATTACTTGATGTATTTTAAATACTATTTGTAATGAATATAAGGTATATTAAGATTTTAAAGCCTGTATCATTGCTTTAAAACTGTAATTTTAAAATGTGATAATTGGTTATTAAAGTACTTTTAAGAATACTATATTATTTGATGTCATGTACCAGAGTTTTTTTTTTTTTCAGGAGTTAAATTTTAAAACAGTGGATACAAAATATTATTTTCCTATAGTTATTAATTGATGATATAGTTTCTTCATTGACTAAATAAAATAAATAAATAAAAAGTTTAGAAAGATATAGTGAATACCAACAGTAGATGTAAGTTGTTGATAGAAAATTATTTTCACTTGTTAGTAATTTACCCATTTTATACCAAACAGAAATTCGTAAAACGTGGTATTATTTTAATTAAAACATGTTTTACATTCATTAAGAGAAAAAAGTTGTGTGCATGAGCAATAATGTTTAAGGTATACAAAGGTTCATATATGCACCATTAACAAATCATTTAATCGAACAATTGTACTATGGATGAATTTAATGTTCATAGTAATTTTTTAAACATTTTAAATGCAAATGGGCATTTGAGGCATAAAGAATTTTGCTCACTTTACTGCATTTTAAAAACATGTTTAATCTAATGTAAAAAATTTATACATTATCAAAAAATCGAATTTGTCACTAACTGTTTTAAATTTTAAAAAAATGTATTTTGAAAATTTCTCCACATGAAGTACTTACCCCAGTTCAATTTACACTGCCTGACACATGAAAAATTCAACACCAAGAAAGAGTTGCCTGAAAGTGGTGAATGGCCTTGTATTCTCTACAGTTACAGATGTTCTTTGCTACAAGAACAAACTTTCAACGTTTATTTTCGAAGCAGCTGTAACATTGCGAATATTGCCCTCTCTGCTGGTTCCTCACGTTATATCATATACTATGTGTGCTGGAGAGCTGCGCATTTCACATCATTTGCATAATTTGGTAAGGTGCATCTACTCTAAAATTTGCATAATTTTTTGGCCATTCCTTCTTGGTGTTACATTTTTAATGTCGGGCAGTATATAATATTTTATGGCATTTTTTAAAACCATTAAAAATTGCAGAAAAGTAAAATTAAGGAAAAGTGTATGCCACAATGTTAATTAAAATATTAATTGAAATGATGCATTTGTGCATCTTTGGCCTAAAATTGATTAATTGTTTGGTCTTCATTTAGGCAAAAATTAATCCTTATATTTTCATACATTTGTATTAAAAATAAATAGACCACTAATTGAAGATGTTTCATAAATAATATTTAACAACCATGCAGAAATTAGACAGATATAACATATTGATGTCCTTTAAAAACTATTAAGGTATAGCTCAGCTCAATATATAATAATTCTTATTTGAAGGAAAGAATTTGATCCTTTTATATTCCTGTTCATAAATATTAAAATAAATTACATATCTCTTATAGATTATTAAAACTACATAGTAAAGTAATTTAATAATAATTATTTAACATCAAGGTTGTTCCTTTATAAAAGTACTACTCATTTTACATAAATATTTTAATGTTGTAATGTAGTGTCAAATGAATGCTTATTATTATGAGATTTATGTTGTCAGACATATTAAACAATATTTTAAAAATGTGTTGCTATAATGTTTAACTATTTTAAATAAATTAGTATACACTATTTTGTGAAATAGATTAACTTCCATTTATTCATATACTTTTGCACAGTATGACTGAAAGATTATACATATTTCATTAGATGTCAAATAGGTAAGTTATAACTGATCTATTCAACATGGCATCCCACTACTCAGAAATTGTTTAACAATATCCTACTGAGATGTATAATTGCTTCAAGCTATACTGTTGTATTGAAGAGTTAACATTCTTATTCAACCCACATGCATTCAATTACTTCTTGTAGAAGGGTTGTCTAAAAGAGGTTTTATGTGAGACTACTCTGATACTGTGTAGCATATGGTTGTTCTAACCTGCCTCCTGACATTCTGTGAAAGCAATGGAAAATTTATTCCAACGTCCATGTTATATTGTGACTGAATAAAATGCAGATCGATGATAAATATCCTCAGTGAAAATTAGCTGCTGTTTTCCACATCTTTTAATATGTAACTGTTGGAATTCACACAAAAATAATTAATCTTGTACATATTCTTATCTATATGTCTTTGTTGGAAATTTTTGTACTAAATTTTTGCAGTTTTACAATTTTGTAGTTAATTTATTATATCTTGTTTAGTTTTCAAGGTAAGACTATGACTCTTCTAAATTTTGTTATTGTGTCATTTAAATGTTAAATTTTATTCTATGCTGTAGTTGTTACTACAGCTTTTGCCTATTTTTTGAATGCAGTGTTAAAATGAGTGGTCATAGGACATTCTTATTAAATCGCCATGTTAAAATTTTCCTCAAATAACTATAAGGGCATATGAATAATGTAAAAAAGAAAGTTCATTTGTTGTACAGTTACTTTGAAGTATATATTGAAGCATAAGTGTCATTCCATGTTTAAAACATGAGTTGAACACTTATCACAATTAGGACATAAATATGATAATTTAAACAAGTGCGATCAGAATTTAAATTGAATATGAATTCATGACTATAGCCATTTGTGTTTAATTGCCTTGCTGTGCAACTTTTAAGAATTGTTGCATTTTGCAATTAAATAAACTAATTTTAATATTGTTTTTCCCATGGAGATACACATTTCTTTATCTGTTAGATTTTTGATCTGAAGCATTATTTTTTTCTAAATTTCAAAAATTCTTTTCAGTGATTCAATAAGAAATGCGGTGCAACAATACGAACATTTTAAATTGTACCATTACACAAATCGCCCCTTATTTTATTTCTCATTGCATTGCTTTCAAGTACTATTTACTAACAAGGCAATTTTAGTTGTACTCAGAAAACGTATTTATAAAATGCTTGCCTCAAATTCTGGTAAATTCTTTCATGCTTAAACATTAGCCTCTCCCAAGATTTAGTTTGGCAAACATTTAGAATACATTTTGTGATTCTAAATTGAATACTCTACTTGAATGGCTGATCTAGATATCTGAGTGCACAATTCGTAATTCATGCTGTTATTTTACTAATTTGTTTTTGATGTAATTAGCTTCAAGATGTGTTTTATTGAACTATATAAATTTATGTTTTATTGGTAAATTAAATCAATTATTTGGTTAATTCTGTTGAAAGAATTTTAAAAAAAATGCATTCATTCTCTGATACAATTAGAAATTTTGATTTGTTAAATCATTATTTGAGTCCTGCTTAAGAATTTATTTTTATAAAATATTATTACAATATTTTTATAAGAAATTTCACTAAATCTAAGAAATGTTTCATCATATATTTTATTAGTTAGACTGTCAAGTTTAATGTCACAATTTATGTTATATTTTTGTGAAATGTTTCAGGAAGGGAAAAAGAAGTTTGACAAAGAAACTACCAAGTTTTGTCAGTCATTGGAACGCCATTTAAATCTCTCATTAAAAAAGAGTGAAAGTCACCTTTTGGAGGTAAATTGATTTTGAAATTGCTTTTTTTTATTTATTGTTACAGTTAATGGAATTTTTTTCTTAAATTGCAGGCTGATGCTTCATTAGAAATGGAACAACGACACTTTTTCAGGGCATCTTTAGAATATGCTTCATTATTAACAAAAATACAAGAAAAGAAAAAGTTTGAATTTGTTGAAACAGTAAATATTCTTTGTTTATTCTTTATGTTAAATAAAACATTTTATAAAAATTACATAAGCTTTAAAGAAATATAAATGATCTTTTGTATCTCAAGAATCTATTATTTTTGTTCCAGATTCATTTTTATGAAATATATCCTTAAATGTAGTTATTTGCTTTAGTGAAACTGCTGTTATACTTTTAGAATGTTGAGTTGGATAAAAATCCATATCAATTTAAATTTATGAAATTATAATTTTAAGCTTCAACTGTAAATTGAAATATATTTAGATCCTAGATAATTTATATTTAAAAATTCAAAACTCTTAATTATATATATATAGTTGCAATAAAATTTATTAAATGTAATGTATTTATAGTTTGATTGTGTTTGGCAGTGCTTTTTATTGACTGTAATTATAATTTTTAACATTAAGAAACAAGTTGTAATTTTAATAAAAATAAAATTCATAATCATGTATTTATCATAATTAGAAAGTTTGAAATTATTCATTGAAATTTTTAAATTAATGATTTGAAGTTCCAAAATGATCATTATTATTCCATAACTGCCAACGTTTGTGATTTTAGCAGGAAACTCCTAATTTTTCATAATTTTTTCTGATAATATATGAAAATCTGCTGATTTTTGACAATTTCAGTGAAAAACTTAAACACAGCTGAAGTTTTGCCCGAAAAAAGTCTATTCAGTTGCTTTTGTAGCTTAAACAGTCAACAGATAGTGTGCACTCATATAATAATATATATTTTTAAATATGTTCATCTGAGTTTCAAATCCTGGCCATCCACCAAGGGAGGATGACACTCCAACTACTTAGCTGCCAAGAATTTTACAAGTTGGCAGTCATATAGTTAGCATACAGAGCAGACACCAGGTGTCTGCTTACATAAGAAGTTCAATTTGGAGGACTATTAATTATTAGTAATTTAATTAAGAAAATATTTCCATAAAACGAAGTATTTGTCACTGAATTTATTTAGTTATGTATTTTATGTTTTTATGTGATTATATAACTTTAATATTTATAAATTGAACTAGTTTAGTAAAAGTTGCCCTTTAAAATAAATATTAGGACATAAACATTGATGTTTACTTTTTGTATGTAGTATATTCTTTTATTTTTCATAGCTCCTTTATAAGGTTGATGAATATTTTATTAAAATATTAAGATTAACTCAAAATATGTTTAACATAAATCATTTTCAGAATGTATAATCTAAAGAGTAAAATTGTCTTTTTGCGGTAGTACCATTTTAAACATTCTGTTCCAAGCAAAAATCTTGCTAGTAGTGTCACCTGATTTTTTCCCTCAAAATCAGTAGAATCTACTTACTTTTTCCCCTCCAATTTTAAAAGGTATGTTGTTCATATTGAAAACAGTGGAGATTATTTTGTTATTAAGCACAAATGTTACTTTTGTCAGAAATCGCGAATTTAAAAAATACAAGTGTATTATTTACAAATATTTACCTATAACATTATAATTATAAATTATTATATGCTCTATTATATTTAACATAATTTTGTTTTAAAATTTATTATGATTCTGTATTTTATGTCAAGAGAAATAAATGTTTTCAGAATTTTTGAAAGACAAATCACTTAAAGAATAAATGAATTTTTAAATTTTTTTTTTGTGAGAAATTGTTAATTAAAAAATTTCTTTATTCATTCAAGCAAAAATAAATTGTTATTCGTGACTTTTTTGACCAGTTAATGGGGTAAAAAAGTCTTAGTAAAGATTTTGTGGGTATAAAAAAGAAATTTATGATAAGATTGAATTTATGAAAGACTGTTACGCAAGACTAATCTTAAGTTATATCTATATTTTTAATTTTGCTAAATTGCTTACAAAAATGCCTCTTAACAATTTTGCAAAATCACTGATTGGTTTTAATGCTTAGGAAAATAACTGTTAAATGTGAGTTTATTATAGTGGATTGTAAGTGTGCTATCACACACACTCAATCTGCTTTACTTAGTACTTCTGAAACAAAAGCCCCTTTAACATGTTTTTCATTTTATGTTCAGGGTTCGCACAACTCCTGGAAGCTACTTAAATTCTAAAGAAAAATTTAAGGGCCCTTGAAACTCCTGGAATTTCGACTTGTTGAAAATCGTGAATTACTCTTAGAATTTTTTTCTTACCTCTATGCATTTATTTTTTATACAAAATTTTATAATTTTTGAATTTTTTTATTTTAATATTTTAAAATTTTCAATAAAATAATCTGAAAACTTAATTCAGTATTAGTTTTTAATATTGCCACTAGATGGCGAAATGATTGATATTAAATTTTTTATACTCTTAACTGTGACTTGTATAAACGTTTTCAGGATCTAGTTCAGCTAACATAATTTCATGATAACTCGGTTTTGTACTATTTAGATTTATCTAAAGTGAAATGAAGTGAAGTAATTACCAAACAAAAATAAACGTGCTGTGCAATTAAGGCATGCAATTTTAATTGATTCTTTTTTTATTTGCTGCTGTTTTCCATGTATTGTATAAAATTCTTTGAATATTAATATATAAATATAAAATTTTTGAGTTAAAACATATTTTCCATGTTTCCCTTGATGAAAATTACGTAAAAATAAAATTAAGATTTACCGTATGGTCACTCTTTATCGAAATTTTATAAAAGTCGCCAAGGGTGACGGTATGGAGAATTTCCGAACGGGAAAACGGCGGAGGAAAATGGGTGAAATAGTAAATATTTCATACATTGCTGGTATTTAATAATATGATCAACTAATTTTACAAAATTAACAAATAACGCTGATTTATAGATTTTAAACATTAGTGGTAAAATAATAAAGTTGATATGTTAAAAATTATCCATAAAATTTTTTGATTAAATTTTATATTAATAAATTTAAATCGGTTAATATTCATGAGAAATTAATGACATAGAGTTGCCAAAATACTAGTTTACCGGATTTCCTGTAAAAATGTTTGCCAAAAAAAACAACGCGCCAATGGTGACCGTACAGTAAATCTGATCCATTCAATTGAATCAGGATAAATTTTTTTATTAATGAAATAAAGATTGAAATAAAAATTACTTAATATGCCTGGTGGAAAGTCTCTTTTCAATGACCAATGAATTCTTGAAACTATATAATAGTTGTATTTGTTTTGAGTAAGTGTATTTATATTTGAAAAGAAATTATAATACACATCTTGAAATACTCAATAAATTAATAGACAGGAATCTGTTGGAAATGTCTAAAAACTCTGACTCATTATTTTAACTCATTATTTATATCTCTCATTATTTCATAACTCATCAACTCATTATTTTATACAATGTATAATCCAGTATTATATAGAATGTGGATTATTTAAATAAAATGCTGTTATAGCTGTAAATTCATTGAAGGCTTTTGAAATAATCATTAATGATTTTAACTTAAATAAAAAATAGTCTCATTGATGTTTGCAATTATTTATTTTTATTACTTACAGAAATGAATGAAAAATATTGCATGTACATATTATATGCATATTTGGTTTAGAACTATTTTTAAAGTAAAATAAAAAATTATTTAACGTGAATGTTGATACCTCCTGGAAATTTTTTATTTGACTCCTGGAAAACTCCTGGATTTTGATTCTTGGAAATCTGTACGAACCCGGTATGTTAGGCAATTTTTCTATGAACCAATTTTAATATTGTCTAGAATCTTCCTCATCAGTTATTATGTATATTATTCATATTTCTAGTGTTTATAATATTTTTTATAAGATTATGTTAAAAATTAACCTACTCACTAATCCCTTTGACAGGACCCTTAATTTCAGGATAGTTTTCTACATTTCTTGGCAAATGTCCAAATTTTCAGAAATTTTCTGAAAAAACAAATCTTGAAAGTAATATTCGTGTTGAGTCAATATTGTATATTACAAAACAAATCGCAACTTTTAGGTAAAAACTTGTGACAAAATAGTTATCCAAGTGTTTGAAAGATGTATATTCTAAAAATCTTTATACACATTTGGAATTTAGGTTTCTGTTTTGTGTAATTATAATTATTATTAGTGCTAATAATGCAAAAAGTTTAAGGTGTTTTTCTATCTTCTTCACTATTAAATAATATTTTCTATTTTAATTTTAATTATTATAAAATATTATTCATTTACTGGACCTGCATTTAACTTACTCAGTAAATATTTAAAAATATTTCCCAATCTGAATATAAAAGCAGCAGTAATTTGAATTGGAAATAAAAAGCACATAGCAAAATTATTTTATGCAACAAAATTTGATAACAAAAAAGTTATACATTTTCTTGCTAAACTTTTTAGTGAATTGTTATTAAATTGTTTCCTCAGTTTAGTAAGTTTTAAATTTGTATATCAAAAGTTTATGAGAGCAAGTCAGGGATTCCTTTATCTCTTTTTTTAAGCATTATATGATATAGTGGAATAATATTCGAACATTATTTAATTTTAAATATTTAAAACTGTTGTATAACTGCTTACAAAATATATCAACTAGATTTTCAAATTTCCTGAAATTTACTGTGAGAATAATTTTTTGATAACACTGGTAGATAAAATATATACATTTATATAAGTGTAAAATATTTATAAGAATAAATACTATGCATAAATTGATATGTGCAATGTGTTTCAAAGATACTTTTTGGAAGGTTGTGATATGTGCTTTGAGACAAAATCATATTATATTTCATTTCATTTTTTAAATTTTAAATCTTAAGAAATAAAAGTTATATACAATTATCTGAAATGTAATCATAAATAATTACATAATTACAAATCATAAATAATAATATAAATAATTACATAATTACAAATCATGAGTAATCATAAATAATTACATAATTGCAAAACAAATTGCAACTTTTCGGTAAAAACTTGTGGCAAAATAATCATAAATAATTACATAAATTAATTTATGAACTACAAAAAAGTTTAGTTATGCCCTCGCACGATCCAATATGCTTTGAGTACAAAAAAAGAAACTTATCTTTAAATTAAAAAATTTTTCTGCTCATTCAAATACAACTCCTAATGTGTTTGTAATTGAATCAATATGCCATTCATACCTCTTTTGATCAATGTTTATCACCTATTACTTTCTTTGTTCCCAAACATTGTAATCATAATACATATTGGTTTAATTTTCATTCTTAAAACAATAGACTTATTATGAGATATAAAAACTGCTACTTTAGTATTTTAACATGGAAATTTCCTTTCTTGCTACTCTCAAAATAATTTAATTTTTATTTACTTCAGGATGCATGTTTCTTTAATTGTTTAGTTATCATATTTATTTTTATAATTTGATTTCTATGTATATTAATAAAATTTTTTTTATAGATTCTGACTTTTATGATTGGATTAATGACATTTTATCATCAAGGTTTGTTAATATAAGTTCAAAAATATGTTTTGCTTAGTATGACTATATTATGTCTTTACGTATTATAGTATATTTTATACTTTCTGTGTATAAAAATGTTATCAATGATACTGTTGCTGGATGCTTGTCTTAATAAAAGTTTTCATCATCAGCTCTAATGAAAATTATTATACTTTCATTTTCAATTTCTGAATTTTTAAAAAAAGGTGCAGCTGATTTTGAAACTTGCAATCAAAATTTAAATTATATATTGTTATGAAATAGTGATTACATATTCATAAAAATTTTCTTGTTTTACTGTTTAAAAATTAAATGAGTGCATGATTATTCACTTATTCTTAAAGAGATTTATTAAATATGTTATTGATTCCTATATGAGTTATAAATTGTCAAGTTGAATTTCAGTTAAATTGTATAAAGTGTTTGCTAAATGTAAATTTTATCTATAAACTGTGGTTACTGTTTCTCCTAAAAACTTTAAATTTGTTTAACTGCTTAAAAAATTTTAATTATCTGATAGTGTCTAGACCAAATAAATATTATATTTGTTAACTAAAGTTAGCAAATGTAACATTAAGTTTTCTTATGTTTTCCAAAAGTAAATATATCATTTCTCATGCATTGCGAGGTTTATATTCATTTATAAATTTCTGCTGCTAAGTTTTTATTAAACACATTCATATTTTCTTCCTACATTTGTGTGTTTTGAAATATATGCGTCTCTATGATTCAGATTTAAAATGACCGTATTGGTTTATTTTTACTCTGAATTGCTCTAATGACAAAGTCCTCTTAAATAGTGTATTGTTAGTAGCATAAATTAACCCATAAATTATATTTGCTTAATTTGTTTGCATTGCAGTTATCATTAAATTTGTGATTAGGAAGTAAATATCAGCTATTTTAAATGTTTAAATAAAGCATTTATGTCAGTATTAATTATTGTAAACCATGTTATTATTCATTATTAATTAACTGTTTCATTATTGATGATTGAACTATGAATTCTTAAAATATTTTCTGTTCTTATAGAACTAGAAGATGAAAATAAAAACTAATTTTATAAGAAATTATAGCCTATAATTTTTCTGGATTATTTATCAGTAATATAGAACTAATTTGACTTGAAAAAATTATGTTGGGAAACCAAGAAATAATTTATTTTTTATAGGTTATGAAGTAGCAAATGAATTCAAACCAATCATGACTGATCTTCAACGAAGACTTCAGAGAGTAAGTTGAATGTTCTTATCAAATGAAGCATGAATGAAATGACCATTATTTTTTCAAAAATACTTTATACATATCTTCTGAAATATCCCAATCAAAGAGTCAATTAATTATTTTCATCTCCTAATTTGTTAGAATTTTTTTGTATGTTTTTGAAATTTTTTCAAAATATTTGAACTTTACATTTTGCTGTGTATTGCTTTCCTGTGTAATTAAAATAACTTGTATTTCAATAAAAATAATTGTTTATTTGTGAATTATCCTATAATTATTATATTATTAATTATAACAATAATTTTTTAAGAATAACATTCTTTTATTACTTGTTAAGTTTTTAAAAGTAACTTTAAAATTTTACATTTCTTTTATTTCTAATACATAACCAATTAATTTAAATTTCTTTTATTATTAACCTCATTTCCACATTTATATAATCTTTATGATATGTCAAATTGCTTGTGATGAACAAATGTCATTTACTAATTTTTAAGTACAAATTTATTTCTTTGAAATGCATGTATGATTTACATAGTTACAAAATGTATGTGTAAAGAGACTGCAGTATCTAATTTTTAAATATATTTTAACATTAATTCTACTTATTGGATTTCCAATATAACTTTTTATATATAGAATCTACTTGAAAATTCTATCCATTTTTCGAATAAAACAAAATGCAAATTTTTCTTAACATCAATAAACTTTACTAAATAACATAATTGTCTCATTATTATTAATGACTGCTTCCCAGCATGAGGGCAATTGTTATACCCCAGTTTTCTTTTCGTGTGAAATATTGAAATAGTGTTTGATTGCTATCTTCTTCCTTTTTAAAATTTTTAAGGACAAAAATAAGTGATAGTTTGAGGTTTATAAGTCAGGATAATATGGTGTATGCGACAGTTTCCTAGCCCAGTTCTGCAATTTTTGATGAATTCTTTTCTTGGCCTCTTTCTTGGAACATCACCAGCCGTTTTTCTTGAGCTTTTTGTTAAATTTTTAATGCTGATAATGTATTAGCCCTCAAATTTCTCACTATATACACATTCTTTTATTCTGAGTCAAATTTGTTTTAGAGTTAGAGGGCTAGGTTTTCCACACAGTATACCCTTTTCCATAGGATGTTTTCATACGTAATTCTATTTTCATTCCTAGGTATCATCTGATTCAAGAAGGGCTGGATTTTGTTCCAAACAAGCAAAGATAGGTATCTGATGACTTGATCATCAAAATTCTTCTGACTTAATTTATATGGAATCCATTTTAAATATTTCCACACCAATCCTCTCTTCCAAATATTAATTAAGCTGAATTAAGCTTTCTGCGATCTATGATGATGTCAGAAAAACATCTTCCTCTAACATGGTTTTAACAACATCTATCAAAAACAGAACTTTCCAATTGACCTAATATATGCAAGTGACTGCTGTTATTACTTTATGTTACTAATGTTGCTACATATTATTAAATATTACTTTATTGATTGTTAATTTTTATGGATATTTTTATGCTGCTGTTAACATATTTTATCTCAAAATTTAGATGGGTGTCTTAATTTATTCTGCTATTCTTTCGTCAATTTAAAATTTTTTTCTTAGTTTTCTGTTGTGATATTTATTAATGTCTTTTCATCCTATCTTTTGTTACAATCATTAAATTCTCTATAAATAAAAGAACCTTTAGATTTTACTTAATATATTATTTACTTAATACGTATACTAATTTTACTTAATACGTACTTTGATGTTATTTTTTCATAAGTGTATTATATTTTTCAAGGCATTTTATTTGAGAAGAAATATGAATCAGGAATCATGACAGAAATAAATTGATGATACCTTAAAAATTTCCATTCATTAATAGAAAAAAATCTATCATTTTTTATAATTTACTATTGATATACAGAGAAAAATTATTGATGAAATTTGATATTTGGAAACAGTGTTTAGAATTTTAACACTTTGTTTGATTCGTTTAATTGAAATTCATTTTTGAAGATTGATCTGTATGTGAATTTTTGCTTTAAAATATTCTCATCAGTCATATTTTATCACTATTATAATAATTTAAGTCCCTTAAGAAAATTTTTGCAACATTAACTGTCCCTAAATCATTCAAAATAATTTAATATACCTTAAATTGATCATAATATTGCATTTAATTTCTATTTATATATAAATTTTTTATACTTAATTCTAACTACAAAATGTAAGAAAAAAATTTTGCTGAAGTTATTAGTCTGGAATGCAAATGGATGCAATTTATTTTGAAACAATTTTACATGTTTTATAACACATGATTAATATTTATTGCATGTGGTGTATGCATTTTTCAGTAAAAAGAATATTTGTGTTTAAAACAATATTAATGATGATAACACTTTTCTGTAATTAAAATAGTATTTTGAAATATGTAAACTAGTACATAAAATTTACTGTTAAATAAAAATTCTTGGAATCTTCTTTCAAGCTCAAAATGATGTGTTGGTTGAATAAACTACCAGCGTTTTAATCATTACTTATTTTCATTATCTGTGAAACTCCCACTTTTGACATGGATGATTGTAGTAGTGCAGAATGGACTTTAAAGTGAATCTTTTATAACTCTTCATCTGAAATGACCATTGAATGGCAAACAAACCTAGCCCATTTCAGACATAGAAATGTTCAATGCAGTCTGCGGTAGTTTTAAATTCATACTGAATTAGCTATTGTTTGTTAAAAGTGAATGTAATGTGGTAAACCAAGCTTCATTGATGCAGATGTACCTTGTGAAAAGTTATATATTTTAGTTTTATTTTCTTAACTTAAATTATTTAATAAATTTTCTGTAAGATTTTTTATAATCACTTAAAAATAAAATTTTATTCAGAGTTTGTTCAACTCTTGGAATTTGTACTTAATTTCTTGAAAATCGTGAATTGCTCCTAGAATTTTTATTTACCTTGATTTTTTTTTGTTTTAACATAATTTTTTTTTAGTTATTTGATTTAATATTTTAAAATTCTCAGTAAAATTGTCCAAAAATGCGTAAAATAACTCTTAATGTTACCACTAGATGGTGGGAGGATCGATATTAGATTGTCATTGTATTCATAACTTTTGACTAAAGTAATGCTCCAGTTCAGTCAGGACCTGATATATTTAGATTTATGTATGTGAAGTAACATGATGTAATCAGCAATAAAATCATTATGTGGTGCAATCTGACAGGATATTTTAATTGATTCCTTTTGTTTTTGTTTCTGTTTTCTTTATATTTTATAAAATTCATTGAATATTAATATTTGAATGTAAAGTTTTTTTTTATTTAAATAATACTTTCCATAGATCTTTGGTAAAAATTCCATATAATTTCTGTAAATTGTTATGAATTTGATTGCTTATCAATGAAATAACACCTGAAATAAATTATTTCATATGCCTAGTGGAAAGAGTCTTTTCAATGACCAGTGTATTCAGTAAAAACAATACAAATATTGGCTTTTGCATGGTTCAGAAAAACACTTTTCCATCTTCTAGTCTTCAAGGTTCAATTCTGGGTTTCAAATATGAGTGAATCGACAATGAAATTCTTAAATGTATGTAATGAAAAAACTCTGTATCTGCAAAATCTACTCATTCAAAAGAAATTTTCACTATTGCTGTCCTGCTAAAAAATAAAACCTATTCTGAAACTTTAGATGCATTTGTTTCTTCAAGAGAAATTTGAAAGACTAAAATTCTATGGGTCTATAAAGTTTAAAACAGTTGATTCAGTTACAGTTCTTATAGAAATATAAATTCTCTCTTTCAAGTAATGTTTACAGATAGTATTGTTGTAAAGCAATTCATTTGCATTGAAAAAAGTGTGCTTATATAACAGTTTTTGGAATTGCATCTTATATTTCCAACTTATTGAAAGAAAAAGTTAATAATGTTTGTAAGTATGTGCTTTTTTTTGATGAAAGTTTAAACGATCATCTGTTGATAAATCAGTTTGACTACCCAATAAGTTTTAGGGAAAATAATGGTAATAAAATATGGTATTACACTCGTCCGATTTTTAGTTCACTCAAATGGAGATATTTTGTTAGAAGAAGTGAATGAGAAGTGCTTAGAATTGGGAACAAGTGTATTACTGGTAACAGAATGTGTTGTTTAAACAGACTATCTAAAGACTCAACTCTTGTAGGGATGCCTTTGGTAGAGTTGAGCCAGGTGTAGAATTTCTTTCAAGGTTTAGCAAACATTGATGGTTAGAAAATGCAAGTGTTTTGAGCAGATTGCTTGAAATAATGCCATATCTAGAAGGATAAGTCATTTGTTGAAATCGGAAAATTTCCTAATCTTGGTCACAAAACTTTAGATATTGTGCAAAGGTGAGAAAAAGATGCTCTTTTTTCCACTAAAGGCAATCTTTTTATATTTATTGCTTGGGAAATGGAACACCCTCTGACACTGGATCAAACTGATTCACCAATGTTACCATTTATTGCTGAAAATTTTCATGCATTGTTGAAAAATCTAATGCAAAGTTTTTTAAAAGAATGTTTGTGTGTGTTGTCTGTTTCGTTATTTAAACTAAATAGTATCGATGTAACGTTAAAAAAATTACTAATCAATTAGAGTTGGATTTATTACCAAAAAAATCATCAAAAATTTTATTTGAGCAAAACTTTGACAGAAAAACAGAAGATAGAGTTTTTTAAATTGCAAATTTTTTTAATATCAATGACAAAAGTTAAGAGATAAATATCCTTTGCAATATTTCATGTTTAGATCCTCAAATTTTGGCATGTAATGAATAAAGTAATTTAAATAAAATTAAAAAACTTTTTAAGTACTTGTCTAATGCATCTAAAATAAATGTCTAATGCTGTGACTCTGTTTTAGAGTTTAGTTCAATGCAACCAACTTTAAGATTTCAAGATTGTATTAATGAGAAATTTGATTGTATTAAAGATATAATAAATTATTTTTTATTTTAAATTATTCTTAAACAAAATTGTCATTTGTGGAAAATAGTTAATTTTTATTTTGTTACTCTCTAATAGTCAAGTATCTGTTGAACTATTTCTGTGAACAAAAATTTAATAGTAAAAAATTTAAATAATCATTCAGTTGTGGCTAAGTGCATCATTGATAATCACGTGCAAAAAATAGGAGGTATCAACATAATATATAGCAAAGATCTACTTAGGTTTGCTGCATGTGCCAGACAAAATCCTAAATTATTTAGATTAACTAAAACAGAAAAAACAACCTTTAACAGAAGAAAAATGGAAATTACTTGAAGAAATCGTTGAAATGTAAATCAAAAAGAAGCATTTGAAAAAGTACATGAACTTGAGAAATCTACAATAGAGTATATTGCAAAATCAAACACATGTTGGTGTAGTGCTTTAGAGAAGCAATTATTACTCAATGTTAATAATGAATTTTTGGTGTGTTTATGTAGCCTCCAAATTTACGATTGACTAAGATAGAAAAAATAGATTTTATTTACAACCTTAACAATAACGACATCAGTCGCGACAGCCGGGACCTTTTACAATACGTGTGACTGAGAGGAGCACATTTATACCTCTCTCTCCGCAGCCAGAAAAACTGCCTTCGCGCATGCGCAGCCTCCAAGCTCACGGGAGAAAATCCAGCTTGTACTGCCATCTTGTGAGGCTTAAAAGTATTATTTATATTGCTTACCACAATAGTATCCCCCCAGTGAGGGATGAACGATAACATAAAAATAAATGTACAAACAATAGGTAACATTAGAAAAAATTTTTTTGTTAGACGTATGTGCTAGTCTATTTCAGTTATGAGTCTTTTAGGAAATTGAACTCTCCGACCAGATTTTCCTACACTGGACTGTCCCTCTGGGTGTGACACCAATACAGTTGAGTCAGAATTTGGCACAATCATAATGAAGGCTGGTTTGACTCTGTCTAGAGAAACACAACGTTTCTTACCATTGACATCAATGGTGATTGTTTTCTGATCCCTTTGAAAAACCTCGTGAGGACCAGTATATGGTTGAGAAAGTGGTGGTGTCACTTTATCCACCCTAAGAAACACATGTGTACAGGAGTTTAGTTCTGGGTGTACAAATATCCTGGATTTTGTATGTGCAGATGTGGAACATGGTTTGATGCTGTTCATCTTACTCCTCAGTTCTCGCACAAAGTCGTTTGCAGAAAGATATTGTGATGGAGTATCTGTACACAGATCAGCCGGTAATCTCAATGAAGTACCATACACCAGTTCGGCACTGGAAGAGTTGATGTCAGGCTTGACTGCTGATCTGATTCCCAAGAGGATATGAGGCAAGGTTTCAGTCCATCTGGTGTGAGCATGGGCCATAAGTGCACTTTTCAGTACTCAGTGGAAACGTTCTACTAAACCGTTGGATTGAGGGTGAAGTGATGTGGTTCGAATCCTGTTGGTGCCCAATAAATTGGACATTTCCCTGAACAAGGAAGACTCAAATTGGCATCCCTGATCAGTAGTTATTATAGAAGGACATCCAAACCGCGAAATCCAACCGCTGAACAAGGCTTGACAAACGGTTTCAGCAGTGATGTCTCGAAGAGGTAACACTTCAGGCCATTGTTAGACAGTAGGTTTTACCTTCTGATGGAGGCCAAGGACCCACTAGGTCGACATGAATGTGTGCGAACCTTGCATCTGGCACTGTGAACGTTCCAAGAGGAGTTTTGTTATGTCGCTTAATTTTAGATCTTTGGCACGAATTGCAACTCCTGACCCAAGATTTGAGGTGCTTCCTCATAGCACGCCACACATATCTTGCAGTTATCAGTTGTGTTGTGGCTGTTATTCCTGAGTGGGACAGAGAATGAAAATGTTCGAAAACAATTCTGCGGAAACTTTCTGGAACAAAAGGTCTTGGTGTGCCTGTTGACACATCACAGATTAGTTCTGTAGATGTTAGAGGACAAGGCATTCTTTTCAATTCCAGTGAAGTGGTTTTATTTTGCATTAATTCTTTCAGTTTGGTGTCGCTATGCTGTGCTTCTGCCAAGGCACTGAAGTCTAGGAAATGTGATGCTGAAATTTTGCAAGTTTCAACTCTTGAAAGAGTATCAGCCACTGTATTTTTGAATCCGCTGATATGGCGGATATCTGTGCTGAACTGAGATATGAAATCCAGATGTCGCCATTGACGTGGGGTGCACTTGTCAGGGTTTTGCTTGAAGGCATAAATGAGTGGCTTTTGGTCAGTGTAAATACTGAACACTCGACCCTCAAGCATGTGTCTGAACTTCTTCACAGCGGTATACATTGCCAACAACTCCCTATCATAAGTTGAGAACTTTTGTTGGCTTTTCGTTAGCTTCACTGAAAAAAAAGGCAATTGGTTCCCAATTGTGTTTGTTCAGCTGGATTAGGGAACCTCCAACCACAAAATCACTTGCGTCGACGAACACACTCAGCTTAGTGCCTGGAATTGGGTGTCGAATCAAAGTTGCATTGGCTAGAGCGTTCTTTGCCTGTTGGAATGCTTCTCCTGCGACCTCAGACCATTGTATTTTCTCTGTATCGTTTTTCTCACCTTTCCTGTTATTTTTAATCCCTTCTAAAAATTTTGTTAGGGGTGATAAAATATGGGTTGCTTTCGGAATAAAACGTCTGTAAAAATTGAACAGACCAAGAAAACGCCTTAATTGAGTTAAAGTTTCTGGTTGGGGAAAATTTAGTATGCAATTTACTTTTTCCGTTAAGGGTTCAAGACCAGCTTCAGATACTTTGAAACCTAGAAAGTTTACTGACGATTTACCAAATATACATTTAGAGGGTTTTAAGCTGAGACCATAAGTCTGTAATCTACCAAATAATGTTTTAAGGTGTTCGATGTGATCTTCAGGTGATTTTGATGCCACTAAGATGTCATCCACGAATGCAAAGACAAACGGCAGATCCCGAGTGACCTCATCAATGAACCTTTGAAAGGTTGCTGCAGCATTGCAGAGGCCAAATTGCATGCGTGTGCTCTCGAATAATCCAAAAGGTGTTATTATTTAACTTTTGTGAATATCAGCTGGATTTATGGGAATCTGGTGATAGGCTATTACTAGGTCTATATGTGAAAATATTTTTGTGCCATGTAAATTTTATGTGAAATCCAAAATATTTGGCACGCCATAATTATCCTTGATGGTTTGAGAATTTAGTGCTCGGTAGTCACCAACCGGTCTCCATTTACCCTTCTTTGGGACCATGTGCAATGGTGATGCGTAATTGCTTTAAGAGGGGCGCATATGTCCTAATTGAATCATGGTTTGAAATTCCTCCTTAGCAATACGCAAGCGGTCAGGTGCAAGTCTACGAGCTTTGGACGTTACTGGCGGACCAGTCGTGTTAATAAAATGAGCCACTGAATGTTTTATGTTCTGATCTGGACGCGGCGGTCTTGTAATTTCAGCGATTTCTTGCAATAACTTATGATAAACACTATCACCTGATACAGATTTTACCGAGTGAACATTGCTGTTGCGCAATATACCGTCAGCATTTACATTGGTGGTTGCATCTTGTAGCTTACATTGCGATAAATTTGGTACTAAATTAAAATTAAAAAGAAAATCTGCACCGATTATGGGAGTGGTTACATTTCCCACTAAGAATGTCCACTGAAATATTCTTCTCAGACCAAGGTCTAGGGAAAGAGTTTGAGTGGTGTAAACTTGGATGGGAAAAGTGTTGGCTGCGGTAAGTGTCATGTGCAATGTGTTCCTACGTTGTATTTTTGAGGCTGGAATAATGGAAACATACGACCCTGTGTCTATTAAAAAGCTTATATTTGACCTTTTGTCGCGCACGAAAAGGCGACGAGAATTTTGCGGCAAGGCGGTAGTCGCCATTACGCCTGGCCTGTCTCGTTTTTTTGTACACTTACATGGCGGCGAACATTTTCGAGCTGCTTCGCCGAATTTATAGTGGTACCAACACTGGTCATATTTCCTTGTATTCAAGCGGCTACGTTTCCTGAATGAGTGGTTACGCTCATGGCTACGACTTCTGCCTCGAGAAATCTGGTCTACACGCAAGCTTAGTTTTTTAATTTCATCTAGTACGCGGTTTTCAAGGGAATGGTCTGAGGAAACAGAGCAAGCACTTACCGGCACTGGTGTTATATCCATGATATGATCTGTCACCTCAGCTGCTTTATCCAGGGTCAACGGGCTTACGGCTGCGAGGATAGATTGTACGGACGTTGGTAGTTGGTGCTGAAAAAGTTCCAGAAGCAATTCGTCCGACACATTATGCGATGCCGCACGCCGTTGCATTCCGCACAACAGTTCACTTGGTCGGCGATCACCTAGTTCCTCTCCGGCGAGCAATTTTCGGATTTCCTGCTGTGATGACTCACCACTGCGCTTTATCAGTTCCGATTTCCCAGTCTCGTAGGGATGTGTGGCGTCAGGTTGAATTATCACTTCTCGAATTATGGTAGCTGTTTCCGGCGGTAAGTGTGCTATGATGTAGTTGAACTTTGTTTTGCTATCCGTCACCGGTTTGGGGCATCCAAGTTCAAATGTGCTTTCGCACATGGTAAACCACAGAGCAGGGTCTGAAAAGTTATATGCCGGAATCTTCACGGCTGTGACCTCCGTACAGGTAGGTTCGTCACTTGTTGATGTTGAAAAAGCGAAAATAAGTTCCGAACTGGAAAATAACTGGTCATAAAAGTCCTGAACGTAGTAATTAGTCTGGGTCGCCATTTTGGTGTGTTTATGTAGCCTCCAAATTTACGATTGACTAAGATAGAAAAAAGAGATTTTATTTACAACCTTAACAATAACGACATCCGTCGCGACAGCCGCGACCTTTTACAATCCGTGTGACTAAGAGGAGCACATTTATACTTCTCTCTCCGCAGCCAAAGAAACTGCCTTCGCGCATGCGCAGCCTCCAAGCTCACAGGAGAAAATCCAGCTTGTACTGCCATCTTGTGAGGCTTAAAAGTATTATTTATATTGCTTACCACAAATTAAAAGCAGAAGCTTTAGAAATTGAAATCATTCTACAACAGCGATATTTTGTACATATAAATAAGCAAGAAATGAAAATCTGTTGAATGGTACAGAAATAGAAAAGTAGATTACGGATATGAAATTATATAGCTTTAAAAAGGTTTGAAAGTAAACTGAAGAAAAATATAGAATTGCACATAATTTATATGCATATTTGGTTAAGAATAATTAGTAAAATAAAAATAAAGTTATTTAACATGAATCTTGATATCTCCTGGAAATCATTGATTTGACTCCTGGAAAGCTTGTTAAAACTCATGGAATTTGATTCTTAAAAACCTGCATGAAACCTATTTATTTGTCTTAACAGAAAATGTGAACTAAAATCTTCAATTCAATGCTTTCATTCTGAAGTTACTGGATTAGCTATTAAAATTGATGTAAAAATATTTCATACATTAATAATGACATAAATTTTGTTTTAGAGAGCCATATTATGATAACATTTAGATTTTTAAGAAATGACTTCGACAGTTAATTTTTTGTTTAATAAATTTTTGAGTTGTAGGTAATATTCTTTCACATGTGTAACTTTAATTTTAATACTTTTGAAAACTTAATTTTTGGAACACAGTGAAACTGGCTTTTCATTTGTTAAGGTATAATTAAATACTCTTTTTAGTTTAAATCTAATTTTACTAATTCTGAGATAAAAAAAATTATGTGTATTACACTGCTATAAAACAGGCACTGCATACTCAGCTTCAAAATCAATTTTTTTTCATGTAATTCTGCATTATATTTGCTATTTATCTTATTAATGCCATTACTTGATTCAAAATATTCAAATAAATAATTGAAATGATTAAAGTTGTTTCAGTAGGTGTGCTGATTTCAGTAGCTTGTGAGTTCATCCACTATGTTGGTCATTGATCTATATAGTATCCAATCTGTACCAAAATTGCTTTTGCTTATTCTTGTTTATATTTACTTCTATACCTATTAATGATATTTTTATTAATTGAATCCATTTATTAAAATTCTGAAATTTTGACTAAATTTCATTTCTGCTGTTTGTGCATTCAATTTCCAGTTACAGTACAAGTGATAATAGTTGTTTGAGATCCAATATGTAACACCATCCTAATTATCTGATTATAAAGCAAGAAATAGAATTTTAAATATTTGTCTGTGAAATCTGTAGAGTATTTCATTATTTCTAACATGCTATTAAAATTATGATTGTTTAGTCTTATAAACTTGCTACACTTGTACTTTATCTTGATGAAGTATGCTAAAAATGCAGAACTAAAAATAATAAATAAGTATTATGTGTTTTTTAAGATGATAAAGTAGATTAAGGAAAGTTGAAGGTTTTTTGTGGTTGAAATTTCATTGTTTTGTTTCATTGTCTAGTCAATTTTGTTTCTTCAAAATGTGCCATGTAAACATCTTAAAAGCTTAAAAAGAGATTTCAAGATAATATTTATATTTAATATTTATAATCATCTCTGCTTTTATAATCATTAATTTGTACTTACGTTGCAAGTATAATTAAAAAAGAAATATTCATCATCATTGCAAAAAGACACTAGTGTTTGTCAGCTATAATAGTTCTAAATTTTATGAAATTTATTAATTTTCAGTTATTGTTACATGGATTTTATTTATTAACATTGTTTTGCTGAGTTGTATTGGAAATTGTCTCATTTTAATTAAAAGAAAAATTGAGTTTCTGCTTTTATGAAATTGGAAAGATGCTAAAAACATTTTATGAAAAATTGAACTGTCAATATTACCTGTACAGTTGTATTATATGAGCATAATGAAGTAATAATAAAAAATATTGAATATCAAACACTTCAGGCAGTAATATTTACAAACAAAATATGTCAACCTTCTCTGTAAACATAAAGAAATTGAAATGAGTCGTATACACATTTTTATCATGTAATTTATATTTTCTGTAGTTTTAGGTTAATAAAATTAAATAATTATATGAGTGTCATTTATAATACAGGGTTTGTGTTTCATTACAAATAATACTAAATATTTTTTTCCAGTAAAACAAAATATCATTTTTTAAAAGTCAGATATCCTTAGCTTTATGGTTAGCAAATTGACATGTTTTATTTTCCTCAAATTATTTCTCTGTGTTTCATTTTTGAGTTTAATTCATAACTTTCCTAGGTTGTTTTTCAACTGTAAATCCATTTCTTTAAACAATAAGGTTGCTATTTTGCTAATTTATTCATATAATGTAGACAGTTTTCTGAAATAAACACATTTGTTTCAGTTTTAATTAATTTGAATGTCCGTAATAAAATTACTGTAATTTCTTACATTCGTACTGATTTTCTGTATTATATCTTCCATCTTTTCTAAGTTTAGATTGAGTAAATGAGATGTAATAAATATTTCTGAGATCAGGTTTTCTACTATTCTATAAAAATTGTATCATTGTGCAGTTTAAAGCAGTTTTTTAATATCACATTAGAAACCTTCAAATTCTACTCTACAATTTTATGATGATTTTATTTTGATTTATAATTAAAACCATAATTGCTTTCATTCATATTAGAAACCAAGAAAATGAATCATTTTCTTATTGTGTTATTTCTTGGTTATTTTTTCAATAACGTAGAAAACCATTGTCATTTATAGACAAGAGAAAATTTTGATGCTACTGATAGTGAAGCTGAACAGTTAAAGAAGAAAACCTTAGAGGTAAACAAATGCTTTCCCTTTCTCTTTTCTATAATCATTAAAAGTATATCGCTTTAGTATAATTATAAATATTTATATATAAATTTTATTAGATGAATCATTCTCCAATATTGAATGTTGCTCAATGATTTACAGTCACATATTATTAGGTAATATATATATTTGATAAGTACTACCAGAACATTTTTAGGACATTCGTTTTCACATTGTTTTCTAATTTGGATTATATACTTTAAAGTAAGAACTGTTAAATTCTTACTTTAAAATACTCAAAGTATTTTATTTATGTGGTAATTGTATTATCCAATTTTGTGTAAGGAAAAAATATGCTTTATTAAAATATTATTTTCTTGTTACAATTTTATTTAGAATTGCAAAATAAAGCAATTTTAGACTATTTGGAACCCCTGCAATACTGTTCCATTTTCCTATATTAAATTGCTCAATGAGTTACTAATTCATAGATATAATTAGCTTTCTCAATGCAGAAATCTTTTCCCTCTAGGATTTAACAAATGCTGTTCACAAAATTGCCATGTCAAACGGAACAAGAATGGTAAAACTAAGATAAATTAAGCTCGCCTAAAGCGTTTTTGGTATTTATGACTTCCCAAGTTATATTTTGGTGCCCTAAATTTGAAAGAAGAATGGAAAAAATTCAAATATCATTATTAGCTCTGTAACAAGATAACTACTCATGAAGTGAAATAAAATGTAAAACAAATTTTCTTCAGCTGGAATTTTGTCTTCATTATGACAAGAAATGTAAAAAGAAAATCATATAATTTCTAAGAACAGATAACTTGCTATAATTATATTATACTGGCATTAAATCAATCTAGAACTGACTAATTTAACGTTATATTAATTTGATCATATAATTAAAATAACATATTCAGATCCCTAGACTTAACTGTAGAAGAAATTTGTGCATTAGAATTTAAGAAAAATGAAAAACACACATAGTGCTAAAAGAAAGAAAATCTTTACTGAATTAACCATAATTCATTGTAAAATTAATAATTATTTCAAATTCAACAATCCTATTCATTTCATTCCGGATTAAATATTTAAAAATAGATTATTATTTTACAATCAAGAATATGATTTTATTGTTGAAATTTTTAAAGTTAATGTTGAAGTATTTATTAATAAATGCTATAATAAAAGTTTAGTCTTAATCAAGAACATTATTTATGCACTTTATATGTAATAATGTAAGTTATGAAAAATATTACTTCTATTTTTCTTACCTGATTTCCTTTTAAATAAAAAGTTTCTGACTTTATGTGTGGCATAATTCATTTTGCTATTCATTAAAGATTGTGAATATGTTTTCTAGTTTTCACTAAGTCTGTTAATTTACATCACTTATTTATTTCACATTTTAAAAAATCTTTCTTATGATAAATGTGTATTTAGTGCTTTGCAGTTTTATATGTTTATGTATGTATGTGCATTTATTGCAATTTTATATATAAACGTATGTAACATTTTTTTACTAGCTTAAGTTTTAATTGGACTTAAATTGATTTATGAATGAAATATTTAATTTTATGTCTAAAGTACTTATTCCAAGTCAAATGACTCATTACTAAATAATGTCAAATTTGAATTATTCAAATTTTCCTAATTAAAGGTGACCTTCAAATTGCATGAAAATAGGAAGATGTTTTTGGTTCTAACATATCATTTATAAAAAGTATTATTATAGAGAGTTATTCAAAATTTTGTAATAATTATTTTTTTTTATAATTCATTTTAGAAAGCACAAGACCCTGGTGTTTTGAATAAAATGTACACAAGACAAGGTTATCTGTTTTTAATGGAAAAGAGTAAGTTTCTCTATTCATTTTGTTAACATTAATTTTAACTAATATGAAAAATTATAACTTTGGATTTAGAAACTAATGATTTTAACTTGATTAGTAAAATTTTCTGAATACATTAAATGAAATCTGTAAATGTACTTTGATTTGGATTTATATTTTTGGTCTGTTCCACCCCCTTAAATTATTGACATTATTGAACTGCTGAATATGGCCATCCTAAAGCAAAACCCCCAGTATTAGTTCCTAAGCATGCTTGGAACTCAGTTTTATCAATGCACTGGAAGGGTGAAAGGCTTAATCAACCTTGCCCAGCCCAAGGATTAAACCTCAGATCTATGCCTTGGAAGCACAAGCCACTACTTCTGGGTAACCAGGCTTTGAGTATTAAGTAGTGACTCAATTAATGAAATGGTTTTATATTATACTTGCATAATATTATATCTGTCATATGAATTAAATATATAAATATTTAATTACTGCACATTATATGTTTATCTGAATCTCGAACCTGTGCATTGAGAGCACAAAGCAATATATCTATCCCACTGGGCTATAATATTAAAGTATACTGTATCTTAAATGCAAAATGTTTTTTTACAGTAAGAGAATTACGTTGAACCATTTCATGACATGAAGGTAGGAGAATTAACAGTGAAAAACAATAAGATAAATTGACCTGGAGCACCATAAGTTAAATGCTGCACACATTCTTTGAATTCTTAATGGTTTTGTAAATTGCGCTCAGTGAAGTCTACAACATTGGATGTTACACTCACTTCCAAAAGTTAAGCATGAAGATGTAAAATGCAAAAAATCAGCAAATACTGCTTTGATAGACACAAAATTCAGCAAGAAAGTAGCATATATATTTATGCATAAAATAAAATCAATAATTATTTACAGAAATGAAAACAATATTAAATTTTTGTAAGTTATCAGATAATGACATACTGGAGATTTAAATAGAATAATGTATAAAGCGAAAATAAACAGCATAAAATGAAAAATGGGACATTAATATGGTGTATGATCCTCCTCATCTATATACAAAGCTTACACCTTGTGACTATACTTTCAATTAGGTGATCAACCACCAGAGAATTAAGCAATTGCCATTCTTGTAGAGCAGCTTCCAGCTCAATAAGAGTGGCTGGAGGTGGGAAACGTGTTAACAGACCGAGAGCATCCCAAAGATTTTCAATGGGATTAAGGTCAGACGAATATTCTGGCCACGCCATATGCATAATCCCTTCACTCTCCAGGTAGTCACTGACGATGTCAGCTCTATGAGGACATGCGTTATCATCCATTCAAACAAAAGTAAGGCCAACTGCTGCAACGTACATACTCACAATGGGTTCTAGGACTTCATCTCGAGACCAGATAGCCATCACAGAACCCCGTTTGAAGATGTGCAGGTCGGTGCTGTATCCTAATAAAATCCCTGCCCACACCATAATGCTTCCGCCTCGGAATGCATGATGTTTGTTGATGCTTTGGGGCTGATTGCATGTTCCTTGTTCATGCCATATCCTTATATGTTTGTCATCTGGATCCAGAGCAAATCTTGACTCCTCAGTAAACATGACATTGTCCCAGTCAGACACAGTCCAATTGACATGTTCCCGGCACCACTTTAAACGTGTCCCTCTTGATTGAACAGATAGACAAACACAAACTCGAGGTACCGGAGCATACAGTTTATTCATATGTAATCTTCGGCATATTGCAGCTGCAGATATCACTTTACTATTGGACGCTGTAACCATAGATGTCACACATGTGGAGGTCCCTCTGCGATTCCGCTTGACTAGAATCACAATATATTGATCTTCCATGGGGTTTGTAACCCTTGGGTGACCGGCTATGGGCCTTCAGACAACTGTCTTTGTGGTTTGGAATTGTCTCCATAAACATGAAATTACAGAATGATGAACGCCGAAGAAAAGAGTAACATCTGAGATCGACATTCCTGCTTCAATGCACCCCACAGCAAGCCAGCGCTCAGAATCTTCCATTCGTCTTCTGGAAGTTATGGAAACATGTATGTCTTTAAAACAAATTGTACAAAAGTTTTAAACACCTTCTATCAGCACTTACAGTCAACTTCTGTAACCCTTATAAAGCTGGTATCTTATAAGACTGCCCTTTTTTCATATTTCTTGACATGAAAGCGCGATTGGCTGTTACCTAACATATTTGCATACTTCCATCTACCTTTGCAGTGATTTGCCTCCTCTTCAAGTCTAATTGGCTTCCGGAAATTAGTATTTTTCTCTCCGTGCTTAACTTTTGGAAGTGAGTATATATTGAATGTTTAAAGATATTACAATTTATTAAAGACTTGAAAGTCTCTAAGCTCATGAGTTATTTATTCGTTTATTTATTTTTGTTTACCACATATTTTATTTTTTCCTTATGTCTTTTAATTTATTTCTCTTGTCTTCCTTTGGTCAACATAAAATTTGAGATATCATTATGTGATTGTTATGAACTTTTTATGCAAAGAAATTAAGCAACAAATAAGTGCTTTACTTAGTTATATACAATTAAGGTATTGATTAATGAAAATAGATTCTTAAATGTCCAGTTTATTTTGATTTCAATTTTAGTACAGTTTGATTCATCAGATATCAACGATTTTTTTTCTGCTTCAGATTGTGAATTAACTAACAAGAATTTCCCTTAAATATATATATTTGCTGTAAAAATAGGTAGTTCAACACATTGTCGTTTAATATCTTTTATGGATTACAGATATTAATTATAAAACAAAATTTTATAAACATTTTATGTACATATCTGATGTTCTTTTGTCCTTTGATATAAAAATGAATATTCAACTTATTCCAGGAAGTTCTCCTTATCTTCATTTTAACAATCAAATTAGAAGATTTCTTTTCTTTAGTGTCTATCAGTGGTTTTCTGTGCACTTAATTTAAATACTACGGGCTATGTTAGATAGCAAAATCTTGCTGATAATTAGAGCCACTATAAGTGCCCCTTAAAATTTTATACTTAAAATTGTTATGCTATCTGTGCATTTCTCTTCACTTTTAAATACAGAAGAAAGATTTTTTAAAAATTTTTTATTTTTGAAATAAATTACAAGTATTGGACTAATTTTTGAATAAAACTTGATTGCAAAGTAAAAGAAAATGTGTAGACAGAAATTAGCTGCCACTAAATGTCAATTCGTATTTCTTAATTTCATAAAAATTTCTTATGTACATACTTATTATATGCAAACTAACGAAAATGTAAAGATTTTCTTCTTATTTTTTAAATTAATATAAATTATGAAAGCTTAATATGTGTGATTAAATGTGAAAACTTAATGTGTGTATTTTTATAGAAGCCTTGGGCACTACTTGGTCAAAGCATTTCTGCCAATATCAAAAGTATCAGAAGAAATTTTCTATGATGCCATATTCTCAAACTGTTGGAAAAATTGTGAGTTTAATTATATTTCTTTCCAAGTGTTTTTTAATTTTATTTATTTATTTTTTTCCTCTTCCTCTGCTCCATATTTTCAAACCGTTGAAAAAATTCGGAGTTAATTTCTTTTTCTCTCTGTGTCTGTAAATTTGTGTTTTCGTTTTTACAGATTGAATTGTAATACTTCTTAACAATATTCTTTTGTATTAATACTTTTTAACAATATCATTTTGCACTAATACTTTTTAACAGTATCCTTATGTCAAGAAAGTACAATGCAGATATTTAAATGTCAAAAATTATGGTTTTCTTGCAGTCATGTCAAGTTAGGCATCTAAACAGAACCACCATTATATTTATTGGAAAACTGAGAATAGTTCTTTCTTCCCCTAGAATCATTTATCTCTTATCCATAACATTTTCAATTATGGCCTATTTAAGAATTTTCTTAAGAATCAAGTTAAATTATTTAGTTGTATGAAATAAAAGTGGTGAATTAATGGATTGCTTTATCAAAGTTCCTTTCTTAGCCATGGCATCAGTTGTTTTGTTGCCCATTTTACAAAGAAATAAGATGTACTTAGAAAACACATAATCAAAGATTTTAGAGAAATTTAGATCTTAATGTGTACAAACCTCAAAATTTTTGGAAAATAGCTTCTGAACTAATTGTTTAGAAGTTTAACAGTCTTCTTTCTAAGCACCAATCATTATTTTTAGTTTAGTTCAAATTATAATTTTAATTCATTAGTTTTTCATTCTATGTTCAGAAAAATTCTTATCTTTGAAAAATATTTTTATCAGTGAAATTTCCAAAATAAGCTACTGCTGTAAAATTTCACCTGAATGCCAAGTGAATTTTGTATACATCTATTTTGTTTAAATATTTCATATGCTTTAACATTTTGATTGCATAGATAAAAAAAGAATTATAAATAAGAAGTAGTAGTTAGATATCTTTATCTATATTGTATTTGCTTATATTTGTAAAATAAGGATAGTTAATACTAATTAATACATTATCATTTTCCTCAGATATTTCAAATATTAGTACACCTTCATAATTACATATATTTTCTAGTTTCCAAAACACTATTTTGGAATATAAAAATACTTATAATTTCTATTGCCTAATCATCTTTTGTAAATATAGTGCTTCACTTTAACATTTAGACCTTTGATGATTAAAAATAAATTTATTCAAATTTTTCATTTTTGAAATAAGTACTTCTCATTTAATATTGACCTGCTTGAAGAAGAGCGTACTTATTAGTTAAAATTTAAAATAAAAAATTTTGAAGGCGTTCTTTAAATATGGAACTACTTACATTCTGTACTGTTAATTGAAAACATGACAGGATTAATAAAATAAGAATTCCTTCTTCAAATTTCAATTACTGAAAAATTCTGAAGCAGATTAAAAGTTCAACATTATTGACCTAAGTATTCTATGTAAGTTTTGCTATATACTTGATATATTTGCAAATGTTCTGTAACAATTAAGTAAAATTTAAAACTTGTGAAATATATATACATTATATTTTCTTTATTTGAAAATAGGATATTGGGAATATTTTTTATGTGATTCTTCATTCTCTTTTCTTATTTTTTTAATTCTGTTGTGGCATTTTTAATCAAAACACTTTATGTGCTTCATTGTATTTTTCATTCCTGTAATTACTACTTGAAACATCTTTTTAGTTTATCAATGTTATTTTTGAATTAAATTTCATTTACTTACTCAAAATCAATTCATAATTACATTACTCTTTGAACATTACCATAAACATTATATGGAACAATAAAATGGTAGTGATGTCCATAATGTGCTGAGATTTAAGTTTTATAGATTCTTTTACTGTTATCAGTTTTTAAGTTTTGAAAATTTTTAGTTTCTTAATTGCATTTTGTTTTATTTTAATATTTTGCTATAATAAAATTTTTAGATAAAGGAAATTAATTAATTTATTTTTTTAACAAATATTTTTCTGTAAAATAGATGAATGGGGAAACTATTACTGTGAAAGAATGTGTTGGGTATGTAAATCCATTATAAATTTTATTTATTATTTTATGATTTATTTTCTTTTGTAATTAGTCTTTAATGATTTTTATTATATTAATTTATATGTTTTTGTATTCATTCAATTCAATTGATTCATTTAAGTATTAATTTGTTTCTAATTAATTCTTTTTTAAAATATCCTACTTATTCTTCTATTAATGAACCATAATTAATCAAATCGTGCTACTTAGATTTTTGAAAAAATGAAAAAAAAATTACATGCACTTATGTTTGAGGTATTGTAAAAATACGCATTTATTTTTCCTGGTTCTGTAACTGTAAGAATTATCAGAATTTTATTCATAGAGTCCTAATTCTGTCTGCTATTTTTGTTAAATTATTGACTGATTTTTGGAAAGAATTTAAGTTTTATATAACGCATATTTTAAAATGAAATGTGTAAGAAATTATAGTCAAATGCTTCTCTTTGTTGTCTGTTGTACAAATTTTGTGGTTCACTTAAATATTAGATTTTAATAATAAATTTGGTGGTTCTATTTTGTGCTTTCATTATTGATCAGAATTATTTGTTTCATATGAA
The DNA here is from genome assembly GCA_037975125.1 of Latrodectus hesperus. NCBI lineage: Eukaryota > Metazoa > Arthropoda > Arachnida > Araneae > Theridiidae > Latrodectus > Latrodectus hesperus. Next base: position 25,882,492 of record CM075855.1, on the reverse strand, counting down.
GAGACTGTTCATATTGCAAGTTTATATGTTCTTCTGAATTTTTAATACTGTACAGTTGTACTCCATCTTTATATATATTTTTTATTCATTAAAGTTTTAAGTATCAAATGCTTTAATTTTAGCCGGCAATATGATTCAATAGACAAAAGATTCTGCTTTGACGTAATTGCAGAAGATAAACCTATGCCTTTCACTTTTCAAGCCTTATCTGAAGAGGATAAACGACTCTGGCTAGATGCTATGGATGGAAAAGAACCAGTGAGTATTAACAAATTACTACCGTGAGGATATTTTATTTTCCTTTAATAAATTAATCTTTCACTTTCAGTTAGTTTTTATAATATGTAACCATGTCATTAAATGGAAGTTTTCATTTTATATTTTGGGATTTGTACTATCATAAATTTGATTTTTTTTTCTAATTTCTGAATATTTGATAAAAAAGAAGAAAAGTAATAAAAATCAGTGATATGTTGATTATAAAATTGCATTTAGAAAATCAGTATAAATTACTACATCTAAAGTAGTTTATGCATCTTTTGGCTTTGACATCTTTATCAATATAGATATTCAAAATCGATTATCATAATCTAGATATTGCGAAAACTGCTGTTAGTTTTTATTGTTTTCTATTAATTTGAATTATCTATATTTTAAAGATTTTCCTTTTCATAATGTACATATGTTTTGCAGGTACACTCCACTTCAGGAAAAAATTCTAAACCAGACTGTTGTATGTATCAGTATAATATTTTATTATTTATTGTAATAATGTACTTCCAATATATTCTTTTTTCACTAAAGATATCTCCATTTTCTTTATAATAAGTGGTGCCATTTTTCTTTCTTTATTTTACTATGAATGTCACACATTTACTAAAATTATTTTGGTAATAAAATTGATATTAAATACCTCTTTAACATTCTTGTTATATTTGCAATCAATACAATTGTATTTGACTCTAGTCAATCTTTTCTCCCATAAATTAATTTCCTTTCTGGTAGTTGCTTCAATTCTTTAAGTTTCTATTTATAATATTTTGTAAAACTATTCATTTATTTTTTTCATAATTCAATACCTTCAGTGATATACAGTGGGTGATCAGTTAACAAACATAATCAGTTACAAGATTATGTTCGCTATCCGAATTGGTCATTTACTGATCATAAATTTACTATAGATTTATTGTGAAATCGATTAATTCATTCTGGAGAACCAAAAAAATTAAATTAATATATATATATATATATATATATATATATATATATATATATATATATATATATATATATATATAATTTCTTATTAAGTTTATGAAAAAAATAATACCTACATATCATCATCATTCATGGCACGCCAGTCCAGGATGGGCCAAGGCCTTCTGAACAAGTTTCTTCCAGCCACCTCTACTGGCAGCCTCCAATTTTTTGTTACAAGGACCCTACAGTCTTCTTCGACTGCATCCACCCATCTCAGTTTTGGTCTTCCTCTTCTTCTTACGCTGATGGGTTTTGCAAAAAAAATTTCCCTTAGTGTTTTATTGTCCTTCATTCTAATAGCATGTCCAACCCAATTGAGACGGCTTACTTTAATGTGATGTACTATGTCTGGCTCCTTGTACATTTGATAGATTTCTGTATTGTATCTTCTGCGCCAGACACCATTTTCCTTCGTACCTCCAAAGATACTTAAAATCCTGCGTTCAAATAGGCCCAACAGCTTCTCCTCTCTTACAGTCAAATTCCAAGTTTCCGAGGCATAGGTCAAAACGGGACGGATAAGTGTTCTATAGATCTGTAACTTAGTTTTTCGTGATAAAAATTTAGTTTTTAATAAATGTCTTAGACCAAAAAAGGCTTTGTTAGCTGCAGTTAAACGTCTTCTTACCTCTGGGAGAATGTCATTATTTTTGTTAACCATTGAGCCAAGATTTACTTTACTGATATCAGCTAGTTTGGGTGCCATTCTAAGACCATTGCTCTGACATCCTCTCACTTCTTCAATAAATGAATGATGGGAAGCTCAAAATGAAATCAGTTTTGGTTTTGAAGGACATCAAAACTGAAGCTAATGGTCTGCTTTGGCTATTAATATTCTATTAGTAAAAAAATTTATATTTTTCCTGCATAGAACTTTGAATTTTAATCGGCAAGTAACATAATTCAAAAGAGATGAAACACATTGGATGGTCCATTTGGTTCTGCAACCCTGCATATCAATCTCCAAGAGCCAAGATGTGTTTGTTAGAATTCTTTTGAGTTTGTTATCTGAATATGTGCTCTTTTCTGAACACAAAAATCTTTGATCAAAGTTATCATTGTACGATTTATTCGCAGTCCAAACTGTTCGTTAACTGATTGCCCACTGTATCTCATTATGGAGAACTAGTTGAATATCCCATGTAATTTGAAAGATAATATTCTTCTATGTTAATTACAGAATTCTAAAGCTGTTAAACTGTCTGCTTGTTTATTTTGATAATTTTCTAAAAAAATTCTTACATTAAGTAATTAGTTTCTAACCATAGTAAGATGTGTAAGCAACATATCAGTGGGAAATTGTGAAAGCAAGGTTGTGCAGAAGAAAGGCCTGGGAAATAGGTTATTGACAGTAAATCCGATTTCAGCTTTGCTTTACTTTTCATTAAGTTGTCACTATCATCCATTAAGTAACAATCAAGATAGGTGTAATTAAATCATTCTTGGATGTTGCTGCTAAGGCATGCTGTTGGGACTCATAACAGGGAAGCTTTTATTGATGGAAAAGGAGGTACTTATCATTGTTGGGAACTCTTTTTCACTGAAATTTTTTTAATTGTGTGCAATATGAGAATGTTAATAAATGTCTTCCAAATATTTCTTCTCTTTTTGTCACTGTGTACTGCAATGTTATCTTTTCTCCAGTTATTATTTTAAGCTGTATTTTCAGTATGTGGTTTAAATGATTTATTTTCGTTTTATTTTTTAATACTTTTTTCTATGTGCAAAGAGAAATAATTATCACGATATGCTTTATTTCTGTATTTCAATACTGATTATCTGTTCCTTTTGTGTGAGTTACTTATGCTTGATCTCAATCTAGCTTCCAAAAAATTATTATTTGCCTCCAACTTAAGACCTGGGATTGTATTAGTTCACTACTCCTCATAATTTGAAAGTTATGTTTATAAAATCTATCTCAAATAAGTAATAGTGATGATACATAAAAAATAAAATTATATATGTAAAATTGAGTGGTTGTACCTTTATATTTGCATTTTAATGTATACTTTTTCAGAGTACATATAATCATACTTTCTATAGTTACTTATAATTCATGATATATGTCAATATTTTTATGTTTACTGGTTTTATAAAGGAATTAGTCAGATATTACCAATCCAAAATTCCAATGCATAAAAAATGTTTTTAAATGTATAAAAAAATTAACTTCAAAACAGTATGCAAATAAAATAATACGTAATAAATTTTTAACTGTTAATTTTATTTACTTCTCTGATTTATTACTGTTATATTTTTCATGGCATCTTATTTCTAAATTTTTTCTCTCATTCCTGATATTTTCTTTCGATTTTCAGTGATCATAATTCAGCATTGAGTTATTTCTGCAATTATGCTATTTGTCAAGTTAAAGTACATAATTTTTAAGTGTTATATTTTAGCTTTTCTAGAAACTGAGTTAATGATATCATATAGAACATGAATTTCAAGTATAGTGAAGTTTCTATTGTTTTAGTTTTTATGTTAAGTATTTTATGATGTTTGTTATTTTCACATTATATATATATATATATATATATATATATATATATATATATATATATATATATATATATATATATATATATATATATATATATATATAAGCATTGTTTATACATTATTACTAAGACATAATAACATTAATATGACTATTTTTCACATTAAAATGAGGTATTCAGATTTTTAAGACTAAATTAAGACTGTACTGGTGCAATGCGTAAATAATATTTAATAGTGCTTCATTATAATTTGCATTTCCATTTAAAATTGTTTTTATAATTTCTTCAGTTGTGTACTATATCAGAAAATATATTACTATCCAAAAATGTTATCTTGTATAGTTAGATTGAAATGACAGAGTTGTATAAATTATTCTATTTTGAATAATCAAGTTGATATGCATTATCTATAGAGAGTGAAATTGTAACGAATTAAAGCAGTGCTTTGTCAAATTTTTTTAACATAAATCTACTTAATTCTTATATGTCTTCAGACTATTTTGCAAATATTATAACCTTGTATATTTATTTTTTCCAGTCTACTAATCCTTATTATTCACTAAAAAGTTTTGCTGTGGCTAAAAACATGGTCTTTAGTGAGCAAATTGGATAATATTTATTCACTAAATATTGATGAAACTATACGTAAAATGAACGTAAAATTAGTTTTTCTAATAAAATAAGATTTGGAGAGTAAATTGTTTACTGCAATTTAAATTGTAAAAGAAATGAGAAACACACACTTAATATTTGTAAAGCAATTCAATATTTACCCAACTATTTATATATTAGAAATATTGTATCAAAGCTTTATTTGAAGAATATGTATTTTAATAGTAGATGAGAGAGATTTGAAATGGATAGAAATATATTTCTTAAATTGCATAGTGCTTCAAAACTTTCCATTTAAGTTTTTAATGAAATAATTGGGACAGCATTTTCTGTTTGCTGAACTGTTATTGTAAACTGTATTTCATTCAGACAACATTTGGACTTTCAAGCAAATTATTAAAACTACTGGAAATAGATTTCTTTTGCAAATATTTCTGTCTGTAAAATATTTTATATATTAAATGATTTATTGAATTTTTATCACATAAAAAAAGATAATTGAGAATGAGTATATAATAATATGTGAAAAAGTTTTTCAAGGTTTAGACAGTAAAAGAAGTTAAATCATTGTAGGAAAAATAGTATTTAAATAATATTATTTAGTAAACAAAAATAACTTTTACATTTGTACATTGGTATTTTACCTCATTTTAATAAGTTATTAAAATTTATTAAATTTATTTAATTATGAAAACTATTCTATACTACATGGATAAAATTACATATCTGTAGTTGACCTAAACATCTTATCTGGAAATAACTGCAGACTTGATGAAGGATGTAATTTAGGATAATAAATGTCTGATTTATATTTTGCATTACGCTCAAAATCAAAAACAAACATATAAGCTTAGCAGCTTTAATGAATTCAGCTCAAGTCTAATCTTCTGTGATCTCTGAAGAATCACGCTATTTATTTAAAAAAAATTAGTAGTTAAAGAGTACATGAAATGTTAAATGAAATGGATAAGTTTGATTTATGTATTATGAAACCAAAATTAGTTTGAATTGTTATTCTCAAATCTTCAAAATAATACAAGTTGGCTTTCCAAGATTTTTTACTTTTAGTGAAAGCTCTTATGACTCCATTTTCAAGATTTTGAAGGACTCATCTGACAATATTATGGATGCCATTATTACCTATGGCAAAACAATGTTAAATGTAGAAATATATGTAATAGTGTTGATCAATTCAGGGTCATTTCTGAAGTCAAAGCTTGAAAATCACATATTTAATTAAAAAATTACTAAGCTTCTTAAAAGCCAAAGTTATTGTTTTTCAGTCAAACAGTTCTTTTACATTGCAATCTGTAATTCCAGGCATTAATTCAAATTATCTTTGACTAGTAACATATGGATAATATCAAATTTTGAATCTAGTGTTAAAATATAAGGTTATGCAAAGTAAACTAATTTTTCTCAATGAAAAACTACAATACTTTTAAAAACACTAATTTATAATGCAAGTTAGTTAAATTGTTAAACTGCATAAAAAGATAAGTAAATATTTTAATTTGAGATTTTCCATCTTGTCAGTTTTTTAAGTAACTCCTGCAATATATTATTAAATATTATTATTTACTAATATATTACATACAATAATTTAGCATTTGCTTTCAAACATGGTGGAATATTCCCTTCCAGTTTTGTTAATCAAACATGTAAAAAATTATGGATTCGAGAAACTATAAAAATTTAAATTAAAAAGTTATTTAATAGTTAAAAATCTCTGCCTCTTACAAATTTTAACTTTATAATTTTATTCTGTAATCTTCTGTAGATGGCTGTATAGATCTTCCTTTTAGTTTACAAAATTCAAATCACAGAAGAATTAGAATTGCAAATATTAAAACTTGATTAGTTCTCTGATTTTTTAATGCATTTTTTATTTATTTGTGTTTGAAAGTACTTGCAACCTATGATTGTACTCCTTTATGTATCACTAAACTTATTTACGTGCATTAATTTTGCAAATGTATTAAAAATTTGTTATTCATCACACAATAGGATCAAACTTTTCATCGCATTTAAATATGCAATGCAAATTAAGTAAAAAAAAATTTCGTGACCATTAATATTATGTAACATTTATTAATATTTTTTTATGTTTACTACTTCAACATTGTTTCTGCTTTATAAGTAATTTTAATATGCTAACATTTGTTTGCGCATACAGTAAAAATTTAAAAACATGATTATGAAATAAAAGAGAATACATACAATTTTTAATGCTCTTATCAATTAAATTTGCTTTTGAAATAGTTTGATATTTGGTTTTGCAATTTGTGTATGTTTTTACTGTAAATATAAAATATTTTCAAAATGAAATAAATTACTGATGAGTATAATGTAATTAACCTTGTCTTTGAAGATGTCTCTTTAGCACAATATCAATTTTTTAAAAACAATTTTCTGTGTATACTTTCATCTGAAGCTCCAGTGATTACAATAGTAGCACATATATTTTCTGAAGTAATGATATTTTCAATTTATACATTAACATACATTAAAGTCTAATAAATAGTCTTTTATACTTATATAACTTTGAATACTTATAGTGATTTGATATCTATCATGACAGTAAATTGTTATCTATCATAACACTAAATTAAGATCTCATCAGCCTAGGTATTCGCCTTGTCTCTTTGCACCAATTCAAGATAATGAAGCTGTTGTCTACTTAATCCTAAATGAATAAGTACAATCTGGTGTCATATTACATGTATTTTTATTTGTAGTAAATTCTGCACTTAAAATAAAATTTAAAATTATCTACTTTAATTCATTTTAATCTCTTTACAACCATCTTTTTCATTTTGAATTATCATGGTTTAGATTCTCATCAAGTAGTTGACAAAAAAAATTGGTGAAAATGAAGGAAATCATAGTCTGTAAATTGTCATCTATTAAGTGATTTTTAACATATGATATAATGTTGATCACCTTACACTGATCATTGAATTAAAAATGTATTGGTTTTTATTATTCCATATATTTTTTTCTAAATTTATTCAAAACTTTATCTAAAAAATATTTAATGAATAAAAAAAACTATAAAACTAATACAGTCTACAATATTTTTTCAATTTTATAGCAATTTATTTACTTAAAATGTATGATTATTTTATTTTTCAGTCGCTCTTGATGAATGTGGATTTGCTTTCGTTCAATGGTGCATTAATTTCATTGAATCAAAAGGACTGCTGGATCAAGGATTATATCGACTGGTGGGTGTTAATTCGAAAGTCACAAAGCTCACTCAGTTTGCAATAGGTAAATTGAATTACTTTCTTAAATGTTCTGTAACTTTCATATTGTGATACTGTAATTGAATTGGTTAATTTACAGCAAATTTTTCAAATTCCATTTATTTTGCTCTTTTAAAAATTATTTTTGTCAAATACTTTTTTTTGTAAAAAATATATTCAATCTTGAAGTATAAATCATTAGAAATTTTTTAATTGAATTAATTTACTTTTATAAAGTTTTAAGTTGTTTTCTGTAATTATTTAATAAACATTTCATTTTAGTTATAAAATATGGATTCAGTTTGGATTTAAAAGCATATATGTAATGAGAGAAAATTAATTAATATTGTCATAATTTAAAAACTGCACTTTATTTAGATACGATTTTATAAATTAAAATAAAACAGTGTGTCAGCAGCATCAGAGGACAAAATTTATAAACATCTCGTGGGACTCAGCCCTTATATTCATGTTGAATATTTAATAAATTATTTATGTATTAAGGAAAGATCTAGAATTTTACATAACTTTAAGTAATGTTTAAAATGAAAAATTTCTTACTTTGTTTAAAAATTACCATGACTTAGATACAAACAGCTGATAGATTAAGTGACATATATATTATGTATGTATATTTTCTGTGTTTAGATGCAATGTATAACAAAACTATTTTCTTTTCAAGTTAATTTATGTATTTCTTCAATAGCTTGAGAATACTAAATTAGCTATAATTACTAATTTTTCTTCCCTAATATTTGGTCTTATTTTGTATACATAAATTCGCTAGTATGCTTCATAGTATTTTCTTTAAATTAATTGTAAATTTTCCTTTTTTTATTGAAACAATTTTTTTGATAAAATAGAAAGTAAAGTTCAAAATAGTAAATTTTCTATAATTAAGTGAATAAAATGTCTTGCTAAAATAATAATCCTTTTAGATATTATTATTGTGTTTTATGATTCAATTGTAAAATGAATCATTTAAATTTTGGTTTATGAATGACCATCAAGATCTTTAATACAAATGTATGCTGTGTACTTCAGTTTTTTATTAGTAGTATGTGAATTGTCATTTTTATAGCTGGATTTTAAACTTTGAATAAAATTTCTTGTTTCTTTTATTGCCAGAAAGTAAAGGAATTAGCTTACCTGCCTTAGATGAAGAAGAATATGAATTAAAAACTGTTACAAGTGCCTTAAAAAATTTCTTCAGGTACATTTCAGATCTTTTAAAATACTATATTTGTTACAGTTGGTTGTGAAATTATTTCCCTTCTTTTTTATACGAGGGTTACTCTGAAATTTTTGAGATAAGCGCAGACGAGAATTTTCAAAATAAAAATAACGATTTAATTTTAAAGTACAAAGTATTTTAACACAGAAGAGACGATTTTTTACTGACTTACTTCAACTTGTTTAGCGTGGAATAAATTTTTAACAGAAGAGAAAACGCGAGAACATTTTCGCACTATGATTTTCTACGATTTCAAAGCAGGATTAAATCAAGAACTTAACCTTGGATCTGCAGCCATACACAAAATCATTCATGAAGAATTACATATGAAAAAAGTAGTTTGCCGTTGTGTTCCTCATAATCTAACTGAGCATCAAAAAGAGGAGCGTGTCAGAATCAGTAAAGAAACTCTTAATATGCTGAATGATGGTGGCCACCGCATCATTTCTAAAATTGTATCAGGTGATAAAATGTACATACGGTTTTTTGACGTTCCAACACGTCAAAAAAGCAAAGTATGGGTCTTTGAAGGTGATCCCACGCCGACAATGGTGAAAAAACAATGCGCACTGAAAAAAGTGATGCCTGCCGTTTTCTTCAGAAGTACGGGATTTGTCAAAGCCATCAAGTTGGAAGGACAGAAGACAATAAGAGCAAACTGGTATACCACTAAATGTCTTCCAGAAATTCTACAAGAAGTGAATGTTAGGGGACTAATGCTTCACCATGACAATGCATCTTCACATACAGCCGGATTAACTGTTGAATTTCTTAAACAAAAACAAATTAAAGTGATCGAACATCCGCTGTATTAACCTGATCTAGCTATGTGTGACTTTTAGTTATTCTTTAATCTAAAAAAGAACTTACGTGGACGTTGTTTTAATTCAGAAGAAGAGATTGATGTGGCTATAAATGCATTTTTTTCATCTATTCGAAGAAATGAATGGCTTGAGGCATTTAATCTGTGGAAAATTTGTCTACAAAAGTGCATTGATGCTGGAGGAGACTACTTTGAACACACCTAAAATTTTTTAAGTATAACTTTAAAAACCTAGTTGTATCTCAAAAATTTCAGGGTGACCCTCGTACAATAATTTATTGTCATGTACATTGAATCAGCCAAATGTGACTCCAATAAAGTCTAACATGAATATTTTAACTTTTACTTTAAAAAACTAAACTCAGTAGCATGATAGCCCCATGAAGTCAAGGTCTACATGTCATATCTGTTTTCTTGACCAACAGCCTTAGGGTGTAAATCGCATGTCCTGGTTTGGCTGTCATCCTAATGCAAAACTGCTGTAATTAGTTTCCAAGCATGTTTGTTATTCAGTTTTATTGACCCATTGAAGGGATGAAAGGCTGGGTCAACCATGCCCAGCCCAAGAATTGAACCTCAGACCTTTTCATTTTTAAGCAGAAAGCTCTACCACTAGGCCGTTAAGTTTTCAGTTTTAAATAGTGACTCAACTATTGAAATGGTTTTATACCATGCTCGTATAGTATTAAATCTGTCATATGAATAAAAATAAACTTTATTAATATTTACATTGTTACATATGATGTCTTAATCTGAAAAGATTTATATATTTGTTATCAATTTTATTTATTTTTGTATTTATTTATGTTCTGCCAGTAAGGAATCTAAAACAGTTCCTTTCAGTATTACCAATAGTTTTTACTGAAGCTGCTTTGCAAATTATTAATATTCTCTTTATGTAATAGTCATTTTTTTAATATTTCGACAAAATATTTTTACTGTACTAATTGCTTTCTTATTGTAAACAAATGTTTAACCTATTAAATTTTATGTATTTACTTCTAAGTGTTAGTAATTCAATGTTGTATTTTTTTCTACAAAACTTTTTCACGAGTTACACTGAAAATAATTAAAAATACTTCTTTTCTTGAAAACGTGAGTTTTCGTTCATTTTTTAACAATCAAAATTTTTATTACAATTATTGAATTTCTTCTAAAACTTATTTCAAGCTAAAAAATAACTTACATGCTTTCTCTTGCGTTAAAAGTTATTAAAATTGTCTACTTTAAATACCTTATCTGGTTTTGGTACTGTTTGAGATTTACCCTGAAAATACAGTTTGTTCCCAAATCAAAGATTATTAAATTGTGTTAGATTGCAATGTATTTTCTGCCTTTATCATACTACGATTTTCAAACTTAATAGAATAATAAGTAATTTGTTTTCTTCAGTTTTAAATTTTGATCATTTTTCAGTGCCAGATTTCATCTCTTGTAAAGTGTATTGATATTTGAAATTTTCTGTGCTATAGTTGTTAACTATCAAGATTTATAAAACTGATTCTCTTTTTAAGTATCAAATTTGATATTTTATTTTACCAAGTTTAAAAAATTCCCAATTGAAAATTAAACTAAGCAGTAAAGAAATTAAGTGTCATTTTGTGTTAACAGCACATACTTGAAACTAATTTGAATAAGCCTTAATATATTTTTAATTTATGCATAGGAATCTTCCTGAACCCTTACTTACATTCAGACTACATGGAGCATTTATTGCTGCGGCAAGTAAGTTACATACTATTTTATATTTGTATTTTAGAAAATTATTATATTCATTTGACAACATGGATGCTAATATATTTAAAATCAATTTAACTTTTATGAATAAGAAATCAAGGAAATATCAAGATGCTGAATTTATTAATGTTTGCATTTTATTCATGTTTCATATACTTTTTAAAATACTCATTTTTATGAAATAACCTGTGTATATTTTTTAATCATCATTTTTCTGATTTTCAAACATTGCTGTACTTTTAATTCTTAATAATGGTTTACAAATGAATATTATTCTATTTTGTATTTAAAAATTTTAAATACAAGTTAGATTTGAATACTTGAAATCTTTTCTGTTTGATTTTCTTTTAACAGTTAGCATTACATAAATTTCAATTAAAAATGAAGTAAAAGATATTTTTCTTACAAATATTATTCACGCAGAAGCTCATGCATGTGAGCAGAGGAACCTGAATTTGAAAACAGTCTTATATTTCAAGTCATATAAAGTGTTTTATGTTAATGAAATTTTAACAGAATTCTTCTCAAAGGCAATATCCAGAGTGATGGAGAAACAAAGTTTACTCAAAATACTTTGCAGAAGATAACTCCATATTAAGAAACTTATCTTGTTAGTCTTTTTATTATTATTTATTTCATATTTTATCATTATAATATATTTGAAGAAAATATTGATTTAACAATTTCTTTAATGTTTCAATTTTCTTTTTTAATTTAATTTCATTTTTAAGAATTTATTTTATGTTGTCTCTGCAATAGTTTTTTTCAAATTTTATTTACAGTTTGGAATTTTTAGCACAATATTTGCATAATAATTGATTTTAAATTTAAAAATAAATTTTTTCTAGTTTAAAAGTATCTTGATTTTAAGGAATACTTTTTGAAGCATTTTAATCAATTAATAAAGTAAACAAATTTTGTACTTCATAAGTCTTCAAAATTTATTATTTGTGTGCTTGAAGTGTTATGCATTTTCCTATTTGTTAATTTTAGAGCAAGAAAACAAAGCATTGAGGATTAACAACATTCATGCATTAGTTCATTCTTTGCCTAAACCTAACTTTAAAATGCTGGAACTACTGACTAGTCATCTTTGCAAGTAAGATTACTATAGAATGTATGTATGAATGTGTAGTAAAAGTATTATTATTCGATTAATTTTTTGGCTCTATATATTATTGGCTATCCACTTTTTTCCTACTATCATTATTCTGTTGTATTATGTAGTTACTATTAGCCTATAAGAAAAATGTTATTTTGGGAAATATATTTTCTACACGATTTCCTTTTCTGGCCATATAAGGCAATAAAGATAATGTATTGATCTATTTACAGTGTATGATGCTGCTTGGATATATTTGTTCTTTAAATAAATAAGATAAATATTTACTTTATCTGAAACATGCTTGTTAATCTGCAAACATTGGTTAACATGGAGTTTTGAGTAGAGGGAATCTTTATTTTTCATTTCTTTTACTCCTCACTCCTCTTACTCTGGATTAAAATATTTTTATGTTTGTATGTATGTATAATATTTATACATGTGTGTTTGTGTGTGTGTATGTATAGTACAATATATTGTAAATTGGGCTATATATTATTTACGGTTAAGGTTTATTCCTATTTAATAGTTCCATTACTGAAGCAAAAAAGAAAACCATAATTCACATAACAAAATAATGAGATTTTTCTTACAGCATAATATTAGTTTTAAAAATTGACCTTAAAATAATGACTCAGGCCTTAATTAAAATATTAAATCTTTTAGTTAAAGCAGAAGTCAATTATTTTGTTTTACCTTGCATAATTTTTCCTTTTTTATTCAATAGTTTATGGTAAAGCTACATGTTGTATTCTTATTTACTGACTAGTCATTCTGTTTGTTATATTTGGCATAATATATTTCAGAATAGCAAAATTGTCAAATAAGAACTTAATGACAGTTTCAAATTTGGGTATATGTTTTGGGCCAACACTATTGCGTCCTGAAGAAGAAACTGTTGCTGCTATTATGGAGATAAAATTTGGAAATGTTGTAGTTGAAATTTTAATTGAAAATTTTGAAAAGGTAATTTAATTATTTTTATAAATGACTTTTTATAATATCTATGAATTTTATTCTTACTGTTCAGATAGATTTTTGAAAATTTATTTACATTTACATTAAACAAAAGATATTTTCTTAGTTTGGTATCAGTTAAACGTTAAAATATATTTTTAGGAAACATTGTTAAATATGAATATTCTGTATAAAACATTTCTAAAAAATTTCTTGAAAAAATTTTATCTTTTTAAGCAAACAAGAACATAAAGATAGCAAATTATAATTTAAAGTATAATTGATAAAAATATTTAATAAATTGAGAGACTTCTTGAATTGTTTAATTTTGTATATTAATTGCCTTTGTGAGAATATTGTTTTACTCTTTCTCTGCAGTTACTGCTTAGATTTACCCAAAATCAAATCAAAAATAAATATTTGAATTACAAGACAGTGTATTTTTTCTTGTAAAACTGATTTTATTTCTTATTATTCCTCTTTCTTTTGTTTACAGCTATTTTGTACTATTTTTTGACTACAGGTCTGACTAAATATTATTAAGAAGTATTTAACTTAATCATTCTTTTAAGAAACAATGAATCATGTGTGCCACACTATCTTTTCTTATTAAATATAATGTGTAAAGCAATTGTGATCAAAGAATCAAATTCTGTTTAGAAATTATGTACCTATGGTGCTATATATATTTGTTTAAAAAACAAAAGTTGTGTGCTAAAGGTTAGACATTACATCAGGTTTTAATAACATTTCATGTTATTCAAGTACTATTATAATACTGCTTTCATTTGTAAATTCATTGTGTTTACCTATGTTAAAGGAAAATTTTTAGATTTAAGTAATGTACTCACATAGATTTTGGAGAAAAACATCAATCCAGGATCGAATTTAATGTTTAAAATTTGTATTAATAGTTTAATAATTTCATGTAAAAACTAAAAGTAAAAAACTTTTGACTTTAAATATTTCAGTTCCCTCAGAGTTTGTAAAATTTAGTTTGGGATAGCACTAAAATATATCATCAAAAAATATTCTTGATTAATTACTGAAGTTTTTTTCATCCTTAATTTGCTTAATTATTAATTAGGCAAATTGAAGAATAATAGGCATATCATTGAAAATCTATGTATTTGCCTTTCAAGAAAAGTTGTAGATAAAATATATTACAGAAACAACTTTGATATGAAACATGCAAAGATTTGGTTCTGTCTCTGATAAATTCAAAATTGACTGATAAATCTTATTTCTTGTGGTGCACAAAGGTTTGTTTCTTAATTACCTAAGAATTGCTATATCTTCTGTAATGATATAAAGAAACCAGTATTAGGAAGAAAATTCTCACTTATTTTCAGCTTAATTCTTTAACTGTATTCTTTAATGACTCAAATTTTTATCCTTCTTATTTATATTTACATAATATACGTATAATCCTGAATAATTTTTGTTTTGTGATGGCACTTAAACATAAAATACCCTACTTTTTTGTTAAGATATATGATTGAATATAAAAAAACCGTGGCAAATAAAAGTATTCAGTGAAAAATGATCATCAAGTTTTCAATTTACTAAAAAATTATCTTTCTATTAAAAAATGACGATGGACAAAATCACATGAGTTTTCAACATGAATATGCTTCATAGATTAGAGTTTGATAACACAAATTATCAATTTAGAGGTCCTTCAAAGTAGATTTATAAAAACTGTGAATTGCTCCATAACACTAATTTTAAATTAATTGAAAAAAACTGAGAACTAATTTAAAGAATTGAATCAAATAGAAATTCCACCAAGTTAAAAATAATACATTAATTTGTTAATGGCTAAAACGGATTAGAGTAATTTCTATTTTGATGCAATTTAAATATCCCATGGTAAATCGGGTGGAATTTTGATCTCATTAGATCTATGTGTTTTTGATAATTTCTAAAATTTTATGTTAGTTATTGGTTTTTTAAGTTTGCTGCTGTGTTCATATCAAATATGCATGCATTTTTTGTGTTCCAAGTGAATATAATGTTTCTAATTTCAGTATCTAATAATTATTTCATTTTGAATATCTTAAATTATTTAATGTGACAATCTATTTTTATCTTTTAGAAATTATTAAACCTAAAATGCAAATTTCCAAGTACATTTATTGATATTTTACACAAAAAATGTCAGAAACTTCAATTTCTTACACAGAAGAAATGAAGAATTTGCTACAAATAATAACTTTTCAGTATTTAAAAGAAAAAGGGATAACATTAAATTATGTTGATTTTTTGTATGTTTATGTTTCAAATATGGGTATATAACACTTTACTTTTATTATAGAAACTATTCATTTCTCAGCAACTCTACCAATACATTTTGTGTGTATTTGATTCTAGTGCAATTTACATATTATTTTCTACTCTTTATGTATGCTTTTTATGATCAAGTCTTTTGTTTCAAGATTTACAATTGCTTTGTTTTTTGATTTTATTAATTCACACTAACTTAACTGAAGGTTTTTGTCATGGGCATCTTTAACAAATATTAAATATACCAAGGCTGTCTACTTAGTGCTTTAATGGAAATTCACGGCATCCTCTTTGCTCTTTGTTTCCACTCTGAATTTACTGCCTTGAACTATATATGTCAAAAGCATTATAAAAGATTCTGATAAAAAACCTATTAATTTTCCTTCTAAATCTGTTACTTGATATCATACTATGTGTTATTTGTTATTGTTTTGTTGTTTCATATCCCAGATGGTGTAGCTAAGCTAAACCATCTCCATAAAACCAAAAATCATTGAAAAGTCCTAAAATAAAATAAGATTCTCCAAAACCTCATTCACAGTAAAATTCAGACAGTGAAGAATATGTCTCAGGGAGGCTTGATCAGCCTTGCACCAGTCATATTATCCAAATGTCTCAAGTACCTTATGTAGTATTATTATGAGAAATTACTTTTTGAATCTGATGCATCAATCTTTTTATCAGTGTCTAAAGTGCTGTCAGGAATAGTCCATTTATTTCTTTTGGCTATGTTTGAAAGAAGCGTGGTGTTATCCATTAATGTGAAAGTTGATAAATAAGCTTTTTTCTTTTGTTCTGATGCAAATCATGAGGAAGGGAAGTTTTTGTTTAAATAAGTAATATAATCTTGTTCAATTCAACCTATTCAAATTTGTAAGATGCAAAAAAGTTGAGCCATATTATACTATATTCTTTTGGACCATAATGTAAATCGAAAACATACTTAGATCTGGGCTTTTTCTCATAGCTGGTTTATTAGCTTTCCATGATACTATTGAATATTACAAATGTGTCTGGTTTCCTTGTCAGAAAGAGCACAAACTTTTATTCCATATTTAGATGGTAATTGGATATTTATTGTCGGAATGGAAAATTTCCTCTGGAAGTAACTAATTCACCAACTGTCACATACGCATTGCACAGGTTAATTATTTTTTTGATATCTCTACTTATGTTTCTCATTAGTCATGATGGATTACATATTTATTGAATATAATATATATCTATTTTGATATTATTGTTTATGTACTCTAAATGCAATCAATATTAATATTCTGTTAATTTTTCTTAAAATGAAATATGTATTTTAATATATTGCTCCAAAATGGCCAAAACACATTGTATACTTTTTGCTTTTACAAATAGCCTTGGTCTGCAGTCAAAACAAGAAAACTTAATATAAATATTAAATAATTTGGATCAGAATTGTAGTACAACTAAATGATTAATATATTTGGTTTTTTTTGTCAATCATTGGAAAAATTATTTATGGTCTAATTAGCCCTCGTGTGCAAAAAATGACCTTTGAGTGACAAACAAACCAAACCGAAAAATTATTTCACCGAAATCTATATATATATGCCAGTAAAAATTTAAAAAGTATCAGAATTATCTTTTAAATTTAGATTTTTTGTACATGATAAAATTATTGGATCTATATGCAAATGAAACTTTTAAACACAGTGACTGAATTATAAAAAATAAATCAAATAACAATGTAGCATTTGTTATTTTTTATGTTGAGAATAAATAGTTTTTTATGGTTCAGTGAGCTGCAAGTTTATTCGGGGTTTTTATTTATTTTTATTTAAAATTCTAATGTTGCTATTTTCCTCTATATTGATGTTAAGCACTCAATACAGTATTGGATTTTAGAGATTATTCTAGATAAACATCTGATGACAATTTGTGAACACAACTTCAAAAGTTATTTTAACTTACATTACTTATATCAAAATCCTGAATTAAGAATAAATTCATTACACATTCTCATCATGATAACTTTATTCATAATTTTCAAATTTTAATCTTAATTTTTTACTATTTTTATATTCTTCTTATCATTTTTGTCCCTGTATTTCAGAAAAATCCTTTTCAGACCTAAATGTAAGAAGTCGTTGATGTTTATTTTTGCAGTTTGTACTTGACATTAACATGTGTTCTATTTGATTTGCTATAAATATGTTGCTAGAATAAAAATTTGTTTGATAAAAGATGTTTAAATTTTATTGCTTACAATGAAGTTTTTAATTAATTATTATTAATTGTTCATGTTTCATAATTTAAGTAATTCTTAATGTTTTGTAGATATTTAAAAGTGTTCCTGAATCTGATATCTTAAGACGGCAGCCTCCACCTTATGTACCTCCTCCTCAACCTTTTCGAAAAGATGGACATCAGTCACCTCCACTTGGACCTTTATCACCAAACAGAACATCTGGCATTGAAAACTTAAGTCCTAGAAGTATTTCACTTAACGTATCCAACTATAGTCCCAATTCTTCTTCCAATTTTCCTGTCTCTTATATTAATTCACCTCCTGATCAAAAACAGAGAGCTGGAATAATGTTATATAATCCTATCTGGAATAGTTAGTATTTCTTTTAATACTGTGTTTTAATTAAAATGTATGTATGCATAACTTTATTCCTCAGTCATGTAATTAAAGTATTATTTAAATTGTTAATTTATTTTAAAAGTTAACAAATTTGAAATTTAGAACAATTTTCAACTTGTTTTTAAAGAGAAAAATTATTAACTTTTTAAACCTTTTTTCGTTATTTTTTTTAATTTCTATTTATTAATTTTGCTTTTAAAAGAAATACCTGATTTTTTTTTAAGTTTCATGTGAACTGCAGTATTAAAGTTAATTTTTTACTTGTAGTCTTACGTTTTTAACCCCTTCCATTAATAAAATTATTTTTAATGTTTTCTTTTTTTAAAAAAATATGGCGAATTTTGTTTTCCAAACTAAAATTTAAAATGATATTAACATTGAATCTGTTATTTGAAAATTGTTTCCATTTAAATTTTAAAGTTATTTTAAATAAAATTAAGTTTCTATTTAAACATAATTTAGAAAGACTAGGTCTTTTATTTACTTTTTAATGTAATGTAATTTTTACATTAGTAATACACATAAACTGCAGAGCAAAAATTGTCAAGTAATTTACATTGTTTGATATGTATCCTAAATATTAGTGCTTCTATGCAAACACACTAAACAGCTTTTAAGCACTACTGTAGTTAGAAAAATCTGAATTTTTATTTCTTGTGTGTTGTGAAAGAATCTAGTATTCACATGCAAGTAAAATTTTGCTTAAATAATTGTGATTTTTGATTTTATAGCTACTTGTATTTTCAAAAATGTAAAATTTATAAATTACTTATTTAAATTTTATTAAATTACTTATTACAAAAGCAAGAATGGAAAATAATTTGGTATGCTAATTAATTTTTAACACTGCTTCATAATTTACTCTTTTCTTCTCATAATTTTCTTGCTCTTTTTTGTTCTTTTATTTTCTACAGGAAGAAAATTTTTATTTCTGTGGTACATGTCTTTTATAACTTTAGAAAACTTTTTTGTCGTCTTTTTTAATTTACAAAATTTAGTTAATCTTTAAAAAAATGGTGTAGCAGCTGGTGATGTATAATGTATGTTAGATAAGAAAAGTATGTAAAAATCCTATCTCTATTGTTAAATAATATTAAATAAAATATTTTTTTATTTAAGTTAGAAAAACCACTCAGTATATATGCTTATTTTCTTTGATCTTAAATAATTAAAATCTAAGTGGTTATAAATAAATTTTGAGGTTTTTTCAGTAAACTGTTTATTTATCTGAAATGAGTAAAGAGTATTTAATGAACTATGTTGTTTATTTCCTCTGAATTTGAGGCAAAGCTTCAGTAATTTCTTAAAACATCTTGAGAATATTGTGGAAGTACTGTAAAAGGAAATGCATGATATAACAGGATTAATATTAAATTTTTAAATCTTCATGTAAACTGAATTGAAATAGAAATCAAAACTAAAATAATATTGCAATAAAAAATTCTTTCATATATGGAATATTTATAAATTATAAATAAGAGAAGAAATTTCTTATTTTTAAGATTTGTAAAATCTTTTTAAATTCAGATGTTCTTGATATTTGATTGTTATTAATTTTGAAAAAAATGTATATACTAATTTTAATTAATTAAATAAATAATTAATTAAAAGAACCTTTATAATTGTATATTTCATTGTATGTTCTATTGATTTTTTTAAAAAGTATTTCAAATTAAGGATCACATTTTTATCAAACATGACTTTTGTTTATGGAAATTATGAAGCTCCATTAATCAATTTATTTATAAAAAATAATATAAATGACATAGTCCCAATTAATTTTGTAATGCTTTTAAGATATATTTAATGGTATGATTCAATTATGAAAATTTTGAATTCAACATTTTAATATAGTTTATTACATTATTGAATTCAGCAAATAGTTTACTTTAGAAAAATGAAAAGAAACTGCATCAAAAGATGTATTTGAAATTTTTAAAGACTAATTCATATTTCCATATAAAATTATAATGCAGAAACAGCAATAGCTTACAATTTTTAAATATATTTTAAATTATTACATTCAAATACAGTTCTTATTTTTAGACTACAAAGTGTTAAAAAGTATTTAATTAGATATATTTAGAAATATTTTATCTTTGTAATTCTTATATTATTAAGGCATTTACTGATGCTACTAAAATTAAGAATCTTTATTTTGCTGTGATTGTGATAATGTGTTATGAAATATGTTATGATTAAGTTTATGCGAAAAGACATATAATAATAATTTTTGTGTCTTAAGACATTTTTATGGTTTTACATTGTATTTGTATCTTGTTTTGCATATGCCCCAGTTTCAATATTTACTATTTTCAAATTTAAAAAATATTTTAATAGAAAAAAAGCTCTGATTACAAGTCCTTATTTTCATTTGTTAGTTTGATATTTATAGTTTATGTAAATATTCAATTTAACAGTTTCCTTTACAATAGCTGTATGTAAATTTATTATAGTTAACTATATAAAATTTTGGTTTTATTTAAAGAGAAATTTTTCCCACTTAGGCTGTGAATCGAATAAAAAAAGCTGGAGTTAGAAAATATTTATTATTTGCTAATAGTATAATTTGTATGTTACATATTAAAATAATTTTAAGGAAAGGAACATCCATTACATTTATGTAGACTTTATGTGAATGCATATAAACCATCTCACTTTTTACACAAGTATATTTCTCATAAAAGAAAATTTATCAAAAATGTTCAGTCTCTCTAGCAGTAGCTCTTCAGTGCTTGTAAAATGAGCTTTATAAAATTTTCTGTGTGTTCTTATTATTCCTGTTTTATGTTGACATAAGCAAGGAAGTGGATTATTTGTCTTTTAAAATATTAATTTAAAAGTCTAACCTAGATATAGTGATTAAGTTATAATAAAGCATTTTTATTATAAATAATTCAAAACGTTTAAATATTAAAATTTTTCTTTAACAAAATTTTAAATATTTCTTAAATGTCCAATCATTTTATTAGTGAATATAAATGGTATAAAAAGCTTTTTTATATTAGATGGTTTACCTCTAAGTGAAAGCACAGAATCCCTTTCATCTCGTTCTGCAGCACCTCCACGACCCCCTCTTCCAGAGCAAAAGAATTATGCATATCCTTCCTGGAACAATGAAATTGACATACCACGAAACACAGGTATTAAAGATTTTAGATTAAAGTTTTGAATTAGTTGTTCATTTAGGATAAACATTCATTCAGTTGTTTAATAAAAGTTTATTTATTATAGCATATTATCTTACTATGTGTAAAGCATATTAGAACTTTAACTTTTATAAGTTTTATTTCCTTAAATAAAAATAATACGAGTCTTAGTTACAAATTTTTCAACTGTCTAAATTATTGTTAATTCATAATTCCTTATTCCTATTGATTTTAAGCAAAATTTGTTAGGATTTTTTTTTTGTTTCTCATCTAATATCACATTGTTTTAATTGTGCTTACCTCAAGTATATCAACATTTGTTTGCAAAATGTTTCTGATTGTAATCTTTATGGGTTTCTTAATTTTAAGTTATTGTTGTTATTTCTATAAAAAGTAAGTATTGAAATAATTTGTGTAATTGTAGAACTAAAGTATGTGTTTTGCCAAAAAAAATTTTAAATTCTTACAAAAAAATTGCTTAAAACCTAATTTATACTTCTATAATTTATTTTTTAATGTTACAGTTGTATATATTTGCCAATTTTATAATCATAAATTTTTGTGGATTTAAATACTATTCTTTATAACAGGATTAATAATAACTATTTTATATTTTTCAAGTAGCTAACTAATTGAAGTATTTTATTTGCGCTATTTTTGTTAAATATGAGTTTGACTGTAATTTCTATCTACATTTTAATATTTTTTTTATATTTCTATCTACATTTTTATAGTTTTTTTTATAATTATTTACTGTATAGAAACATTAAAATACAAAAAAGTTTTTATCACCAATAAAAAAATTAATGTGTCTTTAAGTAATAAACATCTTGTTTTATTTCAATAAATATTTGTACTATATATTAAAATTTCTATTCTTAAGTTTGTTTGGAATAAGTCAACAGTAAAAACTTAATCTACAATTTGATATATTTTTCAAAGTTTTTAATTTTATAAAGAGTTGCTAAAAATCAAATCAGTTAATGTATTTTCTTATACTAAATCATATTTTAAAATATGGTCCATTATTAAAGTCTTGCTGAAAAAAAAATAATCACAATTAATGAATCTAATAATTATAATAGTTAACTTCAAATATTCTTTTTTCTTTGTGTATGATTTGTCTACATTAATTCTCTAACTTTCTTCCATTGCTTATGCTTCTTGAGCAAGAGTTATCTTTATTGCAAATATGGATGTATGTATTAATATTATTGTCTTTTTGAGTACTTTCAGATGTTATAATCTATTATCCTTACTTTTTTGCTGATTGAACAAATCTATGTGTCACCCATTTAATTTCTATTTGTAGCTTTAAACTAAAAACTTTAAGGAATAATCTTTTTGCAAGTTATATATGTGTTGATATTAATAGTTAGAAACATCTATAAATTCCTTGAAATTCCAGAAATTGTTCATTTTTCAGGACCCTATAAGGCCGTATAATCTTAAATCTGAAAAATCATGAATAATTCCTGAAAATTTCTAATTTTTTAATCTGGACATTTTTTGTTAGTAAATGAGATTTCTACTGTCACTTATTTATTTATTTGAAAATTTCTAATAAAATGAGTTAAAAAGTATTTAAATGTTAGTTTTTGTTATCTCCACTTGGTGTAACAAAATTGTTATACCTAGTCAGTGCAGCAAGTTCATTTCATTGGAAACCAATGTAAGCAAGAATTTGATTGAGAAACATAAAAATATATGGCTGCTATCCTGTCTAGTTACTCTGATTGAAATTAATCAAAATGATGGTATTGTAAAATTAATTTGAAAATATGAAGGTTTTTTCTCTATTTTCTTGAATATTATTGATCTACAATCATTAATGATGAATAATATATAGCCAATATCTTTGATTTCAAAATCCATTTCATTGACTTAATTTAGCTTTATTCTGTCCATGATGACAATTGAACAATCAATTAACGTTGTTAAAAAGATAAAAGTAAACTTGTAATGGAATTAATCTATGCTATTTTTGTTCCTGAAATTTCATTTTTTTAGGAATATTACTTAATAAAATTTGTTATGTAGAAATTAGATTTTTTACTGGATTTTAATTTGAGAATTTCATTTAAAAAGTAAAAATTTATAAAAAAATAAAAGTAGAAAATTAAATATTGTACAATTATTATATTTTTCAATGAGTACAATTATTATATTTTATAAATGAAAACCATGTAGGTTTAGCAAACTTTTGTTTAATCTTTATCTTTTATAAAATATTTAACTATAAAGAAAATTCGTAATTTTTAAAGAATAAACTGTTAATTTTACTGAAAGTATGAATTGATGATTATTTTAAGTAATATTAGGGATACTTAACTCACATCAGCCATTGTAAAATTTAATATGCACATATTGTGCATGTAGAGAACTAAATGATGTCATAGCCAATTTTCTGGGCATTATTTGTAATAAATAAATATTTTGCATGTAAATTTATATCATAATTTCACAACTCTATAATACAAATTTCGAAAACATTTATGCTAAGTAAAAGCATTGCAAAAAATGTGTCTTTAACTTGAAATTATAAACAAATTGTTTTTTTTTTATAATTATTTAAATTAATTACTGATGAAGTTTACTGAATTTCATAATAGTGGTTTTCTTATGTATCTAAATATGAGAATATTATTTATTTCTGGGAATTTTTTTATGATTTTGTTTATTTATGTGTGTAATTTGTTTTTACTTTTTTCTTGTTCTAAAAATTAATTTAACAGTTGAATTAAAAACCTACCTATATTTTATGTCTGATATTTTTTATATTTATATTAGAAACATGTAACTAAATTTTTTGGATTTGAAACAAAAGCTTGTAAGAGTACGATTTATGCATTAGTATGAGTGATCAGAAAAGCAGATAAGTTTCTTATTTAAATGTTACTTGATACAGTTGCAGAATTTATTTATATTTCAAATTGTTTTTGATATCAATGATAAAAAACTAATATAAAAATGATCATTTTAATAATCTTGATATGAAACATTCCATGTTTAGATTCTTGATATTAATAAACAAATTGAAAAATTTAAGTAAACCACAAAGATTTATTTTGTTACTTTATCGTGTTTTTAAAATTAACAGATATGAATATAATTCTGCTGAAAAATAATTTCATGCTAGAATATAACATTAAGACCATCTATTTATTCTGAATTATATATTGAAATGTTGGTTTTCTGTGAACACACACACAATTTTTTTACTATAGGGAATTTAAAAATTTAATTAGTTGTGACTAAGGTAAGTTTTTTTACATCACATCTGAACCAAGAGTATTTAAACAATAACATAAGATAATATTTAGCAAAAATATCTACTTAGTTCCACTATTGGTCTTAGGCAAAAATATCATTTGTATTTTGATAAACAAAAAGAAATTAATGACAACATATGAGATTGGAAGCATTCTTATGTATTTGAAACTTTTTAATAAAATGAATTGAAAAGAATCTGAATGTTAGTTTTTGTTATCCCCTTTTGGTATAAGAAAACTGTAAATAACTAGTCAATCCAGCAAATTCATTCTTTGGAAACTAATATTAGCAAGAATTTGATTGAGAAACATAAAATATATGGCTGCTATCCTGTCTCTAGTTACTCTTTGTTTGAAATCATTCAAAATGTTGGTATTGTCAACTTAATATGAAAATATGAAAGTTTTTCCCTCCTGTTTCTTATACGTTATTGATTTACAGTTATAAATAATGAACTACATATAGCCAATATCATTGATTTTAAAATCCTTTTCATCTACTTAATTTAGCTTTATTTGTCTCTGTTGACGATTGGACAATCAATTAAGGTTGTTAAAAAGGTAAAAGTAAGCTTCTAAGAGAATCAATCTATGTTATTTTTGCTCCTGAAATTTCATTTTGTTCAAAATATTACATAATAAAATTTGTTAAGTAGAAATTAGACTCTTTTTAATGAAACTGATGAACTTAGAATCAAAAAGATATGCTTTGACTTGATTTAAGTGAACTTGAAAAATATGCAATAGATTATAATAAGTAAACTGAAAAATCGTGAATTAAATAAATTAACATTAGCTGCAAAATAAAGTGCATATTCTGGTGCATCAGAGAATTGAAGAGTGTATTAAAATATAAGTCACTGAATGACAAAATAATTAGACATGTCTGGAATAGGCATATGTAATGATTGAGTATTTAAATAACTTTAAAATAAATTGTAAATTTTATTTAGTCAAAATGATTTTGAAAATAAAAGGAATCATTTAAATTGAATTTTTAATTGTATTTATTTAGATTTCATTCTCAGAATTTCAGTTTTGTTTTAAGTATTTTGATATTAACTGAAATTGTTTTTCTTATTTTAAGTTTGCTGTGAATTAATGGAAGGAAGCATGTGAAAAATTAAAAAAAAACTGTAAAATTATTCATGTATATATAATACTTAAATAATTAGTGTAAAAAGTTTTGATTATTCCTTTCAACTTTAGCAGTATATTAAATTAATGTTTATGAAATGATTATTACTTTTAAACCAAAAATGTCCTAAATTTTTTTTACTAACTTTTATAGTTGCCATCATTCAAAATAATGAAATGCTATATATTCATAATTATCCTTCTATGAAATCAGAAAATAAGAGGGATAGGAATATTTATTTGATGTTTGAATCTTTGCTCCTGTCAAAATTTAGTATGATTCCTGGAAAACTCCTGAAATTTGTTTTGATGAATCTTGTATCAAACTTTTAAATCATGTTATTGATAATATTTTCATGAAAATTTTATATTATCTTAAGTTAACTTTAAATCTAAAATTGCTGTGATGTTCATGCTTTTAAGTCAGGAAACGTTTATACTGAAGCAGTAATCATTTGTTTAATATTTAATTTGTTTATCACAGTAAGCAGCAGCTACTTAATTTTCAACATCAATTTTTTTATGTATTCTAAAAGCTTTTTTATTATTTTACCATTTATATAATATTTTTTGTGAATTTCTGAAATCAAATATATCTTCATAATTTTACTATTATTAAGTTTATACAGCTAAAAATTGTGCCCTAAGTTATTAAGCAACTTATGCAAACACGATATTATTTTTCTAAAACATGTTAAAATAGGTATGTTTCACTTAATTAACAAACATAAATGGAAATCAAGTTAATAATTACTATTACTTCTAGATAAAGTTATTCCCATTAATTTAGCACCTCCACAAAAAAATTGTAAATTACAAATTTTTACCATTTTGTGAATATACCATATTTACTTAATTTCACACTGCTTCCTGTAAGATCAGCAAAGTGAAGCATCACTTGTCACAGGATGCAGCTAGGAGGGTGATCACATTCTTCTTTATTGGGTTGCTGGATCTCTGTGGGATGGGTTCAAGTCCACCTTAAATTGTTAAATCTGAAGTCCTTCCATTGGTGTAGAGATGAGGGTGCCAGCTCAGTGTAACCTCGTCACCTGATTTGTTCAAAATTATGACATGTGCTTATAGGCAACTATTTTAAATCATTCTGAGGCTTATATACAATTCTGTGTATCAGTGTTATAAATTGATTCAGATGTTGTTTCACGTAAATATTATTTCCTTAATTAATGGTATAACATCAAAACACATAAATATAAGGGTATAATTTGCATCCTTACTCCCAAACTTACAATTCTGATGCTATTAAGTGCAGTTGATGTTGATTTACATATTAAAATTTTATTCAGCAACATTTGTTCTTAAATTCATATTAATTTTATACTGTGACTCATTAATGTCACACTTTTAGCAATTTTTAATTATTTACATAATTATATATATTGTGACTGCTAATTGTGTTAAGTGTTGACCATATAATGTTGATGAATAACTTAAATTTTTTTCAACAAAACATTGCATTAAATTACAAAAAATATTAATATTGTATTACCACTTAGTTTGATCTATTGTTTTACCAAAAGTTTTCTAAAAAAGGATTTATTAAAAATTAGGTCATTTTTATTTGTTTATCATTACTTTTTTTACAATCTTTCTGAATTCAGTTCATAAATTTAAAAAAATTATTTTAGTTTACATACTGAATACACTTAGAAATAATTCGACTGAATCTTACAATCCAAGTTTTATGTATTTATTTATATTTTTGTTTCATTTATATTTTTAGGAACAAAAGAGTTTTTTACTCCTGAAGAAACACTTGTGACTCCTATGTAAGTATTTGTTCATCTTATTTTTAAACATGTATGTGAAATTTTTCATGTAAATTAAAAATTAATAATTTAATTTTTTATTTATTTGGTACTTAAACATCTCAAATTTAAATGATGAACTATTGCCTTAAAAATATCTTTAATTTTAAGATTTTAAAGTACATACTTTTAAGAATATTCTTTGATGTAACTAGCAAGAGCATTTCAAAAGAAGTTTTGTTAAGTATTACAAGATTTGCAAAGAATTTCTATTTTCAAACTTCAGTTATTTTAATGGTCTTTTGCTTTATTCATTTATTTATTTTTGGTTGTTGATATAGAGTAAAAAGCAGTAGTTTTTGTTATTGAAAGAAATATACATATTGTTTAAATTAATTTCTTGTGTAATGGGTTTTGTTTATTTTTGCAGTTTAGTTTACTCTTTTAAAACAAATATGAGTATTTTATGAAACTTCAGTTAGTAAATTTTGCATGTTAATTGAAAATTTAACATTTTTGATTTTGCAAAATTATTTAGTGTAAAATATTGCTGTAAATTATAGTTGTTCAAATTATGTTACTAAACCAAAAATTGAATTCTCGATTTTTCTGATCTGCAATAATAAAAAGGGCTTTAGTATCTGTTGCAGTTATTCTAATTTTCCTAATATGCCATTCTTGCATATTTTGTCCAATTGTCCTTTGCTATATTTTGTCCAATGCTGATACATTCATCAAAATTCAAAGCATAATTCTAATGATAAAATATAATTTTATACCATCTAAGTTTATATCATCAGTAAATACACTGCTGAAATTACCAGCAGGTTAAGGTAGAGTTTGGTCTTATTTTATTTTCCCTAAGAGCATCAAATACTAGGAGGCAAGAATCCATCAAGCAATCCTATTTAAATTCAGTGCTTGACAACTTTATTTTTTCACTCTTGTTCCTGAAAACTGGGCGACATTTCTTCAGGAACAGTTTTTAGTATTTTAGGCTGATGCCATGTTTGAACTCTCTCAGTTAGAGCATCATATATTTTTTTTCAAGAATAATCTTCTAAGGCTTGTAATAAAGCAAACATATGCTTGCAGCATGGTGGCATCCCTCCAGCAGTACAATTACAAAAAGCAGATTTTCCTTTTATGTATGAAAAAATTAATGCAGAAGAGCAATATTCATTATCTAAATTAAATTGATCAGAATATTTTGAAATATAAAATGATTATTTATCACTATTGTTGCATGGAGTTGACTAGTTTTAATATATATATATATGCTACATACTGGCACAGAAACATGAGTAAAAATATTTTTATGATATGAATATAATGCTACATGTCATCTACTAGATAAATGTTGTCATGTAACATCTTTTAGGCTTATGTTCAAGTATTAAGCTTTTTCCTCAATATTTGTTTGAGCATTGCATTCTTCAGATCAAAAAAATTATAGGAATAATTCAGATGAAATCTAGGCTCAGTCTAACTTATAAAAATTCTAAAATTGCACCAGTAAGTTCGACACAAATTAAGCAATTATCCAAACACATTTTTCTGAGAATGCATTAACTTGTAAAATCTTTATAAATGATTATTTTGAAGATTGATTCGATCCACTCTGTTACTGATAAATGTTAACATAATAACTAATTAAAATTACTCTTACGGTCAATAATTAATGATAAAATAATCATATAATTGTTTTTCTTTCGTGTATAATTATGAAAATTAGAAAAAATACAATTCTAACATTTAATACTTCCAAAATGAAAACACTTAATGTAGCGATTCATACCAGAATCAGAAATTAAGCTTGGAATTGAACTTTTTTTTAAGTATTTGGTAATATGACTCATTCCAGGCTAAGTCAACTAAAACATTTCAATACTAAATAAAACTGTGGCTTAGTAGTTATACATTTTAAATAAACTCCAATTTAATTACTGCACTTGTAATATGCTTCAATGAAACATACAATGAATAATTTCATTAAAATTTACTAAAGAATGAAACATTTTTACAAATAATTTTTATCATATGAAAAAATCACTGGTTCCTACAGTAGTTTAGAATGTTAATTTGTGATTATTTACATTAAACAAATAAATATCAACTTATAATTCAATATAAACTAATATATTAAAAATAATTTTGTTCAAGTATAAAGATTAACAAAAACAATTTTGAAATTACTTCAGAAAATAATTAAAAAATGAACTTATTATTCATTGTGATCACAACTGTAAGTTTATATGTTGATTTTTTTCATCTCAGCTTTTCACTGAAACAGTATAAATTGCTTCATTGCCTTTAATCATTTTATCAAAAATCTACTCTGCTGATAAATTTCTAGTACCATAACAAATTTCTTTTCTTCATTTTTATTAATATCCTATTATTCCTGCACATTTGAGAAAATTGTTCAGCATACTTAAATACTGAACAGTTCATTAAAGAATAAATATTTAAAAGTTTATTCAATATTAACATCATATCATATAAACTTAAGAAGTTGCTTTAAACATATTATATAAATAATATGTGAGTAAATAAAAATATGCATGTACAGAAATAAACATAACCAACACAAAATTTAAGCGCTAATACATAGCGCTTAAATTTTGTCAGCAATCAATGCTTGGTACGTATCATGTAACAAGTCATAGCAGCGCTCTCTAGTGATTAATTAATTGAATTAGGAGTACAAATACTTAAATTTTTATAGAGTTATTGCACTCATTCTAGAAAATGCAATTTCAATCACTCTTTTTTATGCCTGTTTGTTAAATAACAGCAAAAGTTGTGTGTCGGTATGTGTGCATAAGTGAGATCAGTATTTTATATATATTATCATTTTTTTCTGAAAAGTTAAATTCTTTTGAAATGTTTTGTTCTATACGCTTATAATATTTAGTTCCAATTTTTGTAAATGAAATATTTCACTGTGTATTTTTCTTCTATGAAGCTTATAAGATTTTACAACATCTATAAGAATCTGTTATTTTCAACATTTCTGTGCCTTGTTTTCTAGTAATAGTACTTGCACAAAATAATCTTATTAATACTGTAATCTAAATTTATTTCTTGATGTTCCAAAGTTTACATTTCATGTTTATAAAATCTATTTAGGTGTCCTCCTCACACAAGTGTACCAGTACCTGTATCAGGAAGGTATGTAATACTATATAAATTTTTCCTTTATTGCTTAGTTAGTGCAAAAAAAAAAAATGAATCTTCAATATGTGAACTCCCTTTTAAGATGCTATCACTGTTGTTTGGCATCTCACATCACTGTTTGCACTCTCCTCCTCATGCTGTCATTAATGAAAGAGTGTTGAACAATTTATTGTATCAGTTACCTTCACCCTTTATATTGCTTAGTAACTTTAATGGCCTTACCTGTTTTTGGGTACTTATGGTCACATGACTGAACTGTTTATATCTAATAGCAGTATCTGCATTCTTAATAAAAATAACTTATTTCCACTGACCATTACAAACTTTGAATTCATTCCATTTAGCTATTTCCTCTGCCTCTATCAATTCTGCTTTTATTGAATTTCGATGTTAAAAATGACTTGTATACCAGTTACCAAATTATAACCCAAACTGGTATATATTTTCTATTATTATTATCATGCAGGTTTGACACACTTAACTCAATTAACTGTGATATTTAGAAGTTGTTGTTATTGCACCAGCATGCTTCCCTGTACCTAGCTCTGAGTTGTCACTACCATGATGGTTAGAAATGAGAACATTGATGAAGTTGCAAAAAGTCACTGATGCAGTTTTAGGTTTTGCCAAAAGCAAGATTCCAAACCGCTACCTGATGCCATCCAATCATTATAGAACAGTGAATGCCAACTATCATACAGGAAACTAAAATTGTAAACTATTTTTCATGGGTGTTCCATCGCAGAAAACTTGGCTTTCAGAAAAGCTGAAGTTATTCCTCATCAACTGTGACAAAGAAGTCAAAAAGAATCTTTGATAAGATGTCTTCTCCATCAAAACAACTTCCAGCGAAGAGTTGTGAAAGAAAGTTAAAGCCACTAATGATTTATGTCAGGATTTCTTTATTCCAATATTATGAACAGAAGCTGTCACATACACATCTCAATATGATACTGCTAATTTTATGGGAAACTTTTCTAAATAATAATGTGAAACTTTTCTAACTAACTAATTTTATGTGAAACAAAAGTATCAGATCCACCTTCTTATGATCCTAAATTTTTCAGAATGAAAGGACAGGCTAAAAATAAACCTAAATGTTTCTTGATAAAATCCTACACCTATTTAACTTCAATTTCTCAATGCTGGAACTGCTAAGACCACTGTCGCAAATTAAAAATACAAGTATTGGATCAGATAAAATGCTTTATCATCTTAGCCATGATTCTTTAAAAAAACATTCTTATTAGTAGAATATGGAATGAATATATTTGTCTGTGGAATAAATAAATCATTAGTCTGAAATTAGAATTTAAAAGGTACAGTTTATCTTGGTAAGTAGCATCTGATTGTACTCATGAGTTGCCTTGCTGAAATTTTTCTACATATCGTTAGTAACCGCCTGTTTTACATACTTAGAGATAATCACTATATATCACCTTATCAAAGTGAAAATGTAAATCCATTCGTATCAACATTATATATCTAGAGACACAAATTACAAGTGCCTTTGTTTAGAGCCATCATTTAGTGTCTATCTTTTTATATAGAAATAGCATTTGATTTGACACATTGCAATGAAATTCTCGCACATAGTATAATTTTAAAATTTCAGGGGAATTTATTAACTTCTCGGGTCTTCAATCTCTGTATAAGATCTGTTTTATCCAATCTTGTTTTGTTCATTGGGGTAGTGTTATTTTTAATATTTGCATCAGCAAAATTCTTGTATTACAAACATCTATCCATAGAACAAAGTATGTTGGTTTACAAATCTCTTGCAACAACTCAATATGTGACTCATTGATTGTCCAATACAAACTGCAGTGAATAATCTCATTGGATAGTGTAATGAAAATAAGCATGAATTATTGCCTTGAAAAAAGCCATGAATTTATTTTTGCAGAAAAAACAGACCTCATTCTGATCCAGAAATTAAGAGATGGTTTACTAGCAGGAATAGTTAAGCCAATCTTTTCTAGAGATAGTGTTTGATAAAAATTAACTTTCCTACCACACAGTTTAGATTTATGCAAAAGGTATGAAAAGTCACTTAATATTCTCAAGGTGTTTTTAATACGTCTTAGAGTGTAGATCTTGAAGCATTACTCCATGTATATCAATCATATTGATTATGATAGTTTAATTTAGGAATCAGCCAGATCCTCTAAACCAAGCAAATTAAACCTTGTACTTCATTTGGCTTTGCATAACTGTTCTAGATTATTCTGAACTTCTACTATTCAGAGCCTTTATCTTATTTGTAACCTATTGTCCCTTGATTTGAGTGCTTAGCTGCATCACTACACCTTTTGAAATCTATGATTGTCTGCTCTCACTATGGAGACCATAATTCCAGACCTTTTTATTAACGGAGTCTAAATTCTGTCTTCATCTAAATACCATTATTTACAAATTTAAATTACTGTTATTTTAAAATTTCCACATAGGAACAGCCCTACTGTCAATATTATCAATCTCTTCTCTGTATATATAAATCAGAGAGAGAGAGAGAGAGAGCTATATTCCTCAAAATTTTGCAACAGTTGTCCTCATAAATTTGTTATCAGTAATTTTACTTTTCTTATTCACCAATAGCTCAAAATCACAAGTGGTTTTTGGAAAAACACTTTACAATACTAAACTTCATGTAATATACTCAATCAAAGCTTTTGCTATTGTACGTACTCTAAATATATGATCCTACAGCCATCAGAAATATTGCTTCTATACAAATACCATGAGTCTAATCATGCAGTTACTCTATTTTAATGACAAGTATTATCCATTTATTTTGGTCCAAGCTGGTACCCTAATGGTTAGCAATTTAGCCTTTGGTTTAACATTCACAAGTTCAAATCCCACTTTGGCCTTGTATATTTGTAATAATTTGAAATCCACTTTAAACTGAATGTCCCAGCCTAATTAGTTCTTGTATATAAAAATTACCATTGAGCCACAATCCAAACCAGTTATTTTGGAAATATTAGATATTTTAAATATGCTGAAGAGCAAAGAATCAGGGTTGCCACGTTTTTGTTAGATTCAAAATCATGTTTGCATTGGAGGCAATGAGCTTGCTAAAAATGGCACTGAATTTATACATAAAGCAATAAAAAAATTTTGACATTAAAGTTGTGATATACCCTCTTCCATTTCCATATGCAAAAAGTTAATGTAAAACTTACATGCCTTCACATTGAACATATTCGATTCTTTTTTTTTTTTTTTCTTAATGGGCTTGCACGGTACTAGGCACCTCTGCTCGATAGCATTTTGTGCCATAGCCTCAAGCCCATGAACTCTTAGTTCCAATAAATTGAGTCGCCCACATTATTTATAAAGTCAGACAAACCCTTTATGGAGCTAAGATGTAACTCTTTAGTATTGATGATTCCTACAGTATTAAAACAAATGGAGGCTAAAGCATTACACTAAAAAATGATGTAATGCACCAACTCATCATCCTTAAAGGCATTTCCTACAATTAGGGTCTTGAACAAGTCTTATAGTATGGAGATATTTCCTGAAATGATAGTGTCCAGTGATGAAGCCTACGATGATATGTATCTTCACCCTAGAACAACTAAGAATTTCAGAGGCAACATTCGCCGATGATCTAGCGATCATACTTTTGGCGTGCTTTTGACCAGAAGTGGAAAACCAAGATTTATTCATCTTCTGCTTTTCCCACTTGAGTAGATAACCACTTATGGTCTTCATGTTGATGTCACAAAAAAGTTCCGCGTTGGCATTGTGGCATTTGGTTTGAATTGACATCAGCTGACATTGTCCACCTTGAGCTCTTTCCATGTGGCCAGACCATTAATACTTATGTCTACAATTAACAACTAAGGCCGTGGTAGCCTAGTGGTTAGGGTATCGGCCTTCCATCCGGAAGGGTGGGGTTCGATTCCCAAAGCCGCCAAAGACCCACCGAGTACATGCGATATACATGCTCTTTAAATCTGTGGAATCGAAAGTCCCATGGTCAGTTGTTGAGCAGTTACCATGAGTGCAATGGTTTGGAGAAGTATACTCCCCCTTCAGATCAGTGTCAAAATTGTGGGAGTAGATCCTCTGCTGCCATCTATCAGAGGATTTGAAGAGCAAAAGTCATACATTCACCTTCATGGTGCTCTGATTAAACGAAAGACACTCCCAATTGACTTAAATTTCTATAGCCAAAGCATAGCAAGCTTGGCTTGTCCAAGTGTCATTAGTAACAACAATTAACAACTAGAATGTTTTCAAAAGTTCTTGTGTCAGAAGCAGTTAGTCTTTGTGGACAGTGAAAAGGTTTGGTTCTTGCAGGACAATGCAAGACTCCCACATCGCAAATGTGATTCTGAATATTATTACTGTTTTAGAATGGGGACTTTCAGACATTTTTCCAAGTGATTATCATTTGTTCTGATTTGTACTTGTTAACCACATGTGAATGAAAGGGTTCCACGATGCTAAAAAGTTAAAATCTTGATAGTTCATTTTTTTCTTCTAAAGTACTGGCATTTTATCACAATGTATACATGAGGCTATATCACACTGGAAGAAGGTTGTTGCTTGTAACACAGTACTTAATTCAATGAATAAACTCTGTTTTGTCATATCAATACTGCATCTGGAATTTTTATGTTACACAGGGACAAAACTTTTCTTGTTGCCTTATTATTTCTATTTATAAAAAAATTTTTAGCTATTATATTTTAATATTGATGAAACACATTCAGAAATTTTACTTTTATTCACAGGTATGTCCATTATTTTAATAATCACCTCTATGTACATTTGAGAGGTTTTTAGGCAATAAAGCCATGTTTTTCTCCTCTAAACTTTGACTGAACTCTTGACATCTTTATGTGAGGTATGAGTCCAAATATGATTAAATTGTATGCAGAATTTTTTTGCGAGAATATTTTGATGTCTCAAATCCTACTGCATTTTTTAATAAATTTTCTTATGTGGTCTTATGTATCCCTTCTAGCTGATGAAAAATAAAGAATGAAAATAAACAATGCAAAATCTAGGATTAACTAATCCATTTTCTTATATTCTTATATAAATAATGTAGTTTACATATATGTTACCTTTATGTTCGAATTTATAATAACAATATAATTTTGTTTAGAAAAGTGAGGACATTGTATGCATGTAGAGGAGAAAATGAAATGGAACTTTCCTTTGAACCAAATGAAGTGATATATAATGGTAATATATATTCCCTGTATAAGTTTTACATTCTTTATTTAAGGATCTATAAATAAATTATATTTACTTAAATTAAATAATTAATTACCTTATTTTACTATCATAGTATCTCAGTGAAATTTTTGTGACAGTTATTATTAAGTTATATATTAAATATTTTAAAACTAGCATATTGGTATTTATCTTTAATTGCAGAATAGTTAGCATACAAATCATTTGTAATTTTTCAATCATTAAATATTATTAACTTCTATATCTGCAGCATTTTATTGATTTCTTAATAGTAAAGTAAAATTGTGTTTTATCTTTCTAGTATTTACTAATTTAGAAAGTGTCTGCACCAATGGTCACAATTTTTTTCTTCCCAAAACACTCAATTACTTTACATAGAGATTCCCAATGCACTGATGTTTTAGTAGGCAGTGTGGAAGCCTTGCACTTAATGCTCTATTACTAATTACTAACGAAGGCTTGTATTTTATTTTTGATGACAAATACTAATAATATAGTTAATTTTGTGATAATTAATAATATATCTCTAAAATATTTGAAATAGCATGCCAATAATTTCTAAGGTTTTCAAAGGTAAAGTTTGCAGCCAGATTTTGTACATTTCTCTTTTTCCCTATTATGCTTTTTTATTATTTCACAGCCAGTATTGAGTCTTATTTCCATTGTTTGGGCTGTTTATTTTATATCCCGTATGACATTGCTATTATATTCATATCTATGTGTAAAATTACTTATGATTTTCAAATAAATTTAATGTTTAGGTATATATTTATTAAACTTTACATTAATTGAGAAGGGTTTTGAATTAAAATGATTTTTGTTGCCAATGTTTCTGTTCTTTTGTTAACGCTAGGAAAATGTTTACTTTTTCTTACTTGTTCTCTTAAATTAATTTTGTAATTCACTTATTCAGTATGATGAAAAATGTTAGACATAACTAATGAAAGCTAAGCAAAGCATTTTTGGAAATTTCTGGTGGTGGTGGTACTAATCCCCATCTGGTCTAGTGGAACTTGACCAGATCCATGAGATCATAGATAGCCAAAAAGTGCAAAAGCAGATGTGGAATTTTCACAGCCTCTTCACGAGAAAACCCCAAGCACTTCAAGATGTGTTGCGGGCAAAACAGAGCATTGTCGCACTTGGGGCATGATGGGTATTTTCTTTCACCGTCCTCAAAGATCATACACTTCAAGTGGCCAGTAGAAAGTCGAGACAGTGTCGTCTGATGTACTCTGGAGCCCTTAAATGTTGTGGCGACTCCAGGATGTCTTTGAAAGTACCAAGGGTGAGCAGGAGGGTCAGCCCAGGTTTTAGAAGTAGGTTGTTTAGTAATGGAAAAGATCTCTGATGGTGTTAGTGCCATGCGATCTTCCGGGTTCAAAGGATTACTGGCGGCAGCCTTTGCAAGGTCATCGGCTACTTTATTCCCAGACAGACCAATATGCGAGGGGGCCCACTGGTAAAGGGGAAAATTTGACAGCTTCTGTTTATCCGGAGACCTGGAGCACCTTGTTTTATGTTAGAACCTAACGTAGAAGTCTGACCTGGCTCCTATGCCTGAAGACCTTAGCTGAGCATATTGGAACGGCCTTCATGCCTTGAGTGACCCTACCAAGAGATTACTCTCCCGACGTACTTCACCCGTTCTGCTCAGGTCACCCCCTCACCGGCTATAAGAGCACTCTTTGAGGCGGCCTGCAGGACTTGAGGGTGGGAAATTTCTTTTTTAAGTATAACATATTTTTGAGATATACCATGCTATTCTACAAGAGTTTTTTATATTCAATCTATGCAGATATATTTCTATTGCAATATCTAACAGCCTACAGTTTGGTGTTATTGTTTAATATTGTAGCTGAAACAATGTATCTTAAAACAAATTAATGAGTAACATGTTTATTTCCTTACTATGTAGCACTATGAAATTTTCACATAATATTGAATGTCAGATTTCTTGTTTTTCACTTGCATTGATGACTTATAGTAATATCACTTTGCACTATCCAGTAAATGTTCAGTAATATGGCTGTCAAAAATTATATTCTTGGTAGGATGTTAAGGTAAGGTGTTGTTTCAGTTTGTAAGGAATATTTTTATTCGTAATGAATAAAAATTCTAAATTAAAGTCCCTGACTGTAGCAAACATTTGCAATAAAATTATTAAAAATTAATGGCTTATATATGATTTGTTTTATTAATAAGTTTATAATTTAGCAATTTCCTGCATTCAACTTTATCATAATATAAATATATTTTATAGTTTGCTATTTAAGCATTCATAATGATTGTGAAATAATCTCATTGCAACGCTGAAAGTGCCATCTGTAAACAAGAGATACTTAGTTGATGATTTGTATCAAATGTATAAACATGTATTTTTGATTCTGTCGATAGGAGCACAGTCATTCTAATCTTTTACAATCATTCATAACCTAGTTATTTCTTTATTTAGGAATACAATCATTTTCATCAATCTATTAAAGTAAAAATATGTTTTCCTTTTTAGTTACACCATCACAAGAACCAGGGTGGATACGTGGTACTTTGAAAGGAAAAACAGGACTTGTTCCAGAAAATTATGTGAAATACATTACGTGACATTAATTATAAATGCAACAAAGCCTTAATTTAAATTCTTTCATAGCATTGTTGGTGAATGTGAAAGACATGCAATCTTACTAGCTCAATGGCAAATTACTGTGTAAATTTTAGAACTTGTCAATATAGTACAACATGCATATATGTCATTACATTCCAAATGTATAGTGAATATTAGTATATATGTTATATATTTATAAATATAGATTTATGCCTTAAAAGTATTATTTATAATCATAAATTATATATTCATTTTTATATGTGATTTTTAATTTTATAAACAGATCATTTTGCCAAATACTTTCATACTAAATGTTTTAGAATAAAGCTTATTTTCTAAATTATTTGTGACTTCATTACTTTCTAATGTTATTCAAAAAAATGTAAAAGTGATACAGACTATTATAATTAATAATAAAAAACAACATAATAGTTAAATTATATTTTATCCTTGCTATTTAAAAATGGTTCCCTTTTCCGATAGATTGTTGATTATTCGCGATATCCATGCCTCTCTGTTTCCAGATTATCGGGAGATAATTGTATTTCTATATTAGATTCAGTAATGATAGATAAAATAAGTTACATCGTATGCATAATCTATAACACTACTACTAAATGCATAGCCTATATTAATGTTAGTGATGTCACTGGCATTGCATGGTCAGTGCAAAGTTCAAATGTGTTACCTCTATATCCATAAAAGTAAAAAATAAACTATATTAAATATGCAAATTTCGCACAATTGGTTGATTATTTTAATTATTTTGCAATCTTTTAGCATGTAAAAAAAGCAAAAATGTTTTATTTATGAATTAGTTTTATAAACAATATAAAATATCTTTTCCTTTTAACTCTGCACTTGAAAACTTTAAAATTAACACTTCATACTACACTATATTCTATTGATAAAATGGTTAGGTCGGAAAGTTGTGTTTGGGTCATAGTGGATTTAAGGTAGCTCTTAATTTGAGTTTTGAAAAACTATCACATTTTCAAGCTTAAGAAACTCGATTTTTGTAGTTTCTATTGAATTCTTCTGTGCTCCAAGATAGCCAACTGTTCTAATAGGAATCCCACTAACTTAAAAAACTATTGGGTATTTAGCAGTTACCCTTGGTAGTTATGTTGGGGTAGAAATTATCACTTAAATGTATGTATATCGATATTTGGATTATATATCCTAAGAATCCCTCAGGAGCGGAAAAACTTAAATTAATGAGAATCCTTTTAATTTAGTAAATAACGTTTCACCTTTAAAGTATCGTACCCAAACATTTAGCAGACAACTATGCAAAATTTTCTCTTTTACAAGTATTTAAAAAAAAAAACTAAAGGCTTCGCTTCCTCATGAAATGCACTAATCAAAATTCTCAGAAAATTCTGATGTTTTAAGTATCTGCATTAAATTTTCTACATATACTTGAAAATTTCCCCAATCCTTTTTAGTACTTATTAGTAGTAGTTATTACTCAATGATTTTTTTTATAATATCCAAAGCTGCTTTGTACAAAATAGTGCATATTACTTAAAGCAGATGAAATAATTTATTCACCAATAAATATATGGCTTTCTAAGACTTTGTAATTAATGAAGAAATTTTATAAAAATACTTACTCCATCATGTCATCTCGTTTAAATGTGATCCTTATGAATGATTGTAGTGACAGTGTTTGCAAATATTTTCTTTTGACTGTTTGAGAAAATTCAATTTTTATCTTTTTATCACTATGGGTTTTAACTGTTCCTTAAGGTTGGAAGGGTAAAAATTTATTTATTTAATTTCCATAAAAATAAAAGATAGCAATTTCATTATTTTAAATTAAACCTTAGCATTGGACATCCTGACATTGTTCAGAATCCCCAAATCAATTTAAATTTTTCACAGATCACACCCGAGGATGTAGGAACCACTGGTATAGAATAATATTTATGCCTGATTTTTTTTTATATTCATCTAGAATTGTGTCTTTTAAGTTAAGATGTTTTTTATATAAATTTAAATAATTAGTTAAAAAAGAGGAATTACTATCAAGAAACATGGAGTACTCAGCATATAAAAAAATATTTAGAATTCTATCTTGAATTTTTTATTCAAAAATGAATTTTCAAAAATAAGTTGCAAGAAAATAAATGTTAATGTATTACGAATCGATCACAAGTCAAATAAAAATTATCTCCAAAAAAATATTTAAAAGCATTAAATAATTTGTTTTATTAAAAATACTCAGTAGTAAGTGAATTAATTTTGTATTTCAAACTTGTAAAAATGTATTTATACTGGCGAACAATCAGTATAAATTAAGCAAATAAAAATATTTAGGTAAATAGAAAAATAAAATTTGCTGTGCTGTAATTTTTTTAGTGTCAAAAACTCAGAATTTTTTAAGGTT
The DNA here is from genome assembly GCA_037975125.1 of Latrodectus hesperus. Classification (NCBI taxonomy): domain Eukaryota; kingdom Metazoa; phylum Arthropoda; class Arachnida; order Araneae; family Theridiidae; genus Latrodectus; species Latrodectus hesperus. Next base: position 25,841,394 of record CM075855.1, on the reverse strand, counting down.
AAAATTTTCCAATGAAGTCCATCACTCTTAAAAGCAAAATAATGCTATTTGCTTAAAACAAGTTTTAGTGTAGTGTAAAGAGTTTAAAGGCGAATATCAGAATAGCGCATGCGCACTAAAATCTGCCACCCTCTTCTTCCCTTCCCATTATGTTGTATATTTTTTTATTTATTTTTTTTTATTTGAGAGAGTGTTTTCAGAGAGACAGCATTGAAGGTGTTTTGTGGCGGCCTCCACTATTGATGTCATCGATGGGGGATATTCTTATATCGAGATCTGTCGCCAAAGTTTCGCCAAGCTTGATTGCCAGCAGGCGATAATGATTCAAATATAGTCACTGGAGAAATGCGATTTTATGACGTCACTACTCAGTTTAACCTTCGTTTGTATTTTGCTGTGAATATAGTGTGCCGGAATTTAATACTGTCTTTTATATTCGTTTTGCTTGTATTTCTCTGTAAATATTGTCCCGGAATTTCAATCCTGTCTTTCCCGTTGTTTATTTCCTTTTGTGGATATAGCGCCGGAATTTCAATCCTGTCTTTGTATTCAATTTCGCAGAGGTTGCAACATCCTTTCTGCTCCCCCCCCCTCTGCAACAAAACCGAGCTCTCAGGAGCCGGTATGGTCACCAAAAAAATGACGGAAAACAGGCCCAGATCTCGTAACAAGAAACTTCCCGTCATGTTTGCTAATTTGAGTTATATTAAAAATATAAATATTTACAATTATATATATGTAGGAAAAATTTATCCTCATTAATAAATTGAATTAATTTAAATTGAAAATGTCATCAATTGTCTTACCTCCTCGGTAAGCTGCAATTTTAAATGCTGGCATTGGTTGCATCGAACTTTTTCAGAATAATTTTGAAGAACTGATGAGTAAAAACTGAAGCTGAGAAGTGTTGTCATCCCGACAACAGAAGCGAAAACGATAGCAACCAGCTATTGATATTTATTGAATTTGATTTTACGGTTTCGATTCCAACCCTTGGAATCAGAAGATAAAGCTTCCCACTATCTTCCTGTAGTTAAATTAATTACCTTCCGTGGAATAGAAGGAAGACGCGGTTAGTTCCAGCCCTTGAATAATACAACGATTTGATAAAATCTAAGATAAGGGAATATATATATATTAGCCTGTGGGATTTTTTTAAAATACCCAAGAAAGTGTATTTGTTATTTTTTTTCAACTTAGTGAGGAAATTTCCTTTTGAATGATCAGTGAAAAATTCTTATATTTACATTAGTGTTTTGTGTAACAACAACAGTGTGTATATGATATATAATTTCATTAATTATATCTATTATTGTTAAAATTTCTTGCACAATTGCAGAAATATTTGGTTGAAATTATTTTCGTATATATATTATATGTTATAGTTCAAATTAGAAGCTCAACTGAAACTGACAAATGAACCCGCAGTGAAAATATGCAATATTCTTATAAAGATGTTCAGGGACTGATCGATAGATACGATGTCAAAGAAGATATTAGTCTATATTTCTTTTTGAGCGCCAGGCAAGTCGTGTTCAAATACCTAAAGAGTTGTGAGTTTCATATTTGTTTCTCTTATTGATGTATGAAATCACACAAATAATTGCTCATGAACCAGACGAATAAGCCTAAATTATGATTACATAAAATAAGTTTTATTAAAAAGATTTAAATTGACCCCAGAGAAATACAGACAACTATTTGTGAAACTTCAAAAAGCAAATGATGTTTTTTGGATGGATTATTATCATGAATTTTATAATTATTTTTATGGGTGGATCAATGGTCTTAAAGTTGATATTTTTGAAAAGATAATTGACTTAATACTTACAGCCCAGATTAAGAAGAGAGCTCCATAAGAATTTAAAGAATTCTATTAGATGAATGGGGTAGTTTAAAGAAATATTGAAAACTAACAATCCACTTCATTTTGCAGAGGAATTGGATCTAATAAGAAATTCCAATGAAGAAATTGTGGATAAGGAAGAATTCATAGTTTTACCAGACAACAGTCTTATGATCCCTTAGTTTCCTTACTTAAGATTGATAAAGAAAAATTCAAAGAACAAGTGAAGATCTTAAATCCTTGTTTGAACAGGCTGAAAAAATTCAGCCAGGAGAAGTCAACAAAACAAATTATATAGTAAAAAATGAACATTTACTCAAAACAGAAATTGGTAAATTAGCACAAGAAATTTTTGTATTAGTCATTCCAAGAGTGTCATGAAAAGCGAAAAACTTACAATGATAGGAACAGTTGTCACTGCCCGCATAGAATGTCATTTGATTTAAAGAATACTCCATATTTTTTCTGTAAAATGAAAACCGAATTGTTACAAGGAATGGAATCCTTAACGATTCCATGTTTAGATGACATTGCTACTTGGGCACAATACAGTTTTAAATAAGAAAAAAATTTTAATTCGAATTTTTTTAATATTTGTCTACTCATATACTGTCATTTTGTATTCCTCTACGTAGACACGTGTAGGTACCTGTTTATTGTAATTCAGCACACCAACTAACCTGCTCTTTCCAGTCCATTCATTACACCTGGATTGTATAAATTACACGTTTGTTAGAAGGAAGAGCCTTGCTTTTTAATGTTTTGGCATTCTCAATACTGAATGTTTCCTCTGGGATAGAAAAACAATTTTCAAAAAGATTAGCACGGCCGATAGAACTATCCAACCCAGAATATAACTCTTCGCATCATTTGCATAACTTAATACTATGCAATATACATATTTTTCTTATATGTTTATGGTATTGCATTTTTACATAATTTTAAGTCTATTTTGAATGGAAGAAATGAAAATAACAGAAGAAAGATTATAGGAGGATTTCTCCTAGCAACTTTAAAAAAATTAAAATTGTATGATATTAGCACTCTTATGACAAACAAAATATAATTAATTCTACAATATTAATGTGCTAAACAAATTAAATATTATTATAACAAACTAAATAGTGTTTGAAATTAATATATTTATTTATAAATCTAACAGATTTGCTTTCGTACGAGAACAGAAATCAAAACTAGTTAATTTTACTACTAAAGTCAAAGGAATTTTTTGATTTAAAATCGAAAATTTTTTTGAATACATTTTATTTTTAAGGCTCCTTTTTTCACTATAAAAATGATAACTGTGTTTTGAGTATTCTGGCGGAGAAGAAAAGGGAAAGCCTCCATTTTGTAAAAGCTCAATGACTATATCAAAAAGCTGTGTGAAGTCTAGCATGAGCTATGTGTTTCAGAATTCCACTACAAATATATGCTTCATTTAAAATTGTAGCACTAAATATATATATCAAACAATTTTAAATGAAGCATATATTTGTAATGAATTCTGAAACACATACTATTTCATTTATATATTTCTGCTATATTTTAAAAAGTAAAACATTTATTGCCTCTGAATGATTTTTTTTCATATTAAGTTCATGTTAATAAACAAGTTATTCTAAACTTTCCAATTAAAAAAATTTTAGCAGTATTTTTTAATTCTTATATTCAGACGTGGTTGAAAATCTAAACAATGCATTTCTTTTTTTGCAGTTTACTTTTAATTTTAACATTTTAATTAATTAAAGAATTTCAGCAAAGAACTTCAAACTATACAACTGCATTGATTTAGAAAACTATACTATACAGTTTAAGAAATTTTTTGTGACTACAAATATTTAAAAATATTAAAGTTACTAATCAATGACAGAAACTCAAATTAATTTTTTTTACAATAAACAGAAAATGGCCTGGTTTAGCTGCACAAGGTACATTTTTATGCATGACTAAAATATATTTTTTAATATTGTGATTTTACCATATACCCTTTAATTAAAAAAATTAAAATATCCACAAATATTTAATTCTTGAATTATTCTTTTATATTCTTACAATTGTTAAAAGCAGAGATTCTATTTTTCTAAGAAAACTTCATGCTTCAGTCTTCAAGCTATTTGAAGATGAAAATTTAATCAAGAATCATAAAAAGATACACTGAAAAATTCAAATTGATTTAATTTATTTGAAATAATTTTATTAAATTTTAAAACTATGTGATTTAATTATTCGATATATGTGATTTAATAATTTGATATTGAAAATTTGAAACTTTAAGGCAGCCATATCTTTAAAGTGGCCACACACACACAGTTTTCACTATAAATTTGTCATTTTGCAACTATGTATTTTCTATAAATTTCCAAAAATGTAGCCTGAACAATTTATCAACACAAATAATATGAAATATTTTAAGGAATGTGTTAAACAATAAGTTATTCATTCCTATGTATATTTTATTTTAAAAACTAAAGAATAAAAAGTTTTGGGGTATTGTTATTTGGAAACTTATATAAAAACTACTATTTAAAAAATATTTATTGACATTTCTGAAATCAATTGTAGTTTATTGGAAAATTTCAATTTATATTTTTTCATTTGCATTGCAATCTTTGTTTAAAAAATTTAATTTAAATATCGAAATTTATATATTTAGCTCAACATCTATTTTTTAGGAATTATTTTTAATTATTTAGATAAGAATTAATTTTTATTAAATATGTATAACATAATCCATACTTATGAAATAATAATTTATTGTTCTATTAAATGAAAAAAATTTAAAAATATGTTTCAAGAATAGTTACCTTTAAATAGGTACTTCTCTTGTAAAAAATTTTTACTTGGAAGTGCATTTGAAATTGCTTAAATACTGTTTTAATTTTTAAAAAATAAATTCTTTTCATTAGTTTGGACATTTTACTAATTCATCAAAAATAGCTATTTTAATTTGTTTGGACATTTTACTAATTCATCAAAAATAGCTATTTTAATTTTACAAAAGTGTGAGAGACAAATATTTCATTCACTACTTATTTACATAATACAGTAATTATTACATAAACTAGAAAAACATAATTAAGAAATCAAATATATGCAAATCAAATTTATTATATTTTCAATATGGTACTTTAAAATTTCCAAAAATAATTAGTCTTATAAATGCAAGATTTATCATTTAAACTTTTTAATCCATTTTAAATTTAAATAACTATTTTGTCAGCTCAATCTGAAAACCCTTAATATTAAACTCATTGAACATTGTATTGTTCAATGTGCTGTTTATCTTGAGAAAAATCTTGTTTATAAATCCTCAATCAATAAAACAATTTAGCCTATCTGTTTGTGCTACTGTAAAAAAATCCTAAGACTGAAAACGTTAGGTTAAAATATTTGTCCATTCTATATTTTACAATACGATTAATTTCCATTGTAAATTAGAATTTCTAATAAAAAATATGACAATATTTTGGAACACTGTCTTGAGTTAAAGATATGAGATCGTCAATTTAAAGCAATTCTGGTTGCTTTTTTTTTGTATAATTTAACACACATTTCATCTACAGCATAACTTCTGACTTTTTCAAGTAGATAGTATGATTCTTCAAAGATTATGAATGATAAAAGTTGAACTGAATTCAGCTTTTTTTTGTTTGAATTCAACTTTTTTTTTGGAAAAAGTGAATTTTTTTTCTCCATTTTAGATTTAATATAAAAAATAAATATTTATTACCAAATGGTAAGTTTTTCATCAAGTTTGTCTTTTTCAAGTATGCAGCTGCTCAGAGAATTCCATACAATAATTTTATCTCTAAACATTTTTTCCTTAAATCTACAGCATTTTGTCTTTTTTTCTCCAATGGCGGGCATACTTGGGTGACGAACCCTATGCCACAACAAGGCCAGAAACTGCTACTCATTTGTCGTAACCCAGCGGGCACCTGTGAACCAAGTCACGGAGGCGAGTAGCGTTGCCCGTGCCATACTACCACAAACCCGTTTATAGGGTCGGCCACATTCATACAACATCACAGAAAAAAAGACAGAGAAATACAAAGAGAGCAAAGAAGGAAAGAAACATCCATGCCCGAACCGGGATTTGAACCCGGGACAAACAGCTCAGGAGTCAGGAGCGCTAACCACTCAGCCATCGGTCGGCTCATAAGTAAATGTAGAAGTATGTATATATAAATTTCTCACCAGACAATTTTACTAGATCTTTAACCTCTTCGCGACGGGCGGTGCATATATGCATTTCGTACGGACGAAAGTGAGGGCCGGGCGGTGCATATATGCATTTTAAGCTGGAACAAGTTTTAATAATCACTAGATGGCACTATGTGTCCATCACATTTAAACTGAACATAGTTTTAGTGTTCTGACCTTCATTTTTTTCGTATTCTTGCTTTTTTTGGTATTTTGATTATTAGCTGTGGGTAGGGAGAGAGGAAATCTCAATGTAAACAAACACAGTCGGCTCTTCAACTATCCACGTGATTTAAGGATTCTCGCTTCTGATAGCTCTCCGAACACTTTTTTTATTTTGTTTTCGCTACTGTTGGAAGTCTTTTAGGGTTTTAGCGTCAGTTTCGTAACAGTTTTTATTGCTTTCGGTTTTATTTGCTCACTTTTCTTGTTATTTTGAAAATTCTCGATTCCAGATTATTATGGCGAGGATTATCTGGTAGGCATTTTCCTACCCTTAATTTGAACAAAAAGGAAGAAAAAAGTAGCAGAAAGGGCATTGTTTGCTCACAAACCGTGATGAAAGAAAAGAAAACACAACAAACATTTTATACTTGCAAATCTTGCAATGTCGGACTTAGCGTTTCTCCGTGATTAGAGATTTTCCACACTCAGTCTTCATTTTAAATTTTGTTATTTTTTTCTTGTAAATAGCCCTTGTATAGTTTTTATTAATTTGCAAATATGTTGAAGTGTTTTGTCAATTATAATTTTGGAAAAACTAGAATTGCACTGTCGAAAATTATTTCTCAGAGTAAGCAACTTTTTTATGTATATATTTTCATATAAATTGAAGGAAAAACATTTTTAAAGTCTAGTTTTAAGTTATAAGATAGATTATGTGATAATCTAAAATGCTACCAAAAATCACGGTGATAGGACTTTAACTTTATTATTTACGAATTTTTTTCTAAAGCTAGGCCTAGCGGAGAAAAACCCCCGTCCTGTAAGATCATTCCTTTCACTTCAGCTTCGTCCTGAACGCGCGTCTTAAACAAAGGCGCCCCGTCGTGAAAAGGTTAAAGGATATTCCATAAATCTGAAATTTCATTAATTTATTAACATGTAGTAAAATCTCTATACACAAATTTAAATAGAACTTATCGTTTACTCGTTGATCAAATATTAAAATAGCTTTTTTTCTAAACTGATTAACGATACTTCTTTTTCTATCCAGGCACTGAATTTGTTTACACATATTACTTAATCATACTCTATTCTGTAATTTAAAAAAAAAAACTGATTGTAAACTGTAAGAAACATCTTTCTATTTTTGAAAGCTTTCACATGAAGAAGCATCAGTAAAAATCCAGTTTTAATGGTTTTTTAAGAATATTTAATTTATTTCAAAATTCAGAAGTTGCTCAAATGAAATGTGAGCAGTGCAGTTAACAAATGCTAGCTCTGTAAATTCTAGTTAGCACTGGTATGATAACCTCCTCTGCCTTCTGGATCATGATGGGGATAATTCCATCAGGCCCTGGGCTTTTTAGAGGTTTAAAGTCAGAGATTGCCCATTTAACAATATTTTAGTTAACGATATTTTTAGCGATGGTCCATTGATCGCTATTGAATCTTTGCAAAGAGCCAATGCAGTGCTTCCCTTCGTTGCTATAAATATCTCTAGCTCCTGGAAATTGGTTTTTGGTCATAATTTCCATAACCTCTTTCCCGGAGGCAGCAAACTTACCCTACTCGTGCTTTAAGGTGCTAACCAAAATAGGTTCATCCTTTTTGAGGAGTTTTCGGAGTCTAACTCCTTCAGCCATAGAATCTATCTCTTCACAAAACTTCCTCCAGGAATTAATTTTGCTTTTCCTAACAAGTTTTTTATAATTAGTGAGGGACGTTTTATAGTTCTCCCATTCACCATTTTTCTTGGCTTTATTAAAAAGTTTCCTAACATTTGCCCTTTCGGCTGCTAGAGAGTCATTGCACCAAGGACATTGGAGTTTGGCTTACCTAGTGCGAACAGGGCGATTGTTATAAGATTCTAAAATACTACTGTGCAGAAGGTCTGCTGTAACTTCTAGATCGTAGTTGTCTCTAATAGGTCTGTTCCCGAGCTCAACCAACCCAGTCAAATCCTCCTGGAATTTCTTCCAGTCCGTCCTAACTGGGTCTCTAAACATGCGATCCAGTCACACATTACAGTGAATTTCAAAATGTATGTTTTGATGGTCTGAGCCAGAAGATCTGCCATCTGCTTTCCAGCTGTTGTCTCTGCAAAAGTTTATGAGCTTGTGAAGAGAATAGTCATGTGGAGCCTTCTCTTTATAGGGCAGGTACACAGAGCCAAAAGCAATTTCTCTATCCTTTCCCCCTATGTTGAGTCTGACTTTCACAACTGTCAAGTCTCTAAGGATAAATTCAGAGAGGGGTAAAACCTCAATGTTTTTATGTAAGAGTATGCAAGTTCTAGAGTTGCTATTGGTACAATAGATAAGCTTACTTTTAGTTCCTTTGAGGCCACTGATTCTCCCCCTAATCAGCCAGGGTTCCTGAATCAGGGCCAGGTGTATATCCCCAGCAAGAAACTTCTTACTGAGGTTAGTGGTACCACTTCTACTGTGGTGGAGGTTAGCTTGAACTGTTTTCACCCCCATCGGTAGGAGTGGGTTTGTCAAGTACTTTTGCTTGCACTTGGTGAAATCCCATATGAAACTTATATTCCCTTACAAAAAGTGTGACAGCATCTAGTTCAAGTACACTAAGAATGATGGTCTGCCCAGATGGTCGTTCTTGATGTTAAGAACGTTCCACTCAGTTGGAATGAACCCACAGTTCTGCGCCTCGATTTTCTCAGAACCTCTTTAGGTTCCAGTTTACTACAGATTTTCGGCAGTTTTGCAATTATCTTGGTGGTTCTTACAAGTTTCCTTGCCTCACCCACCAAGAGTTTTTGCTCCTGCCAGGGGCTTATGTCACTGACAGTCTGTTCCAGCCACTTTGAGCTCCCCAGATCTACACAGTTGACAATAAGTGCCCCATTTTCAAGTTTACAGGATAGGAAGGTTGAGGCAAAACCCTCCTCATTCCTTCCTATTTTCTCGGTTAACAAGAGTTCCAGGTCGGAGGACTGTTCCTCTGTTAGCCGTTTTTCCGAATGACCCTCTATGAGCACAGCCATCTTGACCGCCATGAGAGCCGACCTGTAGGTAAATCCCCGAGGTCCTTCTCTCTCGGCAGCCTTTCCAGTCTTGCCCTGGTCCATCCGGTTGGCGGGACACTTCTCGCCTTTGGTTGCCTTGGGTTTTTCAACCCAAGTCCCCTCGGTGATTTTGCGTTCCTTCACCAGCCTCTTTTTCTGAGCACCAGAAAATCTCTTTTTAAGCTTGATTCTGGTCAGAGAGTCAGTTATGCTATCGATAGCTTTTCTGACTTTCACCAGAAGAAGATGGTTTGGAGGTCATTTCTACCTCCTGTGAAGGATTCATTGCTGCCCCTTCACTAGATTGCCTCTGAGTTCACTTGTCTTTTTCAGCAAGGTCTACTTCAGAGGCTTCACCTGCAAATGCGGATAGGTTAGTTATTTTTTGTGTCTTTTCAGCCATAAGATAACGATTAATAAGCTCAGGTAATATAACAGTCCACCCAGCATTGCTTGAGTTACTGGGCAAGGCAAAAAAGCTCTAGAAGTTCACCAGGCAACTAGAGGCTCCATTAAGACACCATTACCGCGGTGCCAAATAGCCCTAGGTACTGGTCGCATAACACCAGGGTTTACGGGAGCTGGTTCGCGGCCCCTGATTCTATATTCAAGGCTATCCCCTGTCATTCCTACAGGATGTTCGGTGATCCACCACCTGCCGACGCGCCTGGTAGCTGCTCAGGCCCCAGGATGCATAAAATTAAAAATTAGTTAAAGAAGAAAATGATTAGCAATTGAGCTTAATAATAGCAAGAGTTAGAATGTGGGTTACAATATATCATTCATCAACAATTGAGAATCATTGTTACAATCCCCGAAAAATATAGTAATCCATCATGATTATTTAAGTAAAAATTAAAATTTTTTAAAAATTTACGGGATCATCACTGATTACATTCTTATTAAAAATTATGATTTTAATGGATAAAATAAAAACATTTTCAAAAACAGAAATAAATACCTGAAAATATTTAAATAAATGATTTTTGCAATTGCATTGGTTTTCAATGGGAAGAGAGAAAACCGGAAGTATTTCAGATGACTTCTGGTCAACTGAGGTTAGTTTTTGTTTACATTGAAAACTCCATCCATAAATATTTCTTTTCTTTTCTTAAATTAATCTATCGATTTTTATGATTCTTAGATGGCACCACTGTCGAAGAGAGCTCTATCGTCCTCAAACAAACTAGGGCTTTATTAAAAAGACCATTTTGTTGGCTGAGGATCCTCGGACTCGTTTCAGATTAATGATCTCTTAGAACTTTCTACAGTTATTTTAAAAATTAATATTTTGTCTCACATTTTCAGATTCATTTTTAACTATAAAAAAAAGCAAAAAAGTTGTGAAGAATGTTGAAATGCTCAAACACCATTAGCAACAAAACACTAAGTAATATTTCTAATTTGGTGACTTTTGCCGATGATAAAGGCATATTGTGAATAAGTGTTAAGCTAGAAAATGCTTCTCTGCTGTATAATGAAAAATATTTTGTCAAAATGTTTTTAAATGAATCAAATTTACTTCGTTAGCTTATAAGAGCAAGAAATTTTAAAATCATTCTGTGCAAAAGAAAATATAGCGCCTCTATGGAATTAATATATTTACATTATAAAATGAGTCAAGTTACAAGATTTTTTTTTTTTTACAAAATTTTAATGTTCTAAAGGCAACAGTGCAATTTATTTACTGAGACAAATATCGAGAGTAATTTTTATCTAAAAATACAATAAAATATGTGGTTAATAAGAATACAATAAAAACAAATTTCTTTTTGCGAATTGCGAAATTTTAGTTCACAAAATTCTTGGATTAATTTAATAACATCTAAACTGTTACTGTGTGCATGCTCAATTCTTAATATAGTGAGATTTGATAAAATTATTTGAGTTATTATCGTTCTCAAATTATTTTTTATTTTTTCAATTTGAAAAAAAAATTACCCTCTATGTCATGATACAAATTCCGTGGAAAGAATAAAATTTCAAGAGCAATAATTAAATTTAGAACAAATATCATTTCTGTTATGAATTTTAAATTTCCAAAGGTTTCAAATGAGAAATTTCAAGGCGTTTATATCTAATGAATTCCCATTGCTTCAAATTTTTACTTGATGATTACCATCGGACAAAATTACAAAAGAAATAACATATGTTAGCTCATTTATATTACGTAAGGAATGAAAGTAAAAACTGGGAAGTTGCCACTAAGAAAATATTTTCCCCCTAAAATTTATTCAATTGCAAATACGTGGTAGAAACAATTTTATATTTTTTATTTGTATCCTTTTTAAGATCTTTGATACCTCATTGTGTTCGACAAGTATAACATTTGAATATATAAGAAGTCACGATAAAAATTCTGATAAAAATTTAAAGACTATATTTATTGTGAGAATAATATTATCTAGTGACAATTCTCATGATTCGAATAAAAAAAGGCTTTTAGTTCACTATAGCAAACTTGTTTGATATTTTCAGGAAGATAATTCTATGGATAAAATATTGCTGCACTATTTTGAAAATAATTCCCTTTTTTTATTGGAGGCTAGTCTGCTGCTGGACACAAATATATTGACCAAAGAATATTGATGATAAAAATTTTATTTTAGGAAAAATATTCCTAAGAATGTGACATTACATTAAAATAAGTCAACAACAAAGCTTGAGATATAAACTTAGAATTTTTCTTTATTCTGGTGATAATAGGATCTGGCAATAATTCGCGTAAAGAAAAAAAAATGTTCTAATTCATTATAGCAATTAACCTTTCTATTGACCTTTTTGATGTTAACAGTGAATGTATGACTTATTTCAAAATTTCATTACATTTATAAAGTTTTCATCACATGATGTGAGTAAAAATTAATAATTTTGTTATTTTGTAAAATAATTAAGACAATTTTCATAAGTTTCCTTTCCATTTTGGGTTTTTTTCCTATCTTCCACACAAAGAGGGTCGTGATTTTTATTATATAAAAGGTGAACAAAAATTTAAAGTCAAAATGATTAGAATTCTTCTTATAACCATTCTTTATCTTCATTCTATTCATTTTATAATTTATTACACAATATTTTCTTTAGTTTGGGGCTTCATTAAAATTTTACAGCACGATGTCAACTGTTATAAGAATAATTTATTGAGATATGTGAAATGAAGTATAATTATATACATTTATTCAATTTATTGCAAATGAAACTTTTTTCAAGTTACCCATACGTCATAATAGTTATTGGGAGAGTTTATTTTTAGAAAAACACAAACCCCTCTATTCAAGGAGGATCTTAAGTTACAAGTCTTGAAGACTTTGACCGAAGTCATTGCTTATTGTGGCATATTTTTTACAATTTATCAATAAATCAAGCATATTTTTAACAGGCGCATCCATATAATCCTGATTGGTGTGTTTTGTCTCGAATGTTTTGTAGCGATTATCTCATAAAATGAAATTTAATTCACAAATGATTGCATTACTGCTTTCAAAATTTTTCTCAGAGAATCTTCTAATTCGTTCTAAAACTCTAAAATATTTTGTGTTGGGATTTTGCACACTTTTTTGCAATTAAAGTATGGATAGAATGCTCATCAATCTTCTCAGAAGATTATTTCAAATTGAAATAAAAGGTTTTCTTAATGCTATGCGGTTAAATTTTGGCTTATTATCAGCTAGTCTTTTGCATGTCACACACACAAACTCTTCCCCATATTGTTGAATATGGATAACACAGTCAAAAAATAAATTAATGTATCTTCCCCATTTACGATAACAGGTTTTGATTATGTGAATCACACATTCTTAATTAAGTACAAAATTAGCAAAGAGGTAGTTTGATTAAAACTTTTGTTTCATTTTATTTGTATTCTACAAAAACTATGAATCTTATACAATTTTTTGGTCTACATTCTGACACTGTATGATTGTAATATTGAAATGTTTTATGAGAAGGCATGTGACAAAGTTTAAAAATTTTTACAAAGATTTACACTAATTTTGTTTGATCAAATTCTCTGTTGAAAAAGTTACATACTAATTTATTTTCCAGACAAGAATTAAGCTAATTATTTTACATTTGAAGATATTAATTAGAATTTCATGCTTTCAAAATGGCCAGCCTGGAGGACCTTTTGGGACCAGAGTGAAATCGGTTAAACATCATCTTAACACAATTATTGAAATTTTCATTTCCCCAACGAGGAGATGAATACTGTAATTGTTCAAATAGATAGGATTTCGAATAGTCTCGCCACTTTTCCGCTAAGCAGTAATTCTGAGAAACTTGATGTTTTAACTCCAAGTTGCTTATAAGAGTCAACGATGACATTTATTACTGAACTAACTTTGATTGAAGTATGATCTGTAGATCATCAGCGAGGATTTCCTATGAAATTCTAAGATGCTCTAGGCAGAAGATACGTTTAATCGTAGGCTTCATAACTGGGCACTACTATTTCAGAAAACATCTCCATAAAATGGGACTGTTTCAGCAAGACCCTATCTGGAGGAAATGTCATATGCAAGAGGAAACGGCCAAGCATATCATTTACGAATGCGAGGCTCTTGCCCTCCCTAGATTAACTTCTTTAGGCATCATCCATACTAGAGAGTTACACCTAGATTCCATTAAAGGGTTATCGGACTATATTAATAAAGTGGGTGACCCGAGTAACTGGAACTAGGAAACATTGGATTTGGAGTTAGTGGTATAAAATGCTGATTAAAGCAGAGGTGCCAATGACATACAAACCCAACCTGTAGAAGAAAAAGAAGAAGAACTTTGATTGAAATAAAGGGCAAACTTTTTTAATAAAGGGCAATGAGCAACAAAACTTGTACAACTTATGGCTTGAGGCTGACCATCTAACCGGCGCATATGCGTCGCACTCCGGGGTTCTCGGTCAAAGAAACAGATATGGCCACCGTTGGTTTGTCCCTGTATGGACTTTTGTGTCACTGAGTTTAGTTTAGTACATATCTTCTATGAATCAAAAACTGCATTTTACTCAAAAAAATTTCATGGGATATAACTGAAATGCAATAGTTTAGTGATTCAGTAGGAAAAAGCACAACAGACAATTTACTTATATTTATTTTTAATCAACAAGATCTACATCACATGTCTTATAAATATTCTACTCGAATGCACATATGTCAATTATTCAAATACTTTAGCATTTTAAGAGCAAATTGTCTTTTAGAGAAAATTCTAATGCCTTATACAATATTAAGGGAATATAATTTTAATATTATCTATATAAAAATTGCGTGTCATTATATTAAATATCATTAGAGATTGACAAAATAATTTTTAATTGTATTCTTGTAATTTTTTAGTTAATCTATTCTTGTTAAATTGGGGTTATATTTTTATTTAGTGTTATGAATTTAATAAATTAAATTGAAACTTAACTAGAATGTCGAATACAATAAACTGAAGCTCATATTTTCTTTTAAAATAAAATTTGAAGACTTTTCATATCTAAATTTATAAAGTTATCATCAAAACAACTGTAGTTAAATATTGTCTAAGAGGTAAATCTCATTTAAATATATTTTGGAGTATTTTCCGCCACTTGGTTATCATTCAAATTTTACCATTTTACGTTATATAACAAAGTTAGCATATTTTATGTAAACTTTTTATGTGACACACATGAAGAATTCATATTCTCTAAAAGACAATTAGCTGCCGTATACAAAACAGTATAAAAATGATACAATAAATAATGAGTCAGATATGAGTGATTTAAATAGAGAAAACCAATGATGTTTATGAATAAACTAATGATTTTTCATATAAAATATTATCAAATATGTGAATGCAATTTTTTAAATAAATAATAAAAGAATAATAAATAACAAATAAAATCAATTTTTTTCATAAATAAACTTATACTTTAATAATCTTATAAGCAAATGTTTTAATTGAATTCATTGATTAAAAAATATTGTGCTTCAATAATGAATTCAATTTAAGTTTATTTTAAAAATCTTGCAACAATGTAAATTATTAAAAATTTGTTAACAAGAAATTAATTGAAATTAATTTTAAATAATATAAGTCATTCAACTGCATAAATTTACTTTATAGTAAAATAGTTTTGCGGATATTTATGACGTTAATGGGTATTAAACTGACAAAAAATTTTCGCATATGAACATAGCTTTGTAAAAATATAAAATAGTAAACGTCCACATAGGCTTTAAGTTTTCCATTATGTTGTCTTAAGCCTTATCTTTTATAAAATTTTTGAATTGCATATATTTATATTTTAAATTTATTACATGATTTCAACTACGATAAATTATAAAAATATTAATATAGGTATTATTATACTAAATGCTAACATTGCTCTATCAAAAACATTAAAATAAACCTAATTTATATTTCGATAAATATAAAATGCTCTCTAAATGAATCTAAAACTGAATTTTTTTTAATAAATTTTAAAAAAAATAAACCTTTTATTTAAATAAATAATTTTCAATTTTCTTAAATGAAATATTTTTAATTTTATGAAAATTTTTATCTAAAGAAAATGTTATTATCTTTATGCTTATTTATTTATAAGATTTGAAAAATGATTATTTATTTTTTACTGCCTACAATATGTTATTGAATTTAAATAGTGACAAATAAATTTTATATTAAGCTTATTTGTTGAGTTAATTTGAGGTGGAGGAATATTCAACTCAGAATTTAAAAATATCAGGATAGTATCGAAAGCATGTCTTAAGAAAATTACATTTAAACTACTTATTGCTCATGTATTAAATATTAAGCTTTTTTGTAATAATTTATAATTTTAATAATTTGGGGGAAAATGCATAGTTGAACACGTTATATTAAGTGCACTAATAAGAAAGTTAATTACTATCCAGTTTATATTTAATTAACTGTTGAGATTTAATTGTCATTTGATTTAACTGTTGAGTCAGCATAATGATTGCAAACTAAATTATTTAGCAGAAACAAAATAATTTAGTTTACTATCAGTTTGTTGACTTTTCTTGGTCACAAAGTATTTCATTTTATTTCAAATAAATATTTTTGATCTGCATTTATTTTGAGTAGTAAGTTTGGCAAAAGTAATTTAACAATAATTCTGAAAAATCATAAAGTAGAAAATCAAATACATGTCTCATTAAATTATCTAAAAATCTAATTATAAAAGACCTACATAATGTAACAAGTTAGTTAAGTCACTATGAATATCAATATAATCTTATATATAACAAGCTTAAAATAATTATCAAATATACAAATATTAAAAGATTCTGTCGATAGTACAGGATTCACATTTTAAATTAGCACCTATTAAGGATGTTTGAAAGTAAAATACACAAAAAATAAATTAAAAAATGGTATTGTTCAAAATCAGAAGGCTCCTCTCCTGGAATGATGCCCCAGCTGCTGACTGTACCACTCCCTTATGGCCTTTTTATTGCTGTCAGGACTGTCTTCCCGTAGTTGCTCTTGGGAATGGCTGCGATGTGGACTGTTCATTCTTTCCTTCTTATCGGGGCGGGCATACAGAGCTGCGACATCATTGACAGTTATTTCACTGGCTTCTCGAAAACCTTCCATTGTACCCCTTCCAGTATTGCAGCGGATGTCCAAAGTTTCCTGGCGAGTCACTGGAGAGTGTGGCCTGTCGAAACCTCCGGAGAAGGCGGAACTCTTGCCATCGTAGCGGAGGTTTTCCCAGGCCCGCTTATAGAACTTGTGTAGACCATTCTCTGCGCTGCCACTGCTATCATAGGTTGTGATGGTGGTGGTGTCCAGAGAACGACCGGATGTCCGCTGACTGCGAGTCCTGAAGAGAAGCATCCTGGGGTCAGTGGTTAGGCCTAGTGAACCCTGAAATGTTAGTGAACGCGTAATATTAAGAGGGCACAGAGGCGCTGGGCTTCGCCATAATAGGAAACCCTCCACCATAAAAAAGGATATTAAAGAACTGAAAACGCAACTACTTTGTTTAACGAAATATTTTTGAGCAAATGTGCTTACAAAATTCTAATGGTGTTATTACTCAATTCTACAATCTACAGAGTTGATTGAAATTTGTAATTTTAAGAAAAGCGTGAGTGTCATTAACTTTTATCACACACAAAAACTAATATAATAAATTAATAAAACTCTTATTTAATTTAATATGAAATAAATTTAGACATTCGTAAAGATGTAAAATGTTTCTTCTATAGCTCTGACAAGAATAAATATATATGCTATAAAATTAATATATCTGTTAAATAATTTAATGATTAATTTTTCCGATCAACTGTTAACGAATTTAAAATGATTATTCTATTTAAATTTGGTTAAATTTGTATAAATTTCTTTTATTACATTATGCATATGTTTATTAAATATATGTACATAAATTATGAAAACATTTACAAACATCATAAAAAAGAAGTCACCGGGTGGCACTAAATAAAACTAACAGTTACTGAACACTTTAATCACATTAAATACTAAATTCAGTATGCTTTTTAATACATTGGTCGGTATTCGTTGTGGGATAACTGTTTTTTATAACTGATGTGAGTTTGAACACATCTCATTTTCGCATAATATATTTCAATGATTTGTATTTTTAATACGACATATGATTGAGCTTTGAGATAGCTTTTTATTAAACTTATTAATTATTTGTAAACTTATCATTAATAAATTATTAATTGTTTGTCAACTGATTGTATTAATGTCTAAGGAAAAGTTTTTAGTATTATTCAATATATATTTAAAAGAAATTGAATACGTAAAATTATTTTGAAATATTTGTAAACAAATCTTAATCATAACTGAATATGGTTGGGAATGAATATTGGGAAACTTCTAGAATATGATTAAAAAGAAACCTCAACGTACTTTTTGTTTCCAACATTATCATAAAATTTTTATCCTTTATATGGATTAAATATTGGGAAAGTGATGATTAAAACTACTTGGTGCTTTTAAATAAAGCATTTTTTTAATTAAAATTTTTTATTTCGTTTTTCCTAGTTTTCAGAAGCACACTCATTAAAACTGGCTTAGCTTTAATTTTATGATGAAAAACTTTTTTTTTATAAACAATAATGTACATGATGGTAAAATGTTTTTATAGGGTAAAATGAAGATAATGTTTCAGTTTCTTCTCATTCATGAAATTTTTTTAATGAAGGAATATCTCAGAAAACTTGAGAATTTAGGATTTCCTTTTTCTAAAATTTTCTGTGTGTTTTATTTACTACTTAAAACAAAAAATTTTGACATTCTTTTGACTATTTATTAATTTTTGTTTTAAAAGCTTGAAAGCTAATGAAGCGATTTATTTTCCATCTTTTTCTAAAACTAATTGTCTGTAGAATTAGATTTCATTTACGATAAGTTTTAAGAAGAGCTTCATAAATACGTCAATAAATAGTATCCTTGTTTCAGTTTTAAAATATCTAAAAAATTTTAGTGAGATTAATAATTGATCAAATTTTGGGTCATCATGTTTTCTCAAAAAAGAATTAAAATGGTTTTTATTTTCTATTGGTGATATTTAGAAAATATTATAGATTCCTTAACTAACACATTGTATAAAATATCGTATATGGAAAGATTAAAAATTGTATACAATATTACAAAACATTTTATTTAAATAAATATTTTGTGATTAATTTTGTATTTTATCCTTTTTTTATTTGTAAAGTTTGCTTTGTAACAACATATAATTACTGCAATAAACATTAATTAGTTGAAAAAATTTGCTGTAGTATAGTTATAAGAAAGGTATTATTAGGGGTGAATATGGTTTAATTATTGATTAAAAGAAAAAGCAGAGTGCAAGCAAAATGAAAATATGTTGTTTTATTTTTAGTCATTTTGAAAAAAAATGGGTGAAATTTTAGTATTTATTGCAGTGAAAAATAAATCATGCGAAGAATGTTAGATTGCTTGATACTTTTATACATAATTTATTCATTGGTAATCAAGAATATGTTTCATTACCAATTCAGGAATTATTTTGACTAATTTTAAGAAAGAAAAAAGAAAAATTTACTGTAGTTAATTTTATATTTACTAGCATTAAGTTAATGATATAAAATCTAAGAATCATTTAAAATAGAAATGCTAACAAAAACTTGATTGGAAAATTTTAAAATAAGGCTTATATACAGTAAACTTCTCATTTTAACCATTCTTTACACAAAGATTTCCTAAGATTTAGTAGAGATACATAGTTAATTTCCATGTATTCAGAAAATAGTCAGTAATCTATATCAATTAATTAAGCTAAAATAATAAATATACTTTACAAATAGAATCTGAGATATATTTGTTTAATTATTGAATTTAAACT
Organism: Latrodectus hesperus; assembly: GCA_037975125.1. Lineage (NCBI taxonomy): Eukaryota > Metazoa > Arthropoda > Arachnida > Araneae > Theridiidae > Latrodectus > Latrodectus hesperus. The sequence goes on along the minus strand of CM075855.1, from coordinate 25,821,822 downwards.
GCAGAAAACATTTTTAGTCTGATGATCTGGTTAAAAAATTAATTTAAAAGAAAGTGTTAAATATATGGCATGGTTGAGTGAATGGTGAAAAAACATGAAGTTTGCTGTATATAAAATAATGAAATACAAAAGGAATATATGCATAGTAAGGCGAACGAAACATTAGATGCTAATCATACGTTACAGAAGTGATAGAAAAAAAATTAAAATTAAGAAAAATTATATAATTATAAATGCTCCTTTATTTCAAGACTTTCTAATTTCTTTTAGTTTAGAATTAAAGGTTTAATATTAAATTTGTTTATCTAAGTACTTTTAAATATTGCATGATTTAATTAATTGAGTGAAATTCAAAACCAACTTACCTGCGAACGAAAATGAGGATTAATGTTACTGTTATAGCTAGTAAAATGAAACCACCAAATACCCCTAGTGCAATAATTCCACCTAAAAAGATACATAAAAAGGAAAAATAATTATTTAGGATTTAGATAAAATAATGAAATATATAACCTAAATCCTAAGTAATTACCAGTGCTTTGGTAGAAAATGACTAGGAAAATTAAAAATTTTTGAAAAAAAAATTTGATCAGTAAATATAAACGTTGCATTTTGTGAGAACTTATCTTTCAAAAACTCTTGCAAATATCTCGCGCTGAATTTCTTACTTTTGAATTTATAGATTTTTGCTTATTTTCTAATTTCGGTTCACACACACGCACAATAATGAATGAATAAATTTTTCATATAATTTTTTCTTAAATAAATTACATTATTATTAGTTGCAGATGTAGAAATATAATTTCACTTTTACGATATCCACAGAGTTCGTTGTAGCATAAATAATTAAAAATTTATATCTTACCCATATTTAATTTTGCTTGTGCACTATTTAGTGTTGATTTTCCGTCGTATTTATGACCATATTTAACTTTGTCATTTCTGTTAAATGCATTCAGATCATTTCCTTCATTGTTTTTTACCGTTACAATAGGCGTATCCTGCGTTGGGAAATTTGGTAAATCAGGTACTCTTGAAGCAGGAGAAATAGGAACAGACGAAGATAGTGAAGGTAATGATGGTACTGCTGTAGGCAATGGTCGCTGATTTCTAAATAAAAATGGATTTTTGTTCGGCGGTTCTTCATAATTAGGTATTCTATTGCTAGGTGACTCGTCAAGGACATTGAATGATTCGTCTAGGTCATCAACAGGTATAATTTCAAGTGGGGGTGGAGTCCATGATGGCAAAGATTTGTCTGCGGAACTTGATAAAGGCCATGTCGAAAGGGTTGTAGAAACTGATGGATTAACTCGACTGGGTTGAAGTATTGTTGATTCTTTGAGGGTTGAGGCTTTACTTGATTCTCTCTCATCAGTTTTTTCTTCTGGAGACTTGGATGTTGGAAAATTGTCATTAGAGATATATGTTACGGCAGAATTGAGAGTTGAAGGCAAATTCAACTTCAATTCAACAGTTGGAGAATCGAAAGAGTTTGATGGAGAAGTACTACTTGATCTGTCAGTGTAAATAGTTGTTGGTAAAGTTGTTCCTTCTCCTCTTGAACTGTAAATCTTCGTGTTGCGGTCTTCTATTTCTAAAGAAATATATTTTATAAAAAAAGATATTAATACGTAATAAATTAATGTCCCAACAACATTTTTTCTTTCTAAATTTGAAATAAGTAAATTATATCTCAATAAGTTTAATATAGTTCAATAATTAATACTAACATGATATTTTTGCAGGCAATCATCATTTGTATTCATAATTATTTAATTACTATTTTTCTCAAGCAGTTTTACCATTATAAGAATACAATTTCTAAATATGATAAAGCTTTAAATTTGATAGAAGATAAATAGTTCATTTATTTTCTTTTAAATTATTAAATTTATATATATATATATATATATATATATATATATATATATATATATATATATATATAACATATATATATATATATATATATTTGAGTGATATCCATATACACAAATACTTTCCAGGAGGGACAACCGAAAATGCTTCGTTAAAAATTCTTAATGTATGAGAAACGAGAAAATATTTTATACTCATTTCAGAAAATATTAAAGATCTTAACCTAAAAAATATGACTTTATAAATATGCTCTTCAATATAGTAATGAGTAAGAAACCTAATTTGCTATACAAAGCAACATCTTAAATTCTTATTTGGCAGGAATTATTGATCAAATTTATTTCTAGGGATATTTTTTTAAACTTTTGTAGAGTTTTATAACAGTAAGGCTTTTGATTATTGTTTTATGTATGTTTCTTTAATTAGAAAATTTCATGTTTTTATTAATTCTATAAAATCTCACTTATATGTTTTTAACGAAATCATGAAAAGATAACGTGTGGATTTTAAAAATATGTGTCACTGAAGCCGCATTTTTCTGACATTTATGTCTAAAATAGGACCACTTCAGTATTGAAAACAAATTGATTTCCCTTTGCGATCAGTTATTATATAATTATGTAAAACAGAAAAATGCAATTTTAGTAAAAAGCTTGTTAGCTTTTCTTCTAAATTAAGATGGAAATGAAAATGATTATAGAGCATTTACGCTCTATTTTCAATTCCCAGTTTAGAAGAATATTTGCTGTCATGCAGCTAAAAGTTTTGGGAACAAACAAACTAGATGTGTCGCAGGAACTCTATTACTTCTGGATGTGGCAAAATCTGAAACCTTATAGGAGAAACAGCTGATTTAATTACATTTTACTATTAAAGATTTTTTAAGGTAATGAAAAGTTCAATTGATTCATGACGGTAAACTTGTAAATGATACGCAAAACTATAACTTTTTCTCTTCTTCAGAAAGTGAGTAAGGAAACTGCCAGTTTAAGAAAAATGAAAAAATGGAAGACTTTCTGCGGACAGTAAAAGCAAACATAATACTGCATTTTGTAATTGAAACATCTTGTTATTTCCATAAGTAAAATTATGCATAAATTTGAAAAATGTTGCATATCTGAACTATAGCTCAACATAACTCAATATAGGAAGGTAAACAGTAAAATGGTTTTAGTCTATAAATAAAGGAAATTTAGAAATGAGATTTAACTTTATGTGCTTATCATACAATGTAAAATATACTTAATTTCTGTTACAGTTTAATTAACTTTATTGAATGGGTTTAATAATTAAACTAGATAATTTTTATGATGTACTAAAGAAAAGCTGTGTATATTTTTCTGCATTTAAATATTAATTTATAATATCTGTATATAATATACTATACATAATAAAAATTTATTATTCTATATAATAAAAAAATTATAAAGGGAACTTTAATTTGAATTAAAAATTATATTTACACAGTAAAGGACATGTAAGATTTAAAAAGTACTCACATGCAAGATTTTTATAAAGTAGATTAAAATAAAACAATATTTTCGTTTTATTTTATTGAATGTATTGAGTATAAAAGAGCATAAAATGTCTCTTGTGTATAATATTTAACAACTGTAAAAATAATATGTAACTTTTATGTTTTACGAAATTTCTCTTACCATCGTTTCATAAAATCTCTAGAAAAATTTAACATGTTATTTAACAAATCATTTTCCGCGGTCATAACTATTCATTAGGAATTGTTTTATGCAATAAATGTTAAATGTTAAACTTCTTATAGTTCTACACGTTAACATATGCGTACCGACACAGACTGGTGGCTCTCCATCCCAATATCCACTAGCTACACATTTTATTGTATCTTTGCCCTTCATTTGGTATCCATCATTGCAATGGTATCTTGTCACTGTTCCGAATACCGTAGTATTGGAGGACATTTCGAAGTGGCCATTTAACAAAGGTGGAGGCTGACGGCAATAGAATGCTAAATTAAAAAAGTAAAAAGTATTACAACACTTTAAAAAAATTTGTTTTAATTTCAATTTAACAATAGTTGTTCTTTATTTTCTTATTGCTTAATTCATAATCTGATCAAAAGTAGTTGCCGTTTTAAGCATTTTTTTATCTATGATTTTTGAATTCTGCGAATATGTAGGGAAACATTTAATGAATATTTTTACAATTTCAATGAAGCTATGACATCCTTGATTTTATACTTTTCAGGGAAACTTTAATTATAAGTGCAGTTAGAATACAACATCACAGATTAATATAAAATAATTACGCTCAGTTTGTATCATGAAATGTTCAAAATCATTTGCTTTCGGATATAATGTCTGAATACATTTGTGTAAAAATCATGCATATATTCATAAAAGCGTTTATTTTTAAATTGTAGGAAATGCTCTCGTGTTTTTAATTTTAATTTTTCTTAGGTAACGTTTACATTAATTTTAAGTTTTATATAATATTGTATCGGAAAAGTTCGAACTTCACAGATGAGTCTCATGTCATGCGTAACTCTGAAATAATGTATTGATATTTCTGTCTCATAAAAGAAATTTTATTCTTAATTCGTTGAATATAAATTATCATAGTCTCATTTGCAATAGTTTTCATATTGCATAATGCACTGCAACATTAAAAATATACACAGTTCCAAAAAATATTTAATGTGAAATATAATTATATTCTTAACTACGCTTGTGAAAGTTTATAATATGAAAAACAGATATACTTTATAACTTATACTTTTGAATGCATACCCAATTTATTACTGCATAGTTCATTTTCTACACTAAAGATAAGTATTTTATTCAAATGCTTCTATAAATTTAAAGTTGTTACAAAGTGTAGATTTTATTGACAATATAAATCAGAATTCAATGTTATCATTTTTAGAGATAAAAGAAAAGGTTCAAGACTAAGTAAAAATAGAACGAATAATTCTGTCAGATTAGGAAAAAGGGAGAAGATTCAGATAATAAAGTAGTACTTTAACTTATGAGAGTAGGAAACATAACTTTGGTGTCTATTAACGTCTAAAAAATGTCTTTTCATTGATAGCTTCTTAAATTTGCAAATCAGATTACTAGAAATCTCCCAAAAGCAATGCATTGGATATATATAGTCCCCATCCTTGAATGTATATTTCAATAACAAAATAAAATAAATACCAAGTTGTTTTTCATCCATATGGGCAGTATTAACCACAAGATTATATTAAATACAATTTAATTAGTGTTTACAAGATGACAATGAATACACTTACGATCGCATCTCGGAGGTGGACCATTCCATTTTTCGTCAACATCGCAAATCAGGCTTCCACGGCCCACAAGTACATGACCTTCATCACAGGTGTATTGTACAGTAGACAAATAATGTCTAGTGCCGTTTAGTAATTCATAGGTTCCATGGGCTATTTGAGCAGGTGAACCGCATTCCAAATCTGTTTAACAAAACAATATGTAATCTTTTTAATTTTAATAATTAATTTTGAAATTAATGATGTCATAAAAATCAATATTTTTTTTTAACAATTTAATAATATAGTTGAATGTTAAATATCTTAACGAATATTTCAAGAGTAAAAAAATCAACCAGACATTATAAAGTAGGACACATTTATAAATAATTTTTTAAAAATGAAAAACAATAAACTTTAAATAATTTAAAGATCTTTATTGTATTTTAGTGATCATGCAAAGATAGATTAAATTTTCATACTGAAGTCAGAAGTGTAATCAGACTAAAACTATTTATCTGGGAGTGATTTAACTCTCTAGAGTTTAGTGATTGTATCGCTAATATAAAAATTTTCCTTTCACAGAATTAGCTGTAATTTGTTCGCATCAATAAAAAAATCGTTTTATTTTTCTTAAATGCTTCAAGTATCGCCAAAAGAGTCAAAGACTATTCTTATAATTCAATAATTTAATATTTTTTGATTCAACTTAGCCACGTGTCTAAAATACAAAAAGTTCAAGTCTCGTACATTATTGTAATTAAATAGGCATACATTAATTCGAAAAAGAAGTTTTGAGCATACTCATTATTATTGCATTCTCTGTGTTTTTATATTTTCCCTTATTATTTCGGGCATTATTTCCTCCTTCACAGATATTTTGCTAGATTTGATTGGAGAAGCATTAAAATGAAAGGAAGTGAGCAATACGTACATTTAATGGACTGTAATAACGGTATTATGAATTAAGTGACGATAATTGCAAAAATGAGTAACTTTTGGAGCTTAATTCCCCCAAAATATTTTAAGGCTTTCATTACTACCATAAAAGGATTTCGAAAAATAAAATGATTGTTCAACTCTTATGTTCTTTCATGTGAAAAACTTAGGATTTAGCTACCACAGGCCCATCGTAAATCTTTTTTATAATTAAGAATTTATGATTAAAATACAAATGTGTGTATTATTAACATATTTTGACATGTAAATATAAACACTATAAACTTATTTTAAAGACGCGAGCTCATTAATTTTAGTATTGTTTTAAGTGCATCTACTTTTATATTAAATTTACTTAATTCATTTCTAACACAACACCAATATTTTCACAAGTAAGGAAAATCCATTTCATGTAAATATAATTCGTCCGAATTTTCAGCAATTTACTGCATTAATATACTTTAGCAATTACTATGTTTAAACAGAGAAAGTCATTGCGAGTTGTAGAGCTTATATCTGACATAGTAACTTGATAAAAAAGAATCAATGTTCTCAGGAAAGAATCTTCAAAATTCTAAACACCTAAGGTGACTTAAGTATTCACAAAGATGAATACATAATCAATATTTAACGAATGCTGAAATCGAGCTCATAACTTTAAGAGCGAACAGTAATAAACAGCCATGATTAATTCATCGAACGAAGCAAGTAGATAGGTTATAAAATTCAACAGAGGTTTTCTGATGAATGCATGTTGCTATGGTTACTGTCTGTCTAACATTAGAATAATTTCTGCCAATTTCTCCATGCCTGTCTGTTGCCGGGGGAACAAGATTTGTTCCATTTTTGACAAAGGAAGTCGCCTATTTTTAGGAACAGAATATCTTGATGGTGATTTGGCAACCTTTATTTGTTATAATTAATTTGGAAAAAAGTTATTTTACATGTTAATTATATACTATTTAAATTTAAAATTGTGATTTAATGTAAAAAATTAATGAGGATTGAAAATAAAATTAGTTAAAAAAAATTTCAAGCCCCAATATATTTTCCAATATATAACCTAATCTCTCACGATAATTAATATAATAACAAAATTTCAATGATTATTATTATATTCAACGTGAATTTTAGATTAATTTGCAAGAGGGGAAAAATTGTTTTGTAATTGAAAAAATATTTTAAAAAATATAATTGACAAATATATATATATATAATAAAACACAAAATAGAATAAAACCAATAATAAAATAACACATGACAACTAACAATAAAAATACACGTACGACGTTAATTACTTCAAATTTGAGAAGGACTAAGGTATTTGTGGTATTTATGGTTTTAGAACAATGATAAATACCATTAATTCATAACATCATGAACTTCTTTGTGATATAGACAGCACTTGTTACTAAAGCAACCGTCACCCATCAGACTACTTGGCGGGAACTAATCTTATGCTAGAAAGACTGTACACATATTTCTTATTCATTATTCCGTTACTAAGCATAGGTGTATAATGTATACGAAATTAATGCTTTTTGATATGAGAGTAAAAGAGAACAATAAATTAAATTAAAATTTTCCTTTTTCCCAAGGTGGTTAGCGGATTACGTAAGTTATAATGTTTTCTAAATTACTTTTTTTTTTTTTTGATTTATGACTTTTTGCTAAAATACCGTATTACTGTAATATATATGTATATACATATGCAAATTTATATAAATGAAAATTCAATAAACAAGATAATGTTTATCTTATTAAAAATATCTTACATCGGCATTTGGGTGGGAATTCGCTGAAGAAGCCAGATGCCATACATGTTCTAATGTTTGGTCCAACAAGTAAATGCCCAGGATTGCATCGATATTCAATGACAGAGCCAATATCAAAATTTCTCAAAATAATGGTTGAATTAGCAGGTCTCTCTGGTTTGCCACAAGTTGCTGGTTCTAGAAAAGAAGTTGTAAGCATTATGTTTTTAGTACTTAAAAGATTAAAATTCAAAATCTGTTCATTTAAATTTATATCCTGTCTCTTATATAGTTTTGAAGAGGATGAAATCATAAAGCTTTAAAGATCAAAATCTAATGCCATGAATTTTGATCTTCATTCATTAATCGGAACTTCTTATTTTCGACTCTTAAGTTAAATTTGCGCAAATGAAGTAGATTATAATAGTTACTTGTTAAATTAAAAAGCCAATGAAATTAATAAATATAAAATTTCAACATAATACTTGCATATTAGACCAGTATAAACAATTAATTTATATGTTACAAAATAGTAATAAGTATTTCCAAGATTGTCATAAATAATTCTCATAATTAATTCTGAAATTTTAATGTCGACACAAAGTTATTCAACTTACAATGCAAAATTTGATTTATTAAATTGCATAATGTCACATGTATATATTGAAACCATACATTCTAATTCCTATGGAAATTAATACAAGAAGAGTTAAATATTTTGATTTATATATATATAATTTTTGTGTATAACTTGGAACAGGATATTTTATTTCTCTTTTAGCTTTAAAAAATCCAAAACACAGGAATATGTGAACTATATCCAACACATATTCATATTATTTCAATGTAAATAGTCATAAACACTTCATTAGTCATAGAAGATATAAAATTGTCATCTGGTGTACATAACTTCTGGGGTACAGGAAAAATATTTGTTACAAAATTTTCCCCCTTCTTTTTATAGTCTCACAATATATTTTCTACTTTTTTATATCCCCTACATCACCAATTGGAAATACATTGGAAAGTGGATAAAAGAGATCCCAACATCATTGAATAACTAATTAATTAAAGGGAGTTTCCAAATACTTCAAACATTTGATTTATTTTTAGTTGGTCTATAGACAAGATATCCTTTTTTGATATAAGAAAGTGTTTAGAACAAAGATAAGTAAATATTATTAAAATATATTATAATGTTGTTATTTTTTTCAAATCTAAATTTTTACACGAAATCTTCATGCGCATTTTCTATTGGAGGCCACAGCCAACAAAATCTAGTGAACTTGGCCCATTAGTTAAAAAGAAATTAATGAAGATGGTTTTAAGTAATGAAACTATATTTTTCTAGTATATTTTGGAGTGATAAATTTATATATTTCTAATTCAAAGAGTATAAATATCTGCTTAATTTAAGCAATAATAAAATATGTGTCCCAGCAGAAAGTAAATCATCTTTATTTAAAAACGAAGAGTCGCGCATGTCAGAAGAGCGGTGTACAGAATTCCACGCTTATAGTGAAGATTAAGATATACATACATTAATGAGATTCATTCTAAAAATTCACGTCCTCATGATTAAAAATTGTTTTGATGAAGAAACTCCATTCAAATATTCCAAATTTTTATTTATTTTTGCCCATAAATAAATTGTTGGAATATGGAAAGATGTATTAATTTTTTCCATAAAAATATCTCTTAAAAATTGGTTAATATGATACATTAAAAATAATCATAAAGCACATTAGGAAAAATTATAGTTATCCTGAAATGTCTGAGCTAATAAATGTGCCAGAAGCGAGTATTTCTGATATTTAGAATTGATTCCAGAGCTATGATGATATGAAAAAAATGGAAGATTCAGTTGAAATAGAATATAATTTCAAGAATTGAAAAGACGATAAAAGGATGTTTGCAACAGAGCTCAACAAGTTGTATGGTTAACATACATAAACTGCTTAACTATAACAAATAGTGAGATTTAAATCAGCATTTCAATTATTAAGCATATGGAAATCAGCATTTTGGATGATACCCTTATCAAAAAATGTTTGGTAACAGTGAAGTCTACGTCTATTCGTTTCCTTGTAACTGATCATAAAAATGGTGTTCAAGTTGGTCGAATAAACATTCCTGATGTTGGAATTGAGCATCAGACAATTTCATGCATCTTCTTATAAATCAAAGATTTATTGCAAGTTACAACGCTAGCACACATTAAATCTTTTATCCATTGGATATAGCCATCATTAAACATCATGGTGTTAGTTTCGGGATTTGGAGTTGGTTAAGCAACTCAGTTTACACTTGTTCAATTAAAGATATAAAAGAAAAATAGTCCAAAAAACAGTATACAGACTATTTTTTCTTTTTCTAATAGTCATATGGGAAAAATTTATCACAGTCTAGTGGTAAGACCACAGTCCTAGAAATGAAAAGTTAGATACAAAGCCCTCGTTTATCATCATAAACGAGAGATGGGTGTTAAGTTTTTGTTATCGACATATACATCTTTTGGGGTGGGTGCTTTGAGTTTTCCTAGTTACTTTTCTTGTAACAGGTGAATATTGCTCACTATCTATAAAATGTCCTTTTGAAACACAATACACAGCCGAAGTTCGAAAACTTTCAAATAATTTTCAGTTATTAGGCTGACAGCTATGAGGCATCAAAAAGTCATATGACAATGTAATGCAACAAGATAATGACACAAAGCAAATTCACTAATTAATAAAATCTTGTTTTCGGAACTCAATCGAAATTAAAGTCTTTGATGAGTTTTGAAATGAAGAGACCATGAGAAAATTAGTAATTTGAATGAAAAGTTTGAGTCATTCCAGAATGAGCAGTAATTCAGTGATAACAAAACAGTGTTTAATTTTATAGATTATCTCCCAGTTATCAAAGCAATGAAATACTTCATTAAATAAGCGGAAATATTCAGGGAAAAAATCAAATATAGTCATTTATTTGATTATTCCTAACAACAAAATTTTAGTTATAAATTGTGTTTGTAAAAGTTTAATTTTCGATTGCATTTGTAACATATGTAGAAAGACATTTATTGGTAGGCAATCATATTTTTTTTGATTTATAGTATTCTAGTAAATAAAAGCAAAATTTTGATCATCTGCATTTTTTGAAAAAGCTACTACATTCAAAAGAATAACTGCGTATGAATGCATCATTAGGTTTTACAATGACGAATGAACAGAAGGTTTTTTCTGCTTTAAAGTAAATTCACACATCAATATGTTTTATGTAACTAACTTTTCATAAATTATTAAAAGTATTAACCTTTTACAGAATTTATTTTGATAATAATTACCATTTTTCGTACATTATAATACTTTTAAAGGATATTTTGACAATATAGAGAATGCTTACTATGTTGGCAAATGTAATTTAAATTCAGGTTGCAGTTTGTCTCGGACCAAAGCCATCCTTTTGAACCATCAAACCTTGAACAGTTTTCTTTGCTTCCTGGGGCATTCCAGAAAGAAACAGTCAAATCCTGACCTATTAACGAATAGTAAACATTCAGATGAAATATTAAATGGGGATTTCATTATTGCATCAAAAATAAAGAATAAATCTGTATTATCGAAGTAACAAAAAATCCACATTATGATATTAAAATATTTTTAAAATTAGTATAAAAGATTTCTAATTAAATAACGATGAAGCTAAATTAAATGATGATAAAAATCTAAATTAATGTTGCTTATAAAAGCCACTGTTAGTTAAAAAAAATAACACTTAATATCAAGCATACTGTCAAATATAATTTCACATTTGTTTGAAAGTAAACTGCACTTTCGATCAAGATATTTTGTAACGGAAGGAGGTTTTCATAAACTGATGCAATTCCACCATAATGAAGTATGCTGAATTGGTTAACTAAAGGTTTATATGTACGCAGATTGCAAAAAAGAAAAAAAACTCAGTTATTGAGTTTATGGTATTGTGCACTGATACCAAAACCTTTTTCAATACCTGCGTGTTAAAAATCTGCAATATTATATCTAAAATATGAATACGAAAAAAATCTGTCTAATAGATCTAAAAATTAATGAGTAGAATTTTTCAGAAATGAGAAGAAGTAACAAATGCAATTTATCGTATATTTATCCAAAAACATATTCTTTGTTAAATTCTTGCATAGTTTATTCATGAAAAATTAAATTCAATTAAAATTTTAAAATGCTGTCTCAGAATTACTGAGCATCAAACGTCTTATGTTTCCCAGTTCCAGTTTACAACAGAGAATATTCATATTTTAATTTCCTTAAAAAGGTGGACATGATTTAAAGTTTTAAAATTTTGCTGCAATGCTTTTGAATATTTAATTATTATAATTGAACAATATTACATGATTGATTGATCAAAAAGTGAAAAAATAATCTGCAATTTGATTAGATTCTCATAAATAAAAAAATTAACTTAATTTAAAACGTAATATGTTTTACAAATATTTCACGATTCAATAAAATTATTTGACGAGTCAAAATGAACACATTTGTCATTTGCCGTTCAATATTGGTGTGTAGAATACGTAAACATTAAATATGTATGTTAAAATGTTTTCTTAAATGATATTAATAAATTTGCCTTACTCTGATAACATAAATATGTTTAATTATCAGCAAATGTAAGTTACTTTTCTGTATTTGATTGCTATATCTTCATATTTTACGCATATGAATATTGTTCAAAACCACATTGCAGATTGATTTACAGATGTAAATTTTTTCTCTATATGAAAATAATTTAAAAAATACTCACCTTTGACTTTGTGTCAGTCTTAAGAATGTGGACCAAATTTGAATTTATAAAACAAAACAAATATCTTACCTTTTTTCATAGAAGCATCCGTAATATAGATATATAATTAACATCTATAATCAGGGATGGAATACTTTTTAAAAATCATTAATAATTTAAAATTAATTGTTTTGTTTTTCTTTTTGAAAATAAATGAATTTTTTTTCATTCTGATATTTTTTTTTCCTTTTTGAAACTGAAAGCAAATTTCGTAATAAAATTAATAAATGAAAATGTATTAATAAATCAATAGAAACATTTCTATGAAAAGAGAGAATCTGCGCACATATTTTCATTCTTAAAATTGCTGATTCTGACAAATTGACCTAGCAAAGTATTTTTTTTAAATTTAAAAACTAGGCAATCTTTCTTGAAAGTAAATTTTATCAACAATTTTTATGCCACTAAACAATAAAGTAAGAAAATATTTTCATCAGAGAAAATAATAAAGCATCTCATTATACGTCTTGTGCATAAATAAGTATGTGGTAATATCATTTCATGTTTATTAACAAATGTTTTTATGTTTTTTCCAGTCATGTATGTGCTTATTTAACTATTTTCTATACTATTAAAATTATGTTAAAATAAAAATAAAAGGTTATTTAAATTAATTTAAAAATAATAAAAATTAGTTTTAAAATCATAAAAAGCAATACTCTAATTTTTTCAGTCAACTTTTTTTCCACTTTCTTTTCCTAGTTCTTATTTTAAACTTATTCCTATTATTAGTCTACAATGTGAAAACAATTCTTCTGTTTTAATGACTTCCTATCTTAGGGATTACATTAATTTATCTGCAAAAAATATTTGCTTTCGCACACGAGTTGATTTTTTCTCTTAAAAGTGTGAAAAAACTAAAAATTTCTATGAAACATTTACAAAATAAGTTCTTGATCTGGAATAATCGCTCTTAATCTTTCTGTACCCTTTGTTGTTTATGAATACCTTTTTGTTTAAAAAAATTAATTTGTCTTTAAAAATTAAATGTAGATTCTTATAAATTTAATTATAAAAAGTATTTCTTTCTTTCTTTTCTAGTTTCGCAGAGTTAAATATGTGTATTATAACAAAACAATTTTTAAACATTTTGTTTTGTTTTTGTTTTTATATTTTTTATAGTACTTCTAATTACTCCATCTTAAATATCCGGGAATCCTATTACTGCAGATTGCGTATTAAATTTATATTAGTTATACATTATTTATAATAACTAACTGAGATTTGTATCATTAGTGCAATGAATCTGTTCGAAGTACGTAAGAAATTAATGTCACGTAGTCCCAAAATTAATTTCTAAATACTGTTTCTATAATTTGTGTGAGTAATTAAAGTTTTTTTTGATGTTATAGAAAAAAAAAGCAAACTCCCCATATTGATTAAACATTCAAATTTCTATAGATACCATTAAGACACGTAATTATAGCAACATATAATATTATGTTTTCAGATATTATAATTTCTGCGGCATATCTCTTATAATTAACATTTGAGGTTGATCTCACCATTTATCCATTTCCAGTTGTTGGGATCTCGAGGGTCCCTGACAGCTCCGAGCCAGTACTGGCCATTAGGATCATTTCGATGCCTGCGGAACAGTTCCCAACTCAGGAACCCTTGGAGAGCTGGACTGGTTTCATCAATCAGATTTCCTCCGCGAATCTCGCAGAATCGCCTAGCTGATATCAAGTTGCGTGGCTGATTGTTGTAAAAGAGATAGCATTTTCCATTGTATGTTGCAGTACTGCCCAGTGGTTGGTCACGGAAGGAAGGACATCGTTCGATAGGAAGGGCTAAAAATAACAGCGTTTTAGATGTATTGATTTGAATAAATAAATAAGCAAAACATAAAGACAACGTTAATCATTAACATTTTCATTCACTCTTAACCTGATATGATTTTATCCAAGACAAAATCTACAACTATATTTAAAGCGATGTAATTTTGTTGTCATGTGGATTTTGTTTTTGATGATCAACTTACACACAGTGTGATATTAACAAAGTATTGCATTAACAAACAAATAACGGAACTTATATACACCTCTCCTTAAGAATATTAAGATACTTTGGTAATTTTTTTTCACAAATATTTTGAAATTGGATAACATGAACATTGATCTGTTTTATTTGTTACTTTAAAGTCACTTTTTGCTTTCCATAATAAATAATTCGAAGAAATAATTTACATGAATTAATAATTTGAAAGAATAATTAATTGCAAAAATGAAACTATTGCGATTTTTGGAAATTTTATTTATTATTTAAAATAATGAATTTACGCAAAGATATTATCAGTAGCTGAGACAGTGTCTTATCTATTTCTTTAACAATTTAGCCTGGAAAGAGTTTCGTATATTTGAGACTATTTTCCGAAAGTTGAAACCTAGACAAAGTTGAATTTTGCATGGGGTCAAACTCTATTTTGCAAGTTCACAAAGATTTTACTTAAAAATAAATATTGCTTCAGAAAAACTCTGTGTAATCCTATAAAAAGAATTCGAATAGAAGTTTGTAAAATTTATCATTAATCATAAATCAATGAGAAATAATCTATAAATAATAAATTATCAGCAACGCTAAAATACTATTTATAATAATGAGAATATTTGATATTTTCTGATAAATATTTTATAAATATTTTCGCATTATTAAGATATTCTATAAAGCAAACAACAATAATTAATTCATAATATTACAAAGATATTAAAATTACCTTGGTCTGTATATACGAAAGCTTCACAGATAGACAATTGATTTGAAGGAGGATCTTCTAAATACACACTTACAAAAGCACCAGGCATAGCTGCTGTGCATGGTAAAAACAATGGTCGGCCTTCCTCTGTAGAAATAAAACAAAAATTATATTACTTATATGCTTATTGTAGATTCCTGTCATGATAAATGTCCATTATTAAAAATTTATAGTACATTACCTATAAAACCGACATATTTGTTGCAAATCGGATTGACCCCCAAATCAGGTCTGTTATTACCAACTCTCACTACTATAGTTGCAGGACGATTGTTTGCTAGAATTAAAAATTTTCATGTTGATAATTTCAAGACAGAAATCAAACATTTATAATGATAAACATTAGATAATATACAAGTAATTTAAATATAAATGATGATATTAAAAATCTGATGTTTATTTGCTTAACACATAGTATTTCAAACAAGTTTACTCTTATTGAACACATACGGTAGAAAGCATTAATTCAAATCATGCAAAAAAGGAAAATTTGACAAATTTTGTCGTTATTAATATTAAAAATAAACTCACAGCAGCAAGCTGTTCCAAAATCCAATCGGACCAATTGCACCATATATGGCTCTAGAAGATTCACATACCACCATGGTGAACGTTCAGTTTGGGTCATGCTACAAGTGTCTGGGTTGAAAAATGTGCTTGTGCTACCATCTATGGCACGCTGTGGAATTCCATTACCCATTAGACTTGATTGCATAGGAGCCTTTCCTACTGCTACATTTAACACTATAAAGAAATGTAAAATTTGAGAATAATTCTGGAACACATATTTTGAGCACATATTAACCGTAAAATTAAAAAAAATATTTTAATACGTGAAAAATATAAAACAATTTATCAGATATAAATACCTCGATAATAATGAAATATGTAGCAATTTTTTGATGAAAAAAGTGTAATTTTTGATGATATACTTTAAGTAAATCTATAATTTTTAATAAATATATCACTAGTAAAACTGAAAACTTTTAAACTCTTTTACAAATAAATATCACATATTGAACATGAATCCAAAATTTCAAAATCAATATATATTAATTTATACTAGCTATTCAGAAAAAAATAAAACTGTTTCTTCAAAAGTAACATCTTTTTTTAATCTTCCTTATATTCACATTTAATTCTTTATTATAGTGCAAAACTATATTAGCTCATTTTATGTTATTTTAAAACGATTTTTATTTAATGAAGATACATATTTTTAACATTGGATAATGACTTTCTGTTGAACAAAATAATTAATGAGAATGAAATTACTTAGAACAATTAATTAGTACTCAATCAATCACCAAGGAAAATATTGGATCCTCATTCAAAAAGTCAACATTATCAACATCCTTCAGTCTAAGTTGACTTTTTCAGTGCTTTAATCAGGATGAGTTCAATATTTTTATCAATCATAAAATTGTACATTTTTCTAAATATATTCCCATATTATCCATTAAATAATCCTAATTTTAAATGCTGTTTAACGTGTTATACTTCTACTTATACCTTTCGTGTTCAAATAAGAACTACTTATTTTGAGATATATTTATCTCATTACATTTCATCAGATTATTCGTCGAATCGTCGAATTAAGCATAGTGCATGTAAATTTATGAAATTAAAAGGCAACAAGGATCGGGTTATCTACCATTGATCTGAACAAATCTTATAACTAATATTTTTTCCTAGATATCTACAACTCTAAATTATACATTTTATCATGAGGATGACTTAAAAATAATGTAGTTGTAACTTATGTAGGAAGAGTGTATCCATATATACAGTTTAAATTCTGTCTAGTAATTTTTTTCATATAAAATAGAAATTTCTTGATTAAAATAGACCCAAACAGTTCACTAATAACGAATCTGTGATTTAAAATTAGTTTAAAATCCTGTAAATTTAACATAGGAGGTACCTTTAATAACAGAATACCAGAATTAATCCTTTTGATATTAGTTTCTTAAAAATTTTCCTGTTAAATATTTCACTGAATGACAATTTACCTGTAATTACCCAGCTAACACATTTTTTATTCATTTTTTCTAAATATATTTCTTCTATTTGCCTTGTAAAAAGGTTGTATTGCGTGTGTATCTTCAATTTAAGTGTTTTGCTACATGTAGTTTAGAGAAGTAAATTTACACTAAATATACAAAAGTACATATTTCTAGCTTCTCTGTAATGATTTGGAGAATTTCCTATCATATTCCAAACTTGATTTTAACAGTATAAAGGAAATTTGTAATACAAGTCTCAATATTAATATGAGGCATTGATCGCCTCAGCATATTAAAATTATATACTCAAAAAAATTATGACTCAGAATTTTAAAACAGTACCATACATTTTCACTTTTGAACAATTTCCAATCTGACATTTCTATAATAAAATTATTATGATGGAAACGGGATTTTTTTGTACGTCAACTGCGTTTTGATATGACAGAGTTATAAATATTTGGCAACTTTAACTATTGCTGAACAAATGATGATATTATTCAATCATCGCATTTCTATAGAGTAAACGTAGTTGATGAACTCATTGCATTTATATGAAACCGATAAATAATTGTATGGTTAATAACCTTTACCGATTCTGGAAGGTATTATTAAGTTATAAGCTTTCATTCTAAATTTTTCGGAAAGATACCATATTATATTTGCAAAAGATTTGGTTCAAAAATGAAAATGAGAACTGAACATTCCATAAAATTATTCCCATTAAACACCAATAGCCCCTCTTATGTTTTAAAATCTTCTAACATATATTTTTTATGTGTTAAATCTTATATTTGAGTGTAATTTTAATATGAGAGTTGTTATTTACTTTCCGTACAAAATAAATACCCTCTATCAGAAGGATTAATGCTATAAATTACTATATATCCAAAAAAGCTGTTACCTTTGAAACATGTTCATTAAAAAGAGCGTGGCGCAAAGTTTTCGCTTCGTTGCGTTTTTTGTCAACAAAGAGACTATTAAGGCAGAGGTGACTGTCGATTACAATCTGGGTATAGAAGCTCTTCACATCATTTATAGGTGTTCTGCTTCACTTAACACATAAACTAGAGATTTGACCTTTAAAACTGAAGTATAACAACCTCTTAAAATGGGGTGGTTAAGTATAAATGTAAAAATAAAGAAACTGTGAACTCATCTCCCCTTAAGACTGAAGATAAAATGTTGATCTAAAGAATTCAATGAAATTTGAAATAATTAAATTATGAAACTTTAAATGCTAAATTTTAATATTTACTGATGAAATATTTAGTATTTGGTCATGAAGTCCTCCAAATTCATGTCTTTCTTCATTAGAGAAATGTGATTTTTTTGTTAGATTTTTTTCGACTGTTTTTAAAGTTCATAGAACCAAAATGTATTTTAAATGATATTAAGAGAGATACTGGAATTTTATATAAAATATACAATTAAATTATATTTGTTAATAATTTAAGTATTAAGTGACAGTAATACTTAGAATTACACCCGAATGTGCTGATTATGTTTATAAGTATTAATGTAAAGAGTGTACAAATCTTAAGCATTTTGTTGAAATCAGTGAAAACTGCGGCTATTATTATAAACTCATGAATTTTGTAATATTTGATTTTAAAAATGTTACGATTAATACTATGAATTTCATTTAAATTATTTTGTGAATTTCAAACTTACAATAACTGTAAAAGTTAAAAGTATTTAAAACTCACAATAAGTTAAGGAATTTTGTTTTAAAAATGATAAACGTGTCATAAGTAAATAGAATTTCTTTTCTTTATCTTCAATCTAAATCCATATCTAAATTAAGGAGCATTTTCGGTGTTAGACTAGGATCCATTCGGTCGGAGACCACTGAATGCAAAAATCATGTCAAAAGAAAGAAATTATTGTTAATCTAATCATTAGTGTTATCTAGCCATAATTAAGGCTTCAGAGAGTTGAATTTTACCTTTACATAATTCTTTTGATCCAAAGTATTGTTGCAGAATGTTTTGCTTTACTACGTGTAATTACATAATAGATAAAAATGTCTATAAAGTATGTTTTCATTTTAAATTTTGAATGTGTAATTGTTTTGCATATTTTGAAAATTTCCTGATTTGGCATAGCTAACAAATTTTCATATTAACCTTATTAATGATTCATTATCAATAAACCTAAACTATTATAAGCATTATATGTCATATATATGGCTGCATTAAAAATAAATGAGCTTTATTAGAAGTAATTATTCTTATAGCACTGAATTATAAGATAATAATAACTTTATGATTAGTTGGTTAACTTTTGCTTAAATCTCTTA
Organism: Latrodectus hesperus; assembly: GCA_037975125.1. Taxonomy (NCBI): domain Eukaryota; kingdom Metazoa; phylum Arthropoda; class Arachnida; order Araneae; family Theridiidae; genus Latrodectus; species Latrodectus hesperus. The sequence continues at coordinate 25,802,114 of CM075855.1, read as the reverse complement.
TCATAATTATACATTACGCTTTCTTTTTAACTTTCCAATTAATCTTTTTCTTTTAAATACTGAACCAAAATCTAAAGGAAATATTTTTTATATTATAAATATGTGAATAAAAGGGAATTTTTTTATTTTGGATTAACAGTAAATTTAATGAATAGTAATTATTATTTATTTATCGAACAAATTTTATAATACGCATAAATAAATTTGCAAACACATAAAGACACAATTTAATAAAAGGAAATAATTTTCAAATATCAATGTAAAATAAGACATAATTAATAAGATACTCACTAATAAAGTTTTCCTTTCAATATGAGTTATTTTCAGATTTTTACATTAAATTATCTTTGAGAATCATACTTTCATGGTGTATGCCTTTATACTATATGAGTCAAACTGTGTTTCCTTTTTTTGTTTTTGTTTTTACTTTTTCTAACATAAAAAATATAGTGCTTACGACTATTTTAGATTATTTATTAATACGAGCAAGAGCAAAAATTCAATTAAATATATGTATTCAAAAATGACAATTATACTTTGAAGAAGGTAATCGAGGTAATACACTTTACAATATCTATATATCTATACTAATAGAAACTACTTTTCTTCAAAAAATTCTCTTTAGTGAAGATTTATTTAAACATATTACCATTGTGTCTTCCGCTTTTGTATGTATTGTAATTCGACATTTTCTGTCATTGAAAAGTTTTTCTTTGTGCCTTAGAAAACTTAAAGCACTTACACAGAGAATTAGGAAGAGAGGATTGGATAGGAAAAAATAAATATAAATCTATGAAGAGTGAAAAAAAGATAGATTTGAACATATTAACGAATCATTGAATAAAAACCGGTACATAAGACAGCTAAAATGATTTTGAAATCTGTTTCCTAAGGGTTATAAGATTCTCAGGGAGATATGATTTGTTTTACTTTACTTGGCATTCAAAGGCCAAATGTCTATCCTGTAATGAAAAAGTCTTGGGAAATTTTTCAATTGGACGAACAAGCTAAAATTGCGGGAAATAAAATCACCAATGCACAAAGAATTCAGAATTCTTTTGAGACGATTCACATCAGAGAAATCTTAATAGAGAAGAAGTTTGTATTAAAACTGACAGTAATGATCGCAAGAAATAACTTTAAAATTGATGCATTTTTGATTAGTCTGAATAGTAGTAAAGTAAACAGATTTAATCAAAAAAATCTCACATTCCTTGCATTTACAACATTAAAAAAGGGTAAAATTGTAAAGCCGCGTTTTTTTCCGACTTATATAACTAAATAATGTAATTTCAACGTACCTAAAATCATTTATTTTTCATCTTAATGATAAAAAGATGCTTGAAGAAAATATTAAATTTGTAAACTTTTATGCATATTTAGGGATGTCAGTAAATACTATAATAGTAGCCTTGATAGTCCTTAGAAAGAAATTATGAGAATGCTTTTTGGTAATTCCGATAATCCTTAGGTAATATAAAAACGTAATTCTGATTGTGCTTTGTTGCACAAAAATATTTTTATAAAAATCATTTACTTCCCATTATATAAACACTTGTTTTAATATCTTATATACAATTTGTATTCAAAGTAAATGAATCTATGATATCATGTGATTAAGACTGAATTATTATCTTCTTAATATGATTTTATAAGATGTTAAACATTTTAAAATTAAATTAACCCATTTCCTCAGGAATCAATGTCATTGCAATATTTTAAAGTCTAAGAAGACAGATATTACAAAACATACCATTAAGAATGCTCAATGCATACCATGTTGCGACATGTGACATCTTTAAATTTAAATGAACAAAATGGTAATTTATCTTTTGATTTCTGTGAATGAAAATGAAATCGATACATATCCAAAAATTTAACATTATACAAGTTAAATCACTCAGAATTATGTATGGACAGAGTTTACTTCATTATCCAAGAGTTAGACTAGCTTAATTTAAAATTTTGATTAGAGTTTAAAACAATATTAAATTTCATTTAGATCATTAATTAAATGAATGAAAAATTATCAGCAACTTTTTTCATGATACAAGCAGATATATAAATATCCCTTAATTTCTATTACATAGGTCAATATCTTTTCAGCTATTGCCATAAATATATTTAATCTTGGGATAATTTTATTCAAAAATAAACTGAAAGAATCTTAAAACATTTGTTTATATATAGATTATGCAGTTTTAAAAAAACTTAAAAATTTATTTAGAAAATAAGGTATTGAGCAATAAAATAATATAGATTTTCTTTAAATTTTCTTAGAAAAAAACATATTGAAATATATTTACTTGTGTTGTAATATACTTATGTTTTTCGCAGCTTCAAGAAACTTTTTATAATGTTTACAAGTTTAGAAAGAAATAATATTAATGTTTTCTAGAAATAAAATTTTAGGAAGTGATAGCTAAGCAATTTGAAATAATAAAGTACTTTTCTATTGCATCACTAGATGCGTAAAATGGGTAATCTTATATCTAAACACAAGGTACTTTCAAGTAATTAAATGTAATAACAAAAAATATTTTTGATTAAAAATATTTTCTGCTATGCTTTTACATTCAAAAATATTTCTGAGCTTTTAGATGCTGTAATTTCTTTATCATCTTAATATGATACCTTTTTATTCTTAAATCTTCGATCCTTTGAAATGATAATGTTTCAATATATCTTACTTCAACAAAAAATATTTTAATTAAATTTTTTGAAATTCAAAAGTGTATGAAGTGAAAAACCATCCGAAGTTTACTCAATTTGAATATGATTATCATAAAAATATCAACTTCTCGAGTTTCCTCATAGCATTCATGCAGAAATAGATCATATTAGAAGAGTTCGTTTTGCAGTTTTTACACATTGATGTTGAATTAATTTTTTTTAACCTCCAAAAATATCTGATAAGAATTATTAAGTAATTTGCTGCTATAAATTACAAATGTATTTCATGTACCTGAGTAGGAGAGGTTTATTAAACATTATCGTGGGAAACAATTAAGTGTTCTTTTACATCTAAACACATACGATCGTCCTCAAATTGGTGGGATGTGAAAGGTAAATCGATCGTTTAACTGATGTCTTCTCTTCTTATTACAAGTTGCAGTTTAAACGGACGAATTAACAGTAGCGTAACGAATCACCGTTCTTCAGAGTTTAATACGCTTTTTGCATGATAAATCAAGCAAACTGGCGCTGTTTTCGTGCAATGTGCGTCCTTTCAGCCCTTAGAGGAGAGAAATAAACAAAATAATGAAAGCAATTTTTTTACGCTCGTCACCGAGTTCTCAAGTCAAGGCGTTACGCCTGCATTAAGAATAACGCCGTTGACCGATGGATTCAGGTCAGAGGCAACGAATTCTAAGTGCGAGAGTATTGCAATATCATTTATTCATATCTACAGATTAGAGAGAACAATTTAATTGTAATAAAAGTTCGATGAAGTAAAAAAGTTAATAACTACACTTAAAAGCATACTATACTAATTCTATTTGAGTAAAAAAGAAAAATAATGAAAGCTATTTTTGTGCAAATGAATACGGATGATGATATAGATAAGGATTATTTTCTATTGTGTAAATAGATAGGGATACAATTTATAAAATTTCTTCCCTATCTATTTACATAATAGGCAGTAATAGTTAACAAATATAAAAATATATTCGAGATAAAATAGCAAATAATGATAGAAGTTTCTTAAATAAATAATATAATAGCATTACTTAACAGCTATTATCATATTCAATAATTCTGCAACTCAAATTAGTATCTTCAGAAAAATATTATATATCACATATAAACATACATATGAAAAATATTTCTTAATTTTATATTAATAAACGGAAATCATATTAATATGTCGAGATTTACAGACAACATTGCTTTTTCTAGTATGTACCATTTAATTATTTAGTAAAAAGAACAACCAATATACTATTGATGTTAAAGGAATAACTACAAATATAAAAGAATATCTTAATGATTTTTCTTTTTAATCAAGTACAAAGGACAACAATTTTGCCATCGATGTATAGAAAGTTAGAGAAAATATAATTTTTAAAAATTAGAGCAATAATATAAACTTAGAATAATATAAACTTAGAAAAACTATCAGTAAAACTTATCAATAATACATATGAAAAAATATCTGATATTTCATTTTTAATAATAGTTCCGACAAAACAAATAACAAAATCATTATTTGTCGGTTGGGAGAAAAAATGTTTTTTGCAAAATTTGATTTTGATATTTCATCTTATTATATTTATTGATACAGAAACCATTTCAACACTATAGTAGTAAATGTAATTTAGATCATAAATTTGTACTTAATACATAAATATTAATGAACATTCAATTAAGGTTACTCAGTCAGCTATTGTGATTGTCATCTTGTAACATTATTTAGATGTATCCGAAAGATGTACACTACTGGTACTTTATTGTCTTTTATTTCAAAACAGACTTATTTGATCCACGTCATTTATTTAAAAGGCTTATGGGTTAATCTTCATTGATAAGTTTAATGGCATTCAGTGAAAGATTAAAGTGTGTTCTGAATCATGAAAGTTTAACTGGTCTATAATATCTATAATAACAAGGACGTTGAAAGCGATTCTACTGATATTTAAAATAATAGAAATTTTTGTAATAACATTCAATATTTTTCAGTTATTAAAGTTTAATTAGTATTCTTAAACTAGAATACTCTTTTGTTATTGATACATTTTTATACCAGTAAATGGTATTTTCATACTTATGAGTTATTTAGTAATATTCACTATTGTATGAATAGAATACTATCATGTGAAAAACACATCTCATAATAATACAATATTCATTTTATATTAATCACTCTGTAATAACTGTCCCTGGAGCTTATATATTGTCACTTTAATGATTTAAAAAATAAAATATTAAAAATTGCGTATTTTAATGTAATATTTATTCTCTTGACATAGGTGTTATTCGTATGGCAGGATAATTTCATCCTGCTATTGACCATTTTATGGTAGGAATTTATAAAAAATAAAATTTATTTCTTCTTTTCACTCCAATTAGCATTCTTTGAGAGTTTAAAAAGAAGCATTCATTTGAAAGTCTTAATGTCTGTGAGATTTAATTCAAATAATTGAAGAAATCTACTTTTGAGGTTTCTGGGATGTTTGGCATCATTTTTGATAGAGATGAAAAAAATTATTTATAGTCAGAGAATAGAATTAATAATATTAGTAATATTGGCAAGGGTGTTATTCTACAACTGTAGGTCTTGGTCCATAAATGGGCTATCGTTCCACTGGTTTAGTTAAGCTCTATTTTGACGCAGCATAAAGTATAACCAAACAAATGAAGACTGTTGTAAGTTTTTACTTGAACACCCTTCCATATAGCTTCCTTTGAGGATTTTACTTAGTGGTCATATTTACATGTTGTAAGAAACTCAGAAAGATACTATGCATCCACTTCGACTGATGAGAAAATTGAAATGAAATATTCACCAATTTGTCATGGACTGTGAATTACCATTCTGAAAAATGCAGTTCTACCACATAGCTACAGTAAGCAAAGCTTTTTTGACACCGTACAATGGATATCCAAACAGCTATGAGGTTTTTACCACTCAAAATGTTACATTTCCCAAGATGAGTATTTTCTTCATTTAGTAGGTCGTATTTACGTGTTGAAAAGGAGGAAACTCGGAAAACTCCCAAGCAGTCAGTATAATAGGTGCACACAATGAAATCTAATAAAACAAAACAACTTTCACTTTTAAGTTTCAACATGTACACAGATTTTTCTCCCGTCATTCAACTGGGATCGGGATAGAGCCTGGAACCTTCCACTTTAAAACACGTTATTCTATTACATAGCCATGGTGGTCTTATCTCATGATAACTGTTAGTATATCGATTTACCTTAATATCATTATTCCATACAAAGGAATGAAGTTTTGTAAAAGTTTTATAACCATCGTTTCTTTGTAGCTGGAACAGTTATCACCACTTAGCGTGATTCTCAGACGGTAGAGTAACTGGTTGGTAACTCTTTTGATGATGATATTCGGTTCCTAATAATGTTGCTATAATTTTGAGTTGATATAAGAAATTAGTTATAGATTGCTTAATTCGAAGGGTTCTTAACTTTTAATTAAATCATTCATCAAAATTTTATTTTTTCTCCTTTTTTTAATGCAAAATCTCAATTAAATATTTAAAGCTTACAATTTCCCATATTTTAGACTGATGTTTGATATTTATGTTTAATAGGTGTCTTAAAGTTTAGTATTATGTCTTTTAATTTTCTAGAATTATTACCTTATTTGTAAAAATCAAAGCATTGAATGTTTTCCCATTTTTGAAATATTTATTTTCAAGTATTTTTAAGTAAAACCATCAAATCTTCTTCAATATTCTATGAATAATTTTATAATTTTTTGAGCGACACTTTATATGGAATTTTATAACAGCATACTTACTTTCAAATCATTTTGAACAAAATATATTCTTCTAATGAGTTCTTTTTTTTACTTTGTCTCCTTGTTTTCACTACTATCCTTTGAAAAGAAATCATCAGCAAAAATTCTTAAATGTTGAAATCCGATTTACTCTGGAAAAATATTTTTAAATGCAGTTGAAATACCAAATCATTTCAAACCATTATTTTCTATGAGTTTTCAACATGGGATACCATATTCAAATCTATCACAAAGCATTCCCTATTTATCAATCCTTTGTTCTTACAATGAAATCTTTTTGTAATTATATCATTATAATTTTTACAAAATATAAATTTTGTGTTCAGGAAAATACTTAATGGCAATCTATTCTAATCTAAATCCTCACTAAGTATATATATATATATATATATATATATATATATATATATATATATATATATATATATATATATATATATATATATATATATATATATATATATATATATATATATATATATATATATATATATATATATATATATATATATATATATATATATATATATATATATATATATATATATATATATATATATATATATAAGAGAAGATACTATATATTTTAAAAGTTATTGAGAAGCTTCGTTTTCTGCCGAGTCTTTGATTTAGATTCAAATTTGTTTTTAAACTTTAGTTTAATTTAATTCAAACTGACAGTGTTATATTTTTAATAAAAAAAAATTTTATACTAAAGGATTTAAAGAAAGCATTATATTCCTGTTATTAAAATTAATACAATTTATTCGCCCTCATAAACAGAAATTTCAAAAGCAATACACATGTAAAAAACTTTCAAGAATGATTTCTTTATATTACCTTATGAAACTTAACAATCAATGATAACTGTATACACTGTTGTTAATGTCAACAATCAATTTTATACGTACTTTCTGATATTAAAGTACTTCAATTTGCTGTTTCTAAAATAAAATTTGCAAATAAATTTTAAAAAAAGAGCAGTTAGTTACTGTTCTTTGTGAAGTCCCTGTATGTACTATTATGAGTATGTCAATATTCTACAGATAGTTTCATTCTCGACATTCTGTTACAAAATAGTATTCTTCAACCAAGGAAATTCTCAGCTATCAAGTTCATTGCAATCGTCACTGGAAGTCTATATTTTATAATTTAAAGAGCCTTTATCTATAAAATATTCAATATGTCAATATATTTTTAAATCCAATAAAGCATTTTCTTCTATTTTTGAAAATTATAAATATACATTATTTTATATGAAATATAATTAAACTAAAAATATGAAGTTTTAAAAATCTTTCATTCGCTATTTTAACTTAACGAGGCTTAAGAATTTTGCGTTCATCACTCACTTTCTCTTCTTGTTTGTAATCTTCTTTAATGTTACATTTTTCGTAAGGATTAAGAAAGCCTTAAATCGTCGGAGGGAGAAATGCTTATCTGAACGCTGAAGGTCAAGTTCGAGTCCTCTTTAGCATAGTTGTACTTCTTCCTCAGTCAACTAACTGTGTTGCGACCCAATTTTAGGTGGAACTTCCTCACAATTCAGTGACTTTGAACTTTTCCCCTCTCATCTAATTTGACACTGGTTTTCAGAAGAACATTAGCTAATTCAACGTTTAGAGCTGTTGCTCTAGGAAGCTGGGATAATGAAGACGTAGGCGATAGAATGTTTCTTTATTAAATCTGTTTGAAAAACGCGTGGAACCTAATTAAAATCAACAGAAATTTTTCATCCAAGGATTGAATAATTAAAAGCATTCTTGACTTCAAATGTAAAATTACCTCTTTGCACCATAGAAGTTGTATTTATTTGCTTTATTGGCCTATAAATAAAATTTCTTTCCGGAAAAGTCACCTCTTACTAAGAAGTTCATGCAAATGAAATGGAAAGTCTGTTTGCATTAAGGATGTTGTCATTCTTCAAAAGCTTACAATGAATATGGACTATCTTGTTGTTGTTACTTATGACACTTGGACTAGCCAAGCTCGCTATGCCTTGGCTATGCGAATTTAAGTCAATAGGGAGCGTCTTTCGTTTTAATCAGAGCATCACGAAGGTGAAAATATTGCTCTTTTTAAAATTCTCCGATAGATGGCACCACCAGAGAATCCACTCTCTCAATTTTGACATTTATCTGAAGGGGGAGGGGATTTTCTCCGAACCATTGCACCCATGGTAACTGCTCAATGACCGACTACAGGATTTTCGATTCCACAGATTTAACGAGCACGTATATCGCAGTCATTCAATCATTTATAAAACTTCTTTCTTACATCGACAATCATTGAAAAAATTTTCTTCTCAAGCAAATGTAGGAAAGTCCGGGAGTATATTTTTTGTGGTCCCCACTGCGCATTGCTGCAGTTGCGTTTTTTAATTCTTTGACACTACATTATGAACAGTCTAACGGCCTATGAACGGCATTTTTAAGCCCTTTTTTTAATCCACCTCGTAAGTTGAATCTAGGTGGACCTTTTTGAGAAGAACATGCATGCAGAGAAACTTCTAGACTCATAGACACAAGGGAGTGGACAGTCTAAATGTCTAAGCTTGTTGTACGGCATTTTAATACCCATGCCGAAAAATTGCCTTCCGGAAATTTTTTATTCCTAGTGGACACTATCTACATGTCACAAGGGAGGAAATCCAAAAAAAAAAAAAAAAAAAAAAAACACCCTAGCACTCACCTCGATTGTCTTGGATGTACAAAGTAAAAGCGCAACTCCCTTTTTTGGTTGTTTGAAAGTGGTTTGCATAGAACCTGGAAATTTGAAGAGTGTTGTCTTACTTCTAGACCCCGGTGCTCTCAACTTTCAGACATTAAAGGGATATAATTATCTAAGAGTTATTTTATACCATATTGGTATTGTATTTATCATTTTTTATATAATTCTTTTCGAGCGATGATGGCAGATTACTTATTTTGATATGATATTAATAATTATATATATATATATATATATTATATATATATATATATATATATATATATATATATATATATATATATATTATGTATATAACTATTAATATCATATAATAAAAATATTAATATATATAATATTGATTTTATTTTGTATTGATACATAATATTTAATATTGATACATTTCTATCTATCTCCAAATATATTAATATCTTATATGATATTAATATATTTGGAGATAGATAGAAATGAATGGTTATAGGGAAGTAAAAATATCAGCTACTTTTGTTTAGGACAATAAAATTAATTTAAATATGTGTACAAGAGTTCAGTGCCACTTTTTTCTTGTCATTTGTTTGTACAAAATCAGTTCAAACCATCAAAGCCAACGCTGCCAATATAGGCAAATCCATATTTTCTGATAAAGTGATATTGAAAAATAGCCCTCTTTGAAACATATAATATGATTTAAAATATAATAAATTATTTGTATTTTAAAATACAGTTTACATTTTTAGTATTTCCTCATTATTATATTTTATTGTTAGATTTTACTTTGTGCTCTAATTAAAACTAAACTAAAAGTTGTTTTCAAACTAATTTGGAGTCAAATTCAAGTACTTTTCTAAAGTAATCAAACAATAATTAACTATTAATGACAAAATAACACTAATAATTTCTATGCATGAATATTGTTTGGTCTTTTAATCATCATATGCATAAACAGTGAGTAAGTTAAGGAAAAATTTGTGCACAGTGTATAGAGAGAGATACACACATACACGTATGCATGTATAGCGCCCACAAAAAGTATAATTTGAATTTACAATGAAAAATTAGTTATATTGTAAAACAAATTCCAAGTATTTTTAAATCTTTTCAGCTATTTGAAGTTTGCAGTAATTATTTTTGTAAATGATTATGAAAAATATTTTCTAAATGCTTAGATAAATTTTATTTTAAAGCATTAATTGAATACGATAACTTAACATTTAAATTTATATTGAAAATTTTCTCTACAATGAAAGTTTTCTTACAATTTTAAATTAATATTTTTTCTTTAATTTAGATCCTTAAAGCTCTTAATGAGCTAAACCTCTGTTTTTACTTCTAAGAAGTTCTTTCAGTTAAGTAGTAAAATATAAAAGGATGTGCAAGTACAAAATATTATTTCATTCAAAGAAGATTATTACAAAAATAGATTTACATGCAAGGATAATGCAACTCATAAATGTTCAAAGGTTGGTAAAAAATACAGGAATATTAATAATAGATTCAAGGAAAAATGAAAATTATCATAGAAACTAGTAGCCCAGAAGTACTTCATTTGTCAAATCGATTAATTCCACAAAACAAGGAAAAAATTCTTGAATTTCTTGAATTTGTTTTAGTATTCCAATATTTTTTGATCAACCTTTGAACATTCATGAATTGCTTCATCCTTACATATAAATATATTTTTGTAAGAAACTTATTTCAATGAAATAGTATTTTGTATTTGCATTTGTGTGTGTGCATAACTTTATTTACAATATATGGTTTTGGTAATGTTAATACTCATTATAAAAAAAAATTGTTCTGTATTTTAAGCAGCTTTAATATTAAAATTAATGAAATTCAGAAAGGGGAGTTAATCGATTTGGCAAATGAAGTATTCTATTTCAATGATACATATGATCCAGTAAAACTCACGTGGAGACTATGGAAATAAGAATTTCATTTTTCATTAAGATATTTATGTTGATATATATATATATATATGTATATATATATATATATATATATATATATATATATATATATATATATATATATATATATATATATATATATATATATATATATATATATATATATATATATATATATATATATATATATATATATATATATATATATATACATACATAGAGAGAAAGAAGGAAAGCGGATTAATAAATTATTATGAAGATAATAAAGGTAGCAAAACAGGCGTTTATGAAAAGAATTATTATGGTGACAGTTGCACTTCCCCCTAAAAACAAGGAAGTAAGTTATCTATTTCTATTAAATTAATATATCTTCCCTTTTGTACAACTCAGCTTACTTTAGAGCCATTATGTAAATAAACTTAGTTATAATAAATAAAGCGATCATTAAATAATCACGCAATCAGAAAAAACAGGAATTAAAACTGCATCTCTTCGCTTATTGAAGATGGTAAGTACAACGTTTTCATGTTTCATTACGTTTTCTATATATTAACTTAATTACAATAAAAAATCTGTCTGCAATCAGATGGGACCTTAAAAGTGAAGCAGTTAACGCTTCGCTTCGAGACAGAGAGCAGAAACCATTGAACTGCATCAAGAAAGCACGTTAATGAACCAAGAAGTTACAGATTGTAAATTAGTCATAATTCCCTTAACACATGGGGTTTTTATTTTTTAACAATGAATAAGAATAAAACTTGTATTCTTCCTCAATGTCTTAACTCCAGACTAATAGAACAAAATCAATTACGCATGAAGCTTTGTTAGACAAAAGTTCACGAAAAAAGCAATCAATTTCATTCAAGATAAAGATGGCAAAGTTCTTTGTTTCTCAGACAGAGAAACAGAATTGAGAATCGTAGTGCTGGGAAAAGAGAATTGACTTCTCTGATCTCTCTACCTGAGAGTGTCTTTCCTTTAAAACTAAAGAACTGTTATCTTTAACATTTGAAAATTATTGTGTTTGAAACAGTAGTGTTAAGCTAAGAAGATCAAAAAGAAGATTGCTTAAATCAATGAGAAACTAAGTTGAAAAGCAAATAAAAAAGTTGAAAGGAATGTATTATTATTTTAAAAATTAGTTTCTTTGTTGATTTTTAGAAAGCACTATTTATATGAATTAAAATAATGGACTTCTAATTAATCGATTACTTTATGACTCTTTAAATTTCTTAAAGAAATACATTAAACTTTACAAATGCTTGTTTTAAAGCAAAATTGATGTGAATCTTCAATTAAATCAACATTTTAAAAAATTATTTTAACTATTGTTAAAACTAATGTTTAACAGCAATTAAAATTAACTGTTCAAATTATTCATCAGAATTGATCTATAAGAATTCGTAAGATATAATTTATAGTGTTCTTACGAATAATTTAATTATTAACTTATATGTGGTAATTTTAAAAGTAAGAATATGAACTTTATATATTAGTACGCATGCGCAAATTACCCTCAGAAAGATTAATAGGATTTCTACTTTTAAAAGCTGTAAAATTGAACAGAGCTAAAAAGTTAAGAGAATTTAGTGCTTTTTTAACCTATTAAAACGAGTCTATTATTTGCACTATTTTGATGAGTTGATTTTTGCTGATTGATATGATCACATTCTCCAAACCCATTAGTAATCATGCATAACTTATTTGTTAATAGGTAAATGACTAATTTGATAAATTGATAATCTCATTTTGCAAGAGTGAAATGCACATTTTTGCAAATAACAGCAAATAATTTATTTTTAAAGCAGTATATAAATTAAATTAACTTGAGTTTTATAAAATAGTAAGTTAAAAAAAAAGTCTTAACATGGGAATCATTGTACTTTTAAATTAAATGATAAAATATTTGAGAAGAAAAGTCCAAAACCTAGAAGCGACATGTACTACAAAATAGAAAATATTTTTTTTTATTTTGAACTCCATTACAAGTAGTTTTTTTTCTTGTTTTATCCATTACAAGTAGTAATTGTGTTTATTTTCTTTCCCATTAGTTTTTTTTTTTTTTTTCATATTGCATGTTTTGATCTTGATTTGTATTCACTCTTAGAATTATAATCTTAAGGCATGTGAAAGAATACTAAGCCTAGATATAAAATAGTCAGAAGGATAAAAAACAAAATAGTTCTATATATAATGCTATTTCAAATATATATTTTCCACAAAGCTTAGAAAAACTGTTATATTTTAGATCCAATAATTTTATAGTTCTTATTAAAATTTAAATTTTGTTAAAAATTCTAACGAATAATTATTTACTATATTATAAGCAAAAAATGATTCGTTAATTCTGTTTCGATCATTCTTTAATATAGGTCAATTTCTTAATAAAAATGTCTCCTTTGAAAGATGTGATAAAGGAGCTGTATAATGATAAACCAAAACTATACATGCACAAGCATGATTAATGTATGTTTTATATTATTTAAAAAAAAAACTTAATAAGTGCATACAAAGCTCTAGCAGATAGTCGTAGATTTCATTATGAAGGAGTATAATTTAAAAGTTTTTTTTTCTCCTAAGTTTAGGATTTCGTGTCCTCATAATTATTTATCTATTTATAGTTGATGTTGATGTTTCTGCTCCAAAAAGCACATAATGGTGCCAACTCGTTTTATGTTTCTGGTATCACCAAATGTCCGAAAATGGGTGAGAAACGTATTCTTTTAAATTGTATTCATGCAAGCTCTCATTTTCCTCAAAAGGAGTATAATTTTATAATTCAATAACAATGATTAAACTTTTTCCCACAGAATCTTCCTTGACGCCAAGTGAAACTTTTATCCCAGTCTAGTGACCTCTGCGTGACCCTTATATCTTCAGAATAAAAATCTTATAGACACTTCCGCCTATTACTGGTCATTTCTTCTTCACGCGACATTTCGCCGTGATTCAAAAGAACTAGTTCGTTGTTCAAGGTCGATTGTTCTGCCAATTTGCGATAACATTTCCTTTCTGCTTTATTTATTCTGATGACTGAAAGATTTGGGTCAGTTTCTTCTTGTAGACACAAACAGTAATTCATCAAAACGTAAAGATGCAAGGAGATTCACTTAAAATGATAGGGCAATTAGTAGCTCCACTGGTCAGCTACATCCTGAAATTTATTGCAACAGTGATGCGAGACTCAGAGTGAGAACTCAGCAGAAATCTCTTGGTATATCATCAGATAATATAGATACCAATGTATATCAGTAAAAAGACGAGCATGCGAAGTGATATTTTGTGATATGAATTGCAATATATTCATCTCCTCACCATGTTCATTGAAATAGGTTTCCCACAGTGTATTACAGTTTAATCATCAGCGTTTGTCAAATTTATTCCAATGATAAAACTAACTTATAGATAAAACTAAAACTACGCTAAAAATATTAGCAGAAGCTTCTTATGAATTATCTGGAAATCATGTATGCTCTTTTAAGACATACAATGCATGCATTGTATGTCTTGTATATTGGTATTGTAGTAGATGGTTACAGTTTCTACCTATGGTTAGACCTTACAGTTACGACCTATGGTTACAGTTTCTTGCTTTAGTTACAACAATCACATTTACAGAAATAATTCAGATAGTTTCATTATAATATAATCTACAATAAACTAAAAACTACTGTATACAGTATTTATTCTTCGTAATTTCATATATTAAATATTCGTATGTTATTTTCATATCTTTATGCTAAAGAAAAAAGTCCATATAGTTTCTTCAAAATGCTAGATTACTGACTTTTATTGGGATTTAAACAAAAAGTGTCTGATGAGAAAATTAGAAATATATAACATGTCGGAGGGCAATTATTACTAAATAATAGCATTTCTAATTAGTTTAAAGAACATTGTCCCTAGTTAATTCAGGATACGTAGAGAGTAATATCTACTTCTAGAAAGCCATCAGGCTGTCATCTATGAGGGGTCAAAATTGAAATCAAAATACTTTAGTAAGATTAGAGGGAATTTAATTAAGCTCAGCATTATCAAGCTTAGCTCTTCTTAGATTTGGTTCTTTTGGTTGTTTAACTGTAACTTACATAATCATTAGACACCACGAACATTTAAAAATAGTTAAAATGTATTTAACAGATTTTTAGCATTAAATTAGTACTGAGTTCAATCGGAAGTTACGAACTGAACACATTAAATTCTGGTTAGTGTGTCCAACCCGTAATACTTAATCCGTGAAACAGTTGATAAAGCACACTGAAATATTTCGTCTTTCTTGCCGTCTTCTAATTAAAACTCACGTAAATTATTACTAGTATTAATTAGAACTTGATGGGATATACCATTAAGGTCAAAACAAGTTTAAGTATTGAATTCGAAGACCTGAAATCTGAAATTTCTTCCCTAAATAAGGCAATTCAAGATTAAGAAACGAATAAATTTTCAGTTTATTCATTCGTTTATCATGAACTATCTTCTTGGACAGAACTTAAAAATAAGAATATTTTAAAGCTCCTTAGTTAAATTGTGAATAAAAAATTTTGGCTTCACTAGAAATTTTATATTTAGCAATATAATGTAGTGAAATTAGTATATTTGGGCAAAGAAAACTAGAAAAAATAATATTTAAAAATACAATTTGATATTTTATTACTGTACAGTTTCTAAATTTTATTCTTATTTGAGACATATAAAGTATCAGAAGGCAATTATCTATTGCAATATATTAACGTATCATTCCAGATATATAGTGATTTTTAAAGATTGCAAGAAAAGAATCAAATTATTAAATCGGATAATTTTTCAGTCAGTGCAAAAGCATGAGTTCGGTTCCTAAGTTGTGTAACCAATTACAAGGTCTTACACATTTCTTCAGTGGAACAACAACTAACTTCAACTAGTTAACGTGCGCAATCTCTAGTAAGAAGACTAAGACCTTCTCTGACTTATCATAATACAATGCTAACAGCAACAGGTCCATAGAAGTAAAGGAATATTTGAAAGAATAATGGAAGCCTGTTAGTGATTTTAAAAATATGATTTAAATACCCCGAAGTACTGAAAAAAATTAAATCAAAAAATTTAATGTTTGGAATAAGCTTCTGCAAGAAACAGCTTGAAAGATTTCAAATAAAAGACAATGCTGTAATTTCAAATCTGATTCATAAAATTGAAGAGAAAAAAATATCTAATTTAAAAAAGCTAAAATCAGTTTAAAGATGGAAGGCTCAACTCAAGTCTCTCACAGCTTCAAGCGCGAGGTCAACAACTAACGAGCTTGTTTTACTGTGCCCTTTTAAAAAATGCGATATTTCGAAATTCGGTTAGATGAGAATACGTCGAGAATCATCTTTTCGAAGTTCAACTCGATGTTGAGAACAAACAACTAATGACCTATCATTTCTCAAGACTTGCCAAAAAAGGCCTTCGAGCATGAAGAAAAGAAAAAAAAAGTAAAATGGAAACTTTTGATGATTAATCTTTTTTTTTGTGGTAAAAAATTTTTTCCTCGAAGATGCCCAATATTAATTTTACTTCCATTAATAGATTTTTACACCATTTAACAGATGGCACTAATTGGGCGAAAAAAGGAAAGGATACCATTTAATGTTATTAAATTTCAATTTTACTGCTTATTAAAAATAATTGCAGTTCAAACTAAGAAGGTACGAATACAAGGAAATTTATACAAGTAATTAATAGTTTGGGAAGGTTCTATATATATATATATATATATATATATATATATATATATATATATATATATATATATATATATATATATATTTTTTTTTTTTTTGAAGATTCGATTCAAATTTTATTTTTATTTGTAGATGGGTTGCTTTTTTAGTGGCATTCTAAATTAGGAAAACAGATTTCGATACTTCAAATAGTTTTTTTGATCTCTTACATTTATTTTGGAATAACTTAGTTTCTTTTAGATATCAAATTTTTTTGTGATGGAAGGAGGATATTTTGCTAAAATTTGTTCTTACATATTAATAAATTATAATAAATAATATATTTAATAAATTATAATATGAAGAAGTGCAAATCGATATTAAAAAGTCTCATTGCTTTTTTTAATGAAATATTGATAGAAGAAAAAAAATTTACATTTTTTAAAGATAGTAAAAAAATTAAAAAATTGAGATAGTCAGTAAACCTTTATTGTAAATCAGTAATTTTATCTCAAAATTTAAAATATCTTTTGTTAAATAGAACATTTTTTGAAAACCCTACTTAGCAACCTATAGTTTTATGTAAAAGGCTTCCTTTTAGGTAAATTAGGAAATTTGCTTTAAAGCTATTTTCACATAGCTTTAAAGTTTTACAAAAAAAATCAGTTTTTAATATACTTAACATATCAATTTTTAGATATTCAGAACATTATTGAATAGTAAAAATAATAACAGAGCTTATTTGATAATTTCTTGAAGATGAATAAGCTCTTTAAACCAAATATATGCTAAATTTAATGGGCCAATCAAATAGCTATGAATGCTCTCTCAGTTTCTGCTGTGACTTACAAAAAATTTTCATTTCAAAAATTAAAAGTAAATTTTTATACGTTTTCTGGAATTCAAAATTTACTATCCAATTTTAAGCGATTTGAATTGAGAGACAGCCTTCCTTCTTCTTTTTTTCACATTGATAGCATTAAAGAAAAGTATATAAAAGCAGATTATAAATATCTAGTTTCAAATAAGTATCCAATATAATAAAGTGTTCCTTAATTTAGAAAACACGGACCCTCAAGAGCCATAAAGAGAATGACAAAATAAAAGAAAATAGTCTAATGAAATCACGATAAATGTATTTTAGCCAAATAAAGGTTGAGATTGCATATTTATAAATTTTTGTATTCCTAAAAGGAATATTAAGCAATATTTTCATGAAAAACACCATCTATTCCAGAATAAATTTTTCTTTTAGTATCAATACTTGCTTATGTTCAGGTTACATTTACTATTAAGTAGGAAAGTCCAATTTTAATAAAAAATTTTAAAGAAATAATTTATGTTTAAATTGATAGCTTTCTCTCTCTCTCTCTCACACACACACACTCCGAGAGAGAGAGAGAGTGAGATAAATATACTAGATTTTTAACTCCCTTTCAAGACATTTCTTAATAGATAATTTGTCCTTAATGTAATAGTTAATATTTGAGGATATTTTATAGCTTCATTCAATACACATTTTAAATTTCAAACATTGTTTTTAGTCCTGTTTCAATAATATTCTATATACACTTATACCACTAATATTGAGCTATTTCTATAAGCAAGAATAGTCTAAGACCCTCACAATGAAATAGTAAAAATATATCAAATAAGCTTCAAATCGAAGAATACACATTTTTATTATTAACCTCAATGCTTAAAATTTTAGTTATTCTTAATTTCATCAAAATGATAATTTTTAAACTGTATTATCAAATAAAAATATTATTAAATATGCTATCTTAAGTAAGGAAGATACAATCAAGAATTTTTTAATTCATAATTGTAAAAATTAAGCTAAAATTTACCATATTGCGCTCTAAATTGAAATAATAATTGATTTTCTTAAAAAAAATAAAATAAAATGATTTCTGTTCTATACTTCCTTTAGTAAAGTATTAAGTTCCAAAGTTGCGGGACTGCTTAGTTCCGGTCTTTTTCACATGCATACATTAAAAAAAATCGAAACACTATCAATATGACCGGATGAACTCTAGGAACGGAATAATACCCCGTCTAAGTGACATATACACTTTCAATTGTATTATTGGAGCAGTGGGTAAGGAACAATCACCGTTCTATTTTTGCTACCTATTGTCTAGAATCATTCCATTACAGAAACAATGGGTTAAAGTTAAGAAAAAGCCATCTTTTCTCCACTAAAAGAATAATGAATCCATAATATTACAGCTCTATTAAGCTCTTAAAATGCAAGCTGAATTCTTGTAATTCAGAGATAAGAAAACTGATAAAATTTTGAAATAACAGGTAAAATTTGAAAGAAATCCAAGCAACAGAGAGAGAGAGAGAGAAAATCTTATGTATTATTTTTTTGACATATAGAAAAGACAAAATTAAATCACTTCAAATAATTTTGAATTCATTATATAAGAGAAACAACTTTTAAAACATAACTTTGATATTCAGATCTGACAGACACATAATAAAAATATTTGAAGCTGATCTTCTATATAATGGATAAATGTTCATTATGATTAATAATATTTAATCACTTAATAATTAATTAATAATGTTATTAATTATTATTTACAAAATTTATATTATTAGTTTACTAATGAATTAATATTAATTAGTTAATTACCTGAGTAATGGAGGAAAATAGTTTGTGATGACGTGGAGTATAAAATTTACATGCAGTTTTCAAAATATTTCCCGGAAATTTTTGTAAAAATTAATTTTAATGCTTAAGAGTCATTAACAATAATTGATGTGCCAAATTTAATAATCAATTTAACGACAGCTGAAAATATTTTAAGGAAAATTATATTAAAAAATTTTAAATTATTAAAAAAATATACTTGAAAAATCGTTTGACTATATTCAAAAGAAAAGAAGAGATAAGAATTTTAAGCCAACAATTTAATATTATTTTCCTGATTAATTGTTTTTTTTTTTAGTAAAATTTATTAGAAAATAATCTAATAAATACTTGAAACTAATAAACGCTTAAACGTAGTTAAGAAAGTAACTTCTAATATTTTAATAAAACTCAAATGATGCTTTATTTATGAAAATATCTGCATTTTAACATATTTTCTTTGTTAATATTGTGAAAAAATACTTTTAAATAATAATTTTGAAATTTGGGAAATTATTTATTTTTAATTTTTGGGCAATAAGTTCGTTGTGACTAAATCATAATTTGCTTGAGAGATTGTATGTTATAGAGATAAATAATAACGGTCAGAAAGAAGCAGATCAGTATTTATTTGTATTCGAATATCTGAGTTTTTTATGATGCTTTTATGATGCTAAAATTTTAACACATTATCTTATTATTATTACAGAATTATTTTCTATTTTTCTGCCTTTTCTTACAGAATTCAAATTATTTTGATTGATTTCTCTTATTCATTTGACTTTTATTTACTGTTTGATACGTTATTAGAAAAATGCAATTTTTTATATAAACAATTAATAGTACTTACAAGCATTAAGATAATATCTATGAACATTAATAATTAGTAAATTTTAGCCGTTTAGTAATTTTAAAGATTTATAATTTTTAAAGAAGTTTTTTTATTTCTTGTATTTCTGGAATTATTAATTTTTTCCTTTTCTATAAAAATCTTAAATGAATTTAAATATATTTTTTGAATTAAAAACAGTTACAGAATATCAAACATACATTTCGGTAATAAATTTATTATTTACGTTCTTTAGTTGTTCTTTATTCTTTTTTTCAAGTAATTCTTTTGTACATTTTAAACAAGATTTTATTTGAAAATTCAGTTGTTATACATTATTTAGTAGATAGAAATAACTTGTAAAAAAGTTTAGTTTCATGATAATAAAAATTATTTTTCCATCAATTTAAGTATAATTATCCTCAGATTTAATCAACAATATTTTTATTTTAACGCTCTCTCTTTCGAATTAATGGAAATAGCTACATAATCTTTCGAATTTATATCTATAGTAATTACTATTAATGCAGAAGTAGATGCTCATTTGTAATAATTATATTAAACATTAGTAATATATAAAAATAGTAACTGTTGAAAAAAAGAAAGTATTAAGCACTCTCATATATTCAGTTTCCTTCAACAACTGCAAAATAATAATTTTTTCTTCCCTAAATAAATATATATTGTAAAAGAAAGTGTACAATAAGAGTGCCGCTAAAACTTAGAATTGAGTCCTGGTACAAATAAAGGAGTTGTATGCTGTGGTAGGTAACCCTCTGTCTCCTCCGTTCATGAAGAAGATTACTGTTTTCACCAGAAAGTCTTGCTTTTGAAGATTTAAGGACTGGAAATTTCACCCCCTAAAAATTTTTAGAAGAGTCCATAACATCCGAGGGTATTAATAATCTATTCTACAACATTCCAGAACATTCTGAAATGCTGGGGAATACTCTGAAGTATCCCAGATTGTGGAACGTTCCAGAACCCACTCGAATGTTATGGAATGTTCTAGAACATAGTGAACTGTTCGAAGTCTTTCTGGTATGAGTGGGGCTACCTATCGGTAAGGAAGGGTATATAAAGCTTGATCCGCCGAGGGTTTGAACATCAGTTTCTTACCAGTGAAGTGTAGCGAATGAATAAAAACAAATAGTGAAGTGTGAGTAATTACAGTGATACAAGGATTGAAAATAAATCGAAAATATACTGTGAAAAAAGTTTAAAGTGTTCTTAGTATATATCTTAGGAAAAAGATTTGATTTATATATTTTACAGAATCGTAAAAGAGAAGGTGATCTTGTCAGTTCTGAAGCAAAATGTAATAGTGCAACTTAACAAATGAAGCATTCCACTACGACCCGACGAAAGAATGTAACATACACAAACACGTTGTATCACAAAAATGATAACTACCAATTTGGCAATGCAAAAAAATTCTGTAGATAAACACCAGGAGTCTGTAGCATAAATGGAAAAGTTCCATTATAACCAATGAAACCACCTCCGCAGGAATTTCTACATTACATGACCGAGGAAACTCCAAAATCAAAACGCTTTCTTCAAAATGTAAAAGCTTATAATGTCGCTGCTAAATTACGTCTTTTGGTGTCATTTCGTTCAACACTAACAAAGATTAAATCGATTATGTTTGTCCCACCCAAGCACAAATCTGACACAAAATGGGATCCTTACTACCATTACCCAACGGAGATTATAAATTTCTGCAAGTATGTATCATTGGAAATAAAGAAAGAGAAATTATTCCAACTACTACACAATCTCATATCAACTCCCTAACGAAGCCGAGTATCCCAGCTAATTTGAAATAAAATATACTAATACGTATAAATAAATCTTAATTTCATATTTTTAAATAATATATAGGTCGAAAAATATTATGAAAATTTAAATGCACTCTTCTTTTTTTTTTTTTCTCCTTCTTCTTTCTAAATTTTTAGCTAAGAAATTTGGTGTAACTTTTTCCTTTTACTTTCTAGTTTATTTATTTCATGCGACATTTTTATCGGAGTAATATTTAAGATCTTGTTTGATGTTTTAAATCATAAGGTAGTGTTATCATATTTATTAAACTAAATAAATTGAGAGAATGCAATATACAATGAAGAATCGTAATGAAATTCTTAAACATTTTATGTACTTATTGTTTCTATTTATAACATGTTGTTTAAATATTGTTTTTTAATACCTTGTTTAGTTGCAAGACTTTTATAGTACTCAATATATTAGTGTAAAATTACTGTTTTCATCGTAAGATTATTAATGAGTTTCTTATCGCGGATAAAAGATAGCAATATTTAATCTTTAAGTCATGAGTAGCCATTAGTAGTCATTAGCAAATTGTTTGATTGAATTATTAATTTAATCCTCCAGTTTTTGATAGTTAAGAATTCTATTTATAATTATTTAATTATTATGAGAAGTTGAGTCATTATAATCATTTTTAAATGTTTAGTTATTGAGATTAATTAGAAAAAAAGGAAGATTTTTCATTTCTGAATCTTAAAATTTTAAAAGAAATGACTAAATTTAATTACCTATTATATTGAACGATTAAGCTCAATCATCATTTGCTTAGTATTTTGTATAATAAAAAGTCACTTTTAAAATATTAATATGGCTGAAGCCAATACTACTGGTAAGTTGGAGATGACAGAATAATTGATAT
This sequence comes from Latrodectus hesperus, assembly GCA_037975125.1. Lineage (NCBI taxonomy): Eukaryota > Metazoa > Arthropoda > Arachnida > Araneae > Theridiidae > Latrodectus > Latrodectus hesperus. The sequence goes on along the minus strand of CM075855.1, from coordinate 25,779,174 downwards.
TTATTTCCTGGGTTCCATTTTACTTCTTAATTACTTGAAAAAAAGAAAAGCTAATCTTAGTTCCTTGTAATTTAAATAGGTCATTGTGTACAAATGACTAAAGAATTACAAGTATCATATTTTCTTAATATAACCGCCTGCGGATGACGAACCTTACAAGAACAACACACTTTGCTGGGATGGAACATCCCGCTTCCGACCACGTGACCTCCATCTTAAATGACGTCACTTTCTGCAAATAGAACAAAAAGGAAAACAAAATACTAATTTAAAATAAAACAAAAAAATTCGTAAACTTACCGCAGAAAGGAATTCCTTGAGGAATCCATGTGCCGTTGGCTGCGCAGACTCGACGAGCAGGCCCCAGGAGTTCGAACCCACTGTCACAGGTATACGTTGCCACTGTACCTGGTGGCACTGAACCTGCTGTGACCTCGGAACTAAAGCTTATGCTGGCATGGGCTGGGGATCCGGGATAGCCGCAGGCTCTCACTAGGTCAGGAATGAAGGAAGAAGCGTTTGGTTAGGAAGAGGCGGAAAGAAAAAAAAAGAAAAACAAATATATGCAGGGTGTAACAGAGAGGCAATTCTTGTATTTACAGTTACAACTAATACCCGGCTTCGATGCTGAGTGGGCGAAACGGAATTTAGGACTGAAGTTCATGTTCGAAAGTTAAGGCCAATTTTTTTTTTCTTTCAGGAATTAGTTGCTTTTACAAATAGGTCAACATAAATAGAATGGTTTAAAAAATTTGTGTCGCATTTGTCAGGTTTTAAATTAAAAAGAAAACAGTTGAATTAATTTAAAGAGATTTCACTATTCGACACTTAAGAATTGTATTATCTTCTTATAAAGAAAAATCTATGAAAATGTATGGCCCATTTTGCGGCTTGTAGTGAAGAGATTTTTCTTAAAAAAAATAGAGTTTTTTAAGTTTTGAACAAAGAAATTTCTTTCACTAGGCTCGTATTCGTTTCTCTCTCAATTATTTCAAATTAAATAATTTTTATTACAAAAATAAGTAAAGCAATTTAACACTGCTTGCAAAGTTTTTCAGCTTAAAATGCTTATTTGTAATTTCATTTAAAAACATCACAAATAAATACATTCATAACTATAGAATAAATAATAAATAAAAAGCGTAAATAAAGAGTATATAAAAAGTTATAAGGAAGCTTCTATTTATGCATACATAGTTTCTGAATACATAAAATAATTCAATTAAATTTATCATTCTGTAATCAATTTATCATGAGCACAATCTTTAGTTGCATTCTCCATTATTTTGGATGTTGCATGCTTTTCTGCAATACACATATATTTGTCTACAAACATAAGCTCCTCTTGCGTTTTATTTAATACTAGTTTTATAAACTCACTCATCTCATTAATCAACAATTATTCTATTGTACTAATTATAATAAGTTACATTTCAAAAGTTTCAGTGTTAAGAAAAATTAATGTTCTTAGTTAAAAATTTTATTATATCAACATTCAGTATGCAAACATAGTATAAATAAGTCATAACAATACAAAGAAATTGTTAATTACATTTCATTCTAGCTTATAACTAAATAAATTTTAGCCATAAAATCAATTCGTTTTTTCAAAAATTAATTCACATCCAATCATTGAAATTTTCGCTTATTTTTACTGACATCATAAGATCATAAGACACAATATCATCCAGTTAAAGCACCTTGGTCGAGAGGAAAAGTATTCATTTTTCTCCATAGATTGATATTAATTTGTTGTGTGTATATATATATATATATATATATATATATATATATATATATATATATATATATATATATATATATATATATATATATATATATATATATATATATATATATATATATATATATATATATATATATATATATATAATTTAACATGAATAACATGAGCCTTTAATTCATTTTTAATTATCACTGTTTTATCTTTAGTAAATGTAAATTTCTATGACTAGGGTTTTACATTTTTATACTGATATAAAAATGATCATAATAGTTTATTACTTTGCCAAATCGGTCAGAGTGTAGTATTAAGTATGATTTTACATTACCCTACAGTGATAAATAAACTTACGTTTTTATAATTCATTTCATTATTTAGTTTGATTTCGAGGAGGCAAAATAATTTATGTTTAGTAAAGGAAATTGCTGCATTAAAATTATTTACAACTTTGAATTTAACTTCAATGTTCAACATTCCACTTGTAATTTTTAAAAAACTTTTAGCACAAACTTTAAGAGTACGAGCTTAAAGTGTGATAAAGAGACAATTCACCATCCACCTGATGAAGACAACTATCTTATTACCTATTCACAGAACTAAAGGTTTTTGTGACTAAATCCTTTTACCAATTATTCCTTCCTATTTTGATTATTAGATTACCATGTATTTTTAATAAAGACATATATGAGAAAGGTTTTCAATTGCAAAATCTTAAGTTAAATTTTATAAGGTTATTTTGTTTATATATATATATATATATATATATGTGTGTGTGTGTGTGTGTGTGTGTGTGTGTGTGTGTGTGTGTGTGTGTATATATATATATATATATATATATATATATATATATATATATATATATATATATATATATATATATATATATATATATATATATATATATATATATATATATATATATATATATATATGTATATATGTATAATATCGTTTCTCTCTTTAGTTTAGAAGAAATTTATCTGATATTATAAATGTAAAATTCATATATTTTAAGGTAAAGATTGCGTGATGTTTAATAACAGTAAAGTAAAATGAAGTAATCGATACTCAGTTAAAAACTTCTATAAATAAAAAATTAAAATATTAATTAAATAAAAGCTTAGAGAGTTAAGTTAGAGTGTAAACTGAATATTTTTATGCTTATATTTTCTACATTTATATTATATTATGTAATCTGCTAGAATATAATCACAGTATGAAAAACTATTTCAACTTACAAAAATTTGTTCCATGGATTGATAAAATAAGATTTCAGTTTTTTTATTCTTTGTTAATGAATTATTTTGAAATATTTTCTGAAAATTAATAACTCACAAACTGTATTTTTGAATTCATCTGTGTGTTAAAAAATTTAAAAAAGATGATAAGATAAAAATAGAGTACAAATAGATTTAAATGAAACATATATAAAGCTTATCCTTATAATTTGCATAGCCATAATAGATTGAAAACTTAGTATCACAACGTATAATTAATGCGTAAACTGAATAGTAAGTTAATGTATAAATACTTTATTCTTTATTTAGTAATACATTTGATATGTTTGCTTCATGTGATAAAAAAATTGAAGAATCTTAATAAATTATAAACTTACTCAACGTGTTTTGAATCACTCTACACATGACTGTTTTCTTATGTTGTATTTACTGTTATATTTATGTAAACTTAATGTATTTTAATAATTATTATAACATTTTTATCTTTATAATAACTAAGCACAAAAAGATTTTATAGTTAGCTTAGAAGATTTTCTTTAGGATACTTTTATTCAGAAATGTAATTTCATAAGTTATTTTTTAATGTCATATTAGTTGTGTTTTCCTTTATTTAACATTTCCACGAAAAGGTGAATGTCTTACCTTTCAAAATCCAGGTATATTCAAATTAAAAAGGTTATGAATTCTAATTTTATTTTCTAAGCAACTGATGTTTTCTTTTAAATTTTTTTAGAAAACCAAAAATAAGTTTTTAACTATTGTGTGAGTCAACATATATTCTTTCCTCTTTCCAACTTATCATTCCTTTAGACTAGAAAATAAATTTTATTTACATTTTTAAAGCATAATAGTGAAAGGAATTTTAAATATTTACTTCGAAAGAGAAGCTATTACACAGTTAGATTTATTAAAATATAAATAAACAGAGAATTTTAGGAAAATTTTATCTTGAACTCTGATGTCGCGCAAGAGCTGCAATTTGTTATTACCTGCAACGATCTAGGGTGAAATTAGAAAATACCAAATCATGATTTTAAACAGTTTGAAAATATCGATCAATGTCCATAATAACTCCAAGCGCTTGAATGAAAAGTAGTAATTAAACATTAACCACTACATGAAACAGATGGCAGTCTGGCAACACTAAATAAAAATAACCACATTTTCTCAAGCTATGTAACAGATAATAATTCAAAAATAAACTGCATCTTATACGCATACTTATCATAAATCAGTAGTTTAGTGAGACTCTACTCTAGAATCGATACATTGCTAATTTAATACTAATGTAATTTTATTCAATCAATAATGTAATGGTAGTCCTGTACTAGTATGAGCAGAAATATACAGCAGTGTAATTAAATTTGTGTAACCTATACGAATGTTACAGTAAAAATTTTATACTTTTAATTCCCTATTTTGAAAATAAAATAAAAACAATTATGTGAACTGTTTGAATAAGAAGGTATAACAAATTATTGTGAAGTCATTAATTCATATATATAATCGTATAGTAATAATTTTAATGTAAAAAATGAAGTTGCAACATTTACAATAAAGCGACATTAGTGTAGATCTTATCAATCTAGAAAAAACTCTTAAAAAATATCTAGATCTAACTTTTCAAAGCAATAAGAAGAGAATCTAATTATTAATAAATACATTATTGATTAAGTTTTAGTTTAATTTTACTTATAAATCAATACATTACAGTTTATTAAACGATGCAGGATTACTCATATAACGCAAAATAATAGAAACCGAATACCACATTAAATATTCTTATTTAATTTATGTATCACAGTGTTTAGATATATGTAAAGTGTTTTATTCAAAACATAAATGCTTGCTTTAGTTAGCTTTTCTTGCATTAATACAGTTAAAGTTACATTTTAGTTTAATTTACCTTCGATTCAATATAATTTGCAAATGTCAATTTAATTTAGCTATAAGTAAATTTCTACCCATGTGCCTTACTCTTATACTTTCCATTTCGAAGCAATTCACTAACTTATTAGAGTAATTCGTTCTTATTTGTCACAGAAATATTATTTAGATAACAATCTATTAATGTGTAGACAAATATTTAACTGTAACATAATTAAATACTAATTGTGTTTTAGTGCAATATAGCTGAAGTACTTACAAAGCTTAATTACTAATATTACTCCATTAACAAGAGACTAAAGAAATTCTGAAATCGTACTAAAAATAGAGAAATAAATAGATTGCTTTTCCTGGTTATAGGTTTTTGATGTTTTAATTACGATTGTTTCTTGTCAGTTGAATAGTACAATAATATTTTTGTAGTAACTATGAGAGTCGACAAAAGCCAAATGATATACTGGGCGTAAATCCATTTCAGCAGAGAAAAGACGCAAGGATAACACCGGCAAGGAGTAATACTTAAAATTGTACCCCTGGCTGACCTTTCAGGTTCCATCCTTCATGAGAATGAACATGGTGGTTTGTATCAAAACAGACTGCTCATTCATGATATAATAAGTAGGTGAACCTACTGACCCTATGTAGATGATGAATACCACAGCACTACCCCCAGGTTATACGCTGACCTTTCATCAGGATCCCATTTCAAGAAATGCATTTTTAGAATTTCATACCGGTAGAAAATATTTATAGTTTGTGCTTTGCATTATTCTTTGAAGAAACTAGAATTTGCCCATGATGCAAATCTTAACTTTTATTTGAAGAACACAAAACTATAGAATAGTAATATACATTATAAATATAGAGCTTATAATATTTCATGAAGATTTTATTGCAGTTCCATTAAAAATTCCCGCAGATGTTATGAAAGAATTAGAAGGATTCTTTATATAATTGCATATGTGATTTTATAGAGAATTGAAATTTTGAAGAAAATAACCAACAGATATTTTTGATTCTTATTTTTTTATTTATGAAATACATAAAGAATTACATGATAATCCTATGATTTTTCCGTGTAATGATAAGAGTATAATTATTAATGTACATATCTTTTTATAAAGCTGAGAAAAAATATTTTCTGATTGCAGAATGTTAAATAAATTTCAAAATGTTAATAGAAAAGAAAATTGGAATGGTAAATACAAAATCACATTGTGACTTTTAATCAATTAAAAAAATGCTTATTGCCAAAGTGGTATAGACTCCAAAGCAAATAGTTGAGTATTGAACCCGGTTTTAACTCATGAACTTAATTGGTATTGCATATCATCTGAACATGCATAGATATGTATAAAAGCATTTTATGAACTATATCTTTCAGGTTTTTGCGAATACACAAAATTTATAGTTACATAGGAAAAAATTATGCAATTAAATAAACAATGCTTTTCGATGAATATTAATTTACTTGGATATAAATTAAAAAAAAATTAAATATACTTGTAAACTGACGAATAACTATCGGTGGTTTAAAACTTTTAATAATTTTCAATAAAGAATTAGAGAAATAAAAAAGATGAATTTTTAAAAAACTGAAAATTATCACATGGAATGTCTCAAAAAATATCGATTACTTTTAAATGCTAATGTAAACTTTATTCAAAAAATAAATAATTTAGAATTTTACAAAATTATTTGTCGTATGTGTAACATTTAGTGCAACCCCAATTAGTGAATATTTTTTCATTACCTGATTATTTGTTTTCAACTGCAATAAAAAACACGAATTTTGATTAATTTGCACTAACCACATTTATCAAGCATATTAAAGAGTGTATTTTGATTTCATGTAATCTGTAATAGTACTACTCTAAAATACTTTAAAGCATTTTGAGCATTCAAAGAATATTTGGGTAAAGTTTCCAGCGTCACAAAATAAGCTGGGACGTCCACTAGCATTCATCTAGATTAACATGCATGTAAAAAGTATCAAATACCTTACAATTATTAATCTGTGTGTACTTCACAATTATATTAATCAATAATCAAATTACAATAGTGTATAGATTCAAATCTAAGAACATTCAGAAAAGAAGGCTCTTTCCATCAAACCTTATTAAGGTGAAAAGATGATTCTTCAGTTTGTGTGCTTTGAAGACTTTTCTTGAAAGTAATCTTAAGGATCAATTAGCTGAAATCTCTTTTTCTATACTTTAGTTTCAAGGTCAAGATTCTTTAATTAATTACAAGAGTTAAGCAACAACATTATTATATAATCATAAATATTTGCGTTTAAACAAGCTATATATTACTTTGATTGTAGATATTAATTTTAATATGGTATTTAGCAGAAATAAATTTCTGTGCAACATAAAAAAAATATGAAAGTATTTTATAAATAAGAAGATATTAAATATTATTAATAATATATTTACATTAAAAATAATTTTTAATAAATAAATAATTAATTTTGCATAAATTAGAAATGTATTCATCTAAATTAAGTTTTACACCAATTCCTCTAATTATAGATCAATTGAAATTGCTAATATAAAATGCCTTATACGCATATGTTATTGCTATCAAAAATAATTTTATTAAATAATGTAATATTTTAAGCTATTAATTTTTATGTCATGTTATAAACCCCAAGAGACAATATTTTTTAATACAACCACTTTTAATATAATGTATTTAATAGCGAAACAAACTGAAAATGAAAAATATTTAATATCTTTTTAATTTAATAAAATTTAAATGCTTTAAGAAAAACTTTTTTTATTGAAAATAATGAAAAGTAAAACGGTTTATTCAAGACATTGAACAATCCAGGCAGGTATTCCAGGGATGCATGCAGAAAGTGAAATCATCCATAACGACTGAAAATCGGTAAAACTGCATCATTTATGACGGAAGTAAATTACGAATGAATTTCCATTCTTTGAAGAAATATGAATAACTTTAGATGAAATTTTAGGATAAAGAATTTCCATTTCAAATGTGTTCGTTGAAAATATTTATGATAAAAATGTACTTTTGTTCTGACTCCGATAAATAATGTGCTTTTAAAGTACAAAATGTAAGTCTTTTAACCACGGTTATCTCTGATATGTTTAGTACCTTAAGGCACTGAATTAAAATTTTCTTTCACTGGATACAATTCATCCAATCTTTGAGTAACTTACAATATGAATCACCAAGTTTGTGAGCAATTTCATTTTTAAGTGCATCTCATATATTTTTTTTTCGATATCCATAAAAAATATTTTGAACTTATTGCAACAATTTTCTTTTCTTATGTCAGAACTGAAATTTTCGTATTTTTAATGCATACAAAGTCTAATTATTTTCTACTAAATTCTAAATATCGATATTATTAACTTTTTCCACACAATGTACTTTTTAAGATAAACGTAATTTTTTAATTTAAATTATCTGATGATTTTATATAAGAACGAAAAATGTATGTAATACATTTACTAATAAGAATGTCGCTGTACTTTATCGCGCGACAGAAACTTAATTTCATTCATTTTCTCTTAAATATTAGCATTTTTTTACTCTCTAAACATAAAATGTCTATTAATTTTCGAGATTCTTATATTTCCTTTCCATAAGCATTCGTATTTTGTTCATGTTATATTCATAAATAATAACATTTTTAATGAGTTTATTTAATTTATTTTCATACTAAATGTTGTCTTCTATCCAATTTTTTAAAAATTTCCCTAGATATATATAAATTTTTATTACTATTCTCTAAAAGAATCATACATTATATCCATTTTGTGCACTAGTGAATTTGTCATTCAATTCTAATGCAGTATTTTTATAACTATATTACATTATTTATAACATGTTGTCTCATTAACATAAGATAGATTCCTGAGAAACATGTGATTTTTGTATTTTTGCATTCACTCTTACTGTGACTATTTCAACACGTATACATATACTAACTTTTTATACATTTTAAAGCTATATTTGAAAGAAGCCAATTGATGTGGAAGAACTAGTTTACCGAATATATTTTAATCCTTACATGTATTATCCATAAAGACTATTTTATAAGGAAAACTACTTATGCACATCACAACGTTTTTTAAAAAATTCAAAGATATGTATGTAAATTTCAAATATTTGACAAGATTAAGTCAATTAAAACTTTTCTTTTGACCTAAAAAGCTTTACGGTAATTTCCTTTTTGTAATCTCTCTGGTTTATAAAATATACTAACTGTAAATTTTGTTTGTATGGTTAAAATCATTTAGAGTGTCATTCCATGAATAATTTAGATTCAAATAATCTTTTTTTTTGATGAACTCTTTCAAATCAAAAATTCATCTTCTATTTAAACTCCAATCTTCCAATCTTCTATTTAAACTCTTTAACTGGAGAAAAAGAGAAGAAGCAAAGGAACAAATCCGTTAAGTTAGACAAACAGAAGAGTAAAAAGAAAGATCCTGGTCCAACCGAGATAACAGTCACGCTATTTCAGATAGTAAACACGCAAAACTAAAGGAGGAAGAAATATTTTGCTCTAAAAAAGCGAACTGATTTCAAATGGCAAAAATATAAATAAGCAGAATAAAGGCCTATCGGAAAAAAATTTTTAGTGAATAATTGCACTTTGATTTTTTAGTTCGACAATTAGTAATTAAGAAATGCTATTTTTTAGAACAATTGTGAATGATGGATCCTTAACTAACCATCGTAATTAAAAGATGGTATAGTTTTCATTCAATAACAAACAAATAATCCAACCTTTTATATAAGTACTACGAAAAATATTAAATTGCTTGATAATTATTACAATCAAATAATGACATCTTTAATTTCATTTTACCATCATTCTTCATCCAGTGAGAGAGTAATATTTTATTGCAAATGTTATATTTAAAAAAGCTCCAAAGTTAGATATTTTGTGAAATAAACTCGAGAAAGCCTGTCAGCCATCATATTTTCTTAATTTACAGATTTGTTTTCGTTAATCTTGTTTCAAGCGTAATGTTTTACTTTTTACAGCAAGCCGCTACAGTTTTTGTTGTCCTGACAAAGAATTTCCTCATCATAACTGGCTTATTGAACGAAATGTACATTTTCAAATCGTTGCCAAGATTTCTGCGCTTCATTCTAGCATCTAGTAAGAGCAATATTAATAATTTTTGGGGCTACAAATTCGATATTCTGATTAAAAAACATATAGTATGTTTTAGAAGATGAAAATCTTTTGTATAGTATATACTTAAAAATCTTTATTATTTTTTAAATCAGATATCCAATTTTTCTATTAAAATTACTAAATCCAGTCTTTGTTGTTTCCGTCGTTTGAGAATACCATAATTCAACATTTTGAAATGAAACGAAAGGCCTTATATTATAGTCTAATATTCAAGCGTTATGTTTATATAATGTAATTTTAAAATTAAAAAACACGTGATTATTCCGCTTTTTGAATTGGTGAGCTAAAATTTTCTAAAAACTTTTTGTCAGCACGCTGAACGTTTTTATAACGATTACATGATGAAGTCAAGGTCAAAAGAAAAACACCTGTTTGAAGCAAAAAACAGCTGGCTGCTTGGGGGCCTCAAATAAAAGGACTTCGTAGGTCATGGTTTGATTCACCACCACATGCGCTGTTGAAGAATCTTTCTCATTTCATACTTGCACAGCATTTTTTTTTTGAATATGCATAGAAATATTGGAAATTAAGTTGCATGATTTTAAAGCATTAATTTATTACATTATTTCCTTTCAAATACCTCAAATTTTTTCATATATTTAGAATCGCAATCGAGTAATTAATTAATAAAAATTTGATAAATTTCATATAAATTTTAATAGCAAATTAAAAAAATTACTTTCTAAAAACACGCACCATGATCTCAGATTGAAAATTTGTTCCAAAATCTTCTTGAGAAGTCTCATTTTTTCGCACGTGATAATTCTACCGATGATATAATCTGTGAAATAAACCTGTGAAAATCATATTACAAGATGGATGAAGTTATTTTAAGTTTATATCTAAATTTGTTTTCTTTTTCAATTTTTCATAACAGTTCTTGGGTGAGAAACATTGAGTGTTTAAAATCTCTAGAAGCACGTTTCTATCTGGTAGCCTCAGGGGCCAATTTAAGGGAAATATTTGAACTCAAGCGTGACATTTCGTCACGCGTAAATGGTTTTAGCTTTTAGGGTAATCTGTAAAGTTCCATCATGAAGGTTTTGTAGAGTTTAAAACTGTTTTTGATCAAGAAATCTACTTGATGCTGAGTTTGCTGGAAATCAAATAACTTCTTTCGATCAAAATAATTATGTACAAAAATATTTTCTTACTAAAATAAGATAGAGGTACTGCATTGAAAAGATATTCGATGAAAAACTTTTAAGTTTAAAAAATTCTTTCTACGCAGTTAGGTGTGGAGAAATAATGTGCATTAAAAATGATTAAATAAAAAATATTAAGAACTAAAATTGATGTTTAAATTCTCACTCTTTCCTTTTTTCAAAATCCATCCCATATTTTTATTTTAAGAGATTATTAAAATTGCAAACACTGAACTCACAAAAATATAATTGTCATAAGAACTTAATGTCTTATATAACATGTTAAATTTTATCTCAGATGAATGCTGTGTAATTTCTTGTCTTATAATATCAGTTTTAAAATGTACAATTTCTAGCTCTTTATATAAGTTAGCAATGCAAGAAAAAATTCTATATTCTAGAAATAGTTTCTTTATTTTTATTTGTCCAAAGTTATTTTGGTGTTTAAAAATACTTACTAAAGTTAATTCAAATTAAATATATTGAAAAGGAAAAACCGTTAAAACTGAAGAATATTTTGTAAAGTATGAATTACTATAAAAAGTTAAAACGTTTTTTCATAATCAGAATGAGAATAAATTGTTATTAAAAGTTTTGAATGAAAAAGTGTACTTTGGAACACATTTTATGAATTTTATCATGTATACAAAAAGACTAAATCTTAAATCAGATTTTATTAGAAAATTGAAAAGCGTTCAGAAGTGTAAATGACTGAAGAGAATATAAAAATGGAAAAGAAAAATCATCATCTTTACTATGTTGATGTGAAATAACAAAATTTTTAATGTAGGAAAAAATAAAATAAAGTATCCCAAGTTTTTAATTTTTGATATAAAAAGAATAAGAAAATGTGAAAAGTTTTCCTAGTTATAAGTAGAAGTACTTTCAACATTTTTCAAATACAAAGCCTTTAAATTTCCGATTTTTTCTATCAAAACAATTCAGATTACTCATAAGGTTCGAATTTTATACAAGAGTAAAATAAAAATCAGTACATCTACAACTTCTATTCATTTATTAGCAGAGTAAAAGCGTATTTAAACGATTTTAAGCATATTTTATACGATAAAATTTCACACTTTGGCAATATTAAATTACATTTTCATCACACAAGTAAAAAGCTAAAATAAATTATAGATTTAAGACATTTACGCAACAATTAATATGGCCTATGGAATCAAAGAACATGCTGCTTCTAAGTTATTCATAAATTAAATAAAAATTATACATAACAATGGCTTCATCTAATATAGTACCATGGATTAATTATATAAGTGGCACTATAATGCAGATACATCATACTTAATAGTAATATATTTGTTGGATTCATTTACTATTTCTCCTGTAAAAAATTTTCTAATCATCACTTTTAATCAATTAATTGAAGAACATATAATTTTATGTATATTTAGATTTGGACCATTGAGAGGTTTACATTACACTAGTTATGATTTAAATCATGTGTTATATTTGCACCTAGCGTTATTTGAAAGATAATTAAAACCATAAAGCTGGTCAACATACATGTGCTACACAGAAATTTTAACTCAACCCGTTTAGCTGGAAATTTTGTTTACAGATCAGACCAGTCCATAGCTGTAAAATATCTTAAAATATAGACGTTTGCTAATGGTATATGCTTTAAGCCTTATTTTATGCATAAAAAGAGCTTCACTTAGAAGAACATAAACTTCATTCAGACTCGCATCGCAAAATATGCGACATTTTGCAACAAATTATTTCTGACTAACCAGCGATATAATCTAGTAATGTTATACAATCAAGTCTTATTTACATATTTTTCTAACATTTTTAGTGCACATTTGCAAAAGAATTATTTTCGCTTTTTATTTCCCTGCATTTAAATATGTTAAATTATTACAATTGCAAGTTTATCACATTTGGAAGTTTTTCTCATTTGTTTGGGATACTCCATTGTCAAGTAACAAGAATTTGTTTTTATTACTGCAAAGGTTTTTGAATTTTTTTCTATCTCTGTACTTGCTCTTTTTCCCATTCTTTTTAAATCATCAATACAATTTTCTTATTGAAAGTCAAAGAAAATGAAGGGTTATTTCGAAGCCATTAACAAAAAACTGTTAGTTGTGAATCACAACTGAGCTTTTTTCCACCATAAAGACCTTTGATATCTTATAGCAATTCAGCAAGCAAAATGTTTCCTTTAAAGTTTCGAGTTTTGTTTCATCTGGGAAAAGGAGAAAGTTTAAAGAGTCACGTTTGCCCCTTCAGTTTACAAGAGCTTAACACATGTGGAATCTAATATAGACTCTATCTGGTAAACGAAAACAGTTCTGTAATTTTGTTTTCTTATTTTGCCTAAATAAGTCTGAGAGTTTGGTTATTTTAAAGCTAGCAATAAAACTTCTGACAAAAGAAAGTATCATTCTGTCGTGAAAAGTATGGTTACACTAATACTACTATAAATATCTAATAAACTATTTTTACTCTAATATACTATATTTACTATGTGTTAATTGTTCCAGAAAATAGTTTTATAATGATTGATTTTTTCAACTAAGTTTTTCTTCTTTGCCATGAGCTGAGCATTACAACATTTCAGAGACAACTTTAGTCACTATTAAATTTCCTTTTTTCTTTTTACAATTAAGCATTCATTTATAATGCATGATAAACTTCCACTTATAATGCAAAAAATAACAAAATACGATAAATTGCACAGTTCAAACTAACTGATAACTACAATAATTAGAGAAATTCACATCTTTACAAGCAGATTTGAGTGAAGATGATTGACAGATGGTAATGAATAACAAAATTCCAATCCACATTAAAATGTCTGTATAGTACCCTATCAATAGAAAACTGCCGAAAATCAAAGTCTTTGTTTTTTTTATTTTGAAGTTTAGTGCAGTTTTTTATCTTAATTAGCAAATTAATCTCATAGTAAAATTAATAATTCGGAGAAATACAAAGTTTTGTTATTCATTAAATTCTATAGAAAAGAGTTTACTTGAAAATTACAAAATCCGTTGACATAATTCCTCAACAATATTTTATTTTATTTTGTCTCTTATTTGAGAGTAATTATTAAAAACTTCGAGTACTTAAAAACTTATAAAAATTTCACATGATTTGTTCTTTTCCAATTTATGTTTTAATTTATGAGTTTCAACCTACCAATTGCCAAACTTAAATAACCATATAAATCATGAATTTAATTTAATATAATTACACTAGATTTGCTGATAAAATTATTCTCTGTGAAATTCAAAATATAATGATAGTTAATAATTCATAAAACCCATCTACGCAATTATCAATCTTTGATATCCAGTCTTCCATTCCTCAATAAACTGTTGTTTCTTACTTATAGACAAACCGAAGAAGTAAAAACGGTGAAAAATAATTTGTATTTTAAACACTGCCATAATTGTTACATCATGTCTCAATTTCTGATATACTAATATTTCGATTAGCATTTGAGGAATATATCATGAGTATCTAGTGAGTGCATAGTATCCTATATGCACACTGGTAAATCTATGAATTTTTCAGTGAATAAAATGAACTGACATTTAGGCATTCATTTTGTTCAGGCTGCACTGAATCGAAAATTTACCGTGCATCCCTGCCCAGCCACAAAAGCACTTCCTTTCACAAACACGCGAGAGGTTAGTCATAAGAATGAAAAGAAATAAGAATATTAAAATTGTCACAGCCACATAAAGCTAAGAATCTGATTTTTATCGCTAGTCATATGTAATGAAATGTGAAACAGGATAGGTAAGTAATCAATAATCCGCAAGAGAGGAATACAAAAACATAATTACATCCTAGAAATTGTTTTTGAATCTCGGATAGGATTGCAGTTACAACAATTTCTGGGTCATAGTTTTGTTTCCACTCAGCTCGCTAATTAAACCGGATTGAATAATTTTCCTATTAAGTTTCTTTTCAAGAGGATACGCGTTATGAAAGAATGAGACGCGAAATAGTTTATTACTTCGTAAAATGTGTACATCTGCACACCTTAATGATCTAGCATAGCTTGATGAGCAGTATTTTCTACATTTTTATACTACTTGCATGAATTTATGTTGCAAATCGCTTGCAAACTATTGTAAAACATATGCATACATTGAAACAGTATAAAACTTGTATACATGTACACCATTTATGAACCTGTTCTATGTAATTAGCAGAAACGTATAAAAATTTAGGAAAAATATAGCTATTTACCGATTTTGACTTTTTTTCTTTTTATTGTAATAGCCTTTATCTATTGAGATCAAATCAAACAAAAAACTATTTTCGACACCCAACTGCATTGGTTTTTTAAACTGCAAAATCAAGAGCTCAAACATTAATACATGCCTCAGTTCCTGCAGTATTTCAAGCATTAGTTCCGATGATGCATTGTATAATTTATGTTCTCTCTGAAGATTGGGAGTACAGTTTAGATAAACTGCAATTATTTCTAGAATTTGAGATTTGGCGTATAATCAAAAGAATCATAGATGGACAAATTTACTTTTTTATTTCTGTATATTTTGTAATCTATATTTCTTAGAATACATTCAAGTTTAAAGTTAATATATTGGTCTAAAATTACATATTTAAAGCAATGTTTATCTTGTTTAAAATAACAAGTGAACAAAGAACTTTTCTCTCCAGAAAAGAAAGCCGCTCCATTTTGCTTATGATTCAATTTTATAGCATATTACTGTTAAGGTATATAAATATAAGTAAGGAAAGTATTTAAATTCCTCGATGATATTTGGAAACATACATTTGTAAATTCGATTAAGAAGAATAAGAGCACTAAAAAGCAAAAAATCCAAGAGAAAACTTTTTTGCAGAATTTGCTGGACAGTATACATCTATAGATATAAATATAGAACCCGTTTATACAATTAAGACACAGATTTGTAAAAAGGTTTTGGAAAAACACTTGATGAGAAAAAATATAGAATATAAAAAGCATAAATGAAGTAAAAGTCATCAGAGAAGCATGATCAAATTAATTTCCTTTCAATGAATTATAACCAATAATCTGTATGAATTCATAAACAAAATAATTGAACTTTTTATATTAACTATATTGAATTTACTTTAAATTTTTATTGAAATGTTTTGTGAAAATTTTAACTTCAGATTTTGAAGGTAAAGTGCACAGCAATCTTATATTCTATGCTGAAGTACATAATCAAAGAAATTTAAGTTAGAGTTGGTAGAAATTTGTAGACTTTAATAACTAATACTTATACCAAAAATAATCGAAAATAGTGACAGTGTATTTTTAAGTTTGAAAGGAATGAAGAATTTCGATAGATCCACTCAGGAACCAGAAGCATTATGCTCCCAAAATTCAGTCATAATATAGCACAGGGAGATTTAAAAAACTTTGGTTTCTTTTTATATTTAATTTTGTCATAATTTTCTAATGAAAAAATGCAGGAAAAGAGCATTCAAGTTGTTTTGAATATATGCAGCAGCAAAAGTATGTTACATGTTATCATAAATGATGCCAACATCGTGAAATTCCAAAGAAACGTCATTTTTCAATTATTTTAAATTATTGTTTAGAAGTTAAAAATATCTACGTGAAAAGCTATCGTTTTTATTGATATTAGCCAAGTAGAAAATACTAAAAGATTTTTCTATTAGTGAAAGATTAGCATTTTTAAAAGGATACAAAATCTGAAAGCAATGATTCCTCCTGGCAAAACTGCCCCTAAATAAGTGAAGTTTAGATTTGTGTGCACTTAATAGAACAATAATTTTTGCTTAAATTAATTTACTTGCAATCGTTTTTAAGATTGTAATATAGGTGTAACTGTAGCCATTTTTGAAATTTGATTTCATTGTCAGTGAGTTATTCAGTATCAATATAAAAGAGTAAAGATAGTAAATTTTTATATTTAAAAAAATCCACTTATATTATTCCTGAGTACCTCGCCATCAGCAAAGATTAAATTAGATCCAAGTCTTTGCAAAGATTAAAATAGAAAAAGTTGCGTCGTTTTAAAGATGCAATTACATGTCATGTTCTCAAATGTTATAATTTTTACAATGAATTAAGATCAATGCAGTTCGATTAATTCTATCATAATTAGAGTAACTTACATTGTCATAAGTTTTGACAAAATTTGATTATTTCTATAATACAGGAATATTATACGAGTGTAACACGAGAGGGAACTAAAAAAAGAAAGTTTCCCTTTAGCCTCACCGTTAAATTTTGTGAATGCATAAAAACTTGGCTTTTTAAAATATTTAAATGCAAATTATTGTTTTAAAAAAGTAATAATTTTGATTAAATAATCAAGGCATCAAAGGGAATAAAAGTTTTTGTGGATTTCTTCCGTTATTTTACAAATTTAAAAATTAAAGAAAAAGTTAATTTTACTAAGTAAATATTCATTGCAATGTTATTAAATACATTTATCAAGGTAAGGTTTTGTAAATGGTGAAATATGCAATATATTTGAAACCAAAAACCTAAGAAACTTGTGTTAAAAAATGAAACTTGTAATATAACTATAATTTTCAGAAAAGACAAATTATCAGTTGCATGTTCATATTGAAGAGAATAATAAAGTAAAAGAACTTAATTAAACTAGACGAAAAATCAGTTAAAAATGAAAAAGGGGTATTGAAAAAGATGGTGATAGTTTCTATTATAACTAGAATAATTTCTTATTAGTAATAATTTGTAATAAATTTTAAAGTACGTAACTCAGATTAAAATGTAAAATAACCTAGAAATAAAAATGGACATTTAACATGGACTTCACTAGTTTTCTAGACGGCTCTCTAAATATACCCGCATATATTTATTTCCTCTCACCAGTAATCTATGAACCCACATAACAGAGAAATTCACAGTTACGTGTCAAAGCAATTGCCTGTTCTATCTGAATAGCAATTCGACTGTATTAGATACACCCCAAGCCTTATTAAAATAAAATTTTAATATATGAACTATGAATAATCAATACTAATTTTGAAAAATTGATAACAATTTGTCGGTTTATCAGTCTTCTATAAAGTACATAGCTTCGCATGAGAATTTTAAACTTTTTTATGATCTGAAACGGATATATGTTAATTTCGTGCCTCTGAAAGTTGAAGAAGGAAAAAATGAGCTTAGCTGATTTATTTTGAACAAATTTTTTTTTCGCGAGAGAGTTATTTTTAAGAGTTATTATCATATTATATGAACTGTTATTGAGTATATGTTTTGAATCTCCGGCACACACACTAATCATGTTTAGTCAATATTTTCAACCAAAAAATAAAGAAATACTGAAAATAAATGGAAAACGAGAGCAAAGAAATTAATCTAGTATAATTAATTTTACACTGTTTATACATTTGGATATGAATATTAGAGTATTCTTCAAAAATAAAATAAAATCAAAAATATTAAATCATTAGAAATATTCAGAATACACGGAGAAAAAAACAAAATCAAAGAAACGAAAAGATGTTTTGACTTACCTGTTGTTGCAAGAAACAAAACCGAAAGCAAACACCGCAGATAAAATTCCATTCCAGTTGTAATTCGGCACCTTCCGCGGCCAATGTGCTTTTTCAAGGCAAAACTTACTCTCCCGTCAACATTCATTACGTAACACACCGCATGCGCGTATAATACTCTGATCCGTTTGAAACCTTCTCGTACGGTAGCAATGAGTTTTAAGACTTGTTTTTGTGACGTCACGAGAACTTAAGGCCAATGCCGGTGCTTCAACCTTTCAAATGAATCTTCTTCTCGAGCTTACTACGTTTGGCGAGCAATCGCTTTAAAATAGTAAAATAATTACAGAATTGTTGAGTAAATGTTTGTTTCTTCTGAAGAATCGTTTCTATTTTGCAATGAAAGGAAACTCAGAAATCTTTTCCTTATATATTTAGGGCATTTATCTCCTAACTAATTCCTATATTTTATTACTTTGATTTAAATATTATTAATAATAATAATGATGAATATTTCTTTGAATTCTATAGGATAGTGGGAAAAGAAAAACCAAAATTGTGTTGTGTTGGTTTTAGAACTTTTAGATTAAATGAATTATTTTACAATTGAATGCATTATTATAATCATAATTATTCATTTAAATATTTTATTTAAATTAAAAATGCTGTAAATCTTGTGCTTTTATTATTTTTGAAAAAAAAATTCATTATTTCATTCTAACAAATTGGAAGAATTGATTTTGCAATTGAGTAATTAGCTCTAGTGGCAGCAAAATATCTGAATCAATCTTTAACGTAGTTAAACATCGTCATAGGAATAAGGCTTGAAAATAGATAATGATCTTTCAGCTAGTATGGTATAATAAATTCAGTAGAGTTGCGTAGGTAAGTTTCCACTTCATTCTTTGACAACAGCCCAAACTTACAAATTGTCTCATATTGAAATTTAACAGTTGAATGGGGGCTTTATTTAAATGCATATGAACAGATGTATAACATGCTCCATTTGATCATGATAATCTCGAGGAAAAAGTGTAATTTTCATGTTCGGAAAGTAATCAATTCAATGCCTGATTGAACTGAAGCTGGTCTGGCTGAGAGGACCTACGCTTCTTAAAATTTCCTTTGTGTCCAATGATTCTCTGCTAGTGTGTTATGGTAAAGAGAGAAAAGCATTACATCAGATGTCAACCTTGTCACTTGACCACGATTCAAAATTAGGAGATATGTTGGTTATATTTAGCAGTTTTATTCGGCAGAAATGGATAAGTGGTAACAAAAGTCATAAAACTCGGATGAATAAAGAAAACCAATTTAAAGGAAATCATAAATATAAAGGAAAAATAATGACAATTATAATGTTAATATGAGTATAGTTGATAAATATAAATTTTAAAAATCTAATTTCGTGTAAAACAAAACAATTCAAAATAACAAAATGTTTCAAGAAAAATGAATGTAAAAGTACATACTAATACTATGAAAGTGTTTAATTTATGATTTGAAATGCCTTTAGAACTTGTCGCTTAAAGTAAAAAATTGTATTATGCATTTAAATAACTACAAAAATTTGTAATGCTCATTTAAGGAAATTTTCAGCATAAAGAAAAGTTTTCAGTGGAACCGAGGAATTTTAGTTAGTGTTTTGAAACTTCATAGAATATCAAAAAGCAACCCAATTTTTGGTAAGCTGTCCAACTCAAATTAATTCCTAGACCTGTGATCACCAAACAGTCGATCGCCAGCTCTAATAATTCTGGGACATTCTCAGTAAACAATGTTAATGCTCAGGTTGGTTAACCTTTATTCCTCAATACATTAAATTATTTCAACAATATGTTGCAAAAGTAAGCAATATCGTGAAATTAATTCATATTTTTAGAAAATAATTTAACAAACGCTTCCGAGACTTCAATTGATACTTAGTTTGTCACTTAATATTTTATTATTTATTTAAATAATTTTAGAGGTTAATGTTACAGAATTCTTTAATTTTATCATATAACATTTTTTTTATTTTCAAAAGAGCAATGCTACCGTGAATTTAAAATTGATTGCTTTTGTAAAGGACACATCGGTAAAATCCCTAACTTCAAGCTCTGAAAACAATAGGCTTCTTGTATTTAATGAAAAATACCCAATAATTGATCCAGGTTTGCCGGTAAGTGAATATAATGTTCAATTCTATGTAGATGAGAGACATTTATTTTTTCCTGTTATTAAACTCACTAAAATAAGTACAAACGCAAATAAATATTTGGACAAATGTATTCGAATGTCTGTCACTACCTATGTTCTAAACATTAAGATATTTATGGTAAATAAAATTCAATCCTTCTCAATGAAGTCAAAAAAATCTCATAAAAAATATGTTGTATTTATTATTTATCATACTAACTGTGTACTTCAATTTCTTTTTACATACAATTCAATTATAGTTTTTTTGGTACACACAGTTTAATTAAAACTGATTTCTTATTTATTAGAAATTAATCTTTGTAAGAAATAAATAAAGGGTAATTATTTTGATAATCATTCACCATAGGATTTGAGAGGTCAGAAGATTCATAAGTTTGATCCACTGGATGTTGAACCACTGGCCTAGCCAACGGTGATTTCATCTCGGAATGATTTCGGTTATGTTTTCATATTGGATGTATTTCACTATCTTCATATGATTACACCTTTACCATCGAGAGCATAAAAGAATGTGCCTTATCCGTGATCTTCCCGTTATTCGAATCAGATAGTTCAGTAATTATTTTCGTGAAGCCGCTAGTATTATGTCCCCATGGATTGGAAGGTGGCTTAGTGGTAGCGCTTCGTGCTCAGAAGGCACAGGTCCGGAGCTCGATTTTCAGGCTTGGCAAAGTTGACTCAACCCTTCATCTCTTCAGTTTGTCAATAAACTGACTACTAAGCATGTTTGAGGACTAAACACTGGGGGTTTCACGTTAGACTGACCACCTAACCGGTACTTCGCACACCTGTGCCCTCGGTCAAGAAAACAGATATGAACTCTGTAAGCCTTGGTCCACATTGGGTTGTCGTGTTGCATGTTCAGTTTTTATGGACTGGAAGGATAGAGGAACAAAAACTTGTTAATCGGCAGTGAATTTCTTTATTGCGTAACCTTTAATCAGATCTTATAGTGGTAGATGTCTTACTAATGATAATTGCAATCAAATGCTTCTCTTTCGATTCTGTATTAAAGATTTAAAAATCCTCATATATATAAACTATTTTATTTTCACGTGAAACTTTTTAAATTTTTATATATTTATCTTGTTACATTGCTGTTGAAACTATTACCATACAATACAAAAAAAATTTCAAACCAATTGATTTTTAGGACTTATAATAATGCAGTTCTTTTGTGATTTCATTAATAAATTAAATAGGAAGACAATACTATACCTAAAAGTGTGAATGAAAAAATGTAAATTATTAAGGTGTCTATATTTATAGTAGACCTGATTGTTCCTTAAAACAGATCAGCATATAAAGTAGTAGTGCATTCGTATGTGATAAAGAAATATCAGTACATTGTGATTAAATGTCACAGAACATTATTTTTATTTTTCATACTATCATTTTTAGATTTTTGTTTTTAAGTTTGCTTTGGAAAGAGAGTTTATAAATTAAAAATATTTTTACAAATTACTGATGAAAATTTTATGGAATTGATCAAAACAACTGCAATAAATTAAATGGAAACCTATAGTGGCCTGTTAATAGAACTGTATTCTTTGGTGCAGAAAGCCCTTCGCCATCAATTATTAAGTTTGTATTGCGCTTCTACTTTCTGTAGATCATCTGTTGATGCTTAGTACTTTTCCGAGTTTCCTCAGTTGCTACATACCAATGTGGTCCAATATCTATTTAAAAAAGACTTTCTGAAGGCAAAATGTGCAGTATATTCCAATGCTTTTTCGCTGTTAGGTTATGCGGTAGTCATTGTCAAATAAATTATTATGTAAGTTTTAGAAATCTGACTGAGCCATCGTTAACATTTTAGATTTTAATTTTATGAAAAATGAATTTATATTGAATTTTCATGGTTTCTCCTAAAACTTTGTACAGTTAGCCTGCTTTTCATTTCTTGGAATTAATCTACCCTTATCATATACATTTATAAAAATGAGAAACTTAAGTACTATAGGTTTATAAAATTGAATTTATTTAATAATGTATTTTATACTTTATGAAAAAACAGCATACTATTTGTTTTGACCGCTGAACATAGCATAATTTTGCTATACTTTATAAAATATGTACAAGTTCTGTTTGATTATTTGACGC
Source organism: Latrodectus hesperus (assembly GCA_037975125.1). Taxonomy (NCBI): domain Eukaryota; kingdom Metazoa; phylum Arthropoda; class Arachnida; order Araneae; family Theridiidae; genus Latrodectus; species Latrodectus hesperus. Next base: position 25,756,209 of record CM075855.1, on the reverse strand, counting down.
TATTTAATGAAAAACCATGTATTTCGTTAATTATATTGACAGTATTTTAATAAAACAACAACTTTTATGTAAAAACTAAGCATTATTATTATGGTGGCTGTTTTGCTTAATTTATGTTCACTTAAAATTTTAAGTGGACGATAAAGAATCAAGCTTAGCCAAACTTAAAGTATTAAAACTATTAATAAATATTACGATAAGCGTACTCGTTAATTTAATATTTTAACATGAGCCATGAGAAAGAGAGAGAGAGAGAGAGAGATTCACACTGGAACCTAATATTACTTTGAAAGTATTCAGCATGAAATTTGGTTTCGGTTACTAACAATATTAGGCGTAAGTGCATTGCTTTTAGGAATTTGATACCATATTTAAACTTTTCGATCGTATAGATTATTTTTTGAGAGTTTAGCAATCTTATTATAGCTATTACCATAAAATTTACTGCTTTTGTGTTTAAGAATATGTTCTAAGTATCCCCCTGCATTCACATTTATTGTTAGGAAAGGAGAAATAATTGATTAACTAGTTTCATATTTTATTGCAATTTTATTTGATTAAGACATAATATTAGTGATATAAATTTAAAAAATTGTATACAAGATTATAATGTACTAAGAGCCAAAATAATTCAATTTAGTGTATACTTGTGCTTATATCATATTCTGCTTGCATTATGAGTAATGGTTTGAAGTGAAATTTAAGAAAACACGTGGAAAGGAATTTTAATTACTATAAGAAGAGCCAGCTTATTTGAAAGCCATGGCCATCGGTAAGGATTACATTTAGACCCAACACAGCAGAAATGAAATTTATAAATGTAAAATGCGAAAACTGAGAAAGAAATACGTTTGAGATTTTATTCAAACGCACAATGATTTAGCTAATATCAAAATATATTTCCTTTAAATAAGTTGTTAATAAAAAATCTTTATTTTAATTTACACATGCAGAAAAGAAACACTTTGCTCCTGCTTATATGCCAGCGCATTTTCGATGAGCCCATTTTTCTCTCTCTCTCTATACATATATACATATATATATATATATATATATATATATATATATATATATATATATATATATATCTGTGTGTGTATGTGCATAATTTCTGTTTAAACTTCAATGATTTTATAATCTACTAAGAAGGCATACATCATTCACTTTATTATAGGAATTTATTACAGGAATAGCAGGGATGTTAAAAAGCTATCTTATGTGATAATACAAAAGTTTAAAACAATAAAATGCACGAAGTCTTTGAGGATGAGTAAAATTTTCATGAAGTTTTATAGCTGCACTTTCAGTCTTTAATAACAATAATTGATTCTGAAGAGAAAAAGTAACCTGTTAATGTCTTAAATAAAATTTTATGACGTTATATTCACTACTATTAGGATTATAGACTTTACAATATACTATATTCACATTTTTAATTTCCTCGTTACTTACTATTTCTTTGCATTCCAAACATTTTCAAATTTTCCAAGAATATATCAGATACATTTTATTCTCCAAAGGATAGATTAGTTCCGATTTTTAAAACATTTGTTTTATCATAATTCAACAATAAAATCTGATATCAAATATTACTTAGAATCTATAAAACGACAGGGAATATTTAGTATTTTGAAAATCACTCTTATAATTTTGTACTTTTTATTTTCTAAATTTAATTTTGCTCCTGAATTTATTTATTTAATTGGGATTCTTACTTGAACATCACTTTATTTATCATTGAAATCAGTGCGTATAAGTTGATTTATGAGTTAAGTATTTGTTTCAAACCTATTTTGCACAACTTTATACGGCCCACTAACTTATCCTACTGTTTTTGAATATTCTAAAATTAGATCATCTTAGACCTTTTTTTAATTTGTTTCCTTATTCGATAAGCATTTCTTCATTATACTTTACTATTTTATCAAAATTTGTGTCTTACGTGAATTAATTTATTTATCAACTAAATTTTGTATTACTTACATTCATTTTACAAAATATCTCCATTTATAGTTAACAGTAATTTTATTTTAATACGGAAGCTTCCTATGTTTTAAAAATAACTATACAATAGAATTCTAATGAAACGTGGTATATAATTTCCAAGTTTATTTCTTGATTAAGTACAAAGTTAAACATTTATTTATCTTACAAAGTACGCTTATAAATTTAATAATAATTAAACGTAAAAGAGTACACAAAATGTGGGAAAAGTAAAAATTCACTAATACGATTGATATAGATTATTTCACAAAGTCGCTTTCACAGAAGAACTCAGAAATACGTTGGTGTCTTTTTGCTTATTGTAAAATTTCAAAAGATTTTTAAGTAATGAAAATTTTGATGGCAAGTATAGTCACTTACAAGTTCTAAGAGGTTTTTAATTGTTTCTTCGTGAAACAGAGTAGATTTTCAATGTTGGTCACAGCCAACATTTATTAAAATGTCCTCAACACACACATATATATAATGTGTGTGTGTGTGTATATATATATATATATATATATATATATATATATATATATATATATATATATATATATATATATATATATATATATATATATATATATATATATATATATATATATATATATATATATATATATATATAAAAGAAATATAAAAATTTAATACACGTATGTAGTTAGCTATATACATAATATATTACTTAAAGCCTGTATGTGTCAATAACTTCTTATCAATTAAAATTTAAAAAAAATGTCTTGTTGTTAAAGTGACACCTACTACCCAGCAATATCTAAGTAATTTACTTTCTGTAGAAGAATAGTGCCAAATTTAACCAATGAATAGAATGATTGTATCGAATTATTTCTTTGAAAACAAGATAACATCACCAAAAATTACTTGCCTTCTGATTATTATTTCTTAGTCCTTGATGAGTATTGTTGTAATAGGACATAAGCTCATGAATTCAAAATACTATTACGAGTCACTGCATAGTTTTAATACAAACTCACGATCTGCCAAGACTAAAACTAAAACTAGACTCAGCGGCATGACAGCTCACTTGGGGGCCAGGGTCTATAGAGCTCATATCTGTTTCCATGACCGAGAGCCCTGGGGATGAGAAGCATGCGTTCCGGTTAGGTGGCCAGCCTAACGCGAAACCCCCAGTGTTTAGTTCCCATGTATGCTTAGCGTTCAGTTTGATAGACCCAGTGAAGAGATGAAAGACTGATTCCAAAACTGAAGTAAGGAATTCCATAATTGGGTTTTAGTTTCATATGCATTGATAATTTAGTCAATTAATATTAAAACAGAAATTCATCCAATATTCAGCAATTTATGAATTATATAAAACATGAAATTTTTCATTACTCGTCTTGAATGCAATTAGGTGATCAGGAGTGAATTATCAAGTTGAATTCAAAAATTGAACAGAATTAAAAAATCAAAATGAATGCAGAAATGTTCTTTCAACACTTAAAATATCATACAGCAGGATTTAAGATTAACAAAAGTGGAAATTTTTCGTTGCAGTTAAACAGCTTATACAGTAGTATTATTCGTCATTTATAACTAAGCATTCAAATGAAAATTAAAATTTTGTAAGGTTTTAAAATCTTACAGGATTTTGCTTTAATAGAAGCACATTTTCTTAGTTCCCTTAGTTTCGAATATGCATACATTTTAATATTAGGTGTGAAAGGAAAGTGTAATTGACGGAGATTATAATATAAATTAATGACGTTACTTACCCTGAATATATGCTGGATAAAGAATTTTAATGACTTTTCTTGTCAAACTTCTAAGATATACAGTCAAACAGTTTGTATAATAAATAAAATTTTGAAATACAATGCATTTTAAAATTAAAAAATAAGAATAATAAGAAATCAGTTATTTTCATTGTCATTAAATTAAGTTCTAGGTTTTTCAATTGATGTAAAAAAATTTAATGTTTTTGAGAGTAAAATATAAGAAATCTTGGAAGCTTTTTCAGTTCCAGCGCAAAATTATAACTCTAATTACAATTTAAATTTTCGTTCTACATTTAAATTTTATTTATTGATAATTAAAAAAATCATCTCCTCTTTTTCAAATATAGTCAAACAAGTATTATTGAAAATTATGCAGTAGTTAAGTATTAAGTAGTAAAGTATTATTGAGGGAGAGAAAAAAATTATGCATTATATATACAGTGGAACTTGGATAATTCGAACTTCTTTAATTCGAATTCGTGGATAATTCGAAGTTTTCTCTCGGTCCCTTGAAACTTATTATTAAACTAATGTTAAAATATCGTGGATAATTCGAAGTCCAACTTCCTTAATTCGAAGTTTTACTCCAGAAGAAATACACTGTCAATGCAGTAACTTTTTCAGGTTTTCCGTATTTTCCGAGAGGGAGGGGGAGACGCACTACAGGCTAAGAGTACAGGATTAAGGGGGAGGAAGATTGTTGAGGGCGGGAGGAAAGAATGGGAGAAAATTAGTGTGACTGGACTGCACTGTTAACTCCTCTTTTGTACGACAGGCGTTTAACGTTGCATGCACCTGTTTTCCAAGAAACCTGCAATGGTCACATGTTTTTTCTTTCGTGTGTGGCAACTTTCAGTCTTCATTTCACTTGAAACTTCAGAACAGCAAGCATGTCTTTGAGTAAACCACGCGTTCCCTACAAGACCTTAACTTTGGAACAAAAAATTTCCGTCATCCGTGAAGTTGAAAAAGGCTTAAGAAAGAAATGCGACATTGCAAAAGAATACGGAATAGCGGCAAATACTCTTTCAACTTTTTGGAAAAATAAGGAAAAAATTCTAAGCAGTTGTTCTAGTGTAAACGGAAAAAGGAAAAGAGCAAGAGATGCGGACAATCCAGATCTCAATGAATGTGTATTAAAATGGTTTAAACAATCGAGAGACAGAAACATTACTCTGAGAAGAACTCTTCTACGCGCTAAGGCAGAAGAATTTTCTTCCATCATGGGAAACAACAACTTCAAAGCTAGCTCAGGTTGGCTGGATGGATTCAAGGAAAGAAATGGAATTTCATTCAAAACTGTGTATGGTGAAAGTGCAAGTGTAGACGAGAAGTCAGCCAATGAATGGGCAGACAGACTTTTGCAAATCATAAAAGATACACCGGTAAGTGACATTTTCAATGTCGATGAAACTGGACTATTCTTTAAGTGTACGCCGGACAAAACTCTAGCATTTAAGGGAGACAAATGCAGTGGTGGCAAAAACAGCAAAGAACGTGTAACATTACTAGTGGGATCCAATATGAATGGGACTGAAAAGCTTCCTTTACTTATGATTGGAAAATCTGCCAATCCAAGATGTTTCAAGAACGTGAAAACAAAGCCAGTGGAATACAGGGCAAACACAAAAGCTTGGATGACTGCAGACCTTTTCAAGGATTGGCTGTTAGAGCTCGACCACACGTACCGAAAGAAAAAAGAAAAATTATCCTGTTCATTGATAACTGCACGGAACATAAGTCGATCCCTGCAATGGAAAATGTAAAGGTTATTTTTTTCCACCAAACATGACCTCAATAGTGCAACCAATGGATCAGGGCATTATCAAAAACTTCAAACATTTCTATCGATGCCTTGTCGTACGACATCTTCTAACTGATTCTTCCAAAAAGCCCAACATTTCTGTCCTCGATGCAGCAAGAATGTGCTTGAATGCATGGTCGAAAGTCAGCGAAGAAACAATTGCGAATTGTTTCAGAAAAGCAGGGTTTATTAAGGAAAACACGAGCCCCGGCGAGATTTTTGAAGATCTACCTCAACCAGATGCATGGGAAAACGAAATGCCTTTTCATGATTACGTTAACATTGATGAAAGTGTAGAAATATGTGGAGAACTATCCGACAAAGAAATTCTATCCGAAGTTCTAAACAACAAAAGCGATGCAACAGAGGACGATAATGACCCCGAAGAAGCTAATGATGTTGAAGAAAGGCCGATTCCAACTTCATGTGATGCAGTTTTTCATTTAGCGGAATATCGTCGCTATGCAGAAGGACAATGTAACGTAAGTCAAGCTATCTTTCAATCCATAAATATTCTTGAAGACTTTGTTAAAAAAATCAGTTGAGCGCTTTAAAACAATCTAAAATATCGCAATATTTTCCAAAATTGTAATTCAGAGTGCATTTGTATTTTATTGTAATAAACATCGTTTCAACCTGATGGTTGTATTAGTTAAATGCATACCAATTTTACTCTTTTAATACTAGTATTTAATTGCATATAGTCACATGCAGTAAATAAAAAAAAATCGAAATTTCGAAAACTTGGATAATTCGAAGTCTTGGATAATTCGAAGTTTTGCAGTGGTCCCTTGAGCTTCGAATTATCCAAGTTCCACTGTATAATACTTGTTATTCTAAACGAGTATTATTGCATGATATGCAATATATTTGCTATGATTACATAAAATATATAATTTATTTTGAATTGCACTGATTATATGTTATTGAAATGCACAATGGTTATTATTAAATGTGTTTTAAGAAAAATATGTGCTTAAAATACATTTAACATATACATTTTAGTGCATTGTATTTTAGGCGAATGTGAAAAATATAAGTAACTAATTTCTGCTTAGAGGCAAAATGGATACAAACAATGTCAATACTTTATAAAGGGAAGTCTTTGAAAACCAATTAAAAACTTCCACAATTTATAAATTCTAATACCCTTTTGGGTATATTACCGCATTGTGATGTAGCTTATATAGCCTGTATAAATAAAACCTGTCTGAAAATTTTGGAATATTTTTAACAGCACACACATGTGTTTGTACCATTCAAAATATCCTCAAAACGAAGAAGTGCGAACAAGAAGAAGACTGACAGACATGAAAATGTTGGAAAAAAATAAAATCCGAATTACTTATTTTGGAAGCCACAGAAATATACACTGCTGTAAAAAAGTAGAAGGACACGGTTTTTTTAGAATAAGCAAAGAACTTTAACTTTTTACAAAATAATTTCATTACAGCACTTTTAAAAACTTATTTACAATTAGATAACTATATTTGTAACATGAAATAAAAAATTACTTGCTTATTATAATTAAAAATTAATTTCATTCTCATCATACTGTGTGAAAAAAGTAGAAGGACAGTTATAAATAATGAAAGTAAAAGTCTCTTATTAATAAGGATTTCTTATGTCATTTGCTTTATTTACTATAAAGACTCTATTTGCCATTGAATCACATAAGTCTTGAATTTTGATTTGACAAAAATTGTTCAAAACACATCTCAAAGTTTCTCCAAGATCGGTCAAAGATTCCTAGTGCTTGCCTCTGGCGTAAACACGCCGAACAGTTACTGACCATATACTTTAAACAATATTGAGGTCTGCACTTATAGCAGGCTATTGCAAAACTCGAACATTATTTATTTCAAACCAATTTTTAACGTCATTGGCAGTGTGAATTGATGCTTCATATTGCGAAAATGTCCACTTTTCTCCACCTAGCTCAGCGCCATTGGGAAGGAGCTTTGAATTTAAAATTTGAATGTAATCTGCAAGTATCTGTCTTTCATCCAGAAACACTAGATTGGTCTTTCCAAAGTAGCCAACTGATATCCAAACCATTAAACTGCCACCTCCTATCTGTCGCATAAATTAAGTTTCTTCTTATGTACACAGGCAATGCCAATAATATTGACATTCGTCTGGGATATCTAAATTGATATTTTTTTCATCAGAAAAAATAACTGAAGTCCATTCTGAGTTCCAAAGCATGTGTTCTTTGACCTACTGTAGCTGTGCTCAATGTGCTTTTCATTCAATTTAGGATGGTGCTTACTTTTCTTGAATATGAACGTATCCTATCATTTTATGTAGTTGTAAAATGGTCTTCTGGTTACATGTGTGAAGCCAGATGGGTCTTGTGCTTTTCAAATGTTTCCACGCGTTTTTTTAAGTTCTTTAAAAAATTTTCTTTGATTACGCAGAGTCAATTTTTTATAAGTCTGCTAATCTTTGTTTTTCTTTAAAATTCTTTAGATTTTTCTAGAAGTTAGAAACAGCGTTTGGAATGATGTGTAGGTGCTTTGAAATTTCTCTTAGACTTTTGCTCAAATCTTTATATGCCATAAATTGGCCTTTTTGAAATTCAATTAAAGGTTTTCATCTAGGCATTTTAACTGTACAAAAATAGAGGATTTTTACGAAAAAATATATCTTTCGAAAGAGACAGTTTAAAAGAAAGATGTTTTCAACATATCAAGCTACTACAGATTCCAAAATGAGAATATTTTTGAAGGTGTCCTACTTTTTCACAGCCAAAAATCCTTAAGTACTATTTTATTATATTTTCTTAGTGGTAAATAAAACTCATTCACTGAAAATAAAATAAAAATTAGTTTAATAAACTAAAAAAGAAAAATTACATTAATTGCGCTAAAATTTAAAACATAATTTATAAAATATGACTGTCCTACATTTCTCCAACAGTGTATATGTGTGTTAATGTATTATCCTGAAAAGATTCTGTAGGTCTTGCATATTTTTTTGTTTCAATCCCCCTGTCAAACCTTTAAAATTACTGGAATAACACTATCGTATTACGATACTCGTGAGATAAATAGTCAACCAACATAATGATGTTGTTTCATGAAGCGGAAGCCATAATTGCTAAAGAAACCTACTAATTAACCAAGCAAGTCTCAGTCACCTCTTGTTTTCATTAAAAGTGACATTTGCAGTGTTAAGTAACTTTGCTCAGCCCCTTATTCGAGCCCAGCAAAACATTTCTTTTCAACAGGATAATGCACGACGAGATGTTATTGGAATTTTATGAGCCTTTCTTTATACAAAAATATTCAACTGCTACTCTAAGCATCTCATATTTCATATATTTCACCAATAATAAACGTAGTGCTAGTAGTTGCCAAGCTACTAGGAATGGAAAGAAAACATTGAGAAGTTGTCTGTCATAAACTATAACAGAAGTAGTAATCTATAAACAGAAGTTTTGATGTAAGCAGCCTTTATATGTATAAAAAATCTAAGGGTATTTATTTCCTCGTTTATACCACAAAATGTATTTAAAAACCTAAAATAGAAATCAGTGAAACTATGATGTAGAAAGTGTGGCACTTACGCAGCTATGTTTCTTTCAATTTTGGAACAGTATTATTTATGAATCTAGCAACCTTGTTTAAAGAATCGAAACGTATATATATGTTTGTTTCCACATAAAAGAAAATGGTGAACAAATTAATGTGTGCACAATATCCATGACTGTATCATGATTTTGTTAAATGTTTATGTTGCTAATGGTTACTAGTATTACAAATTTGCGTCACTCATCTGATAACCACAAAAACAACAGTAGTAAGAATAAACAAAAATACTTAGTTATTAAACGGACTAAGTTAAAATAAACATTTATGCTCTTTTAGATTTGGAGGTTAATAAGTTTAACGTTTTCTTTTAGTACGGAATGCGGTATTTTCAACAATTCTAGTTTGATGATATAGCATCAATGTGCATAACCCCAAAAACAGGAAATGTTTTTCTCTAGATAAATTACGCATGACCTTGAGAGTGTTTTAAGCGCAAAGATATAGCTGTTGCTTAATCAAAAATAAACATATATTCTTTAACTAGCCACAAGAACCTAAATTCGGTATTCAGTCTTAGTCCTATGCATTTTCACAACAGAAAGTATATAATAAACCAATGATAAAGTTTCAGAATTTTATGTAATCTTTTAAGAGATAAATATGAACATGAGTTTTGAGAGAGATCATGTACATCTAATTCTTATATAAATATTTTGTGGATTCTCTGAAAAGAATTTTGGTGAAGGTGCATGGAATTATCAACCAATTCTGTGATTCGAGTCAGAGAATTTACGAAACTGTTTTGGAGAAGCAGCTTTCCAATTCAGACTTTTCAGACTCTTCCTTTAGAACTTATTTTCAGACTTTTCCTACAGAAACGCAAATATATTGAAAAGCAATGCTTGAGCAATTGGTTTTAACAAATTTCATCCAAAATATTCTCAACCCATTATAAAACGCATGAGCGAGAACGGTCTTGCAATCTTACGGATTTATTCTATTAGAATGAAGACCATAATTTTGAATTCTTTTAAACTTTATCAGCTTGGTTAGGAAGTTTTCCTGTCGTATAACATTCATATTTTTATCATTCCGTATTTATAGTTCCAGTTGTAGGAGAACCTCCAATATTTTTATTTACTATTATATATTATGCTGCTTTTCCAACAAAATGCATCAAAACATTTTTTTTTAAATTAAGGTTCTACTCATAAAATAAATTTGAAGTTGTATTTAATATACATTTGTACACACAGTATTTTCTTACTTATTTTCATATTTATTCAATCAAATATTACTCTTCCCTCCTTCACTATAACAAAAGTAAGAAGAGAGAGAGAGAGAAGCATTTAAAATATAACAATAAAAATCGCCAATAATCCTTTAAAAAATTGCCAAAAATAAAGTTCCCCTTCCGCCTACTCATTTGCAAAAATTGCAAAGCATTTCTCAGCTTCCTTGTCTCGGAATCTTTTCACCTACTTTTCATCTTCCGGTAGGCTGACTTCTGTGTCGAGATCACCTGCACTCGAGAAAACTTTTCTACCACGTCGAAAAATTCCTTTTTTTCAAGCGTTTAACCTGAATGAATCATGTTGAAGCGTTAACGAGCAGATAAATAACAAAAATATATATTCGAATTCGTTTTTGATATTTTTATGGTCATGATTGCTGAGATTATTAGCCGATTCATTATCGAACTTACAAAATACCTTTAGTGCTATAAGTATTGAAAAAAATAGCGACATGTACTCACAAATAAGCACAAAAAAATCCTTAAGCTATTTTCAATCGTTTTTATGAAATCAAATATTTTTACAAACGAATGTATCATTAGCAATAAGTGTATTAATTGCAATGACAATTGTTGGGAAATTGGAACAATCCTTTTCTTCAATTTTTCCTGATATAGAGATACAACTTTTGTAATATTGTAATACTGAAATAAATAAATTGTTTATATTTTTCATTTTTTATGTATTTATGCAAAACTTTGACACACAAAAATTACTATGAATCTTTTTTAATTAATATTGTGTTAAAAAAAGTGATAGCGTGATTTCTATTGAGACGATACCATCTCTGCGAGTGATGAATCAATATGACAGTGAGCATAAATTTTATACTCTATGGACAATTATGAGGTCTCTCTCGATGAAGGGAGTAATATTACGATACCATAAACTGCAATCCCAGTAAACTTAAAATCAATCTACATCAGAATCAGAAACGTGCTCTAGTAAGGATTTCTTCTCTTTACACAAGTTATCACATCAATTTTTCATTAGGCAACAACTTTCAAATGTAATTTGTGGTTCAAAAACTTTGTGCAATTTCTCTGTTTACACATATTATAGGTATCACTCGGCTAACGAGCTTGGCTTGTCCAAGTGTCATAAGTAACAACAACATATGTATTGTTACTGTCAACTTTTTTTATAAGAAAGAGTTTAAAACTAATCTTTTGCATACCATAGCATTTGTTAAATTTTATTTTGCCTCACAAATATCATGCAAGCAGAAATTCACCTTCTTGGCATAATAGTTTTATAAGCCACCAGTGTAGAAGCACTTGTTCACCAGACTCACTTAGACAGTTAAATATTTCGGAACTTAAAGATATTTCGGTGTTAGAACACTGTTGAAAGTGTTTTTTTATAGATTCTATTTGTATAATTTTATATTCATGTAACTGTTCATAAATCTCTTAATAATGGTTATCTGAGGAACATTACTTCTGCTTTTCCCCTCTCTGGATGACATGAAAAGTTCAGTTTTGTGATAAAAGTATATAGATATGTGTTGCAATGATGAAGTTCTATATTATTTGACATCACTTAGAGGATGACCAAATAGTTAAAGGCAATTGTAAGGCTTTTGCATATTTACTGGATATGGCCTTCAAGGAAATCTTCGCTTTGATTACGGATAATAATCATGTGTAGCAATGAAAGAAACTCGAAAATCTTTCAAGTACCCAAGCAGACAGATGTGCTTAGAGAAAGCAGAAATATTTTATGTTTTTTTAAAAAATTTATGTTCCACTTTTAACAGGGTACGGAATAGAATCCAGGAACTAAAACTACGAAAAATGCAGTCCTAATGCTCAGTCAAGGAGAAAACCTAAGTTCGATAATGTAACAAATTTCTGATTCCTGCGTAAAATAAAATAGATGTCGATTTTTATACAAACTTCCTCAATTTCAAACACCTTTTTTGTGTAGGTGACGATTATATTTTATCTTTCATTGCACTGGAGAATAAGTGGAAACAGGTTACAAATTCATACATGTAAACTATTTAATTGTAACAAATTAAAAAATTTCTAAGCATGACATTTAAATTATCTGAAATATTTATTATTGAAATTTAATCAATAAAGTGGGTTTTCTCAGAGACATATCTGTGAATCTCGCAACTTTTTTTACTTATAATTCGATTGATTTTATCATATAAAATAAAAGTATAAGAAGAAGAATTAAAAAATTAATTTATAGTTTTGAAACTTTACACTTTATTTGAAAATATGAAAATTAGCATGTAAATATCCTGTTCAAATCTTACATAAATATTAGTTTGAGTTTCATAATCACACCTCAACTTATTATTATTATCCATTTTAAAACATTCAAATAATGCAAATTCCTCAAATCCTAATCACAGTATAGCAATGTTTTTGTAATAATGAACTGTTTCCTAATAATCTCAAATATATAAGCTTTATTAACTATACTACATTTTTTTATAAAGGGATCAGTTGGTATCTTGCAATATTTATGTTTCCATTTGTTAATTTTCAAGTTGGTTTAGCATAAAAGTGTATAAAATTATCCAGAAAAAGTTTCATTTTAAGAACCATATTTAATTAATTTTTTTTTTGTATTTCATACTTATTATATTACAGATTTAAGAGGGAAGAAAATATTTCTTCAAGACATTTCACATGAACATTTAATAATTTTTTATTTAATATAATTGAAAAAAAACTTGGCTCAGTTATTTTGTAAAAAATAATACACTGTAAAAATTTCTCTAAAATAGAAATTAAACCGATTTTTTTTAATAAATTATCTCTAAAAATTAACACAGAGTATTTTGAAAAGAAAAATCGAAAAATTTGTTATCTTTTGAGAACTGGAATACATTAATTTTTGCAGTTATAAATGTTATGATTTCAATGAAATTATTCCTTTCAAATTGAATCCGTATGTAATGATTAATTGATTGAAAAATTTTCAATTTAAGATGTTACTTCCTTTATTAAAAGTCCAATGAATAATCATTGAAGTGCATTCTCAGAAAACATACCTTTCTCATTTCAGGTATTGAGTTTTGGCAGTAAGCAAATGTAAAATCTCAGAAAGTAATTCTGTTTCTATGACTTCCCCATCACAAGATGGACAGCCGAACTGATAAAGTCACTTTCTCAAAGATAAATTTCTTTGAGCAATCTCTTTTTCTTTCAAGAAAGACTTTTATAAGTAGTAGTTCATATTTACTTGTGTGTGCCATGAAGAAAGTTTTGACTAATTCTCTTAATCTACCTCAACAAATGTGCAAGCATTAAAGGGAAATGTCACATCCACTTCTTATTGTTTAACAATAGCTAAATATTTTATTTCCTGTTCCTATAATATTTTATTTGTATCACGATATCAAATTGTTGAAGTTGAGCAAACAGCAGTAATGAAAATAAGCATTTTTATACAGGCGAATTCTTCAGTGTTAAAATACTTCATTTTCATACCGATATCATATTTATAGCGTCGATAAATTTCTATCGACGCTATAAGTCAATTAAAAAAATTTCATAGTTAAAAATTTATAAAATCAAGAATTAAAATTTTACTTATTGAATTATTTAACATTTATACAAATATTTACTCAAACCATTGTTATAAATCAAGTAAAAGTTTTAGGAAATAAATAAGATATGTTTTTAATACGGAAATATCCCACATATGCTTTATTTTATATTTAAGAAATAAGTTTTAAGGATAAAATTCTCGATAGTAAATTAATGCTTAAATTTTTGGGCCGCTGAATATAAATGATTCTGACAACAGAAAAAATTTAATTTTCAATTAGCAAATATACAAACCTATTTAAAAATATTTATAATAAAATTCTTCAAATAAATATCGTAGTTGAGTAGCTAAGAATAAATTACAAAATTCGTTAAATCACAAATAATGTAATCAAAATTCCTTTATTAAAATTAATGATAACATTTTAAATTCAAAATTAAAATCAAAACACACACAAAGTGATTTTCATGAAATGAAATTTAAATTATTAGTTTATTGTAAGCTTTTTTACATAAAGAATTATTCAGTTAAGGCTTTATTCTCAGCGCAAAAAAGGTTGGATATTTGTATAAACCAAGAGATAATATGAATCCAAAATTAAAACCAAGTTTGAATTCTCAATATCGTTTTCAATTATTCATTATGAGTCACCGAATCGTTACTTGAAAAGACGCAAACACGAATTGCATCTAAAATGATTCAATTCAATTCAGTCCGAGAACTAGTTCAAAACTTATGTCGCAACACTCTCTTTATCCTTAACCTTTAAGTAGCTGATATTTGGTGAACTTCCTACCACTTCTAATCAGAATGTACACACGGAAAAGCAACGCTCTCATCTCGACGAATGGTGAAGCCATTCAACTAAATAAGTAGGCCAATTCTTTGAGAAAAATAAATAAGTAAAACATGGAGAGGTTTCATGAAATCTAAAAATGACCGCAGGAGTAACGCGTAGCAATCAAGGGTGTTGTGTAAGTGAAGCGAAAAGAATGTTTACTTGAAATAAAAAAAATGTAGCTTCTTCTAAGGGTTGAATGTACTTTCATTTTAAACTTCGGCGTAACTGAGTCGGAACTGAATTGCAACGTAATTAATTCCCAATTATTTTCGGAAATGAGAAGCAAGAAACTTTAGACACGTAACACTGTAACTTTTGAACTGAATGCCGGGCACTTTTGAAAAACTTATGGCTAGTATTTCAGTGAAATATGTATTGAGGTATAAAGATTTCTGTTTATAAATTAGAAAAAAAAGGATTGTAAAGAGTTCATGTTAGTTTTATGAACAAGCTATCGTTCATTTTTATCATAGCAAGGGTATCACTTTATTTTATTTTTGTTTAGTAAAGTTACAATCACCTTTATATTAAATGTAATAGAATGGATTCTACATTCACAACTATAATATTGAAATTACAGTTGTGAATGCAGAATGAGATCCGTGTGTTTACTATTATCTGTGTTACGTTTGTGTCATTTTTACTGGTACTTTAGAATATTATTGATTCTGGGGTTTAGTGTGAAAGTACTTAACAATGAACACCAAAGATTTACTGTACAATGTTAATACTATATTGGTGAATATTATATGATTTGAAATGTTAATTGTGAATAATGAAAATTCAATAAAAAATGGGTGTATAGAACTGCTTTTGGCTGAATAATATATATAACAGGTGACCAACTTAATTCCTCTTGAGGATAAAACTCATTAGTGAATATTGACCGTTATAATAAAATATCTTTATAGTTGTAACATATTATGACTATAAAAATTATATTATTGTATAATATTATAAAAATCATAATTTTATTGTAATCAGTTTTAGAAAAAAATTATAAATAAAAGGCCTCCGATGAAATTCAAAGTATTTCATTGACTACCCCCCTAGAGCCCTATTTAAATTTCTTTTTCAAAAAAAGTTTTCTAAATAAATAACTTTTTGTTTCCCGTAGCAATTCCTTCCAGCTCGGGCAATCATATAGCCATAAAAAATTTATTAATGAAATAAGATATTAGCTTCAAGAATTCTAAATGTATTTAAATTTTATTTTGTGTATTAATATATATAAAATAAAATATCATAAACTATATACAATATATCAAAATCATTTACTTAACGGTAATTACTTCAATGCACTCATTCCAATGTTTTTTTTATTTTTTTTATTTTTAAATATTGGTTCAAATTTATTTTATGTTTAAGTCTATACTTCAAAAGCAATATTCTGTTGAAACTAAGCACATTACTTGATGGAATATTATTGTTTACTTTTCGGTAAAATTTGGGAGTTAAAGGTTCATGTTTGAAAAATCATGTCACGGTAAAAACCTTCTCCATAAGTATATAGTGCTACAGTTGGATTATAATTTAAATATGGGTAGATAATCACCACATAAAATCACTACATAAAAGAAAATCAATATGTAAAAATAAAACACTACGTAAAATTTTGTTGATTTCTGATATTAAACTAGGTTAAGTCACTGTCTAATTTCCATTGAACAATATGTTAGTTATTGCTATCACTGTATAACAGTGGGTTGAACCGTCATATGAGATTTATAATAACTTATATGAAATTAAACTAAGCAGTGATAAATAACATTATAAACAACTATGACATAAAATCAGTTAAAACATTGATTATTTCTAATTTGTAATATTAACCTAATAATTTTTAATTTAAGATAGTAATTGTTTTTATTTATTATGCTCATTTTTCAATCAGTGATGTGAAAAATATGTTTCTCATTAAATTAATATAGAATTATTTAACTTATTCTAGTAAGAAAAACTCATAAATTTTGAATTTTTTTTCAAACTGTTAAAAGTTATTCAAATTTTATAATTTTTTTAAAAAATTCCTCCTTTGAAGTAATTTAATATCATTGTATAGAGAGAGAAATTCAACAAATAAAAAAATTTAAATTATTGTTATATTTGATGTAAATAGTGCTGTAGTATTTGTTTATTATTAAAAACATTTAAATTAATATTATATAGTAAACTATTTTTCTTATAAAAATTATATTCATTTAAGGAAAAAAATTTGTTATTTAGAAATACTGAACAATGAAAAGACAACTACACAGAGCAATGAAAAGACAAAATTTAAGAAAGTAAGATGGAAATTAGTTGTTTAGTAAAGAAGTAACAAATTAAGAATTAACTATTAAATATTACTAGAGAAATGCCTATTGTCACGAAAAGAAAGTTAGCCAAATAAAAAATACAGATTAATAATATAAACCTGATAAGAGTGGTATTTAGAAGAAATAGTTAAAAAAACATTTTTTTAAAAATTTTACACACACGTTTCAATGCAAAAGAAATAGAAAGAAATTTCTTTTAAACAAGAAAATTTTCACAAGGCTTTTTATCGACCTGTCCGAGCTGGTAGCCGAATGGTTAACAATCTAGATTTTAGTTCAACATTTTGGATTCGAATCCTACTTCGAGTTAGAATGTTTGTAAAGGTTCAGAATCCAATTTGAAACGCAAGCCCCTGCAATTAGTTCTTTTGTGCAAAAAATGACTTTTGTCTAAAATAAAAACCTTAATAATTTTCTTTCATTATTTGCTATAGAATTGAATTCCTTATTTGCTAAACAATAGAACATCGCACATTTCCTTTTATGTAATGAGACATGTTATAGAATATACAAAATGTAGAATTTTCATTTGGCAACAATATGTTAATAAAAGACTTGAATGATTATGAAACTTAGAAATTATCAACAGAGCTAATTATAAATTATAAAGCTATTAACTAGATATTTAAAGCTTTTTTCCTATTTGTGAATAAAATGAAGCATAATTTTTGTATATATGATCGGAAAACATCGAATTTTAATGTTTGCATAGTTAACTTAGAGAGTATTTTGAAATTTGAATGAAATGTATACAATGAATATCATTAAAACTTTGTAATTAAAATTAGATCTTATATGATGCTAAAAACAATACTAAAATAATTTTAAAGTAAAATGATTTTAATTATATTTTACACTTTATTTCTTAGGTAAACTGTTTACATTCTGCCAGTGGATTTGGTTTCAACCTACTGCGTATCAGATTTTATTCGAATCCTTTTCTTGCTAGCAATGTGAAATAAACTATATGAAGTGGGTACATTGTTAGTTTCGTGTGAAATTACGACAAACATATCACACACACACACAACTAAAGGAATTTAGTAACTATGAAAAGATTGTTAAACTTTATTGTGTGCCACTTTTAGAAAGTATATTCAGGATATTAAATCTATTATATGCTGTAGAATTATCGCATCTACAGTGTATTTTTCGGGTGTTGGGATATGAATTGCATATGCTGGTTGTCCCTGTAAACAAACTAAATGAGACATGTTCTGCAGCATAAAATTCGCACAAGCACCCTAACTCTAAATCATCTACAACGAGTTTCAACAAGAAGCAGAGGACATAATGCACCAAGTTCATTGGAAGGAGTTGCACGCTCTCGATATTCAGGGTTTTTTTTTTTTTATTGCTGCATGCAAACTAAATATCACTTCCTCTATCAAAGCCGACCGACAAGCTTGATGTTCGCAACGTCGTAACTGGACTATGGACAATGTGATGATGATTCAAAGCTGCATTCTCTTCCAATCGGATGGGAGAGGTTGAGCATGGCATATGCCAGACGAAAACTTTTATCCAAGAATATCTTCCTAATGGTCAATCAAATGGTAGTGTACTTATTTGGGGTTGATTTTCACAGTATGGCTTGAGCCCTTTGCATGGATCCTGATAAAATGAGCGCTGACAGCCGATACTGTACGATTCGGGTATTTCTTGTGCTCTGGCAATTGTTGGGAATTGAAGAAATTATTTCTAGTAAAACAGAGCGCCATGTCCTGTTACACCTATGATTAACAGTGATATCATAATCGAACGTTTTCTCTGACTTGCTTAGATTCTTAACCTAAGCCTCCATAGAAGATTGTGAAGAAGAGTTAACATGACACTTGTGCGAGTGAGGAAATGCACAGATGAGCTGACAAAATTCCTACAGTAGTAAATCTAATAATAAATTTAGTTTTCAAGTAAGCTCTGCTGTTTGGGAGACGATTTTGATTGCGTGTGGTGTTATTTTACTTGTAAATAAGTTCTATTTAGTTAAAATCGTAGAAAACTTCTCTATTATTTCGAACTTATAGTTTACTCTCTTTCTTAAATATTTCTGTAATGTGGACAAAATCACGAATAGGCTTTTTAAAATGCTTAATGATCTTGTTTATTCCTCTTTTTTAATTTCCCGGAGATTTTATAAAATCAAATAATTTATATTCCCATCTCAGATAATTCTTTTCCACGAGACATTACGACTTCCCTCATGAAAACAAATTAAATTCGGACATAATATTCCTTATAATATTATTGTTTATACATTTTTGCAATGCAAAGTTACTGTTTACAGATGATTTAAAAAAAACTATAATAATTTGGAAAACTGAAATGGTTTTGAATATAAAATATAAGTGGCCTTATATACATTTATGTAACACTCAGACTTCCAAAACTTGTTGTTGTGTGAAACTGAATCAATATTTTTTCGTTCATGAATTTATTTGCGGAAATATAACTTATTTAAATTGTCCTAGTCTTGAAATTAAGCATTTCATGCAATGTATCATTTAAATGAATGATATTTTAAGTATTATTATAAATTTGAAAAATACTGTATTCATTACTTTATAATAATGGACCGTACAGCAAAATATGATGATATAAGAAAACGAATGCATGTTTTTTTTTTTTTTTTTTTTTTTTTACAAAAACTTAAGAAAATTCCTTGCGTGCAACAATTACAATAAATTACGCACAAGCAAATATTTTCTACGTAGTTTTCATTATATTTTAATTTGCGGATTATACTCATTCAAATGAGAAAATTAAATAATGTATATGTTTTGAAATTTTGTAAAAATGCTTCCATTGGAATTAGAAACTTGAGTTAAACACTTTTCAAAACATAAATTAGTTCAAAAACCTCATGTATATGAAGTTAAAATAATCTAAGTTCTCTCACGCATTTTTTTAAGAGAAGCATTATTCAGGAAACAAATTTGTGTCAAAAATCTAAGAACAATTATTAAAATAGAAACAAACGTAAATATTAAGGTATATTTTAGTCTTTTTTTCAGTATTTATTTTCTTACCAATTTTAATGTGGTTTAATAAACACATATGTGTGACATTCCGCATATTTCTTCTAAAAGAGACATCAGATAGTAAATTGTTTTACTTCCTTTCTGTTTTTTATAGTAAGAAGCGAGAGCAAAATGTAATGTCACTAAAATAAAACTAGGACCTCTAAAACAAATGACTTCTACTTCCATTTTTAGAAAGAAAAAATTTGTATCTCCGCTAATTAAACTCAAAAACATACCACCCATTTTTCCTACTTACCTTTCTAATTTTATTTTCATTTATTATTTTCCTGGGAACTTTTAAAAGTGTCATTCTCACCCCAAAAAGTTTATCTTTACAACACCCAATGGTAGGTATGAGACGCATACTCGGAATTTTTTTTCCTCCAATTTGAATACGAAGGTTATAGGAAACGTCGACCTTAGCCTTGAACCTGAACTCTATGAGACGGAAACAGCGCCATCCCACTTCAGTATCGTCTCCGGATGATGAATGTTTGTCCCCATACTGGATTTGCGACCTAGTTTTCAATTCTTCAAAGAATTTTCTGACTTCGTGACGGATTGTAATTGAAACCGGGTATTTATTCTCAGCGAAATATATATTCTTTCATTTACGTTGTTATGTGCATTTGTTACGGCAATCTGACTCATCAAGACGATCTGATCTTGTAGAAGGGTGTTGTTATTTTTAAAGGTTGTTCGGGGTCAGAAGCCTTTTTGTGGGCAGGATTTGACAGATAATTTAGAACAGGTATAGAAATATCGAATAATAATTAGAAATATGTTCAACAATAGTTATTTTTATCATAATTTGGTAGCTAAAATTGCTTAGTATGTTGTGTGCTAAAAAATGCATTGCGTTAATAAAAATATCATGACTCCAAAAACGATATTACTTCCTTTATTATTTAAATTGCAATGATAAATATAAAGGAGTTCGTTTTTTTCTGTTCAGCATTTGTCTTCTAGAAAATGGAGAACTTGAAAGCACATGAAATTGTAAAATGCTTTCATAATAGTAAATTTTATTTAAAAAAATGAAACAAACAAAGATAACTTTAAGTAGCATTTTAATTTTTACAAAATGGATATTTATTAAATTATAACACATAGAAACTAGCGCAATATTACTTTTATAAGGCAATAAATAAATAAAAAATAAAAACAATTAATAGATACTAAATTTTAGAGTTAAGTTTTCTGACACTGCATATTAAACAATCCAATTATGATTTTAAAAGCTAATTTGACAGGTAGAAGTTTTACATATAACATGTTATATTATTAAATCAAATGAGGAAATGAATATGTATTAGGTATTATGCATGTATATACATACACATATATATACCAAAAAGAATTTACAAATAAGAATATTATCAAAACTCTTATCCATATTCAATTAATCAATGCAAATATGTAACTGAATTTTCTTCAAAAGATTAATTTATGATTAAAAATTTCATAAACAAAGAAGTTTTTCTTCAAACTTTACTACGCAGCTCAAACACAAATAAATGCATGATGGAATATGGGCTGTGAAGAAGGTACATAATGTCTGCTGAAATACGAGAGCATTTCTTATATCAAAAATCGCAATTGAATCTGTAGGTCGACTAAACATATTTACGGCACAAGTAATTCGTTAAATGCTTGATTAAGGACACACCATGAAATAGTGATAGGACAGCACTTTTTTTAGAAAAGAATAGTGGTACAGAACAGTGCAAAGATGACCTAGTTAAATTGCTGTCTTTATTGAACAACAAGAGATGGATATTGCATGTCTGTCGTGGTAGGTGCTGGGGAGTTTTTCAGGCTTCATCCTTTGAAACGGATTAACATGGTCCACAATCTATGAATGTCAATTTGCCTGGTGGATATTAAAATGCATTATGACAACTTTACGCTATTGGGCTGTTAATTACACAAATGTTCGGTACATTTTGGGAGTTATGCTTTTCATGGAAAGTTTTCAACTTCTTGTATATATTCCAGTAATAACCCTTTTAAATATGGTTGAGTACCATCCACTTTGTTGAATATTTCTTCTTATAAGAACGCCATACAAAATAATACAAGGACCAATAAAATATATTAGTTTAATTAATGAGCTATGTTTTAACTCAAGTCATTGCGAAGCATGATTCAAAGTCGAAACAAATAACATTCCAGACTAATGCTCAATGTGATTTAACACTGAATGTAATAGAATTTAAAGCCGCTAGTATGACTGAGAGAGAAATTTTAAACCCGGAGTTAAATTTATTAAAGAAAGGCAGTTTATTGCGAATGTAGTTTTTTATAAGGAAGAATACTAATTAAATTTAAACTCTCCATGACGATTGTTTTTTTCAACTTTATAAGCTTTAGATATGTTTCTCATATGTCACCATGCATTTCTTCTTTTGCAGTATTATCAATTAGTTGGGCAAGTTTGATTAATGATTACGGTTAGGTAGAAGTAATAGCTCTCTCTCTCTCTCTAATCATTATCATGCAGTGTTCTTGAGATGTCTCAGGGATATTAATTCTTAGAACTTTTTGGATTCTCAGCTTATACTAAATGTTTTGATTGTGATCGTGTTAAAATCGCCTGAGAAAAACAAAACTTATAAGCTATATAGTTATTCAAAAATATTATACTAAAGAAAAAGAGGAAAATTACAAAAATTTGAAAAGACAAGAAACACTTTCGTATAAAAAAACAGCTTATATGGAGGAAAAATTTAGTAATCTTAAGACACTAAAAACACTAAGAGTCGAGAAAATTTTACTCGCTTTTCCTGTCCTGGAACTATTTCATGTTAAAGGTGATGGAAATCTCACAAGAGATTGATATGAGGTGCTAAAAAGATGGAGTGAATTCTTTAGAGACCTTTTGCTTGGAAGTAATCTCCTAAGGAAGGAGGCTGATCAAATTACCACTACAGACATTGAAAACGACCCAAATTCCAAAACATAATCATCAGATTCATTGTAGTTGACACATTTTGGTAAAACTATTGAATATAATATTCCCAACTTTCACCTTTTTCTTGACTTTAAGGCGGTTTATGATTGCATTTTTTATGACTGGCTGCACTTAGGATATATCTATTCAGTGCTACAAGGGGCGAATGTGATGGCATCATAGACAATGGGTACCTAGAGGTCATGCCATCTTCGCCCCGAAATTGAAGGGATAAAGTAACAGGGAGAGAGAGAGAATATTTTTTTAAAAAATAGCAGAACTATGATATCAATAAATATTTATTATGCGGTTAACCTGTTAATCGGTCATGTGTTCGTTTCATTGGTTCATGGGTGCGATTCTTTCCTTGGATTTGGATGCTTATAGAAATTATGAATCCAGTTTAAACTGTATAAATAGTTGTCGATTCCATCCATCCTTTTAGACAAAAACTGATAATAGAATGACATTCCAAAACCCGATAAATTGACAACATAAAGGTATTTTTTAACAAGAAAACCATCCCCATAGTTTAACTGACATTTCAGAATGTAGATAACATGACCTTAATTGTTGTAAAACGAAATACTTAAAAAATGCATAGGTCCAAGCCTACCTTAATTCCATACTCAGCTTATTAGAGTACCTCACTTGTATAACAATGGATATTCAAGTTCATTGTCCGTGAAATGTTTCTGTGATTAGACAAACGGTTGTGTATCTCAAAAATAAAATAATATCTCGTTTTAATTTAATATCATCCGTACCATTTCGTTTCACTATTTTCTAAGATTTAGGAAAAAACTTTCTATACAGATTATTGAAAATAATGAGAATTAAGACTTTAAAATTTGATTTGTCACTGATGCTTATAAAAGCTGAGAAACGCAATAAAAAGTAATGCAGAAACACTAAAAACCAGTAAATGTATTTAATGCACATAATCCCCGATTATATTTCCTTAATTACCCATTTGAAAGCGTATATTGTTTACTATGAATATTCAGTTACAAAATGTTCAATATAAATTAAAATTTGCTGCAGGAAAATTAAATGAATGATTGAAATTGTTTTTCGCATAATTTATTGGACTTAAGGACTTGATTAAATAATCAAATATCTCTTTTATTTATTTGGAAAAAGCAGGAAAAAATCAATATTAATAAATGATTCACGGTCACTCTTCACACATTAGGGCAATTTTGCTTAACTTACATTTTAAGAAATGGATTCGAGATCATAACGAATATCTAATGTAGGAATTGAACAGTTTAAATTATGATCTGAATATCATAATTTTACCTGTTTGGTGATAAACTTTGCCTATTTTTACCGATTTGGCCAGAAAATTTGGGATATGTTATCTCTAAAATCATTTTATCTATGTGATGGATTATGTTCAAATGTTTATATTTATGTGAATGAAAGATTTAACACAAGAGAGCTTATATGAAGGCTTTCAGTTAAGAGTAGCTAAATTGGTACTTACGTGTTACCCTGATTATTTACAGGAAAAAAATATGTCATCAAATGTTACAATTTTTAATCATTTTATCGAATTGTGAAGATAAAAAATAGAAGAGTTAAAGTATACCATCATTCAAACAAATAAATAAAAACTTTTTTTTAATTTTTATCCCAATTTCTTCATAGACATGATTGCAGAAAATATTAAAATTAATTTAAGACATACATAAGCTAAAAAGTTAATATATATATATATATATATATATATATATATATATATATATATATATATATATATATATATATATATATATATATATATATATATATATAAAGCTGACCCAGCCACGCGTTGCAGTGGCTGAGTTTTTAAAATACATTGAATCAATTTTTTACTAATTCTTGGGTTCAATCAAATTAATATTTTCTAAAAAATTTAGAATAGGTTCATTCATAGGAGATTAAAAATAAAACGTTTCACCAAAATTTAATAGTAATAGGTTAGTATCGAAATTTTGAAATTAAGCACAAATCAACATATACTTTCTGAATTTACATTTTATTCATCTTATATTAAATTATAGTTTGTAATCAGTGACTTACTTATAAAATATACTATATAAATTAAAGACATCTAAAAATAAATTGTTATAAATGAGGTAGATAACATTGACATCGAACTATTATTATTTTAATTTTAAATTATATTAAAACTAAAAATTTTTTCAGCGGCATTATACTGAAATAAAAAAATTAAAAGCATTTATCATTTGAATAAATAAATTAGATCAAAATGTTCTACTGAATAAATTAATAATTATCAAATTATAAAATAAAAATAAAAAATAATAAAAGGCTATCAAGAAATACTTACATATTTTCGAGGTGGTATGAAAATTAGTAGAGAAAAACAGTAATAAATAAAATTTTATTTTACTATTTATAATATTAAAAATATTCAAACTGAATACTGCACAATAATAACACAATACAAAGTATAATTATGAAAATGATTCACGAAAAATTGTTATAGTATCGTTATACATCATGAAAATATATGTAAATTCTATATTTAACCACGCGCTTGCGCGCGCACGATAATTTTCTCGAAGATGGTATAATCTAGAAAAATAAACACGTCGCCATCTGCCGAATACCTGTGCAACTTAGATTCTAAACCGCCATCTATTAGGAACTTACAGAACTAACCAGAAAAAATCAAAAAAAAAAAAATTAGGGTTGTACTACCCCTAACATTTAGGGGGATGAAAAATAGATGTTGGCCGATTCTTATAGATACCGGATAAGCACAAAAAATTTCATCAAAATCGGTCAAGCCGTTTCGGAGGAGTATGGCAACGAAAACTGTGACACGAGAATTTTATATATTAGATAAAACGTGAGCTTATATGAAATAGCTTAGGCGGTGTAGTCTCTGCATTGCAATATCTGGCTCTAAATAGCATTAAAATGATATTCATTGAATATTACGGTTGATTCTATAATATATCATTTCTTTTATTTTCAACAAGGCATGGCAAACATTAGTGTGCGCAGTCAATATGTTTCCCAATTCCATGCACAAAAATTTGCTTTTCAGAAAAATCCAGTCGAAATTTCTAAGTGTAACAAAATAATCAATGCCGGAATTCTAAAATCTAGAATCTTATACTTTGCCTACTTTTTCTGTTAGATATTTAATTTTAAGCAACTTTTTAATATCAGATGTCCATTTTATTGTGGGAGACACCATAAATGTGTGTTTTTGTAAGGTATTGTAATATTATGTTTAAAAAAACTTCAAAATTTTAAAAATAAGCTTTTAATCTAGTAATGCATTTTACCTTTCATATACATATATCGGTTTAATTTATAATCATAAGACTTGCACGCACACACACACAAATTCATAATACATATTGCATTCATATATATGACAGACATGATTCCGTTACTTCAATGCAAAAATAAATTTGGACTTCAGAAAAGAGTTATATAAAATGACTCATGGATTTTACTCTGTGGAAATAAAAAAAAGGAATTACTAAACACATTGATAGAAAATTTTCATGAATCCAAGTCATTAAAGGATGACACATCATAAAAATTAGTGTCATAGATTGAATTCTAATTTTTTGTCTTAAAGATAGATAAGCAACTACTATACTAAGTTGTATTTAGTGACCTCAGGACATAATTTATTAAATGAAGTGAGGAGAATTATTGTCCGGCTACGTGCAAGTTGAAATCTTTCAAGCACGGCTAAAATTGGTCTTTCTGTGCTTTTTGGACTGTGAATTTGTATTTTTTAACACGAATTCCGTGCCTACAATATTCATGGAAAAAAGGTCTCTGATGATTCTAGTTTGAGACTAATGCTATCGAGTTAAAATTTGAGAAACAAGGACAGCCAATCTTCGTAGTCTACTGTCCTCAATGACAACACTCATTACTGTTGTTGTATGATTTTCTCTATGTATCTTGAGTTAGTACTCACATATTAGAAGGCAACAATTTTTCTTATTCATATTTTCATAACATACTGTAAAATAACTTGAAAGATTGCTCAAAATTATTTTTTGATGTCCAATTATTGTAAGCCAAACAACTGAAAACAGTTGTAAAACTCATTTAATATCAACATCGTTTTGCTTTCAGAAGGAATTCTTTTAGATAATATAGCACATTCATGTTTGATAGAGGTGAAACAGAGAAACTTTCTACAACGTTTAAGAAAAAATGATGTTTATGTATATTTTTTATTTTACGTTTTTGGCATTTATCTGAATGAAAAAAGACCTTAAAATATATTTATACATTACTTTATGCTGATATAAATTTTAAGGCTTTTGTTTATTTTTTACCTGTTGTGACAATTAACTTCGTGAAATAGATGGCTTGACATTGAAAATTTGTTTGGACTTTTGGAAAATTTTGTGGGTGTCAATCCTCTTTTTGAGTGCGGGTGTTTGTAACAATTTGACCTCTCTTTTAATTGTAGATCGTAGTCGAATCAGCTATTGCATGCAAAAAATTGCCCTAGGGAGTCAAAGTATTTAAATTCTTAAGATTTGAGGTAGGAATTTTTTTGGCCTGATATTAAAACTTATGATAGTAGTCTTTACTTAGTTGAATAGATTTTGAAATGAAGACCTGTTTTTCAACTGAAATATTTAATAATTAGAATTATACCATGAAGTATATTATTTTGCCATATCTCTAGATTGAATTATTAAGAAACTGATGGATTGTACAAAATTTTACTCATATAAAAGTAACAGAGAAAGAAAAATTGACGCAAACACTGTTTTAAATAAGAGAATAAAGTAATTGCAATGCTAATATGAAAATTTTAAAAATTTATAAATTACTCTTTCTTCTTTCCTTAACTTAACACACATTTTTAATTCAGAAAATTATATTTTCATCAATGCAATGCACGAGAATAATAAAGTTTTACTGCTTTTGTATCAACATTAGCCTCCTTTTGTTTCAATTAAAGATCATAAAATCAATTTATGATCAACTGATTACTTTTTTTACATAGAATGCTTTTGATTTTTTTTCTCAAACAGATTAAATATTTAAATCTAATATCGCCCATCAGTAGCAAAGTATTTTCTGCTTGATGGGGATTGGATTTAGGCCAGCGAGCCTTCGCAAAGTTTACGACCGTGACCTTAATATTCAAGCTGGGATTCGCGTCGTTTCACCAACTCCAAAAAACATGTTTTTATCTTTTTAGAAGAGAATTTACTTTTTTTTATAAGAGTAGAATAAAAAAGGAAAGATATTGTTGATTACAAATTGGTTTAAGGGTGTGTTTCTTGATATACCAAATGTTCTTTTTAATTTAGCATTTTTGTTTTAAAATGTCTTTACTTTTTAAAAAAATTCACAATGATACACTTGTTGCATTGAAATATTTTCTCAATGAGTAATATTATCTTGAAATGCTTTTCACTATCGTAAACAGAGAGTGAGGAAACAGACCTGAAATTAAATATGGACTTCATTCTAGTGATCAAAAGAATTACTTCCAAGATTATTTTATATGAGAATTTTAATTGTTGATTAGAAATCTGAAGATTCAGCAGAATAAAGAAATTTTTCACAGACTCACGCACGCGCACGCAATCACACTCACACTCACAGGATATTTCATACCACCATTTACAAAATCGTTATTTCTGTGTACAGAATGGGAGAGTCTGTATTGCCTCCCCGTCTACACATATACATACACAAGGACTACTATTTTATTTGATTTGACTTAAAGTCTCTTAGATGAAGTGAATATCTGGAAAGTGCATAACGTTAAAAGCGTTATGCACTTTCTTGGCTTAATATATGACATATATATCTATATATATATAAATTTCGTGTCACGATGTATGTTCGCGATTAACTCCGAAACTACTGAACGGATTTTGATAAAATTTTGTAACCATTTATAATATGGTCCAACTTAAAAGATAGAATAGTTTTTATCTCTTAATTATTGATCTCAATATTTATTATACGACATTAGTGTTTATTTATTGGTTAGTTCTGTAAATTCCTAATAGATGGCTATTTAGCATCTAAATTTCACAGGTATTCAGTAGATGGCGACGTGTTTATTTTTCTAGATTATACCATCTTCGAAAATTAGCGTGTGCGAGCAAGCGCGTGGTTGAACATATATTTTCATGATGTATAATCAAACTATTTACATATATTTTCATGATGTATAATCAAACTATAACAATTTTTCGTGAATCGTTTTCATAATTATACTTTGTATTGTAATATTGTTGTGCAGTGTTCAGTATGAATACTTTTAATATTATAAATAGTAAAATAAAATTTTATTTATTACTGTTTTTCTCTACTAATTTTCATACCACATTGAAAACATGTAAGTATTTCTTGATAGCCTTTTATTTTTTTTATTTTTATTTTATAATTTGATCATTATTAATTTATTCAGCCGTACATTTTGATCTAATTTATTTATTCAAATGATAAATTCTTTTAATTTTTTTTATTTCAGTATAATGCCGCGGAAAAATCTAACCTTAACAATCAGTCACTGATTACAAACTATAATTTAATATAAGATGAATAAAATGTAAATTCAGAAAGTATATTGCCGCATAGAGAAAGCTTACCACCGACCTCAGTGGCCGAGTGGTCAAAGCACGCGATCCAAACCCAGAGGTTGCGGGTTTGATACTAGCCACGGCTGTTGTATCCAACGTATGGATTTTTTGTTTGTTTCCTTAATTATTGTTTCCTTATGTTCTCCAACATTCTAGACCTTTCTTTGTTATGTTAATTAGTTGTTTCTAGAATATTCTATTACTGTATAAAAGCTTATACCCTCTAGTCGTGGGCAACTTCTCGACCTTGTAAAGCTGCAAGTCGCTACTTTCCTTCAATAAACTTGTTTGTTTAAGACCAACGTTGTGTTCACTTAAATCTTCGTGACAAATTTGGTGGAGGTGCCGGGTACCGATTTCACCATTGTGGATAATTCTGAAAGTATTCGAAGAAATACGATTTTTATGATTCAAGGTATCAATGCTATCGACAAGTTTTTTCAAATCTCTAAGACAAATAACTTACTTTTAACTGAATGGAGTTAACAAATACTTCATATAGAGAATTTATTTTTGTTTATATTCTCGCAATCAATATTTGAGTTTTAAAACACGGCTTTAAACCTCAATATTGCAAAATGGAACAGAAATCTTGAAGGAAGTACAAGATACAAAATTTTGGATCAGAAATGTGAAATCATGCTCAGGTTTCTTTACATCTATGTTTGATTAAATACTTAATAACATTTTATTGCGCAAAATACCCTTATTTATTATAAAAAAGTATTTTCCAGCATTAGTACTAAAATTATGTAGATCAGGTTAATTAGTAATGTTATTCTAAATGTTAATATATGATTGCTTATTAAAGTAACATTGTGATCAAGTCTAATGTAATAATTATTATAAAAAAATTTACTGTTACTTTCTTAAAAATCACACACTTTTTCAAAACTTATTTCCGTCAACTTCTATTACTAGAAAAAAAGTAGTAAATTTATAAAAATATCAAAAATATGTTTGATTGAATAGAATATTATTTTCTATCCATTAGTGTGTCTGATTTACAAAAAGCGTTTTATACATTAAAGACATAATAACATTAGCTATTTTTCTCTTTATATATACAGAATGCTTTACTTTTGAAGCATTAGGAAGATCTATTGATCAGAATAATTTGACTAGACATAATGCATTTAGGTTAACTAAACATATTGTAATTACTAGATGTAATGTAATTATACATGAAGATACATAAAGTAATTGTAATTCGCTTAGTTAAATGAAAAATTATTGTAAATCATACCAATATATAGAATTTACAAATTATGATATCATAATTAAGGGGCATAAATATACACCATCTACTGAAGTTATTTTAAAAACGCGAAGTAAGAGTTCATCTTTTTTGTCTGCAACTTAAAAGTTCATCATAAATCTGTCTGAAGTATCGAGTTGTGCTTGTGAAGTTTTTTAGAAGAAAAGTAATATTACTTCAATTGAGACTTGAAAATATTCTATACATTGATAGATATCAGAAGATATAACCATAAACGCATGAAGTTGGAACACATCGATAAGCTCTATTTTAATATTCACGAAAATCACCCACGACATCATAACATATCTCTACAAAAAGGACACAAGTGGCCCATAACATCATTTTATAGAGTAAATAATATGTATTTCTCAACGTTAAACCATTGCAAAAAAGATTTTTTCTAGCATTAACACTCACAGACCAGAGGTTTAATTCCAGATTATAGCTCAGCTCTATCAAAGGTCTGAAGAAAATGGTTTTTAAATTTAAAAGTGAAAATAAAACTAGACTTAGAAAAAGAAACAAGGCATTATATAACAAAATTTATATCCAATATTTAGAAAATTTTTTAAAAAAAATTATAAAAGAATGTGCAATATTATCATTTAAAACTATGTACATTTAAAAGTTAATATTTTCTTTGACCTGTTAATGTGTCAAAAATCTTCTCTTAATTATATATTACATAGGTAGGAAATATAAAAAAATAGACTGATTAAGCTCATTGATAAATATTCTGACAATATTTGAAACGTAAGAGTAGGAGCAACAGAGAATAAATTGTCTTAGAAATGATTCATTCTTCATTTTAAAAGGGATGATGAATACTGAATTTAATATACTGACTTTTTATGAAAAACCATTTAAAGAATTCATACTACTTAAAATGTAATGAAATGGTAATTATTCACCATAAGATTTATTAATCATTAGAAGTATTCTAATAACTTCAAAATATAAGAAATGCATCCTAAAACAATAATTTTAACATTCCCTTGGAGTTGAATTTCTTATATTCTTTTATGAAACGCTCTTGACTTTCATGAGTTATATAATTAGATTACTTAAAGTTTATTGAAAATGTAAAATATACAATACAAAATAAGTACAGAATAGAAAATTTACACAGAATCAATGGGCGTGTTCCTTCAAATAATGAAGTCCATGAGTTTTTCTGGATAAGTAATTAATAAACAATAACTAGACAGAAAGAGAAAGTTTAAAGGAAATTTTCTTTTCAGTCAAATATTAATTGCTAGGTTTACTAAGCGAATAGTCTGTTCCATCGGCTAATACAAAATTAATTATTGTAATTTTTTGTGAAATTTATGCTGAGTTTTTAAAATAAAACACGTAAGAATTTAGAACTTGATTAGATACAGAATTAAGATTTTAACTGCAAAATAATAAAATCATTATTCAGTGATTTTCAAAGCACATTATTGTGACTATTATTTTTACGATTTGAATCAACCACCTCGATTTCTGTAAAAAAATTTTGAAAGCACAAGCACATCACAAGGCAAAAATAAATCTGAGTTAAAAACTTGAAAGGAATGCAATTAAAAATATTAAAACATTAATTTTTGAAGCTTTAATGTCAATAAATTACTTGGGAAAGGAGTTAATTGAGTATATAAAATCTTATTTTCCAGGTATATTGTAAACATGAATGTATCCAAATACATTTGAGACAAATAAACACCCACACATACATTATATATAGGTGACCCTGAATGTATTAGAAAGATTTTTAATCCTTCAATCCCTGTTCCTAATATTTTCTCATTGAGATTCTGAGTTACTCTGAGTTTACTTCCTTAGAATTCGAGATCTTTTTTAATAATTAATGAAACAGGGAGATTAGTTGAATGGTATTTCACTTCTTAGGAAATACATGTTAAAAGGAAATGGATTGAGGTGTCAAAATGTTTCTCTTTTGAATATTATTTACTCAGTGCCACCATTAAATGAAATGAAATTAGATAATAAGAGAAGTAACATATAATATTTTTTATCTGCAAAATATAACCTAATACTAATTCATGATGAAGTAAGCTTATAAACAAATCCAAAAATTTAACTATATTCTTTTTATTACAATAACAAACATAGCTATTATGAAGCAGTTATTTTATAAAATTGTCATTAATATTCATTATGTGTATAGTTATTAATAATTAAACATAGTTATTATGTAGTCATTTGCTTAGATTAGAAACAATGAGAAAAATATTTTATCACAACGACAAATTAAGTAGTCATATAAACTAATGATAAAATATGAGAAAACCAAATTGGAATATGCAAAAAATTAAAAATGAATTAATTTGTCTGCAATCATTCTTTTCAAATAAATCCTAAATAAATGCGTGAACGACTGTACTTCAATGCTTTGTAAGTGTCGGATATTCACTAAATTACTCATATTTCCATGTTACGTATTTGAGAGATTTAAGAGTCAATTTTGTAATTTCGATGATAGACACTCATTGATCACATTTCGAAAAATGAGATAAATTTTATGTTTGGATTGTTTTTGACGTTCATCCTTTGAAATTTTTTTCATTTTTTATTTCTATTTGGTAATACTTAAATGTAACGTGTGTGTAATAGAAATGCATTTTTTATATTAATTATAACTTGCTATTTATTATAGCAATATTTTATGCGAGGAACTACTTTATGTTAACGCGTTTCTCGTAAACTATTATCTTGATTTCATTTCGTCCGTTAAGGATAACTGGAACCAGCTTAAAAATATATGAAAATTTACTCAGCAAGCATGATCAACTCATGTCTGAAAAATACAAGTATGCTGCTCTTAACGACACAAATCCTTAAACACAAATAAAGTAATCAAAGAAAGAAAATGTAAAACGATATTAGTGATTAATGAAAAGCAAATTTTAACTTTAGCTGTAAAATCCTTAGAAATTCTCAACAATGTTTTTTAAACTCTAACATACTATTTAATGAATATTTCTTTAAAAGTGTTTTAATATAAGATGTTACATAATTTTTCAAAAATTTTATTGTTTAAATAATAGTTTATGATTAATTACTATAATTTTTAATTTCCAATTTTTTAAATTAATATATTGAAAAAGTCTTTAAAATGTTTCAATTGAATCGTTTAAAATCACAATTAACCGAAATGAAAATTATTTCAGTGCTGCCATCTAGAGTGTTAAATTCATAACATTTAAATAACTAGGAGTTTTTAATAACATTAAAATAAAAATTTTTATTAAAAATTAAAGTTAATCGAATCAAAACTATTCCAAATTAAAGAAAAAAATTTTATATTATTCATACTTAAAATTTTTAGTATTTAAATATTTAAATGCTTTGAAATAAATTAAGTTGGTCTGTTTCCAAAGAATATACCTCTGTACATTAATATTTCTTTTTTGCTTGAATTATTTTCATTAGTATTTGAGAGTGTTATAAGAGAAATTCCCATCAAATAAAAGTGTAAAATTTATTTTTGTCTCTTGTTGAAAATATTGATTTAAATTAATGGTATAGAGCAGTGTTTCTCAACTGGATTTACGCAAGGACCGATAAAATATTTCGGTATGTTCTCTCGGACCGGTAAGTTTAATAATTCGACCCATCAGTATAATTTTTTCATAAATAAATCTTTAAGACAAAAATAAGTTTTAAAGAACAATTAGAGAATAAAAATAACTTTAGAAATTATTACGATAGATGTTCAGCGTTCAAGTTATTATTAAACCATCACGAGAAGGCGGGTGAGATCTGTGTCCGGTGGAAGGGTTCATTCTTTCAGAGGTTTGAACAGTAAAACGATCACGCCGTTTAGGGTTAAAACAAATTCTTCACCCGTTCTTCTCTTGGCGAAGAACACGATTTTCTCCTCCTCATTCTCTGCTTTCTACTTAGCCTAGAAGGTTATATTATCAGCGCTCTTGATTTTTAGTATTTTTGATTGATTTAAAACTGTTCTTTTCAGAACAACACATAATGTCTCTAAAAGGGAAAACATTGCGTTCTAAAGAACGTAACATCGTTAATAACGTGCGCATATTTTTTGAAAATGAAGCAAAGTCTACTTCGCTTTCGATACCAATTCAGAAAGCACAGGAACGTACTGCGGCTGCTACTGGCGTTTCTCTTAGAACTGTCCAAAGAATTAAAAAGGAATCCACAACTGATAGCAGGCTTTCAACTCCAGGGAAACAGCGTAGTCGGCCTGCAGAACGGAATGTAGTTTTGGACAATTTTGATTTATGTGTCATTCGAAATACAGTAAATGAATTTTATGCATCTAATAAAGTTCCATCCATTTCATTATTATTGCCAGTGTTGAAAGAAAAGATTAATTTTTCTTGGAAAAGGGAATCTTTAAGGAAAGTCCTGCATCAAATTGGATTTCGTTGGAAACGATGCCAAAATAAAAGAAAACTACTGATTGAACGGCCAGACATAATTTCGTGGAGATGCCGGTACTTGAGAGAAATAAAAAAATATCGAGAAATCCAAAAAAGCATTATTTATGTGGATGAAACTTGGATTGACAGCAACCTTTCCTTCTCAAAATGCTGGCAAGATGAAAAACTTGGTGCTTTCGTAAAAGATGGTGCTGGAAATCGGTTAATTGTTGTGCATGCTGGATCGAAAGATGGATTTGTGCCAAATGCAGAATTAGTATTTAAAGCAGGCTGTGCAACAGGTGATTATCATGGGCAAATGAATTACGAAAATTTTGAAAAGTGGATACGAGAAAAATTGCTACCTAATATCCCTTGTAATTCCATCATAATAATGGATAATGCATCGTACCATACGAAGATTTTGAATCCAGTACCAACGAAATATTCAACGAAAGCTAAAATGTGTAAATATTTGGATGACAAAAATATACAGTATGACAGCACTATGAGAAAGCCTGAACTGTTTCAATTAATTAAAATGAATGCTCCACTTAGCAAAAAATATCACATTGACGAACTTTTAAAAGCAGAAGGTCATTCCGTTCTAAGATTGCCTCCTTATCATTGTGACTTAAATCCTATTGAGTTAGCTTGGGCAGCAGTAAAGCGCCATGTTCGCGAAAGAAACGTCGAAGCTGATCTCAGTTTGAAAACAATGAAGGAGTTGACGTCAAATGCAATTAAAAATATCTCTGGGGAAACCTGGCAAAAATACTGCTGTCATGTAGAAAAAATCGAAGGAGAATATTGGAAAATTGATGGACTTGTGGAGACTACAATTGAAACATTGAATTTCGATATAGGATCCGAATCAGAAACTGATACTGCTTCTGAAACTGGTACAATTGATTGGGATTCGGATACTTCTATGGATACTTATTAATAAAATAATAACTATAAGAACTGAAATTTTAAAATAATAAATACAGATCAGCTTTGGAAGTTCTCAAAATTATGTAGATTTTTTATAAGAAGGTTGACTCAGCCAAACAGATAGCATTCTGCGAAATGAGGAGTTTGGTTCTGAAATTAGTGGGTTCAAATCTGAATGAACCAAACGGAGTGACTGTGTAAGGTTTTCAGGGTTTTCCTTGCACGTTAACGAGAATTCGGGTCACTTTTCATTAGAAAGACCTCCCTGAAGGCATTTTCTCTTCTTCGGCAACTACAAAAACTATATTTCCCTTATATTAACATATAATATTTATGCGAAATCTGTATAAATTTTATTTTTAAAAATTTTGAAAAATTCTTTGTTATCCATTTTTTTATTTGATATTATACACAAAAATGTTTTAATAAAACAGGTTATACAATCAAAATTGTTAAAAACTATTTAAATGATAGATTTTACTGAACAAAATATAAATATTTTATATTCCCTCAAATTATTTTAAATGATTCCATTGGTGCACAATATATTCCATACTATAAACCTATATGAATTAAAATTAATTCTAAAACATTTTAAAATATTAGTATGTCGTAATATGATGAAATATGTATCTTGAATAAAAAAGGCTGTAAAACGTTAATTTATTACTTACGGAGTTTCTTTTTAGCCTAAAATGTTTCTTATGTAAAAAGTGTCTTCATCTAAATTAACTTAACAACAAGCATATTCTAGAAAATCTCCCCCTTTCCTATTTTCTCAAAAATTATTGCGATAATACAATAAAAATATACAAATTTTGGACATAAAAATTATCTATCGTTCGGTGTTAACTTATTGGCCTTAAAAACAGGTTTTGTTCCTGTTCTTGTGAAATAAATAAATTCTAAAATCTACCTAATAATGAAATTTTCATGGCAAAATAAAAATATTTTCATTCTAAATGTTTTTCTATCATAGCTTAATATATGTATTTATATATTTCAATTCTCGTATTTGAATTCTTCGAAAAAGCATAACACATACATATTTTATTTTCATTCTACATCAGAAAGTGCTAATTAGCCAAATAAGGTAACCTAGATTGAGGCGCTTTCTCCTCGTTTTCTCCTCCGCTCGCTAAATTGTTGAAGTAGACTTCTCTGATAACACGTGACTCTTACGTCACACCCGCCATCTCCTGGCGGTCGCACTTTATCAGCGATACTCAAGGCAGACAGGAGCACACTAACTGCAGTACTAAGTGTACAGCAATTTATGAAATACGATTAGGTACATAATTGCCATTTGTTATATTTTCGTCATTGATCATATTATTTTCTAATTTAGCTAGTAATTGTTATTGTAAGGTAGATGCTATATTAATTTCGTGGACCGGGTATGGTCCACGAACCGGCGGTTGAGAAACACTGGTATAGAGCAACATAGATAATTTATTTGAAATCTAAAGCAGTGAATTCTGTTAAAGATAAAAAATAATTATCAACAATATGAAATACCATTTATTATTTAATAAGTAGGATAGACATTTTAATTGACATATGTTTTGAAAAATCCTTAAAATTATTATTCCTAACTTTATTAATTACTTTTCACTCTATGTCTAAAATGGGACAGTACTTATGTTTGTTCTCTAAGACTGAACAGAAAGGGGGACAATGTTAAGTTAACCACTTTGTTAAAATACTTAAACTGACACTTATAAAATAATTTACATTTTTATGAATACAAGGAAGTACTCTATCATAATATAGAGTTAAAATATAAATAATTATAAATGAGCTAAAATGAATTTATTACCTCATTTATAATTATATGTTTTATTTTGTATGTTATCTCTTTATGGTACCTTGTCCCAAAATTCCATTATATTTCAAACTCACCTAGAAAT
This sequence comes from Latrodectus hesperus, assembly GCA_037975125.1. Taxonomy (NCBI): domain Eukaryota; kingdom Metazoa; phylum Arthropoda; class Arachnida; order Araneae; family Theridiidae; genus Latrodectus; species Latrodectus hesperus. Next base: position 25,718,086 of record CM075855.1, on the reverse strand, counting down.
CATTGCTTTATGTTAATAAGTCTATACGTAAAATAGTTATGTTGTTGTTATATAATTACCATCATGGCCATGTAATTTAGTAGTAGGAAGATCCCCCAAGACTTAGCCGGCCACCATTACTTTACATGGAAGACATTATGACTATGATATACTTGCTGTAAATGTTCAGCTTATAAAGGTGCCTTCTGATTGCAGTCACTGACACTGGAGAATCCATATTTTGATTGAGCTCTCGGTTAGTTTTGCTCTTGAGCTATTCACTTTTGAGACAATACAGTGCATTACAATGTCCGTCGATGTCTTTCAATTCAATATTTTGCCTTGCCGCATTTGTCTTGATACACGATGCGTATGCTAACAAATCTTTTGATATCGTACCTCTATAAACGCTATATATTATATATATTGGGGTTTTCAGTCACACTAATTCCAGCTAGACGGGCTCCTAAAATTTGGCCACTTTGAATATCTAAAATATCCGACAATTTAAGCTGTGGAAAAAAATCCAAGACTCATAGAATTTAACAAATCTACTACATACTACTAAAATATATGTTTTTCTTATAAAAACAGGCAGTTATTATTATATTTTTATTCTTACAAAGCGCATTGCAAAATCTCACTTTTATTAACAAATATTCCCATCAGATTTTGAAGATCTGTTACTTTCTTCCTTGTGTGGGGTTCTTTTAGGCAGTATTGGATGTATGAAATTTCCTCAGTATTAACTTTTTTAACTGAAATTGATATTATATATGAGAGAAGTGAAATAAGTAGTGGGTGGGTGTAGGTTGCAAATGTAATAGTTGGTTATGGATTTGCCAATTTTATGCAAGTATTGTGAAAAGACACCATGCTCTTTGATGAAATAGTTCATATAACTATTGAAAAAATAAACATGTAGATCCATGGATATCGTAACATATAGGTCAAACGGACAGATATATAAGAATAGAGGTCTGCTTTGTATTGAATTAGGCCATTGTAATTGCCACTTATTTTGGATGAAAATTCGAATTTGTTTTCTAAGGTAGAATTTTGTAAATGGTACATTTACTACTTTGGTTTATGATGAAGTTAGTGCTGTCTTAGCAAATAGGTATTAGCTTATTCAAGACATTTTATACTGCTGGGGCTTCTAAGCCAGTTGAGATGGAAAAGTTTTGGGTCTTTCAAAATTAATCTTTGAAAATCTTTTATACGCTGTCTTGTAGAGATTGTATTAGCTAGGAGTGTTGTTTGCGAATCTGACCAGATGTTATATGTGGTAATGCTCTTGATGATATTTGAAATCTTGGAGAATAGCTATCATCTCAGCTTAGAATATTGAATTATTTTTATAAAGTTAGTTTTGACATTCTGTTATTCGTTAATTAACTTGCAGCAGAATAAACATACAATATTGTGAATAAACATTTAATCTGATTACATTCGATATCTTAATATGGGTCTTGCACTTAGTGTGGTTGTATGAGCAACTATGAGGTACACGCCCTTATACTTTTAGTTCAAATCGACGTTAACTTGAGAGGGATTAGGTAAATTTTTGATATCATAAGGACTGTAGCTGTGAACTATCTTTAAAGCATGCGAAAACAATCATTTAACCAAATAATACAATAGTATATGTGCTGTATATCGTGATCTAACTTTCCTTGTAGCAAGGTGTATTTGACTGTTTCCCTACATATATCTTTAGACTTCTCATTAGTTAAAACATATGTTCATAAATTGCTGATAGACAGACTCTCCACCGCTTTCCAGTTACTACGGTTGATGAAGAATAACATAGGATTGAAGTAACATTGAATTGCTCATTTTTATTATCCAATCCCAGTTCGACTCCATGTCAAACCGAGTAAGCTTGTATTAACTGTCAAGGGTGGAAACTTCCTACAAGTGATGTGCTCTTGTAAACTTAAAACTGCAGCAAATTTAATCATTCTGCATTCGTACCATATTGTTAAAAAATATTTTACTTACTTTTCTTCATGGTGTTTTAATTTTAATAACTAACAGTATATATGTTAAATATGCACAAGAGAATATGCATGCACATGTAGAATATAGATCATGTAGAATAGGTTACGTATTTGTGTGGAATCTCTTTGGATGAATAAGTTTCTATTATTTTCTTCAAAAAACAGTGAATTTTCTTATATGTAAAAATATTTGTTCTGTACACTAGCTTTCTTTTTGATAAACAGCAATAGATAAAGTTAAAAGAATAGGTAATATTTTCTCTTTATGGAATAAAAATTCTGACCATTTACAAATCATAATGTGCAATATTTTTCTTTATTAACAGACCATCATGGATGAAATCAGCACGATTTTTTAACTGAATCACAACGAATATATTTGGGATATATTTAAAAATATAAAGCTACTAGCAAATTTTGACTATAGGAGACTTGTTCACTCAACTATTTTAAAAGAGCGATATCTTTCCTTCTCTAATGAACTGATTAATAACATTCGTAGCATTGTGCATATTGTATAGCTTCTGTGGGGAAAATCACAATTCAAAACTCTCTTCATAAGATAAATTGACACAGCCCTTTATTAATTTTAAAAATGTTCCAGCCTTTAATGTTTCTTAATAATATGTAATAATTCTTTTTTAACCATACTTTGTATTTTTTATGTGTTGCTTATTCGGTTTCAATTTTCTAATATTTTATTTTTAAACAAGTTAACATAGTCACAATTTTTCTTAATTTTTAAAAATGTATTTAAATTAATTATGTTAATATTAAATTAACGTGTGTATAAGTCACTTTAATTAAAAAATACCTATTTACTATCTAAATTTGCAAATTTCCGCTAAGTTTTTTTAATGATCTATTTTGATTTAATTACCAACTATCTTCTAGTTATCTGTTTTTCTGCACTGGCTGACTTTTACAACACAGTTTAATATCACTAGTTTTCATTTTTGATTTAATTATAGCTATTTTTCATGATACTCTACAATAACTGTTAACTGACTCCATTTTATTTTTCTTTATAGTTTTTTTTAATTCCTATTTTTATAGCCATGATATGTCAGCTTAATTTTGAAGCTTATAATTATGAAATACCGGACTCATCCTGTCCTACTGATGGGACAGAGTTCTAAAAAGCACAAGGCCATAGGATCGATCCCAGCACAAGCAGAGGAGGGATATTGCGTTGTTGACTTGTGCATGTACGCCTGTCGAGATGCGTGCTTGGAAATTTTCTGGGTTTCCTCTCTTGCAACAAGAACGCAAGCCATTAAATATAAAAGTCTTTCTGGAAGGCAATTTATGCAGTGGATATTGAATATCTCTTACAACGGCCCTCGACTATTAGGATGTCTAGTACGCGATGTCAAATATGAGATTTATAACAATTTTCATTTTAACTGATTTCTAGAACAAAAAAATATGCCATTGTTAGTTTCCCACACGCAATGAATCAATAATAAAAGTACATTTTAAAACTGAGATTTAAATTAATTCATATGTATACTCTTTTATTTGTATTTTTTAGGTTTATTTTCTAAATTTTGTGTTAAATTATTTTTCGAAAGTCTTCATTAATGACTGTCCACAAGTTCTCCTTCTTCGATATTTTACAATTCTAAGTAATTGAAAATGAATTCTATATTTTTATCATAAATGAATAATTAATAAGAAATTAATTGTATGTCAGTTTACGTTGCGCATTATGTTGATTACAAAAAATATTTTTACATTTGACATAGTAAAAAGAAAAACATACATAAAGGAAAAAGGTGCACTCAGGAAATTTTTTAGAAACTTAATTTGCTTGCAAGAGATGTCTGTAAAGAGTGCATTTAATTCTTTTGAAATGTTTACTTTGAGCATGTTCAAATAACTCTTTGTTTACCTTTTGTTACTTTTATCTTAAATTCTTATTGACTCGGCAAAAAAAGTAAAGAGCATCTAGTTTATTTCTCTCAAAATTAATTACCCGTACTTGCCATTTCAGATTTATACTTTTAATAAGAGTTTTTGCAATCGCTGCTCTGACCAAAAATGTTTTGTTTAGGTAAATCCTTTCAAATTTCATGGGTCGATACTAAGTTCCATAGATTTTCATTCAGCTCAGCAGTCATTTTGCTATATCGTCTTCCTTATGGTGGTCACAATCTTCCTAAATAAGCGTCTGCCTCTGGCCATGGGTTAGGCTTTTCTTCCAAAGTTATGTCTCGCAGATATTGTTTAACAATGATCATTGTATACTGTCATGACCTTCGACACTCGACTTTTGATATCTCCAATAGATGTGTCACTGTGGTTAGGGATGGGGTGAACCGACCATGTAGAAACCCACTATCTGCCCCTTTTAGTTTCATCTGAAAGGAAATTAAACAAAAAATGGTGCATAATATATTCTCATTTGTCGGTCAGAAAGCTTCAAGCGCATTGCTCTTGTTATTTCTTCTTTAGTAGATCAAGAAAATTGCTCATTGGTGTGAGCTTGGTCATTCAATATTTCTTGACTTTTGGGTAGCTTAAGACAATGAGCTTGGACAAAATTTCTTAACTTCTGGATAATGGCGATGATCTACTCTTTGAAAAGCCTGACTTTGGTCCTGACTTTTGCCTTGAATTACTCGATTTCCTCGAATAAGTTCGAATTTCCCTGCAATGGTGTGATTTCAGAAGCAGCTGCTTTTCTTAAAACCGATGCTGTGCTGATTGGGCAGCGTTGACTCTTAACTGGGAAGTGTGCGCAACTAGTGAATTCCGTCGTATGTTTCTTTCCACAGTTTTCACAGTTCGGCGGTTCCGTCTTCGGTTTCTTACACGCATACCTAAAATGATTCCTGATGCACACTTCAGCATGGAAGATTACGCTTGCTGAATCAACGTTTCAGAATTCCTATGTGCAATTCTGAAACGCTGACAACGATAGCAATAAGTAACGGGCATTGCTTTTACATTTTTCAACTTTTCTGTTAGACAATGCATTCACACACAGCTTTGAGATTAAAAGCAATAATGTAGAATAAAAACTGTTAATAACGTGTTAAAATTAGTCTTATACTACTACGTATGGAAATATCTGTTTTCAGCTTGGCTTTGCGATTATTTTGGACAACCCCTGTATACGCAATGTGAATAAAGATAATTTTTAATATAGATATTTATTCAATAAAATTCATTGGAAAAAGCGTATAATAATCAGAAATATTAACCAAAAAAGCATTTTGTTTCTTGAGATAAGTAATTTTTCTAAAAGAAAGAATATAGGTGATTCAAATGAGTACTGAGCAATGAAATAGAAAATATGTTAAATCAGTCATGTTTTTAAAATTTTAATATTCAAAAAGTCAGAGGTGGAATTTAATGTTAATAAAATGCTTTGATGGATTGAATAAGGATACTAAAATTGAAATGGCAGGAAATGGGATTAGAAAACATTTATAAATTTTTAATGATTTTATTTATAGTTTTATAACATAGTAAGCGATGGAATGAGAACTCAAAATGCAACACCGGCTTACAATATTTGCCACAATCACATACAATATATTATTTCTTTTGACAACAAATTCATTGTATGCGAAAGGTATTTTCATGTGATTCTTTTAGCTCAGGAACAATTAAAGAATGACACATCTTTTCACTGGTCGCTTCTCATAGAGATTCTCATTGGATTCCAAAAGCTTCTCTGTACTTTCATCTTTTCGACGCATATAGTGCTTCTTAAACAGCGTATCTTTCGTGTTTCGAAGAATATTCGACGATTTCTTAGGCATTTTTTCTTCAACTCTATCATCGTCATCCTTACTTGGAGTAATCAACATCTCTTGCGACATATTTTCTGAAAATGAAATTTAAAAGACGTTGCAGTTAATGGACTACAATTGTTAACTCTTTGATGCTAATGTCATGAATTATAATTATTTTTAAAAATGAAACTTTTTATGATAAGATATTTGAATGAGAAAGCTAAACGTATGAAGTTATGATGTGTGGCCTTATAATATTTTACTCCTGCTGTCAATTATAAGTAGTTTAGATTGAATCAAATGTTTCATAAACATTTATTTATTTAAAAATATTTGGTCGAAAACACACAATTAAAAATTATTAATGAAATTATATTTTATTTTATACTTTCATAATGCTTGTATTGTAGAATACATTGAATTATATTAATAGTAAAATGCTTTGAATACTCGAAAATATTATGAAAATAGATTTTCTGAAGTGAAATAAACAGAATATAACTAAAATAATTATCAATTACATAAAAAAGCTATTATTTTTTTTCTATCTCAAGATAAAAGAAGTTTACTTACACACAGTATAATGCGATTTTGCACCTCCCTAATAAATAAATAAAATAAAATTATGAAAATTGCTAAAAAATATACACATAATCATTATTATGTAAATATATTTACAAATATTAAATTCAGCATAAAAATTCAGTATAAAATACAATATTTTCCATGAGATTAGTGTTTCTTTATTAATATAGAATAGATGATAACACACCTTTTTATTTTCCCAATTCTAATTTCAAATTTTAAACCCCTCCCGCGATTTCAGAGGGCAATCAGTTTCATCACAGACTACGGGTCAAGTGAAAATCGCGGGCTCGAAGAATTTTTTCCCTATATTTCAATACTAATCCCGATATTACCCCGTTCAGGTAAAAAATAATTTTCGTTGCTTGATGGCATTAGAGAGTTCAGGAGTTTATTCTTTCTAGTTTAATCCCCCCAACAAATATTTGTGATTTAATTTTTTTTTTTTTTTGCACGATAAGCATTTATGAAAGATATGGATTTGCCGAGTGTCAGCTGCGTTACATGAGAGAATTTCTGTAACATTTTTCGAGACAAAATGTTTGAAAATTATATTCATATGAAAATACAAATATCATATGAAGTTTTTGTACTTATAAACCATGCCCACTGAAAAAGCGGGCGCCATATTATGTATTTTTTAAAAACGCGCGTAAAAGCTATTAAAATTCTTATGTTATTTTAAAACAACTGATGCAGATGTGAGTTGTAACATATGTAGATATAGAATATGTAAAAGAATCACTCCGTATTTCAGAACCGGAAAGTTCAAAAATTGAGCCATACAAGGAGAACATAAACCATATTCTTAAACTAGAAATTGAATTTTTGCATATCTGATATTTTTTTTCGTATATACCATATATTTAATAAAATATATCAGATATATTGTGTGTGTTTTAATAAACTATATTCTTTCTTTAACAAATTATAATTATCTTTTAATAAATTATATAATAAAAGAATAATATTACATTCTTTTATTGTATAAACAAAAGAATATATTCTTTTAATGTATAAATAAAAGAATATATGTAAGAATTAAATGCAAAAAAATTTAATATGAGAATATAATATAAAATTTTATGTTCTTTAAATTCTCTTTTAAATTCTTGAGATTTTAGTCATCTTATTTGAAAAATACTGACATATAAACCTTTTATATATATATATATATATATATATATATATATATATATATATATATATATATATATATATATATATATATATATATATATATATATATATATATATATATATATATATATATATATATATATACATATACATATATACATATATATATATATATATATATATATATATATATATATATATATATATATATATATATATATATATATATATATATATATATATATATATATATATATATATATATATATATATAGAATAGTAATAATACATAAGCTTAAATATTGTCAAAATGTAATGTATTTTTTCTGTAAAAAATGTGTTTTATAAATGGAACATAAAATTTATTGCTTTATTTAAAATATATCAATGAAATTTACTAATAAGAACACACAAAAACTCGTATTAAGTGCATTATCAATAAATTATGCATTTTTCAAATGTTTGGAAGTTTTATAATTTTTATATTATTATTTTGTTTATATAACAGAAACATTATATTCAATTGGTACTATTTTTAAGTGTAAAATGAATTTACAAACTACACATAACATCACACTTTAATGCATTATTTTGCATTTCATAATTAATAATTACATTCGTGCATCAACTCAATCAAAAGTGTTTATTAAATTAAAATTATTATATAAGCAATAGAACTTCATTTGTATCTTAATAAAGCATATAGTTTTAACATATTCCTTTACATTTATTATCATAAATATTTCTTACTGGAAAAAATTGCAGGCAAAATAAATTTGTATACCTAAATCATTTATTACTTTTGTTTAAAATTTCATTATAAATTGGAAAAAAAATTATAAATTACTATTATAAATGAAAAATTATATACAATTTTTTATTATTAAACAGTATATAATAAGGAAATATAAAAAAGCAAAGAAATATTTTTTATAACATTAGTTAGACAAAAAGCACAAGTCAAATTATAAAACGATGGTAGAAATTAATATATTTTTATTATTCTATGTAATGAAAATGCATATTTTTCTGAAAGTGAATTAAATCATACATAATGAAAGACATAATTAAATGAAAAAAAATTTTTAATTTTCAGATGGTTAAAATGCGCATCACCTATAAAAATTTCCTTAATTTTTTAATTTTAAAATATATTTACTACTGATAGCAGGGTTCATATAGTTTTCAAACAATCAAATACCAAGGGTTTTAAGGAGTTTTCCAGGATTCAAGTCAAAAAATTTCCAAGAAGTATTAACATTCATTTTAAATATTTCTTTATTATTTTACCAATTGTTCTTAACCATGTATGCATATAATCATGCATATGCAACATTTTTCAATTATATTTGTAAATAATAAAAAAAATAACTGTAAAGATTAATGAGACAAATTTTTATTTAAGCTAAAATTATTCTTAATGAATAATTCAAAAGCTTTTGATGAATTTGTAACTGTAATAGAAAAACTTTTATTTATCTAATCGATATTAGTATTTAAAAGTACAATATTCTTTACGTTACTTAATTATACATTGTATACTTTATAATTTTAGAGATTTAAACATCTTCATTAGGTTCCTATTTATTAATTTGTTGAATGTTTCAAGATGTATACAGCAACCTCTGTCAAGCTACCAAAATTTACAAAATTTGAATGGTGTACCCTTATTAAAGAATCAGTGGGTTTACAGAAAACAAGTCTGTTCACATACAGACGCTTCATTGACAACTGGAGTAACACACTTATTAATAATTTTAAGAACTTATCATTCACTTTTTCAAACAAAATCTCTTTGGCTGAAGAATCTATAAAATCTGACAAATAATACCGTATTTTAACAACATCGTTATTCCAAAATCTAACCTGGCAGAACATTTATTTTGGCTGCAGATGATAATTTAAGCTTTCAACAAAGAAAAGCACATTATTACTAGCATTTTTAACTTTTTCTTTCAATAACTTGAAAAAATAAGGTTCAATTCTGAAAACAGTTAAATAAGCACACTTTTTTCCCTCCACAACTTAATTGTTTTATAGCACTGTCTAGAAACATTGCTTAAAAGAGAGAATTTATATAGTTACAATAATTGTGACTGAACACTCTTTTTAAAACTTTAAAGACTCATAGAATTTCACCCTTTAATATTTCTTTTGAAAAAAAATGACTCTAAATATTTTGAAAATGCTTTGGAGGAACAGAAGTAGTAAAAAAATATTTAAAATGAGTTGATATTTTGGCACATGCAGCCTGTTCTAATAAGTACATGTATTTTTTTTCTTTCATATGAGATTTGACAACTGATTTTTCTACATTGAAATACGGAAGTCTTTCTTGCAAACTAAATAGATAATGGCATGTGTTTTTTCTAAATCCCTCACAATCCAATCTTTGCATAGCTTTTCTACTAGTCATTGAAAAGACACTTTCCACTAAATATATTAAACAATTTATTTCAGTCTTTATTTTATTGATAAACAATAAAATTCATCTCATTTTAATGAAATTATATGGAATTTTTACCAAGGTAGATATTGAAAGTAGATTTCAATTCTGAAGTTTTATATTTAAATATTAATATTCTTTGAATCTTATAAAATATAAAGAAAACAAAAACAAATAGAAAAGGAATCAACTAAAATTACTCGCCTAATTGCATCATATGACGATCTTTTTGGTGATTACTTCACTTTACTTCACGCACATAATTCTAAATGCTAAATCTAGTTCTGATTGAACTGGATCATGAAGCTAATGTGGCTGAACTGGATCTTAATTTTAGTCAACAGTTATACATAAAATAATAATAAAATAACGATCATGTCACCATTTAGTGGTAACCTTAAGAATTAATACTCAATTTTGGTTTTGGAAAATTTTACTGAAAATTATAAAAAAATGGAAACAAAAACTGAAAAAAGTCTTGATATTTTTTTAGAAAAAACAAATGCATCAAGGTTTAAATAAAAAATCCAAGAGTGATTCATGATTTTCAATGAGTCAAGTCGAAATTTCAGGACTTTTAAGGACCTTCAAAGAAATTCAAATTCCAGGAGTTTGGAAAAGTTTCCAGGAGTTTCTTCAAGGAGTTTCCAGGAGAATTCAGGAATATTCTGATTTTCATAATATGTATATTTTTTTCATTTTTAAATTATGTACACATTTATGCATAATTTGTAAGATATTAAATACTATTTTTACTGTTTGACATTTTCAATGCATAAATTTATAGATTGTGTAGGAACAAAGTGCAAATCAGAAAGAAAGGAAAAGAAAAAGAGTACTGAAACATTGAACAATTTGCATATAATTACATACTGTGTAAGCCATATAATATGTATGCATACATGTTTACTCAAAATTAATTTTTATTTTAGTGTTGTAAAATGTTTTACTTACAAACTTAAATAACAAAGAAAATATTAACTCAATACTAAGAAAGCATATTACACATATATATGTATGTGTGTTTGTATGCATGTATATGTACATGTATACATATTTTATTAAATACAGAATATATATTGTTTGATTGTAATGCAGATTCAATATAGCTTGTTAAGCAAATTTTTATATTTTAATGAAAGCATTATGTTTACAAAATTATTATTACACCTGAATAAAGGTTAAAGTAACATAGTTTTACACATATAGTATGTTGTATATTTTACTTTTTTATCAATATTCATTTTTTCCACAAGAGTTTCATACTTTTGAATCATTGTATTGTATAATATACTTATTGAAATATATACAAACTTTGAAATTCATTACTTTTGAAATTGAAAATTAATATTTCATTGTTGGTAATTACATTTCACAGATATGTATTAATTTAATTCAAAGTAAAAGAAATTTCTTAGTATAAAAATGCAAAAATTGTATTGAATGCAAGTATTAAATACAATTGTAAGCCAATCAAATCTAAAAAAATTATGTTTCTGATGGGTAATGAAAAAATAGAAATTTATTTCAGAAATTTTGTTCTTAAAAAAATACTTTTTAAACCTTTTTTCATTTTTTTAGATTAAAGAAGATAAAAAAGATAAATCAAAATTGAATAAAAGTATGAACTTGACAAGAAAATTATTTGTGCTTTTTAATGATCATTACATTTCAGTTGTGTAATCATAGTCAAAATCAATAATATAGAAATATTTTTTGAATAATAATGCTTCATAAAGTGAAATATGCATAATTTTAGCAAACAAAAAAAAAAGAATTTAAATTTTATAATTGTTATAAATCTAAATTCATATACCAATAAATTCAAGTCAAACATGATTTTTATTCAAAATTTATATCATAATTACTTTATGAGTAAGCAATGAATTCATACTTTATAACTAAAATAGAAACTAAATGAAAAGATAGCAAATGCTTATACCTTTTATTATAATGAATGATTTTGTGTTATTATACCGGACAAAATGCATTAAAATAGAAAATAAGAAATGCCTAATGAATTATTTGAAAAAAATTTTTATGAATTTATAATATTAAAATGAAATTTTTGAATATAATTAAAAATTATTTAACTTTATGATATGAAATTCATATAAAGGAATTCATGAAAATGAATATATGTTGATTTATCATGAAAACTTTACACAAAACCGAAAAATAATTAAATTTTAATGAAAAATATAGTATGTTTGAAAACATATATAGTTCATGTTAAATACGCTTATTTAAACTAATAGAATGCTTAACAGAAAAAAGTATGTAATATTTAAAAAAAATTTTAAAAAGCAATGTGATTATTCAACGTATAAAGTGTATATTATAAAAATTTTTTTGAATTAACTCCTTTCCGGTAAATATGTGTTTTCCAAAGTATACGTGTACTTGCGCCACATTAGGCTTATACAATTAACTTCGATATTATCCACTTATAAAATATATTTACTTGTACCCTTATGAAATGAAAGGCTAACCTATCAAGAGCAATTTTTTCGATTTCAAACTTAAAATTTTTTTAAAAAATTTAATTACGTTGAATTTTAATTAATTAAAATTAAATTATTTAAATTTTAAACCATAAAAATAACATCTTACCTGACAGAAAAATATCTGTAACTGATTAAGAAAGGTTGAGTTGTTTCCAACAGAATTATCATTGTGCTTCTTCAGTAAAATTTATTCAATTAACGTAATACAGTATTTCAAAGTTTTTCTTAATTTTAAATCATCAATTCTTTCCTTCTGAAAAAATTAAAACACATTATTGTGATATGGTTACAAAAGTCACTTAGATTTCTTAGATAGAAAGATAATTCATATTTTAATCGACTGATAAAATGAAATACAAAATGATGATCTGACGCAATTTTTTAGAAATTGAATAAATTCGTACTTTATATGAAAAGCAAAAAGTTAATTGAAAATTATGAAACGGTTCATTGTGAAAACATGTAAAAAAAGCATTCATAATTCTTAAAACAACATAAATTGTATGGATTTCAGCTATTTTCTCCCTTAAAAATCTTCCTTTCCTGCGATTTATTAGTAAATTATCTTGATGAAGGTTTCAAACCTGTTGATTTATTAGGATATTATTAACGCCTCCACTCTGTCTATCATTTCGGACAAACTGTACTGTTAGCAATAGATATTAGTGAGTTCAAAAGAAAGGTCATTAAGTTATATATTAATAATTTTATTTAAAAAAGAATGGATCATAAGACCTTGGAAAAATTATACTGTTGCAATTAAAGTGACTGGGTGCATATTTACTTTTTTTTCAATTCCATTGCGTGATTTTGTCTATGTATATTATGACCTGAAGAAGCAATATAGTTTCTATTAAACTGTCTCATTAAACTTTTATAAATAATGATTTGTATGCAAAAGAAAATCTTTTGCATTTTAGACATCGGCGTATTTGTTTAGTATAATATGCCAATGACTAAATTACCAATGCAAACATATGGAATATGTAACTACCTATACAATTAGTACTAGGATGTATAAACAGTTATATATTCCGTATGTTTTCATTTATTTCATAGAAAGTATCTGTACATTTTTATATGATGGATGCTAATATTTAAGAGAAGTAACGTATTTTTTAATTCATTTTTATATGGACAAAATTATTAAAATGAAAAATTTATTTCTTTAAATTATTTTATGCATAAATCTTAGGTGGAGAAAAGAACGAAAATATTATTGTAAAGGAGTTGAGACTTATTTAACTCTCTTGATAATTTTTAAAAATTATATTTTGCTGATATTAAGATAGAAAAAGTTTTTAATATATTGCTAATATTTTTAAATAAATTCCAGCAAAATTTCAAAAAATTTGTTTATATCAATATGATGGTTGATAAGAAATTTCACATTGTACAAATTAAAATCGATAATTATTATTAACATAAAAATCTTAAAAAAATATTTACTTACTTGTTTGCTTAACAGTTTTTCGGGAAATAAGATTCACGAAAAATAAAGCTAATTTTAATCAAGAGTAAATTCCTCAATTGAAATTAATTAAAAAGAGTACTGTACAGCTTGCTATATAAATTATCGGAAATTAGTAACAAGAAATTTGCTCTTATTTATCCTTTTCATGGAGAATTTTTATTAATTTTTTGAGGTTTTTCAAAATATATATTTTTTTTGGTTTCTAAAATTAAATTTTCAATCTCAAGCAAAAGTTAAAATTCTAAAGTATCCTAGACAAAAAATTCATAATGCTAAATTAAAATGACATTTGATCCAATTTTAATGCTATGTAAAAACTCTTTTTTACGCTATAATAAATTTATTATCAGAAATAAATAAAAGTAAATTGAAGACAACTGTAGCACAAAAAAAATTTCTTATTTACTTACCATTTTATGATCATAAAAACACTAATTTCACTAATAGCTGTGGTTTGATGTAAACTTCAAACAGCTTCAAAGATCTATGCCAAAAGTGAAAGTTGTATTCACTAACAATTGGAATAAAAGCCGAAATACTGCTCTCATAGTTTTTATAATAGAAAAAGAAATTGGTTGAATTAAACAAAATTCTATGTACACCAGTATCATTAGGGTAAGTCAGTGATTAAAATTTCTAATCAAGAAGATAATTTGTAGTTAAAAATTTAATGAATAAAATGAATTCTCTATAACTTGTTGTAATAATGTGAATGGAGAATATAATAAATGATATTTGAATCATATATTATTTCCTTAGTTTTTTTTTAAGTATTTCGACCGAATAAGATGTAATTAGACCATTATATTGGTTATTCAATTACAGATAAATCTGTGAACAGTATTGGTTACGAAAGGAATTTAACTAGCTTTAAGCAAGTTTTTGACACAGTCATCCAAGGCAACTAAACATTGATCAACAAAAAATTAACTTTCATTATTACATGCATTTTTTTACTTAAAATTATATTATTGAAGTCTTTTGGTCCATTTATATAAAACACCAACATTACAAAACTTTACTTCGTATACATACTTTTGCATATTAGGCAGTGCATCATTCCAGAAAAAAAAGTATTATAAATTTTCTCCGCAATAACACTGTTACTAATCTTCTTTCTATTAATTTATTTTTAACAAAATTCACATTTAATGCAATTCCATATTTCTTATTAGATCATACGTTGGGACAAAGGTTATGACCTAGAGTATTTTGTTCCAAGATAATGAAAGTATCTTGAGATTGCTTAACACTTTTTATCTGTAACAAATTTTCCAATTTTTGAATTAATTTAAATATTTATAGGCATAAAAAGGAAGTTAAGATAAAAAAAAATACTCTTCCTATATGCATCCTTCAGTCGGCAATCCCCCTTATTGTTGTCCAAATTTGTTGTCCTATTGTTGTCCAAAATTTTACTAACGCTTACATTTTCAGTTTCGATGAAGAAAGCTTTCAGCATTAGTGCATTTCAAGCAACATTTATTTTTCATAACAAGACTAATTAATCATCTTTCGTTGGAAAAGAACATTCAAAGCTTAAACTCGACTTTAATTCATTGTTTAGAAAAATAATATTTTTTCTGAAAAGATGATGAAATTAGTACTATGTTTACACTGGAGCTCTGAAACTCATTGTCTGTTTGGTTTGTGTAGTAGAAATCGAATACATGTTTGTATATAAATACTGGAGAAGTTTGTGTAAACATTTAAAAAGTCTCGTCTCGGATAATTCCATAGAAAATATATCAAATAATTTAGTGACGTTGAGGTAAAAAGAAGATTCCAAGAAAAAGTCTGTTTAAATATTGATTTTTAAAAAACTTTTTAGTAATCTTGATATTTTGCTGTATACATATATTTAGAAATAATTTTGTCTCTCAAATTATTGTTTTAAAGCAGCAGATAATGCAAGAGATAGTTTTTTTAAGTAAGTTTTAAGGCCTATTACCGTATTTTATAAGATCAATACTACATTTTTAATGATGTTAAATGCATTTATATTACATTTTTATGTAAAATCTAGCAAAAAATTGCAAATAACTTTTATGGTAGTATTTTTTATATCTTTTATCATAATATTTTTAAATAATCAAAATAATCAAATCAATTATCTAATTTTTTTTAAATGGGAAAAATTTTTGAGGAAGAATTTGATAGACCTAAACTTTTACCTTGTTTTGAGTTTGGCTTATAAAAAATCTTTTCCTACCGCAGAGTAAAAGTTTGCAAAGCTTCTGAAAACCTGAAAATTAATATTATTTCCTGCTGTACTTGCTTAGTACAGAAACCCTTTTAATATCAATTGTATAGCAATATGTTTGTGAGTGAAATCAAGTCAACGAATGACATAAATTGGAAATTTATATTTCACCCAAATTATTAAATGAGTTTTATTGAGTTAAGCAATCGTCTAATTTTTTTACTTGTTTAATTTTGAAATTGAGTTCAGAAGATGAAATTTAAAAAAAATAATAAGTAAGAAGATAAGCACGACTGATCTGGTTAGAGTACTCGAAAATACAAATGATAGTTTCCTCTTAACATGGAAAGTTAAATCTCTCAAGCAAAAAAAAAAAAAGTTGAAGCGTTATTAAAAAGTAAAACACTTCTCAAACTCTTCACGAAAGTTCGTGATATGTAAGAGCCAGAGTGATACTGTTCTCCAGGTGCAACAGGAACCGTGATGAAAAAAAGTTTATTCCTATTTGAAGTCTTGATAAAAAAAAGTAAAAAAAGAAGTCTTGAAAACTGAAGAATATAGCGTTATGCTTCCAGTTTAATTGAAATCATGATGAGAGTTACTATTCCAGTTTAAATACAATTTATGATTAATGTTTTATGCAGTAATCAAAGAATGTAAGAACAGATTCTTTTTCTTTTGTAGAAAATCAATGTCAAACAAAAAGTAAAATCTAACAACATCGCAATTAAAATTTACTAAACATTAATAAATAAGCAAGAAATATTTTTTTCTTCATAAGCAAAAATAAAAGCCAAATACATTGCTTAAAAAAGTTGTCAACTTTTCGGAAAAAAATAATTAATTATTAAGATTAATATACATATAACGTGTAGTCATTCTTATGTAAAAATATATTTTGATTCATTTTTTTAAAAAAAAAAAATTCTGACAATTTAAAATGTTATTATATGGTTAAATAATGTTTTGCATAAATCAATCAAAAATGAAATAATTTTTATGAAATAAAATTTTAACTTGAATTTATTTCTGCCCTTTTATATTTTACTAGTATAAATAACATCAATATTAAATACAAATAAAGGAATGGTATTTTAATAAATTATAACTATTATCAACTTAAGTAATATTAAAACTATTTAACGGGATAATCTTTAAATAATTAGAGCTTAAGTGCGGGGCTCAAATAATTATAGATTTTTTCCTAATATTCTTTTCATATAAAACTGAATGGAACTATATAAAGAACTGAATAAATCTATAAGGCTAGACAATATGTCATCAATATAAAGTGCTTTTTTCTAGAGAAAACAAACTTTGTTACACATTTTATGATACATAATTTTTCCTAAAAATTCTTAATTCCTTTAAATTAATAAAGTAAGTACTCTTATGGGATATATCACTGTAGAAGGCCAAGTTATTCTGGTTGCTAACGGCATCTCATTCATTAGTTGCAAAGGCAATAAAATCGATTCTGACAAAGAAAAATTTGGTTCATCATTTTATTGAAAATTTTTAAGATACGATTATTAAGAAAACCATGCTTTTAAAGGTTGATTAAAAAACTGCATCTGATGTGATAATAATTTTTTTTTCCATTTAAGACCAAAGATTTAACACTTCAGCTAGCTGCTCGACTCTTCGGTTAAATAAAAAGGTTCGAAGTCGAATAAAAAAGAGAATTCTGTAAGATTCCTTAATATTAAAAAACTGAAGTTATCGTTACGGTATGTGGAACTTAACGAAGATGTTAACTTAATTCGCTATCTCGTCATTTGATTGTGATTAAAAACTAGGATAATCTCTATGTTTAGATAGGATCATCATTTATAGCTCGTTGGGTGGCTCTGTGGCATTATAAATACGCAAACGTTAATAAAAAATTAAAATTTGTCTACGTTAATAATTATAGAAAGTGACTCGTGGTAGTAATGATTGCATTGTATAATTCTAATTGCCTTTAGGTAAGAAAATACAAATAATATAAATAGTTTATCAAATTTTCTCTTTTGCACAACACAGAATTTTTTTATCGTTTAAATATATATATAAAGCAAGATTAGAAGTTTCATAGGTGAAAATTGAAAGATACACAAGAATAGATATAAAAATTTAAAAATACAAGAATAAATATAAAACTGAAAAATACGAGAATAAATATAAAAATTGAAAAGTACAAGAATAGATGTACCACTTATGTTTAGCAATATATTCAGCGCAAAAGCAGCTAAAATAGAATTACTAAAATATAATTAATAGTAAATTTTTTATAAAATTAATCAAATTCCAAATGGAGAATAATAATATATTTATAAAATTATAGTCAAAAACCAAATTGAGAATTATAATCAAATACTAGATGGAGGATAATACATTGAAAATACGAAAAACAGATGGAAAAATGTTCATTATATAGTTTAAAAATTCAAAGAAAATAGAATAAAGGAAAATGGAACGAAGTACTAACATGGCCATCTTCTTCAGGGGGTGTTGACCATACTGGTACGAAGTATGACTTTTCTGTGTATATTCTATCTTTTGGCTTGATTTTTATTTCTTTTATTCTGGTTTGATATTTTTAATGTGGCTTTGGGTGTATTGGCTTCTTTAAGACTATGTCTTGGACCAATGCAGAAAAGCCATACTTTGTACCAATGTGGTCAACACCCCTGAAGAAGCTGGCCATGTTGGTACTTCGTTCCATTTTCCTTTATTCTATTTTCTATGAAATTTTAAATTATATATAGAACATTTTTCCCTCTGATTACTATATTTTGTATTTTCAATGTATTATTCTCAATCTAGTATTTGATTATTATTCTCAATTTGGTTTTTGATTAATTTTATAAAAAATTTATTATATATATATATATATATATATATATATATATATATATATATATATATATATATATATATATATATATATATATATATATATATATATATATATATATATATATATATATATATATATATATATTAGTTGAAAAAGAGGGGTAATACAATTTGTACATTTTTATTTGTGTTAAATATTTACATTGAATATTTACTTTTCTGAATAGTGCTTATGTAATAGGGATCCATCATGATAACACTTATTTTGAAAATATATAAGCATTTTCTACAACAAAACTGCAGAAAATTAGTGAAACACAGAAAGGTTTCAAGAAATATATACTAAATATCATTTCATTTCATCATAGAGAAAAACACATTTCTTGTTTGTATGTTTGTGTTATTCTAATCGATAATATGAATACCATTATATTAGATTTTCCATAGTTATTACATACCTTTCAATTGCAATGAATAAAACTCCCTATTTTTTACATTGTTCTTTTCTTCTTCTAAAAAAGTGTAATCTGTTTTTAAAAATCAATTTAAAATTTTGAAAAAGAAATATCTACTTTCTATTCATTGGAATATATATTTAATAATTGATTTTTAGATAAAAGCAGTGTTTCAACAGTAAAAGAACTCCGTTATTCTTAACTTTCTTTAAACTTTATGATTTTCTTAAATCAAATAATTATGAATGATATTTTTTTTTATTTCTCAATTTCATATTAATGGATTATATTTATATTTTAGTATGAAATTAATAACTTAAAAGCATTTGAATGGCTCTTATTATGCTTGTCACTTAGCATATGGATACTGTTTATAAAGCCTTTCAATTGTAGAAGTCACTGATATTTACTTTTAAGTGTCTTCATCAATTTTAGATTTTTGTTGGAATTGATATTCTGTTCCAATAAAATTATTCCCATAATGTTGTCTTTTCATATTATTCGTGATCATTAACTAAATCATAAGATAAACTACAGATGAACTCATATTTAAATGTCGAGACACTTTATATTACTGCCGCCCAACTGCCATCTGGTGGTCAGCGTGTCTGACTGCGCATAGGGAGGTCCTGGGTTCGAATCCTGGTTTGAGCATGTATGAACTTTCTCTCTCTATCTATCCTGTCTTTGTCCTTTCCTTGTATGAATGTGGAGTGAATGGTTGCCTACCCTATAAACGGGTACCTATGGCATGTGTGTACTGAGGAAGTTGAACTCCGCACCAAAATATGGTTCAGTTGGAAAAGTGGAGCAGCGCACCCCATATTGCCAGCTAGGCTGGCACACGACAACAACAACAACAACTTTATGTTACTTTTATCTGTTTGTAGTTATCTCAAATACATTTCTTTAAGGAAATGATTTCATGATATCATAATAAAATAGCTTTGTATCACCGCAATTAAACCATTGCTGTCGTAAATGGTTTAAACACTGAGAAAGAGCGAATAGAAGAAGCAAAAAGACTGATACAATACTCCTTAAATCATATATATTTTTTAGAAACAAATGTATGAGCAATTCTTCCTTCATTTTTTATGGGCATAATATAACCACAAAATATAGTTATATATAAAATATAGTTAAGAATTAATTTCTGGAGCATAGTTTAAAAAAAAAAATTCTACATACATTACACACGTAAGTTTCTTTAAAATTTCTTAAATTGTTTTGCACAAACATTAGATTACAACAATTTAAGAAGGCCGTGGTTAGGGTATCGGTCTTCCATCCGGAAGGACGGGGTTCGATTCCCATTGCTGCCAAAGACGCACCGAGTACATGCGATATACGTGCTCGTTAAATCTGTGGAATCGAAAGTCCTGTGGTCGGTTGTTGAGCATTTACCATGGGTGCAATGTTTTGGAGAAATTTACTCCCCCTTCAGATCAATGCCAAAATTGAGGGAGTAGATCCTCTGGTGCTGCCGTCTATCGGAGGATTTGAAGAGCAAAAGTCGTACTTTCACCTTCATGGTGCTCTGATTAAACGAAAGACGCTCCCAATTGACTTAATTTCGCATTGCCAAGGCATAGCGAGCTTGGTTTGTCCAAGTGTCATAAGTAACAACAACCCAATTTAAGAATTTATATAGAAACTTATGTGTGAAATAGGGGAATACTTTAGCATACATTTGATATATTTTATTTAAAGAATCTTACATACTTTAGAAATAAAAAAGGAAACGATTGTTGTTTCAGTTTTAATATTTTTTCGGAAAGATCAGCAGTGTATAAAATAAAAAAATCTTTACTTTTTTAAATCCCTTAAAATTTATTATTCAAAAATACTAGATTGATAATATCAGGAATAATTTTGAAAAATATAAATATGTATGTCAAACTGTATACTTATAGTTTGACAGTAATTCATATAACATTAGTTTTTCTAGATTTCATTAAATGTATAATAGTTATAGCGAATGTTTTTTCGAGGAATAAAAACAGACACGATTGAAAGATGGAAAAACTTTAATTTCAAATAAATTTACTGGGGGCTTCCCAATAATGCAGCATGGAGTTAACATTTACCTTATATTTGATTCAAAATATAAAATTTTGCACAATATTTAAACACATAATACACATTTGTATGAAATACAAATAATTTACTCATAAATGAAAGGATGACATGAGACATACTGAAGCTGAACTTAATGCCATCAAATTAAATAATACTGTCAATATATTCAACTTTTTACAGAATTATTACATTTAACACACATGAAGAATACATATTTAGAAGAGGAGAACTTAGCTAATGAATACACTTAAATTAAATATAATTTTCCAGTCATAGAAAGTTCCATATAAATCAGATTTCTATAAAAGTAAACATATTTATAATCAAAATTGATAATATTATTTGCTTATGAAATGTAAATAAAGATTCCTCATTTACCATAAAATGCAAAATTTGTATAAATTTATTATATAAATGGTCTTCATTCATATGTTAATCAAAATATATCTTTATATGTATTATAATCAAGAAAGAAGAAATAAACTGTAGGTGTAAAAATACTTTCAAACTGTATACTTACAATAATAATTAAAAAAATAGACATACTTATAGACGATCAAGAAAATACTGCAAGTAGGAATCAAACAATACATACAAGTAAAAAAAAACATAATTTTAAGAAACTAAGGAAAATGTAAAACACATATATAAATGACAAAATATTGTTAATAAACATTTATAAAAATAAGAAAATTATTAAAAAAAACATGCATAAATTTTTTATGACTAAGTAGTAAATGCATAGGTTTGTACACTTTTTTATTCTTTAAGATGTATAGCATTTTTTATGCATTTTCTTCGAATTCTTCTTATATGCATAGCTTTAGTAATTTAATATCAAGGAAAATTAAACATATTGGCAACTTTTCAAACACATCAACAAATTGAAATATTTTAGTTAAGCAAGTTATATTAAATCGCAATTCTCATATAATTTCAATTAAGGTTTTATGTAAAAAGATTTCATAATTTTCAATTTAAAGTTTCAGTTTTTTGCAAGTTCAACAATTTTTTCCTTGATTACAGCTATAATTTTCAGTAGTTCAACAGTTCTTTCCTTGCTTATAGCATTTTAGATATTTTCAAATAATAGTTCTTCGTTTTACTTATGAAAGTTCAAAGTTTTTTCATTTTATCCACAGCAATGAATGAAGTCTTTATTTCTGTTGCTCATTTCTTAAAAGCTAAAAATGAATATCAAACGTTGAAACTTCAAACAAATAATCAAAAAATAAACATTTTTTTAAATGAAATAACATATTTAATAAACATTCTAACAAAACAAATTTTTTTAATTAATGTAATTAATAACCTTTATTTAGAAAAATACAAACATAGCCAAACTGATTAATCGAAATAATAAATATTTTAATGATTACTTTCTACGTGTAAAATAATCTATACTAAACAAGTAGGAAACAATTTATATGCAAATCATCTAAAGTTTAGAAAATTGTGGAAAACATACCAGATTTGGTTTGCAAAATCTGGTTCGTTTATTAGTTATAAGCGTCGGTCAGCTTTAGGAAAATTTAATGAGCTTAATGTGTTTGAAAATATACATGGTCGCACCGTTCGAAATTCACTTTAAACTGCAGTAACTGATCTGTTCCGTACTTGTGTGCAAGAAATGACTTCAAAGTGTCAAACAAAGATAATTTCTATTTTAGGACCACTTAAAGAACTTAATTTTTATACAGATGAAGCACTTACATAAATTGAAAATATGAAGAAGTAATGGAAATAAGAAAAATCTAAGAAAATTGATTTATTTTTATATTACATGAAAAATATAATATAAAAATTGTGCTTTCCAATAACAGAAAACTTAAATATTTTAGTAGAGCTATACAATTTAAGTTTTCTGTTAAATTTAAATAATAATTTTTATACTAACTTTGAAAGATAACTTTGAACTATAACTCTGAAAGATAAAAATGAATTTAAATCGATTCTCTTTTTTCGCCTGAAGAATAAATATTTGAAATTCAAATATTTAAAAAATTTTGAAATTCATATAGATTTTTATGCAAATTTTAGTAAAAATGAGATACAATTTGGGCAAAATAGTATTAGCATTTTTAATTGCATTAAATTTACTGAAATTTTAATTTTCGACTGTATAGATCCATTTTAGTCTTCTAAATAAAAGTATAATTTTAAATGCTAATATAAGTGTTTG
The DNA here is from genome assembly GCA_037975125.1 of Latrodectus hesperus. Classification (NCBI taxonomy): domain Eukaryota; kingdom Metazoa; phylum Arthropoda; class Arachnida; order Araneae; family Theridiidae; genus Latrodectus; species Latrodectus hesperus. The sequence goes on along the minus strand of CM075855.1, from coordinate 25,694,443 downwards.
CGGAATAAAAATAAAAAGCCGAGCCCGTAAATTAGCCCCACATTTGAATTCTTCCCCTCTCGAAAGAAAAATTAAATCTTTCGATTGGATTCTCTAAAGGGACTGCCTATCATATAAGCAGTTACCTGCATAATGATCTCTAATGATATGCTGCGAGTCACCTTTACAAAAGCATCCAATAAGAAGCAGAAGATTGCACTTTTCGGACACGCCTATAATGCTGCGTCGGCATGCGCATACCTGTATCGGAACTCAGACAGCATTTTGATTGGATTTTCTAATCATATTTTATCTGTTTAATATTGGCAAATCTTTTTTAGATTTGGATTAAAATTTAAATTTTGAATAAATCTTTGATGCAAAATTTAATTTTCTACTGAGCAAAGTATTAATGTCAAAAATATTTCATACGTCATAATTTTTATTTCCAAGCTCAACAATCATAATTTACTAAAATTAGAGGAAACGCGCAGAATTTCTATTAATATAACAAATCAACCGCTTTGTCCCACAAATTTAATATATCAATAGATAATTTTAATTATTAATCATTGCTAAATTTATGAATGACTGCGAGATGTTAATTTTCCTTTCATGTGATTTCAAGTAACTTTTTAAAAGACAATATTTTTAGAGCTAAAAATGTAAAATTAATATTTAGTTTTAATTTTTAAGATTTAAAAATTATTTGCATACTAAATTAAATTATAAATTACACAATTCATTTCTTAAATAATTTTCATAGATACGTATATACACCTTTTTGAACGAAAGAAGTGATTATATATACACAGCTGGGCAATTGCTGAGGGCGGATTACACTATCATCCATAGCAACCACAAAATGAAAGGAAGGAAAATGTGGAAAATTAAAATAAGTGCGGGATATAGTAAGAAGTATGCGTATGCAAATTTTTTTCCACGTCTGTTCATCACGTGATAGCGTTCACAAGAGCTTTAAAGGTTTTGACGCATGTGGACAGTTGTTGTTTCAAGTCAAAGTTTTACAGGAAAGATTTAATAGACGAACTTGAAATTTTTGGCATGTCTTCCCGACATCACTTACATGATTTTATGCGTTCCCGAATTATTGGAAAGATTGAAGAAGGGCGAAAAATTACAGATGTTGCCAGGGAGTTCAACATCGTTCAACATCGTCAACAGCGTTGTTTGACAGTTGTGGAAGTCATTTAAAACTACTGGAATGTGTAGTAGGCGGCACGGGGGAAGTCGTGTTAGAAATAAGACGCCTGCAGAAGACAGATATATTGTCCTATCAGCAAAAAGGAACAGGCGCACCACAGCTCAGCAGGTGGCAAATCAGTTTCTTGCTGCCTCAGGAAAGCAGATCTCCCGAAAAACTGTTGCCAGACGTTTGAGGGGAGGAGGACTATACGCCCGCAGACCTGTTGTGTGTGTCCCATTGACCAGACAGCACCGTACTGCCCGTTTGTAATGGTGTCGTGAGCATCGTAATTGGACTGAACAGGACTGGGCATGCGTACTATTCTCAGATAAAAGTAGGTTCAGTCTGTCATCGGATTGTAGGCGCCAACTGATCTGGCGCGAGAGTGGTACTGCTTATCGTCCAGAAAATATCCACTAAAGGGACCGATATCCAACATGCAGTGTCATGGTATGGCCCGGCATCATGATCAATGGCCGCACGCCCCTACATGTGGTTGCGAATGGGACTATGACGGGCCAACGATACATTAATGAAGTTCTACTTCCTCATGTTCGTCTTTTCCGTGGTGCTGTCGGTGATAAATTTGTTTTTATGGACGACAACGCAACATGTCATCGAACACTCGCTGTTCAGAATTATCTAGACAGCAAGGGTATTCAACGCCTCGTATGGCCATCACGTTCTCCAGATCTAAACCCCATTCAAAATGTGTGGGATGATTCGGGGAGGCAAGTTACTGGTCGAAACTATCCTCCGACAAACAAGAACACCCTCATCCGTGCACTCCCAGAGGAATAGGATAAATTGCCTCAACAGCTGCTGGATAATGTTGTGCAAAGTATGATACGACGTGTGGAATGTTGCAGCACACTCCACGGTGGACATATCCCGTACTGATACCTTTCTTCAAGGTGCCTGCTGACTTTTAGATGCATTGTTCCATTTTACCGTATGCAGCATCAAATGAACATTTTTTTTTTCTTTAAGATGTTTCACAGCTTTTGTACTTTCCAGGACAATAAATATTCTTTATTCTAATGTCTGAACAGTGTGACAACTATATTTTATCCTACTAGGCCTCATGTCTTGCTTAATGTTATACTACATTGCAATTCGTGATCCATCCTTAGCAATTGTCCAGCAGTGTATGTTTATTAGGATTGTCAAAATTTACACAAAAAATGAAACAAACTTTTATATTATTTGAACTTAACTACAAAATACTCACAATTAGAGCTTTATTTATTTACAGTGTGTGGCTCAGCACTTTTATCTAAATAAAATTTTACTGTCACCAATTTTCAGTTAAGTTATACTTATCGATAAGTTATACTTATCGTAATGTAGATGCGTAAACATGTGCGGAAAGTATGTTCCATAAAAATTAATTTTTATGTTAGAAAATACGTAATAGTTTATTGATGTGTATTTATGAGGCAGAATATAAGTTAGATAGTTTATTCTTACGAGATTCTGGAAAAATAAAATATTTAACAAACAAAATAACTATATTTTGAAAATGAAATTTACTATTTATTTATAAAACATTTCCATTAAAGTTTCCCACAATTAGGATATATAAATAGCAATAGTTATTTTACATTAAACACTTAGGGAACTAAAATATACAATTTTTACAATTATTTCCTTACCCGTCGATTCAATTCTATTAATAAAATATCGATAATTGAGCTTGACATCAAATATTTACTATCCAGATGGCTAGGAAACTTATCAAATGCATAATATATCCTTTGTCTTGCTATTTCACATATCATAATTCTTCTAAATAGCTTTATATGTTTCTGAAAAGAATATAATAAATGAGTTTATTTTTACAACATTCATGAGTCAAAATGAAATAATATTTTATACAATGAAATTATTTCTAAAAAAGTATGATCGCATATATTTGTTCACTTTCATCTTCTCTTAAACTGCGTACGTTAAGATGATAAAATGTGCGCTTCAATGAAATAAAAGTAATTTACAATTTGTTTTTAAATGGTAAATATAATCATAAGTATTTTTAACAATGGTATTTTTTCAAAATATAAAATTTTTATTTTCACCCAGTAAAAAAAAGGATGAATATACCGTAATATCGTAATCCATAAACTGAGATTACTGAAATTGAAAGACTGAAAATAAATAAATAATCCTTTCACACACACACTTATGATTTGATAATAAAATTGTTTTAACATGAACAGTAGAGAAAATATTCACAATCATCTCCGTTTGCTGTTCAACCCATTGTAAGCCTTCCATTGAAAATGTACCCTCAAATGACCTGAGATCCATTTTTGATTTCCAATTCTTTAATCGTCGAAAAGTGCGATTCCACTGAATTCGACTGAGTTTCTGTCTTTCTGGCTTTCTAGTTCCAGAAACAAAATCATAAAAATTATTTTATTATATACATATTTTTAGAACTAAAATCCAAAATTGTTTTTCGTCTTACAAATATCACAAATGATGGTAATCATCATTTAAGAAATTTAATTAATAATGATTTTCATCATCATTAATTTTACTAAAGATTTGCTCGAATGCATACGGATTAAATATATTCATTGGGGTTGTAATTAAAAAAAAATGAGAATTATATCTTTTTTTATTTTTAAATTCTTACTTAACAAAATGCTTTATTGACTATAAGAATTGTATACATCGTGAACAGGCAACCAGAATTTTTAGTTTTTGAAAAGCAAATATTATTATGTGCATTTAAATTAAGAAATGTATTTTCAGAGTTGAAGTCAAAGTTATAAAACTATGATTTTTTAACAAAATGACAGATGAAATTTTATAGAATCAACAGCTTTTTACACTAGATATTTATCAGATTTTAGTATCAGACAACTAACTTCCCTTTTAAAATAGATTTCTATAATATTTTATGTTACTTTAGAACTACATTCATATTTCGACATGAATCATGTAAATATAAAGCATTAAATTTTCCTGTTTAATAGTATTATTATCACTGTTGTATTTCTATTGTAATATTTTTAATTATAACAGTAATGTAGGCTCTTAAATGGAATACACTTTGCACCATTTTAAATATATATATATAATTAATATTTATAGTTCATACTACTTAAATAAAAGTAACAAATCTGTGGTTTCCATAATCTAAATATTTTTAATTGTATGATTTTAATGATCTTAAATTCATAGGATTCTATAAGTATTTATTTTAAAACAAAAATATGTATTCAGGAATATATATGTATATAATCACATGATAAATCTATACAACAAAATTTTATGGAAAAATATTAAAAATAGAAATGGATAAATATTATTAAAAAATTATCAAAAAGTAATTCTCTTCAAAGTTCAGCCAGTTTAAATGCTATGCAGTTAACTGAATTGGGAATTGTTTTTAAAATAAGCTGTACATTTAGATATCTATCCCAAAAATCTTCGTTTCGAAGTTATCACTACATGAAAATTCTACTAAAAGTTCTCTAACACGATACAAAACTGTATTAAGTGTTTCGAATGCAGCTGTAAAATATTTTTTTTATTAATTTCTCCTTGAAATTATGTGTTTATAAACTTTTCGAATCCAGTTGTAAAATATTTTATATATTAATTTCTCTTTGAAATTATGTGTTTATAAATTTAATATTTCCTAATTTTTAAATGATGCTTAACAAAATATTAATTTTTTAAAATAATGATTAAAAAATTATAATTTTTTGTGTCTTTTTCAAAAATATACACTACTGGCCATTAAAATTGCTACATCAAGAAGGAATGCAAATAACAGAACGATATTTATTGGACACATAAATTATAGTGGAAAGAACAAGTGATTAGATTTACAGGAAATTAGGATGTATAGATCTTGAGAAATCAGTACCCAGAGCAGCCACCTCTGGATGCAATAACAGCATTTATCCGCCTAGGCATGGAGTCAAACAGAGATTGTATGACATGTACGGGGATCTCAGTCCATGCAGCTTCAACACTATGCCACAGTTCATCGCCAGCAATGGATGGTGAGTGATGGCGTGCCAATCGCTCGGCAACCATTGACCACACGTTCTCAATTAGTGACAGATCAGGAGAACGTGCTGGCCAGGGTAACAATCGAACCTGTTCTGTATCAAGGAAGTTCAGAACAGTACGGGCAACAAGCGGTCGTGCATTATCCTGTTGAAACAAAGCATTAGGGAGGCCTCGAAGATAGGGCAGAGCCATAGGCCTTAACACATCGGAAATGTAACGGTTGCTGTTCAAAGTGCCGGTAATGCGAACAAGAGGTGATCGAGACGTGTATCCAATGGCACCCCATACCATCACTCCAGCAGATGGGCCAGTATGGCGATGTCCAATGCAAGCTGGAAATGCGTGTTCTCCACGATGCCTCCAAACAGGGATGCGTTTGGAGGCATCGTGGAGAACACGCATTTCCAGCTTGGTCCTGTATATAGAATCGAGATTCATCTGTAAAGGTGACCTGATGCCATTCCCGCGTCCAGGTTCGTCGCTGATCACACCATTAAAGGCGCTCCTGTCTATGACGTAGCGTCAATGGTAGCCGAAGCCATGGTCACCGTGCAGACAATCCATACTGCTGCAAACGTCGTCGAACTGTTCGAGCAGAAACTTGTTGCCTTGCAAATGACTCCATTTCTCGACTCAAGGTTCGTGAGGTGGCTGTACGATCCCTTGTGACCATGCGGATAAGATGTCTGTCTTCTCTGTTGTTAGTGATGGGGGGGGGGTCGCTGAGATCCTGCATGACGTTCCGTATGATTGTCCTGAACCCATCGATTCCATATTCTGCTAACAGTCATGGGGTCTCGACCCACGCGAGCAGCAATATTGCGGTACGATAAACCGCAATCCTGGTAGGCTATAATCCTTCCTCGATCAAAGTCAGACACGTGCTGATAGGCATTTCTTCTTACACGAGGCATTACAACAACTTTCTTTGCCGAAAACAACGTTGAAACGGAAATTGAGTATGAGAAAACTGCTGTCAAATCTCTGGTTTTATACACATTGTAGATGTCGCTACTGTCGCCTGCTTTGTATGAATGCGCTGAAAATCTAATCATTTGCATATCACAGCAAGTTCTACCTGTCATGCAAATTTCACGTGTGTGGTGTGCCGCTTTCCTGGTGTAGCAATTTTAATGGCCAGTAGTGTATTTGGAAAAATATTACAATTGTACAAATTAGTTAGATATGCAACAACTATTTATTAATTATACATTTATTAGACATAAAAATAGATTTTGGACATGAATAAGAATCAATAATTTTAAGATTATTCGAATTAACATTCGATTTCAATTATTTCAGACTTTCGCAATGTTTATACTGGTGACTCGTTAAATTAAAAGTAGATATACTTAAAATATTTTCACAATTAAAACAAATAAAAATTCGGCTAAAAAAAAAACTCAAGTTATTTTTATGTTCAGCAATTTGATAACTTTTATATCTTTGCCGAAAGTAGAATTTTCAAATACATTTGCAAATATTAGTTTTTTGTGCAACACTGCATAACAAATATTAAATATATATTCATTTTCAACTGAATAAAAGAAACCATTGCAGTCATATAATAAATGTATCTATGCTTTTAAATTTTATTATTGAATATAAGATATTTTAAAACCAATATATATAAAACACCAATCTCTCACTCATTTACTATTTTCTGAAGTGTTATTAAATCCTGAAAAATGGAGAAATTGTGGTAGGAATTAAATTCTTTATGTAAGAGGTTCTGTGTATAATATTAGCACCCACTGATTTTTTGCGACTCTAAATATTAAAGTAATCATGTTTTGAATCAAATTGAAATAATATTCAAAAACTTACTTGATTGAAATTCAGCACAGAGCCTCTGGAGATGAATTCCGCATATTTCAATATGAATACGCCACAATCGCTTTGATTCAGCTGTTTCGGTATATTCTAATAAGGAAAATTAATTTATTTTAATGTGCAGGGAAAAATGTAAGATGTATGTACAATATGTTTGATATTTTGCTTAATTACCTCTATAGACACTTTTATTTTAATGATCAGTTTTGCCATTTTATCCATAAATAATAAGAAAATATTATGTTGATAAAAAATTATATTACTTATCATAAATTCACAATATTCAATTTTAATAATAGAGACGATACATAAAAAACCACTGTTAAATATGGAATAACTAAAAATATATCCAATAATTCAATACCAGTTTGTACTCTATATAAAAGATAAAAAATATATTGATGTGTATAATGATGCATAAAATAATAAATAAGAAGATATGAAGTTAAATTATGTTACAAGTGTTAAATAAAGTATTAAAATATATTTTATTGATTTAAAATAGCATTTTTTTCAGGCAGCAAACGTTGTAGTATCATTACTGAAAAAGTTTGTAAATTTCTAATAATGAGGATGACAAACTCCATTAATTTATACTAAAAGACTGAAAATTCCGGAAAATGTATGCTCATTTTTCTTAGTTTAAAAAACACAGTTTAAATTAAATCCACTTACTTATTTACATATTTTTTATTTCTACGAAAATTATAATTATCATTTTCAAAAAGTCTTTTTTGGATTGTTTAAATTATTACTTGCGTGGAAATATAATGAAATATCAAATATTAAACTATATTTTAAAATGCTTATCCAATAAACAATAGGAATTACTATAAATATAAATTAGATTTAAAATTTGGTAAAAGTTTTGAATACCTCGAGAATTTCCAAGTCATATGGACCAAGATTTAGATTCAAGCAATTCGATTTTTTTTCTAGGAATATCCTGAAACGAAACTTAAATTTTAGCATCTTGAAAGGACGGATGGAAATAAATATTTTAACCACTCTTACTTTAATTAAAATTTATTTATAGAAAGAGTTTTCTTACCTCATTTTATTTAAGCAGGATACGTGAAAACTTCTATCAGAAACAGGCAGGGAATCATATAATTGGATGATTCTCCTTTTGTTATGAATCACCTGTAGAAAAATTAAATTAGTATTACAATATTTTACAAATAAAAAATTACTTCACGTAAAATGCAAAACAACAATAATAATAATGTTTCAAGGCATGTTATATATATATATATATATATATATATATATATATATATATATATATATATATATATATATATATATATATATATATATATATATATATATATATAATGATTTATTAAAATATAATACAATTCATGGAGAAAAAGTTTCATTGAAAAAGTGGAATGAAACCAAAAAAGTATTTCCTTTAAAACAAAAATAAGAGCTAAACTATGCGATAAATATTAAAAAGACATAAGGCTAATTCATTTTTTATATAATGCATAAAATTTGCAGTTTATAGTCCTCATTAAGTATTTCATTTTGTTCTTCTCAGACATTTTAATTAAAAAAAAACACTTTCTGTTGGTCACAACCACTGAAAAAGACGTTGTTTCCTATGGGGTGACAGCTACTGCAAGTATATGCAAATTTGGTAAGTAGAGAAATATGCAAATTGGGTAAGCAGTGTAAGTGTATGTAGAAGGAGAGGATCACATATGTGATAACAATAAACGAGAACAGCGCAACTAGAAGTTGACATGAATAACAGGTTATAAAAGTAACTTCCCAAAAGAAAGTTCAGAATTAAATGAGCTAATATTATTATTTTATTTGTAAAAATCAATTCTGTTCCTATTTTAGCATATGGCGTCGCAAACATTAACCAAACTCTTCGAAAAGGAACAAAGAGCAAAATGTACACTAGCTGTTATTTGACATATTTCGCAGTGGAAGCGTGGAGACTTGTAGCCATCAACTGCCAGCGATCAAATTAACTGCTTTACTTTAAACAGACTTTATCCAAAGTGTACGCAAGATAGCTCTTTATCAATTGTAAGCCTATTATTCAACTATTTTTTGACACTTATCTGTCTTTGGTGATATTCGATAGATAAACGAACAAGAACCATTCATTAAAATCAGAAAATCCATTAAACAATTCAACAGATTTTAAGGATTTGCTTTTTACTTTCAGTCAGAAGTCTAGGAACAAAATTATTCTAAAGAACTGTAATGTTAATGAAATTCTCTACAACAATTAAACATTTTTCTCCCTGTATTTGGAACTATTCGACTACTCTATCAGTATTATGATATTAGCAATGTAATCATTGTAACGTGATTTGTTTGCTGTCGAGTAATCTACAGTTTAAGTTATTCACTATTCCTTTCGTCATAGTCATACGTTTGATTCAAATTGTTGACAAGAGAGTATGAGCCTTATGCATGAATAATTACATTATCAACCTACATTTGACAATGGACGATAACCTTTCTTTGCTTCAAAATAATATCAGAACTCATGTCACAATTGCAACCATGCCGAATTCATTCCTGAGAAATATAAAGAACGTTTTTCTCATTCTGAATCTTAACTCGAATCATCTGCAAGTTCGTTTACTTATTCTCTAAATACTTTAGTAACAATACACTTTTCATTTATCTTGTAAATGTCTACACTGCATGCAGTTAACCAGATTCCTTCTAACATTGTATTTAGAACTGATCACATGTTAGCAGGTTGCATTGAGGCTCTTAGTAACTGTGTTTATTAATTAAATATTATGAACCTATATTTTTTCTTTACTTACTTTTATTCATGTTCTTTTATTTATTTTTTCATGTTTCATTCTAACCATTTCATTAGCAGCAATCTAACATATAGTTGAAATTCGTAATTAGGAATTAGTAGTGTAGTCGCAATTTCATGCATGTAATCTTATTTTTCAGGATGCCACCGATTTTAATTTATGCGACTTTGTTTTCATGATGGGAGCCATTTAAGATACAGCTTAGAAATTATAGCTGATGAGATGCCTAGGGATAGATACGAAGTAGAATGATTTGTGAAAACAAAAGGCCTGTCTGAAAGTCTAAACCTTTCCAAAATTGATTTAAACTTATTTGAAATAACCTCTGCGTAATGAGTTTATATATTTCAAACAATTTTCGTCTCATTTTTTTTCTTATTTCAGATACAAAGAAGACCAAATACATAGATACTAAGAAGACCTACGTGCGGTGTGTGGCGTTATCATGCTGATAAAGGGCATTGGACACCCCCAATAATGGAAGATAGAGAAGTGTCAATGAGAAGGCAGGGAAGTGTCACTGGCCACAGCACATCCTCCGCGTAACGTTGAGCTATCATGGTGCATTGAATATGAACTAGAGGTGACCTGGAATCGTACGCAATGGCACCCCAAACCATGTTGCCACGTTATAGCGTGGTGATTTCGTTCCACAACTGATGCAGGGTTGAACCTGTCTCCACATCGACACCACACTCGTATGCGGTGACCATCACTGAAAAAACAGAAGTGTGTCTCTTCTGAGAAGACGATCCTGTGACACTACGTCGTCCACATAGCTCTAATCCGGCATCATTCCAAACGTTGGCGTCATGCTATGGGGTCAGTGGCAGTCTTCTTAACAGATGCCATAAGCGAAGACCTCTAACAACCAATCGATGCAAATGGTTCTGCTCGATATGGGAGCATCCGGGTGTCTTGCACATGCTGCAGAATTTCGGTACACGTGCTTTGCGGGGCAACCACAGCCTCCCGTCGAGCGCGTTTGTCAGCTGCGATTTGTTGTAAGGACCAACCTGCCTTTCTCAGTCTGATCACGTGCCTCTCGTAAACTTGTCTATCTGCAGGAACTGACTCCGTCGACGATGGATTGGCATTCTCTGCAATTGCAGGCGTACTTTGTGACAAGAACAAATTTTCAACGATTATTTTAAAAGCAGCAATAACGGCTCGAATATTGTCCACTCTGCCGGTTCCTCACTTTATATCTTATCCTATGTGCGCTGGAGAGCTGCTTTTTTCACTTCATCTGTATAACTTGGAACTGTGCTTCTACACTGAAATTTGCATTATTTCTGGCCATTCCTTCTTGGTATGGTATTTTCAATGTCAGGGTGTGTGTATATATATATATATATGCATGTATGTATGTAAGTATGTATACTGCATTTTATTTCTTCTCGTTAAAGAAAAATTATTTTTAATTTTTCAGAATTAATATTTTTTTTTACTCATATCTAAAGAAAAATGTTTTATTTCGAAAGGTTGACTATTTCTTCAACAAGACTATGCACCAAAATATTATTATTTATAAGAATTTGAATTTGATCTGATAAAGTTTTTAATATATTTCCATAGTTAGAAAGCGTGATTCATCAGAAAAATCTGTACACTTTATTAAACAGCTTTAATTTTATAAAAACTAAAATTTAAGAAGTTATGAGAATTAAGTTAAACATAAAGAACAGCTAAATGCTTATATAATATGAGTACAAACTTTAACATTTTAAATTTATTCTTAATTATTGTGTAAGAAGTATTATTGACAGCAATCAAATATAATATTTATCAACGTCACTTATAAATATGCTGTGTATTATTGTTCAATTATTCCATTTTAGCATCAATAACTATAAATTAAAAAATATTATATGAGGTTTACTGGGAAGTTCTGTCCTATTTTGGAATAAAAATATATACAAATTTTTCTTAACGTCAATATACTTTATTAAATAATATATAATTACCATTATTATTAATAATTTCTTATCAGCGTGAGGGCAATTTGTGTATTCCATTTTTGAAAAATATTTAATCTTTTCATTCGAAAAATTTAAACAGTGCTTGATTGATATCTTCTTCTTTTTTTAATCTTTTGCTGTTCAAAAACTTTTGTAAGGACAAAAGCAAGCGGTAGTTGGAACGTGGTAAGTCCGTGGATTATGGTTTATGGAACAGAATTTCCCAGCCTAGTTCTGCAATTTTTTGACGAACTCTTTACTTGGCCTGCTTCTTAGATTTCTCTTTCTTAGAACATCTCCGACCTCTTTTCTTGGATTGCTCGCATTAAATTATCCAGTTGCTGACAATACTTTTCCGAATTGAGCTTTTCCTTCAATTTTTAATGCTCAAATATATTGGTCCTCAGATGTCCCCCTCCAACCCAACAATTTATTATTCAGAGTCAAATTTGTTTTAGAGTTGGAAGGCCTAGGTTTTCCGCATAATATACCCTTTTCATTACGATGTTTTCGTAGGTAACCCACTTTTCATAACCAGTTATCATCTCGATTTTGTTCCAAACAAATAGAGATAGGCATGTGATGACTCGACTATCAAAATTGTTCTGACTTAGTTGATGTGCCACCCATTATGAATAATTCCACACCAATTCTATGTTACGAATATGGTCCAAAATAGTTTGCTTAGATGAAATAAACTTTCTGCTATCTCCAATGTTGTAAGAAAAAGATATTGCTCTAACACGGTTTAACAGCATCGTCATCGATCAATGGACAGAATTTTTCGGTAAACTTAATATTAATACTATCTAATTATAAATATTGATAATTACAGGATTTATTACTTCATGTTAATATGCGGAAACTTTATAACTACTTTAAATTGTTTAGCTATATTGGAATTAATTTATAAATATGAAAAAAATAGCAGATAATTAATTGTTTTTACAAGTTTGAATTAACTGAGAGAAATCTTATTATAAGTATTTCAATTAATGTTTGAAAATGTTAACAAAATAAAGCTCTCAAATTTACACTCATAAGAAGAAATGAAATAATAAACACATAACTTAGGCTTATTTAAATACAACATTTTATAAAATCGTAAGAATTGCTGAAAAGAAAGTTTCTAATGATATGGTTTGATAATTTATTTATTAATAAAAATGTATCAAAAATAAATCATATTTTTTTTATTCCACTTACCAGTAATATCCAATGTTTCCTATAGTTTATTGGCACAAAAATCATATCAAAACTAAATAAGTTCACGTGTTTTGGTTGATTCAATACCTGGTCCATGTTATCATCAATGATTTTTGTGAAAAAAAATGAGTTGAAGCAGAAGATTCTTTTTGACAATTCTGTTGCTTTCTTTTGAATTAATTTCATATAAAAGTCAACAATCTAAATATGAACAAGAACACAATTATATTCTAAGAGTTTAAATCTAATATAATGACACAATCAACATAATTTACTGATTAATCCATGAGAAATTTACATATTATTGAAAAAAATTATCTTTACAACTTGTTCTTAAAAATATAGATTGAAAGTTTTGCTAGTTATGAATTGAGATGCTCAGAATTAAAGAAATGGTCATTTGTTAAGAAATGGTATTAATACTTAGACTAACAGCTTATATTTCAGATTCATCATTTGACTATTGCTCACAATTTCGGAATTGATAACTCATAACTGGGTTATTAATAAAGTAACAAAAGTTTAAGATTGAAAATGTATTCATTATAAATAAATTTAAAACGCAATAACTTAGTTAAATTGCAAAGAGATAATTCTTGTGATACAAGAATTAAGGATAAATGTTGACTGAGCTGAAAACCAGATAATCACATTAAATTGAAAAACTGTAACACTAGTTTTCTAGTTTAATGTGAGTACTAAGGAAACAGGGCTCCACATAGATGACTTTTTCATCTGACAGTGACTCAACTTTACAAAATAATTTTCTATTTTTCGTAACATGAAGTCAACAGAAATCGACAGCCCCAAATATGAAAGTATTAATCAAGCAATAAAATTAAATTCAAAAAATTAATTTATTGGTAATAAATTCTATGCGGGCAAAATAATCTGTAACTTTTCTACTATACTTACTTTGCAGAAACATTTTGTTGAAAGTGTAAACTGCAATAAAGCTCAACATTTCATGCAAATTACACAATTCAAATTGAAAATTACAAAGCACTTGGCAAAACATCAAGAAATGCCTCAACATTATTATTGAGATCTTAATATATTTAAGGTTTTCTTGCTCTTTACTTTGAAATTTAAATTATGCTTCATTATTACTTAAGTAGTGATACATACACATAATTTCTAAGCGAACACTTTCATGAGATAAATAAAAGTTTTACTATTTACCTATGAGTAAAATTAATTCAATTGGAATATTTTGAAAAAAATAAATTTTATCCATAAATATATATCTGTATTTTGTTTCATCTCCTTTTAACTTAAAATGCTAAACATTTCTTCACTTTTTGTAATTTTTTAAAACGTCCTTTCATATATTATTTATTTTCTTATATTATTCATTTATATTCAAAACATATATTTTCAATTTTTTTTTAAGAATTAAATTGGACATAAAAAATAATAAAATTATTTAAAATAAAATTCTTTCAACACAAATAAATATTCAACAATGAAAAAATAAATAGAATAGTGAACGCTCCTTTTTCCGAAATGTTGGTAGATAACTTTTTTCATTGAACTCCTAGTGTGTGTTAATATATATGCATGTATATAATATGAATTATAAGCAGTTGCGATTTTCATTCAAATGTTTGTTATGGTTGAAGAGGGAAAATGTTTTATGGTATGTGTTATACATTACGTTACAATCCTAGCATAAGTAAGTTGTAAGAAAGCAATTCATGATGACAAACTCATGATGATGCAATTCATGATTCAAATGACAAATATTTCATCATTTGAAAAAGGGCATATTGGTGGATTCCCCTTAGCAGGAGCCTCAATTTCGTAAACAAAAAATGTCACTGGGTTCAAAAAAAGCCCAATACTTACCGGAAAATCTCTTTCGATCTATTTAAGATTTCAAAATTATGTCTAAGGTTTATCAAACATCTGTCTAAGGTTTTCAAAAGTTGGCATCAGAACCCACAGTTCTTGTGTAGTTTGCGGTTTGAGCATAAAAGAGCGTGATTGGCAAGTTTCATGGCATAAAAGCGGCTCTTCTTGGCTTCAAGGCGAAAATCATCAACCAAGGCTATTCCAAACAATTTTATTTCAAACCATGAGCAAAGAATTTCAGAGAATATGAATACATAGCTGGTGTATGTTAGAAAACCATTGATTTCTGCCATAAATATAAAACTTCATTTCCATAGGGATCGGGAAAGAAAACGCTGTCTGGAATAGGGTAATGTAGTCAAATGAATCCCATTACATCTTATTTATCACTGATGACAGATATCGAATTTGGTGAGAACTCCACGAAACTATGCAATAATCCTTCCTTATTAGCACTGAGCAAAGAAATTGTAGAAATATCATGATAGGAGGCAGCATGTTCTACTGGCATGCAAGTTGAATCCCAGTGTTCCTCAGAGATAGACTGCCATGAGATACCTAAATATATTAAAAGATTAAGTGCCCCTGAAATGTTTTATTTTTACTCTGATGGTGACGGATCCTTCATGGACTAAAATACAAACTTATATTGCACCAGAAGTGTGTGAAATTGATTCGCTGAATATCAGTCTAACTTCCAATTCCTTCCCTAACCACAGCAGAGCCCTGAACTTAACTCTATAAAAATTTGTAGCATGTGGTGTAAAGAGAATTTCTTACAATTCATTATTTTGTGATTTCGTTTTAAACAATAAAAGTGAATGAAAAAATTTAAAAATTAGCTATTAAATTATACGGTAAATTAGAGTTATGCCTTAGTTATTATTTCCATTGAGCTTTAAAACACTTTCTTTTAACATGAATTATTCTATTTCTGTAAATTACTTTATTTTGAAAGCTATCATCAGATTAAAAAATAAAAATTATCTAATACCAACTTGATCATTTAGTTGTCCTCCATCAAACAGCGTTTTCATGTCTGTAGAGCAAAGTTGGATGTCGTCAATAATAAATAAGACTTTGTGTTCTTTATTTTCTAAGAATTTTTGAACTCTTCTATCAAATGAAAACAGTTTACCTAAAATAAATTAGTAAATTTTAAAACAAAAAACTGAAATTATATGGTTAAATTACTGAAAAATTACAATTCAGAATGTAATCTTATTAGCCTCTCTATTTTTTTATACTATAAGTTTAAATAAGAATCAAACAATATTTCACAATATATAGGTATTTAACTTACAAACTATAGATCAATGTTACTTTTTGCAAATATTCATATCCATTACATTATCAAACAAATGAACTTTTAGTAAAATGTAGCAGAAAATCTTTTATATATATATATATATATATATATATATATATATATATATATATATATATATATATATATATCACTAGCAAGAACAATAATAATTCCACTTAACTATTCATAAAAGGACAAAGTATAAATTTGTGCATTGATTG
This sequence comes from Latrodectus hesperus, assembly GCA_037975125.1. Lineage (NCBI taxonomy): Eukaryota > Metazoa > Arthropoda > Arachnida > Araneae > Theridiidae > Latrodectus > Latrodectus hesperus. Next base: position 25,678,040 of record CM075855.1, on the reverse strand, counting down.
TAAATTAAAAAACAATCAATTGTGTTAGGAGTGTTGTTGTTGCACCAGTATAATTCCCTGTACCTAGCTCAGAACTGGGATGTACCAGTGAGGCGAAGCAGCCAGGAGGAAGTCAATTTGGAAGCAGGAACCAAGCAGAAGTCCTACTTATTAACATATCATTCTTAAATGTATCATTTCACTTGTCAAATATTTTGTTCACTGTCTATTTAACGGGTATCCCTCTTCCTTACGAAACATAACGGATCTTCGGCTAAGTTGGGATTTGAATTCATTGCCTTCCGATAATTAGAATGACGCCCTTACTAACCGCATCAGCTCACCCTTGAGCAGTGTTCAAACATCAATGTAAATGACGGGAAACTACTGAAACTTCTTTTTAATTTCCTTGCCTTTAAAAATAAAATGTATGACTTCCTAAGAACGAATTTCTGATAAAGGGAGACCCTGGCTTTCGTTCTTAATCACTGTTGAACAATGGAATATCAAAACCATTTTTCCATTTTCTTGCATATACATCTGATCAGTGGGTGCCATAAGTTTTCAGGGATTTCTTCTTTGAGAATCTGAGACCTCCTGTTTACAAAAGTACTGCCAAAAATCAAAATCAATAGTTGTACATGTATCTTACCGCTTTCAGCCGTAAGTCCATTCGCAACACATTGGCAGTACAAAATAAAACATACAAGGACAAAAAAATAGCGGATGAGTTTTCAGATTGCATTTTCTTATAATTACTTCACATTTGACACTATTTCTTTCAAATTAAGTATTTATTAATCCAGTTTTCTTATTAAAAAACTCTAAAGCTATTATTTCAAGCCTTTCCTGTTTTCTAATACTATTAGAATAAATTGTTCATTTTAAAAGCATTACATTATATACTTTTTGATATATTAACAATGACAAACAAGCAATAGTAAATGGTAAAAATTAATTTTCTAAGGAAAGAACAATCACACTAGATTTCACAAATGTATTAGATTTAATAAATATTCTTTAATTATTCTGTTATTTCTGAATTAACTGTTCTAATTTTCTTGCATAATTGTTGAAATTGTGTTTATTTTACATATTTGTGAGTTTTGTGAAGATTAATAATCTACTTCACTTAATTTTTTTTAAATATTTTAAACTGTTAATGTTGGCCTTGAAATACTTTTTAAGAAACGTTTTTAATCATTCAATTTGAGAATATCAGTTATAAGAAATTAAAGCACTTTTGTGATAAGAAATCCCTAATTTTTTAAATATTTTCTCTTCTTGAAAATGTTGTTTCTCTTTTTTATTGGAAAAACTCACACATGAATGCTTTCTTTCAGCATTTAATACACGACATTTTTACATCTGATCAAAATCTCAAACAACACTGATTATTTCATTTCAATTTGCACAAATTTTTCTTTAATATCGATATTCTTATTTAATGCCTCATTAAAATGAAATAATGAAATAGGAACTCCTTGAAAAACGCGAATAGTATGATTGAACTTTGGCGAATTTTCCATTGCTTATTTAGATATTATATTAGATTATTATATTTAGATATTTTATTTTTTCTGCATGAAATAGTATTTGCTTGGATCTAGAAAATATGCAAAATTTTGGTTTTTCAATTTCCAAGGAAATAAAAATAATAACTGACTCAAAATCTTTAAAGAAAAATATTATAAAATTCAAACATGGTGAAAAATTATCAATTCCATTGCTGGTATTTTACAAAGAAACATTGAGAAAAATAAATTATCCATTATTGAAAATTTTCTATAAAAATCAGGAAAAATATAATGGAAAATGCATTCCGCATTTGTAGCAAAAACATATACTTAAGAGTTTTATGAATTAAATAAACAAGTCATTAATGGGGAACCAAGGCTAATACAACTCTAAGCAATATAAAAGTACTAACACGAAATCAGTCACACATCATTCTACATACAATTGAACTAAAATAGTAGAGCAACTAAAAAGTTAATTAAATCATTACACAACCACATATTTTCTAAAAAAAATGGAGAGAGCACGGGTAATAAAATACAATATAAAAATACAGGTGCAAAAAAGACTTCCATGGGAATTTTAATTCTTTTGAAATACAACATAACATAAAATGTTGTCTTAGCATAATAATCGATTACCAAATGTAAAAAACAATTTTTGGAAAGGATGTTAGACATTTAACTCAGCTTGATGTCTCTATTCTTCATCCGAAGCTGCCCCAAAATGCTGAAACGAATTTACGAGAGAATGCTTACGTTTCCATACGTTGAATTCTTTCAACTTCAGATATGTTCCTCACAAGACGAATTGCATCAGGTTTTGCAACCCATGCATTAAACGAAAGATGCTACCAAAGATCCCATTAAAAAGTGCCTCAGAGTCGTATTAGTATATATTTAAACAGTCAAATTTCCGAGTCATACAGAAGTCCATACATCTTTTAATCGTGAGTCCACCCCATACTAACAAATGATAAAAACCATAATGGAATCTTTCAAAATGAGTCGAACTATTTCTATCGATGAAATCTGAAATCCTACTTCAGATTAATTGGAACTCCTCAGAAAGCTCTATTTGTCTCAAATTATTATGCATCTATTTATTCATTAATAGTTAATAAGAGTCTAATATACCATATGCATTGTGTTAACTACAGAGAACTCATTCTTCCCGTTTAAAAGATTACGCAACGGAATATTAGATATATTTTTTAATTCTACCTAAGGAGAACACAGCAATTTAGGCATTTTCTTTACACACCCTTCAGCCATTTTGTTTTAATTGTAATTTGTTTTATCTTTTGTGATCAGTTTTTGTAAAAATGAACATTTTCACTTCACTGATATTAAAAAATCTACAATTAATCTTGAAATTCTGTTGCTTTCAGAATGCATTTTCTGATGTTTAAAAAGACAACAAATATATTTCACTTACTTTCTACCATCCGTTCAGCTTCTGTTTCTTTGATGCTACCTGGGGATAATGAACATTTGTACTTTATTAATAATTAAAGAAACTTTATTATATCACATATATTCTTTTTAAGAATGCATTTTTCATATTTCAGATACAACACAAAGATAAAAAATGTGGTAATATTTTAATTTGAAAGGAAACACAAGAAATGCACACAAGCAGATATACAATATGCCCACTAGTCTCTTGCCACTCTTTTAATTTCGGAGTGGCTACTGCTATACTCATAAAAGCGGTGGCTAGGTATAGTAAAGTAGGCAATGTGCTTGTGAATAAAACCACCTAGACTGCCACCTAGTGGAAAATTGTGAAGTCAGCATTCTTATCTCAAAACGAAACGAGAAGAGGAAAAAGGGATTTAGGAAGTTATATAGTGCCTCTTCGATTTAGTGCGAAAAGATAATTCTTGACATTTTGGATAAGTCTATAATCGAAGTGAAATATTTTACTAAAAATAATTTAGTAGAATGTTTTATCACTATGTCTTGTATTTGAACTCTATTTTGCGTGATAAAATGAGTTTTTGCGTATCTAAGAATCCACATTTAAATTTTCATAAAATTCAGAATTATTTTTCACATAGGTTCCTTAAGGAAGGATCCTTTAAAATCTAAATTATTAAAAAGGCTTTTTGAATTGTACAGCTAATATTCGGTCTAAAATCAACGACGTTAGTAAGGGATATTAATTACTCCCATTTTATATACATTTTGGAAAAATGCTATAATTATTTATAATCCGCATATTATTTCCTTAATTTCAAATTTGTAAAGAAATAAGAAATACCGAATTTTTTGAGACTGGATTTCTTTTCAAATATAATGAGAGATCCAGTAGGAAAAAATTCAGCTCTTCTGAAAGCTAAAAATTTTGAGCTTATAAAGTGACATACTTTTGAGATAACCTATCCTTATTACAATTCTACCATTATTTTGGAAATCTCGAACGCATACTTTCTGGAGAAAATAACTGTTTTAGAAGAAAACTCGGCTTCTTTTCTTTTTTCAAAAATGAAATACTTGCATTGATTTCACATTTCTTAATATTTTCACAGAAGAGCATGTACATCAAAAATAATTAGTCTTACAGAATAAAACATTTTACTATAAAGGAAAATAAATATCTTTTAAAACATATTTATCTTTGTTTTATATTTTTATCTTTGCTTTATTCTCCAAATTTTGTGGAAAGTCCGACGCTTTCCCATAAATACATATCATTAATCAAGTTTTTGTTGATATAATTTTAACAAAAACACTAATATTTAAATTAATTATTTATGCACATGAATAAAAATACATATTTTATTTGATTTTTAATATTAAATTCAAGGACATTCTTTTAAAACAGAAATGTCCATATTCTTCTGTTCTTATTTATTCTTTTTGTGTTTTCGTTTTTGTGTTGTGTTTCAAAGTTTTTTCGTTTTTAAACGTTAGCGATCATTTAAATTAACAAACAAAACACTCTCAAATAGGCAAAATTTCAAGTAATATATATATATATATATATATATATATATATATATATATATATATATATATATATATATATATTATAATTAATTTTCTAAATCTTATGTACTACAGCTTATTATGTTATTTAAAAAATCTTATTTATAAGAGATATAATAGAGATTATAAAATATCCCTCACGAACAGATATAATTTTACATGTTTGAAGAAAATGGAAGATAAAAATATTAAATAAACGTATGGAGAGAAAGAGAGACTTAAACACTTATAACTCCCTGACAATTCACAAAAATAGCGGAATCAATTATTAAAAAATAACTATTTTTGACAATTAATTACTTCTAATTAAAGAAAATAAGTAAAATTTTGTTATTTATGTATAAAAGCTTTAAAAAATTAAATCTGGCACTGAAAAACAGCAAAAGGTGTATTGTACACACTTGTGTTATCTCGTTCCAAATTTTCTTCCGCTTTTTTCATTTCTACAAATAATTGATTCATTAATATATATATATATATATATATATATATATATATATATATATATATATATATATATATATATATATATATATATATATATATATATATATATATATATATATATATATATATATATATATAAGCACACACTTATATTTGTTAAAATTGCAACAACGTGAAGTAATCCAAAGTATTGAATGAAATTTATTCCACATATAATTGAGAGAGTGACAGAGAAGCTACCAAATTTACAAGATAATAAATACCAAATAGAGCTTTAGAAATCAGTACATTGTGTATCCACTGCAATGTGATGAGACCTCGTACACGTCGTGCCATTAAATCATATAAGTTCTTAACTTAATCATGGGGAATGACATTCCAGGGGGGCTTCAATTTAATGCCAAAGTTCTAGCTTACCGTGTTCTATCTTACCAGTTGTAGGAGCGAATTAGCCACTGATGAAATTCCAGACATGTTCAATGGAGATGTAACCTGAGAGTAAGCACACCATAGAAAAAATGAAACATTTGAACTGAAGAAGGCTTGTGCAATCAAATATCATGTGCAGGAATATTATTCTACTGAAGTATGGAGCCTAAATAGTAAAGCTTCGAATAATAGAAATGCGTCGAAAAATGGGAATAATTCTGGCACTAAAATTTCCCTTACGTAATGATTACTGTTGAGGTGACCTGCAATTTGCACTTAATAGGATTGGCCTTTGTACCCAATAGCTTCCCACACCAGACGTTTGTTGCGTTATGATACTGAGTACTATTTTGAGAGAACAGAAATTTTCTCTGCAACGTCTTACACGTACTGTTCCATCTTTGTGTTCCAAATTGTTCCGAGATTCATCGTAGAAAACAACATGTTTCAGTTAGGCATGAGATGCAGTGCATAAGTGAACCCATTCAAAGTCAAAGGAGGTTGTAATTCAGCTACAAGGGAATCTTGCGTAGAGGAAATCTTACACGAAGTTGTTACAATAAGAAACAGCAATGAAACGTGGATCTAGACAACAAAATATGAAAATCCAGCCTCTCACATAGGGACAATGCGGCCTCTTGTGAACTCCGAAAGTTGTTGGTTTGGTGCCCTATGCTTTTGATGCGGCATTTTAACCAATAATTAAGCTTTTAACACATACAAAGGAAGATAAAGAGATCTCAACTCATCTTTACAGTTCTTTATATGTATGGAGTAATCGGCTGATAAGGAGCTGGTTCTCTTTTCACGTATTTACAAATGTTTTATAATTCTAATTATTTGCATGTTTTACTTCAGTTTATTTGTGTCTTGTAAACTAGCTCAAATTACATCATTCCTTCATGGTGTTTTTATTTTTACAAACATGAGTGTATAAATATATACATAGATATGAATATATATGCAGGAAAAAAAAAGCAATCTAGGTGTTAAATCTGGAGTGAAACTGCTCAATCAATTAAAAAATAAACTAAAGTTTCGAACACAAAATATATGAAATAAATATTAGCTATAATTTTAATGAATTCATACATCATCATATGTTATAACTTTTTGGACTAGATCTTTTATTTTTCTAAAATTTTGAATTCTAAAGTTCTGAGTTCTAAAGTTCATTTTAAACTTTCCCTCTCTGTTCAGCTAATAAAAATCCAAACAATGTAAGAAAGATAATAATATGCGATAAATGATAAGTAACAAATATTTTTCAGTTATTTGAAATTTTTTAACCAAAATAAACACACAATTTTCACTTTTGAATCATTTTTTAATTACTCACTCATTTCTTTATTTTGATAAACTGAGTAAACTTCCTTCTAATTAAATTGATAGAAATTAAAATATGAAAATTCTAGACGTTATTATATAATGATATACGGTAAAATTTTGACGATAAAAAAAATGGAGACAAAATAAAATATTTTTCATCACAACTAAAAAACAATGTATCAGATACACAGGTGTTACTTTGATAAACCATTAGAGCTTCGATAAAAGTGTTCATTTTCTAATGAATATTTTTCTTCTCTTAAAACACGAAATATGATGTGAGCATTTATAACCTTCATTCCAAATAATATAATGCGACTGTTTTAGTCACCAATATTTAACGTTACTCATTTTAGGTTTGGCATTTGAATACTATGTATCTGTTGCGTTAAAATAAAGGACCTAAAGTATCGTTGTATTTCAAAAGTAAGCGATTTAGGATCACAATGAAACATTTTGGTGTCACTTTTGAAGAATTTGATTTAACTTTTCTTGATGAAATAATTTTAGACCTGCACCTACAAAATTATACATTTAAGTTTAAAATTTCTTAAAATTTTTAATGGAAAATCTGGGAGAAAATCATCCTTCTATTGTATTAAATTTTAAACACAATATTTTTACATATATATAATTCATTTAAAATTAAAGCTATATTGAACTATTTACATATCTTTTTTAACTTGAATTCTAAATAGATTTTTAAAATGTCTGGGAAATTGTTAATCTTAAAATTTCAGATTATATCAAGTGAAAGATGTAACGGAAGGATGAAATTGATTGAACTTACATTTATATTTTAAAACAGTGAACTAGAGTACTAATAAAGAATCCTAAATTGAGTACAAATGTCGGAATATAGATTTCAATATAAATTCATAATTTTCTAAGTTTAATTAAAATTCAAAATGATGTATGAAAATTACGAACATTTTGTTTCATTTGCATAAGAATCATATTATTCCTAAACATACTGTAGACTTGAGGTGGAATGATATTCATTCAAAATATGTTGCTATAAGATTAGTTTGATGGATCACTTATGTTTAGATTATCTAAATCCTTAAATTATGTTTAAGAAAATGAAATGTTGATAAAAAGCATTGAAAATTATGATTCCTAAAAGTTAATCTTTTTTTTAGTTTAATTTTGGTAAAATGTATGACATGAAACTCTAGAATCTCGAAGGTTTTAAAATTTATGATATCTTAAAATTCATGAATTTAAATTGTTTTGCATTAAAATAAATATTTATATGTATGAAATATATTTATTTTGAAATCAAACGTGTGTATAAGTATTATTACTCTTACATGTTCAGTAAACTATAATTATCATTAGACGAAAGATACGTTTAATCTTAATTCATTGAAATTACTCTATATTACCAAAAATAAAAATTAAAAATTTGAACATTCTAATTTATTGAATGCATAGGTATAGTATTGTAAAAGTTTACATTTTTTGAAAAAATCGCTTTTTTTCCCATGACACTTTCTGTAATTTTAATATTTTTTTTAATTTATGATAATATGTGTACAGAAGAATGAATATTAAAAGAAAAATGAAAAAGCTGGCGACTGAATTATAAAAAAGAATAATTAAAATACAAAAAGAAACTTGTTATTCAATAAAATAAATAAAACAAAGAAATATACAATGAATATATTTGTTCGCGCATGCGCGCTCGTCACGTAATATTATTTGGAGCAAAGCAGATGTAGTTTGGAAATTGAGGAGAACGGTTATGTTTCTCAAGCGGGAATTAATCCCATAATCCCATATCCTTGATTACGTTTGTCTGTAATAAATAATTTAAAAAGACACTGGTCCGTCGCATGAGTGATTAATTATTATATAATCTACACATCTCTTAACCATAAAAACCAATGTAGTGGACCGCCGAGTCCGCAGTTGTACCAACGAATTATGGATAAATAAATCGAATTAAAAGGAGCTATCAAACCTCGATAACGAAACTCGAAAATTTTGTGAAAGAATTATGTGAAATTTATTTATCTGGTACAACAGTGAGTGAATTGGAAGTTAAATCTAAAAAAGTTGGAACACTGCAAAATCGCATTGATCATATTCGTGAGCAATACTACGATTTACCGAACATCAGCGAAATTCCAGATGTCGAAAATGATTTGGAAGATATTGAAACAAGACTGGGAAATTTGGAGATAAAGTTTAAATAATTTATTGATTCATTTAAGAATGTAAATTATTCTAATTGTTCGAATACTTCTTCATCAGAATGTTCTGAATCGAAAGTGAAAGTTCAACTTCCTGTAATACCAATCCCTAATTTTACTGGAAAGTATGAAGAGTGATCTAATTTTAAAAATCATTCAAACATCTTATTTCAAATAATGAATATTTAAATGAAACGCAAAAATTATTTTATTTACGTGCATCGTTAAAAAATGATGCAAAACAAATAGAAACGTCAGATGATTCATTTGAATTTTTATTCGCAGCTCTAACTGAGCGTTTTGAGAATCGCAGACTTTTGGTCGACACTCATATTCTTGCAATTATTAATTATGACAAAATACAATTTGAATCATCTAAATAATTAAGAAACTTGGTTGACTGTTTGAAAAAAAATGTAAAAGTTTTAAAAGTTTTGAATTGCGAACAAAATTCTTTATCGGATGTTTTACTAGTAAATATCGTGATTCAAAAGCTCGATAAAGAAACATGAAAGCAATTTGAGTATACGTTAAAATCAAGTCAAATTCCTGAATATGAAACATCAATTTCATTCTTAGAAAAAAGAAGCTCTATTCTTGAGAGCGTAAATCGCTATCTTCTCCCGAAAAACATAAACAAGTTCTCACCCCCATCTAATAAAACAAAATCTTTGATGATTAACGCTAACGATAAACCCAAATCGAAATATTGTTGTACATTGTGTAATCATGATCATTCTTTGAATAAATGTCCTAAATTTCAAAAATTAGATGTTAACAAAAGATACGTAATAGTAATGGAGAAAAATCTTTGCACGAACTGTCTTAATAAAAATCATAAACCTAGTTCTTGCTATTCTAAAATGTCTTGTTTAGTGTGTTCTAAACGCCATCATTCAATGCTTCATCGCGAAAAAAGTGTGGACAAAGATGGCGGCGCTGACGGTTTGACATTCGAAGAAAAGGCAGATGGTACTTCTTTTGCTCAAGTGGAAGCGATTAATCCACGCCTAAGAATAATATAATAAATAAAAAAATGAGACTGTTTCTTCCTTTCAGTCTTTGAGTAATACATCTGAGAAAAACAATTCTGTTTTGCTGAGTACGGTCTATATTTTACTTGAGGATAAATTCAAAAAGAAAATTAAAATACGATACATATTGGACTCAGCCTCGAATATTAATTGCTTAACCAATGAATGCGCTGATATGCTGGAAATTAAAAGAAAAATAATTAATACTCCTATATCTGGATTAAATGGGTTATCTTACATTATAAAATCAAAGATAAATACAGTTATTTCAAATTCTGAAGAAAGTTTTGTAGAAAATGCAGACTTTTTTATTGTTCCGAAAATTACAGACTTAACACCAGTTTCTCGTTTGGATATTTCCTCAATCACTTTCCCTAAATTTATTTAGCTTGCTGTCCCAACCTTTTACAAACCAGGAAAAATACATGGACTGATTGGTGCTGAATTATTTTTTAAAATTCTAAAGCACAATACATTGTATGTTAATAATAAGCTTCTGATGTGTGATTCTGTGTTTGGTTGGATAGCCACTGGTACTCTAAACAATACCCAATCTTTTAATAAGGTATTGTGTTGTCTTGTCAAGGAATTTGAAACGATAGATGGTACTTTGAAACAATTTTGGGAGCTCGAATCTATTGGAATAAAAGACGAAGACCCCAAACTTCCGGAAGGTGATAAAGCTATGGAGATATTTGAAGAAACAACTACCTTTCAAAATGGCCGTTACCAAGTTGAATTACCTCAGAAAAGGGACTGAAAAGATTTAAAGTTGAACGACAATTTTATCGTTGCAAAAAAAACATTTGAAGGTTTGCAAAAAAGATTTTGTACAAATCCAGAGTTACGCCTTCAATATAATGATATTTTGAAAGATTATCTGAAGCAAGGAATTATCGAACGGGTTGATGAAAATGAAACTCAAGTCGTAGACAAACCCATATATTATTCCCCACATCAAGCAGTCTATAAAGAAGATAGACTTACAACTAAAACCAGAATAGTGTTTGACGCCAGCTCACACGATAATGAACTTTCTCTGAATGATTGTCTATGGACTGGCCCTAATTTGAACCCAAATCTCTTTGATCTACTTATTCAATTTCGATTGAATAAAATTGCCATCTCCTCCGATGTAGAGATAGCCTTTCTGCAGGTTTCCTTGTGGGAAAAGGACAGAGATGCACTGCGTTTCTTGTGGTTTGAAAAAGCAAATGGAAAACGCAATCTCCAAACTTACAGATTCAAGCGCGTTCTTTTCGGAGTAAATGCCAGCCCATTTCTGTTGTCAGCCACCATCAAGAAACATTTAAAAGGATTTAAAAATAAATTTCCAATCACTGTGGGATTGTTAGATACATGTATCTACGTTGATGACTTTTTAACTGGTGGAGGCAATCTAAATGATGTTCTTGTAATTTCTCGTGAAGCCAAAGCCAAAATGTCTGAAGCCAATATGAACTTGAGGAAATGGATCACTAATGATTGTGAATTGATGGAACAATGGAAGAAAGAAGAATTTGATGTGCAATCTCCTCAGAAATTTATTAGTCTGACATCAAATTTCACAAAGGTACTTGGCTTGGGACACAATAGAAGATTTTTTAATCTTTGACATCCAAGGTTTGATGAAAATTTTATCAGACCGAAAGGACACCAAACGTTTCATTTTACAAGCCATTGGAAAAATCTTTGACCCATTGGGATTATTGACTACATTTACAGTAAGAATTAAGTGCCTGTTACAAAAATTGTGGCTTCAGAAAATCCAGTGGGATGAACCATTACCTCCTGATGTTCAAAAAGAAGGGCTTCAATGGTGCAATGAGCTGTCAAACTTTGCACAATTAAAGATTCCAAGATTAACTATTCCCTGTATTACAGATTCAACTGTGATTAAAATACACACTTTCTGTGATGCCAGCAAAAAGCATATGGTGCTGCCGTCTATTTACGAGTAATAAATGGAAATGAAATTCAAGTGAATCTAATAGCATCAAAGAGTCGAGTTATTCTTCTAAAGAAAATTTCTCTGCCTCGACTGGAACTTTTAGGAGCTTTGTTGGCGTCTCGATTAACGAATGCGGTCAAAAAATAATAGACCGTAAAAAGTTTCATCCAAAATTTATTACTGGACTGATTCAAAAATAACATTGTATTTGATCAAGGTTTCCACTAATCGCTGGAAAGAGTTCGTTGCAAATCGAGTAAAGGAGATAAAATCTTTGACTGAAATCAATTCCTGGTTCTACTGCCCAGGAAAGGGAAATATTTCCGCTGATGCTATATTAAGAGGAGCCAATGCTGATGTTCTCGTTGACTGTTCGTTCTGGTGGAATGGACCAACCTTCCTGTCAGTTGCCAATCTGCCCTTTATAGAAGAGAATCCTGTAGTTCCAGAGAAAGAATATATTTGTGAAATGAAAAAAGACTATGTGCAACAAGCAGAACTAACTAGTGTCTTAAAAATAACTCTATCTATATCTAACTCATCCAACTTATTCGAAATACTTACAAATGAGTAATAAGTATTTAAAAATTGTTCGTGTTTTAAGTTATCGTTTCAGGTTCTTCAAAAACTTGCAAGTACCCTGAGAATAAAGTTGTAGGACCTCTAACCTTTGACGAATTAAGGCATGCAGAAATGTTCTTAATCAAAGAAACTCAAGGAGCTGAACTTAAAGAGGACTTTAAATGTCTTCTTAAAAATGCAACTGTTTCTACATCAAGTAAGATTAAAAGTTTATCCCCTTTTCTAGATCCAGAAGGTATAATTCGAGTTGGAGGTAGGTTAACTAATACCTCATTAAGTTATTGTACTAAACATCCAATCTTATTGCCCTCTAACTGTAAATTAACAAAATTGATCATTCAATACTATCATGAAAAATATTTATTCTGGACCTCAAACTTTGTTGTTTCAACTGAGGCAAAAGTATTGGCCGTTAAATGGTCGAAATTTGTGTAGAAAACTAACACATAATTGTGTCTCACATGTTTTAAAACAAATCCTCAAATATGTAATCAAAAAATGGATGACCTTCCAAAGGAAAGAGTTAATCCAGATTTTACATTTAACTCTGTTGGTATACATCTATGTGGTCCCTTTTTTATTAAAAACAAAAACCAAAGAAAGGGTTCTTTAACTAAAATTTATGTCTGTATATTTGTTTGTCTAGTAACTAAAACAACCCATTTGGAAATTGTATCAGACCTTACTTTAAAGTCAATGATTGCAATTCTTAAACGCCTTATAGCAAGTCGAGGAAAAATTTCAAATATCTTTTCAGATAATGCGACCAACTTCATTGGCGCAAATAAAGAACTAAGAGGACTTCATAACAGAATGTGCTTAAACAAGAAACTTTAGCTAAGTTTTTATAGGAAGAGAGCATTGAATGGAAATTTATTCCTCCTAGAGTCCCAAATTTTGGAGGCTTGTGGGAAGCGGAGGTGAAGTCCATCAAATATTATCTTAAACGTGTTGTGAGTAACTCTAATTTTACGTATGAGGAAGTTTTGACTGTCTTAGTTCAGGTTGAAGGAATGCTCAACTTACGACCCTTGACCCCTCTCTCTTCAGATATAGAGGATTTAAATATCTTGACTCCTGGACATTTTATAATAGGTAGATCTCTTACTTCAACAGTAGAACCTACCTTGGTAAATATCTGTGAAAACAGATTAAACTTATGGCAAGGAACTACAAAGGCAGTACCGTTAATTTGGAAAAATTGGCATAAATCTTATTTAAGCACCTTACAACAACGTACTAAGTGGATGTTTTCTAAACAAAATGTAAAAATTGGGGATATGGTAATCTTAAGGGAGGAAAATATACCTACTTCTAAAGGGATCTTAGGTCGCATTATTAAAACATATCCAGGTAAAGATAACAATATTCGTGTCGTGGACGTCAGAACAAAATCTGGCATATTCAAAAGACCAATATCCAAATTATGTGTATTGCGATTAGAAAAATGAGAAAAATTTTTTAATGTTTTATTCAAAAAGATAAATTTAATAAATTTATCACTATCCTTCTCTCTTGTATTGCTGATTGTTTACTTTATGTATTGTGCATTTCAAATATTTGTGTAATGTTTTATTAACTAGTTTACAATATGTAAAATTACTGCAATTTATGTTAGTAAAATTTATATTTAACTGTTATTTACTTGTGTGATAATATTGAATGTTTCACATTGCAATGGTGGGTGGCATGTTCGCGCATGCGCGCTCATCACGTGATATTGTTTTGAACAAAGTAGATGTAGTTTGGAAATTGAGGAGAACGGTTATGTTTCTCGAGTGGGAATTAATTCCCATATCCTTTGTTACGTTTGTCTGTGTCTGTAATAAATAATTTAAAAAGACAGACAAGTCCGTCGTATGAGTGATTAATAATATAATCTACACATCTCTTAACTATAAAAACCAACAAAATTAGTCTATCAAAAATTTTAATTTTCAAGAAAATCTTTCATTTATGTTCCTTTCAGTACACTTTTTACATATATTTATTTTTATGTTTATAAGAATGAAAAAATATTTAAATAAAATAGAATTTTCACACATTTCTGAGTTTCTATCACTTGAAAAAGTTAATATTTTCATATCCTGAAAAAAATATTAAATATAATATATACACTTATCAATACAATGTTCTGGTAATTTATTATTATTAACAGAAGTTCGACAATTTTTTGAGCACATAAAAATTTCTTTATTGTAGTTTTACGTACTGCAATCATGCACACATATATACGAATATGTGTGGAGGAATATACGTATAATATATATAAGGCATCCGGAAATATTTTGAAGCACCTGCATTTTATTTTTATCGTGAGCTCTAACTAAATCAGGACCAATTTATTCTTTCTAGTTGAGAATTTTTTCAGATATTAATTTTAATTAGGAAAATATATTTTCATAAGAAATATAAAATCTATTTTGTTGCATAAAACACATGAGCTAATAACCTTGTTACTTAAAAATATTCAATCGCGTACTTTCTCACAACATTAAAAACATATTCGTGTGTAGTTAAAATATTCTAAGTTTTATAAAACAAAATTTTCATGAATCTTTAATATAAAATAAAGAAGCAATTAGAGAGAGCAATTGAAATATTTAATATATATTAAAAATGTCTGAAATATTTTCACTATTTCGGAATTTCATGAAAGTGAATTTAGACAACATTCTAATTCAAATGTAACAATTAAACACCAGAGAGAATGCAATTTAAAATTTCTCATATTTAATGTGCAATCAGAAACAAAAAATTACATTCTGTCTGAAAATAAATTTATGTCATTTAGTGTTAAAATCATACAAAAAAGGAAATGTGTGTTCTAAAGATAGATCACATTTTACTCTCCAGAACTTAAAAATTAATGATAATTTTAGATTGTCTATATTTATAAGACTAAAAAACTAATTTAAATAAAACAGTGAAAATTTTAAGAGAACATTTCACCAATTAATTATGGTTTAAATTATGGTGACAAGCTCAGGGGTATTGAAATTAATGGGTGCTTTTCCATTTCGCAGGCGCAGGTGATTAAGTCGCCAAAAATGATACAACCGGCGTTAGAGGGAATACGAGGGTCACTCAGAAATTTTTGAGACACAACTAGGTTTTTAAAGTTATACTTACAAAATTTTAGGTGTGTTCAAAGTAGTCTCCACCAGCATCAATGCACTTTTGTAGACGAATTTTTCACAGATTAAATGCCTCAAGCCATTCATTTCTTCGAATAGATGAAAAAAATGCATTTATAGCCACATCAATCTCTTCTTCTGAATGAAAACGACGTCCACGTAAGTTCTTTTTTAGATTAAAGAATAACCAAAGGTCGCATGTAGCTAGATGAAGTGAATACGGTGGATGTTCGATCACTTTAATTTTTTTTTTTTTTTTTTTTTTTTTTTTTAAGAAACTCAACTGTTAATCCGGCTGTATGTGAAGATGCATTGTCGTGGTGAAGCATTAGTCCCCTAACATTCAGTTCTTGTAGAATTTCTGGAAGACATTTAGTGGTATACCAGTTTGATGTTACCGTCTTCTGTCCTTCCAACTTGATGGCTTTGACCAATCCCGTACTTTTGAAGAAAACGGCATACATCACTTTTTTCAGTGCGCGTTGTTTTTTCACCATTGTCGGCGTGGGATAATCTTCAAAGACCCATACTTTGCTTTCTTGACGTGTTGGAACGTCAAAAAACGGTATGTACGTTTCATCACCTGTTACAATTTTAGATATGATGCGGTGGCCACCATCATTCAGCATATTAAGAGTTTCCTTACTGATTCTGACACGCTACTCTTTTTGATGCTCAGTTAGATTATGGGGAACCCAACGGCAAACTACTTTTTTCATATGTAATTCTTCATGAATAATTTTGTGTATGGCTGCGGATCCAATGTTAAGTTCCTTCTTTATCATTTAATAGGTACAGCGATTATCATCCATTAACATTTTTCGTATGGCAGACACATTATCCGGGATAACTGCCGACGACGGGCTTCCTGTGTGTTCTTCATCCTGAAGAAAATTGCGACCTCTTCTAAATTCTCTAAACCATATGAATACAGTAGCACGAGCTGGAGATTCATCACCAAATGCTAATTGCAACCGTTGAACGCATTTTTCTTGATTTAATCCTGCTTTGAAATCGTAGAAAATCATAGCGCGAAAATGCTCTCGCGTTAACTCTATTTTCTCTACCGTTTAAAATTTATTCCACGCTAAACAAATTGAAGTAAGTCAGTAAAAAATCATCTTCTGTGATAAAATACTTTGTACTTTAAAATTAAACCGTTATTTTTATTTTGTAAATTCTCGTCTGTGCGTATCTCAAAAATTTTAGAGTAACCTTCGTATCTCCGCTGGTAACCTTTTATTGCTACGTTTTCAAAACATGTGATGGCCTTTTACTATCAACAACTTTATTTCAACTCTTTTTTTTTCCATTTCATAACTTTATGTTATGTTGCTAAATATACAAATTTAATGATTTCATAAAATCTCTAGAAAAAATCGGATTTAAAAAAATATCTTAAAAAATAATAATCTTAACAAGTTCACATAAAAAATACTTAAAAAAATAATAAGAATTTGCCCAGAATGGAGGAAGAATCTGTCAGATTCTTTCAAGCTAAAGGCATTTTGCCTAAACTTGCCACTTGTGATAATAATCATGAGATGAAGTTGTATTTCGGAGACGGAATTCAACGGCGCTGCAATCTATCAACTTGTCACAGTAAAAGAAGCATCAGGATAGGCACTTGGTTCGAGTCATTGAAATTCATTTTCTTGACGTGTGTGAAGTTTATTTATAGATGAAGCGAATAATTAACTTCAATTAGATGGTGTGAAAAGCAATTGGAAATCAGAGTCACGGAACAGTTGTGGACTGGAATAACTACATGCGTGAGGTTTGTGTGGATTCATTGCTTAAGCGTCAACAACGGAAAATAGGAGGACCTGGTAAGATCGTTGAAGTGGATCAAAGTATGTTCACGAAACGTAAAAACAATGCGGGACGGCCTCAAAAGTGAATTTTCGGTGGAGTTTGCCGTGAGGCAAACGAATGTTTCCTTGTGAAGGTGCCAAACCGATCCTTGAGTATTATATTAAAAGCCATTAAGGAAAATATCGAAAAAGGAACAGTAATATATTCTGATTCGCGCTGAAATCATACTGCACTGAAAAACTGGAACAGGAAAGTTTCAAACATTTCAAAGTGAACCACAAATACAATTTTGTCGATCATGAAACTGGAACGCATACGCAAAAAAATAGAAAGACTGTGAGGTAGTGCCAAATGGCAAACTAAGAAGCTCAGAGGAACGGCACGTCATCATCTGGAAAGTTATCTCGCGGAATTTATGCGGAGAAGGGAAACGAAAGGTCTATTTGAGAAAATTTTAAACAATGTTAAAATGTCCATGCCTCCAAAGTAAAAAATTCTTATAGCTAACATTTATTAACATTTTTTGTGTATACTGTGTGTTGTCAACGTTATTTAAAAAATTTTATGTGTATACTATGTGTTGTCGCCAATTGGCGATTTGATTGGCACTTGGCAAGATTTGCGCTGGCGAAATGGAAAAGTACCAATTAATGTCACATAACTTAAGTTGATCAATATTATATATTTTATTATTAATCATAGAATAAGTCTATATTTATGATTAATATTATAAAAATATTTATAAGCAATTTCAATCAATGAAATATATATTGTAATAAAATATAATTAACAAGAAAGAAAGCATACTTATACTCTTCAACTTTCATTTATATCTCGCTCTCCTTTTAGAAAACAAAAATTAACAAACCGAGATAATAAGTGCTTCTTTTTTTATAAATTCTTTATTTCAAGAATATTTTTGATACTTTGTTAATTATAGAATAAATAATATTTAATAAAGGAATCCCCAAGAACATTAAAAAAATTTTACATCTTATTTTTCAACTTAAAATTTATTTTTTCCTTTAAAATTATTATTTAACAATCAAATTAGCTAAGTGAAAATTTAATTAATTTTAAAATTTTTTCCGTAACAAACACAAACACACACACAGATTGGTCTAAGCCAGCAAGTGCGCTCTATGTGTTTTCACCGCCAATCCGAGGACCCAAAATATATAGTAAACTTACAGGAATATTTTTACGAAATTTATTATTATGGTTTAAAATGTGATTTTAACAATCGTGTGACATAAATTATTTCAATATTTTTATTTTTTCATATATGTGTTTTCTCAAGGCAAGAGAGGACCTATGATACACACCTGTTACTGAGAACCTTTCATACACACTTGTTACTGAGGACCTCTCGTACACACCTGCTACTGAGGACCTTTCATACACACCTCCAACCACGGACTTCTCATACATACCTGCAAACGTAGATCTCATATACACATACGCAAATTATGATAATATATGCATTCTTTTAAAAGATAATATTATATTGTAATCTGTATCTTAAGATAGATTTACTTGTTTCATTAATTTAGCATAAAACTTTGTTTTAAAATCCTACAGAGAGAATCTCAAAGGAAAGCGATATATTTTTTCACACAATATGTAAGAGGTCAATAAAAACAATGCTTTAACATCCATCATGTATAAAAAGTGCAAGGATGATATGACTGAAAATTATAATATTTCTACCATTGAATAATATTTTAAGAAAAGTTTTTTTTTTAAAAAAATCTTGATTGTGTTCCTGAAACAGTTAATAAACACTTGGAAGCATTTTTTTTTTACTAAGCAGTAAAGTAATTTGTCATTGCAAAATATTTTATGTGGATACATGTTTTCGCTCCCATCTAATATTTTTCAGCAATAAAAAATAAGTTTTATTAAATACCAAAAAAAATCTTTTAAATATTTTATATATATTTTTTTATATTTGCTTTTTTAAAAAATAAATATTTCTAAAACAACTTTTAGTTTAAATATATAAGATTAAATTTATTAGCATTTTTTGAAATCATAATAAGCATAATTATTAATTCAATCTCTTGAAGAATGAACAATTTTAATGATTAACATTAAAATTATGAAAGAAAGAGTGTAAAATGTCATTCAGTATAGATTGGTTTCATAATAATTCATATCTAAATAACTAATAATAATTAGATCAATTAAATATTTTTAAATATTATTGACTAAATTAATAGATATATTCAAAAAATGTATTTTCAAAGGCATAAATTAATTATCAAGAAAGAAATTTTTACCAAATTTCTACAATAATAACTTTAAATTAATGTTATCAGTTGTTAAAGCTATTTTTATTTACCACACTGAAAAAGCTGATTCCTTGTATTGTCATGTCATGTCACGTATATACATGTCACTTAAAATTGTATTTCTTTGATAAATATAAGAAAACGCATTATTTTGATTCTGCTTAAAAACAAACCCTCCTAAAACTGCCCATTTTAGAAGATTTTCTATACGTCAGGTGGTTTTGAAAGTGTCTTTGAATTTTCACTCAGCTTCCTCAGTGATTTGTGATTACTCACTTACAGGAAGTAATCAAGGCATATTTTAATTCCTTTTTTATCCCCGTAGGGATTTAAAATATACAAAAGCTGAGAATGTCATTTTCGATAAAATTTTTGGATTGCTTAAATATGTAAATTTTTCATCGTATTTGGGAACAATTAATTAAATTTAATTTTGTGTATTTGTTCCGAAAATTATCTTAAATAATAAAATAGGTATGGGATAATACTTATACTCCCAGAAATAAATTATATTTTCTTTACTATAACTGATGAATATGGTTTGGAAATGAAATCGGGGAAAGACGATCGGAATAATGAAAATTTGAATCAAATGAGCAAATTAATATGATTAACAAAAATTATCTTGTTATTTAGAAGAACTAAAACAGAATAATGGTGCAAAAAATAAATTTTGAAATTTGAATATTATTAAAAAAATTCAAGAAAATTGTTATAGTTAAAAATGGACATATGGGTATCTATATTTAAATATTCAAATTTAAATTGAATAATGACTTGTTAGTAAAATTTACAAAAAAATGGATTAATTGATTTAATAGAAATAAAATTAAAATAGTTTGAACTAATAATTCCAAATGGAATCCAAACAACTATACCGCACACGTATATCAAGATACATATTTCTTCCTTGAAGATTTCAATATGAATAAATTTATTGCATTTACTGATTGTGTACACAAAAATAAGCAATCAGTTGAATGTATGAGGTCTTTAACACAAAAAATATTGAATTAATTGTTCATTCAATTGAAATTAATTGAATGGAGTTTCAGTTATATTAAATTTCTTGTTCAGTTTTTACATTCTAATGAGGTTCTCAATAGCCTGTATGTATGTGATGCCCTCGATTGCCTGAGTGTATGTGATGAGCTCATTTGCCTGTATGTATGTGATGAGCTCGTTTGCCTGTGTGTATGTGATGCCCTCGATAGCCTGTGTGTATGTGATGGCCTCCATTGCCTGTGTGTATGTGATGCCCTCGATAGCCTGTGTGTATGTGATGTCCTTGAATTCTGGTATGTATATGATTTAATTTGAAATAAGAAATTTTAATGTATGGAACAAAAAATTAATTTTTATATTTGTAAATCTGTGGACTGATAAAGTATACAGTAAAATCTTTTCATAAGAGTTTATAATAAGAATGTAATGTAATGATATTATGTGTTGAAAATTTATGAACAAATTTAATTAAAAACCTTTTGTAAATTTTCATTTAATATTAATTTAAATTTTTAATTATTTATTTATAAATAAAAAATAAATGTTAATTAAAAAGCAGGAAAATATAAATATATTTACATTTTATTTTTAAAAATGTAATTAGAACAAAACATAACACAGTGATTAATATTAAAGCGTAAATTAAAAATTGTATATCTAATTAAGGAAAATTAAAATTATATTTCTTATTATAATATTTGGAATTTTTTCAAATGAAGAAAATTTTTCAATACTTATAAGCAAAAAAATATGTAATTAACAATTATAATATTTTGTACATTTAATAAAATTAACTTTATATTAAACGCAAAAATATATTTAATTATTTTTTAAAGAAGTTTCTTTAATTCTCAAAAGGTCTGCTATTCTTTAAAAAACAAGCTATAAAATTTTAGGTAATTAAGTTTATTTAAATTTTTAATTTTCTTATTTTTTTAAAAAAACATAATAATAATTATACTCATCTACTGATGTACCAAAGAACTAAATATATGAGTTTTTATGAAATTATCACAGTGAACTATATTATTAGAAAATTTTTGACATACACGGTGTACAATTTTTCGGTTATCTGTGGACACACTCACAACCCGGATTTTACCGGACCACCGAGGACGTCACATTTTACAAGATACACACTTTTGATACACACATACACAAGTTTAATGCACAAGGTATAAACCGAGGACCCTTTTAAATGTCAACAAAAATGATAATTAAAAAATAAAAATATATAATTTAGACTTAATATATAAGCAAAATCAAATAGAAAGCTTTCTTAAATTTCAACAAAAATTAAAAATTCGAGCTGAAATTCTGCAATTTCTACACAAGAAAAGGAAAATCAAAGCGTGGACGTCCTCGAACCTGTCGACGCCCTCGATTAGAAGGTGTGTATACACACAATTGTCCCCTGTTTCCACCACTTGCGAACATACACACACACATATATATATATGTGTGTGTGTGTGTGTGTGTGTGTGTGTGTGTGTGTGTGTGTGTGTGTGTGTGTGTGTGTGTGTGTGTGTGTGTGTGTGTGTGTGTGTGTGTGTGTGTGTGTGTGTGTGTGTGTGTGTGTGTGTGTGTGTGTGTGTGTGTGTGTGTGTGTGTGTTGTGGTAAGAGTTATAAAAGTATCGTAATACTAACTACATGTACTTTGGATAATATTGTTTCTAAAATATACCTCTTTGTATTACTTTTACTATCCTTATTATAAATAGTTGTAATTGTTTTATATCATTTTTATATTTATTATTTAATTCTTTAATTCTCAGTATTAAATCATAATTTCAATATTTATTATTTTTTTATTAAAATTTTTTTTCAAAATAAGAGAATTATTGAGCGCTTCGTGGCTGAGAGGTCAAAGCATCACTCCGCTAATCGCTTGAGAGCGTAGGAGTGTGGGTTCGATTCCCACCGTGGCCCTGGGTGTTATCTTGTGGTTGTACCTCTGTTATTGTGCTATTTGTCCTATTATCGACGAGGACTTACAAGCGGATCTCAAGAATCAAGCATACAAGTCTGAATATATGTACTGTAATAAATAAAATAAGAAAATTGTTTTTAGGCTTAAATAAAAATGTTTTTTCATTAATAATAAGGAATTAATAAGTGTAATTTAAATAAAACTAAATGATTTATTCTCTCTCTCTCTTTATTATATAAATTACAAAATTTTTCAATTTTTCACATTCGCATTCCTTATACTAAAAAAGTTTATAAATCCCTTAAGCGCGTGAGTCCACCCCATACTAACAAATGATGACAACTATAATGTGAACTTTCAAAATGAGTAGAAATATTTCGCGTGACCTTTCTCTCGATGAAATCTGAGATCATACTTCAGATTGAATTGAAACTCGTCAGTAAGCCCTATTTCACTCGAATTATTATGCATCTATTTATTCATTAATAGTTTATAAGAATCTAATATACCATATTCATTGTGCTGACTACAGAGAATTCATTCTTCCCCTTTAAAAGATTACACAACGGAATATTAGATATATTTTTCAATTCGACGTAAGGAGAACACAGCGATATATATACCATTTCCTTTACACTCCTTTCAGCCATTTTGCTTGCAATATGTTCTATATTTTGTGTTCAGTTTTTGAGAAAAAAATTTGCACTTCACTGATCTTCACTAAAAAATCAGCACTACACTAAAAAAAGAGCACTTCACTAAAAAATCTACAACTAATCTTGCAAATTCTGTTGCTTTCAGAATGCATCTCATGTTTAAAAAGACAAAAAATATATTTTACTTACTTTCAACCCTTCCTTCAGCTTCTGTTTCCTTGGTGCTACCTAGAGATAATAAACATATATACTTTATTAATAATTAAAAAGATTTATCATATCACATATATTCTTTTACAGAATGCATTTTTCATATTTCAGATACAACAGAAAGTTAAAAAAGATGTGGTATATATATATATATATATATATATATATATATATATATATATATATATATATATATATATATATATATATATATATATATATATATATATATATACATACATATATAAGCACACACTTATATTTGTTAAAATTGCAACAACATGAAGGAATCCAAAGTATTGAATGAAATTTATTCCACATATAATTGAGAGAGTGACAGAGAAGCGACCTAATTTACAAGATATTAAAAACCAAATTGAGCGTTAGAAATCAGTACATTGTCTATCCACTGCAATGTGATAAGACCTCGTACACGTCGTGCCATTGAATCATATAAGTTCTGAATTTAATCATGAGGAATGACATTCCAGGGGGGCTTCAATTTACTGCCAAAGTTCTATCTTACCAGTTGTAGGAGCGAATTAGCCACTGATGAAATTCCAGACATGTTCAATGGAGATGTAACCTGAGAGTAAGCACAAAATAGAAAAAATGAAACACATGAACTGAAGAAGGCTTGTGCAGTCAAATATCATGTGCAGGAATATTATTCTACTGAGATATGGCGCCTAAATAGTAAATTGTCGAATAACAAAAATGGGAAAAACTCTGGCTCTAAAATTTCACTGACGTAATGATTACTGTTGAGGTGACCTGCATTTTGCACTTAATAGGATTAGCCTCTATACCCAATAGCTTCCCACACCAGACGTTTGTTGCGTTATGATACTGAGTACTATTTTGAGAGAACAGAAATTTTCTCTGCAACGTCTAGCACGTACACGATGTTGTTACAATAAGAAACAGCAATGAACGTGGAACCAGACAACAAAACATGAAAATCCAGCCTCTCACATAGGGACAATGCGGCCTTTGTGAACTCCGAAATTTGTCGGTTTGGTGCGCTATGCTTCTGATTAGGCATTTTAACCAATAATTGAGCTTTTTACGCATACAAAGGACGATAAAGCGATCTCAACTCATCTTTACAGTTCTTTATATGTATGGATTAATCGACTGATAAGGAGCTGGTTCTCTTTCCATGCATTTACAATTGTTTTATAATTCTAATTATTGACATGTTTTACTTCATTTTATTTGTGTCTTGTAAACTAGCTCAACTTAAATCATTCCTTCATGGTGTTTTCATTTTTACAAACATGAGTGCATAAATATACACATAAGTATGAATATATATGCAGGATGAAAAAGCAATCTAGGTGTTAAATCTAGAGTGAAACTGCTCAATCAATTTAAAACTGAAATGAAGTTTCGAACATAAAATATATGAAATAAATATTAGTCATGACTTTTATGAATTGGTTCATCATCATATGTTATAACATTTCTGATTAGATCTTTTATTTTTCTAAAATTTTGAATTCTAAAGCTCTGAGCTCTAAAGTTCACATTAAACTTTCCCTCTCTGATCAGCTAATAAAAATCCAAACAATGTAAGCAAGATAATAATATGCGATAAATGATAAGTAACAAATATTTTTCAGTTATTTGAAATTTTTTAACTAAAATAAACACACAATTTTCACTTTTGAATCATTTTTTAATTACTCACTCATTTCTGTATTTTGATAAACTGAGTAAACTTGTTTCTAATTAAATTGATAGAAATTAAAATATGAAAATTCTAGACGTTATTATATAATGATATACGGTAAAATTTTGACGATAAAAAAAATGGAGACAAAATAAAATATTTTTCATCACAACTAAAAAACAATGTATCAGATACACAGGTGTTACTTTGATAAACCATTTGAGCTTCGATAAAAGTGTTCTGTTTCTAATGAAGATTTCTCTGTTTTAAATGTTCAGTTTCTCTGTTTTAAAAACATGAAATGATGTGATTATTTGTAACCTTCATTCCAAATAATATAATGCGACTGTTTTAGTCACCAATATATAACTTTACTCACTTTAGGTTTGGCATTTGAATAATATGTATTTGTTGCCTTAAAATAATGCACTTGAAGAATCGTTGTATTTCAAAAGTAAGCGATTTTAGGATCACAATGAAACATTTTGGTGTCACTTTGGAAGAATTTTATTTAATTTTTCTAGATGAAGGAATTTTAAACTTGCACCTACAAAATTATACATTTTAACTTTAAAATTGCTTAAAAATTTTAATGGAAAAACTGGGAGAAAATCATCCTCTTATTGTATTAAATTTTAAACACAATATTTTAACATATAATTCATTTAAAATTAAAGCTATACTGAACTATTTACATATCTTTTTTAACTTGAATTCTAAATAGATTTTAAATGTCTGAGAAATTGCTAATCTTATAATTTCAGATTATATCAAGTGAAACATGCGACGGAAGGATGAAATTGATTGAACTTACATTTATATTTCGTTAAAAGCCAAGAAACTAAAACACTAAATATTTCTTTTTTAAAAAATGAATTTAAATATTAATATTTTAAAAAAGAAATTTGGTTCTAGTTTTTTGGCTTTTTTGTTAATAAAATAGAATTTTTCGTCAATTAAGTTAGTCAATTTTTTCAAAGCTTGTTGAAAATAAAATCACCACCTCAAAACAAAGCGCGAGAATTACAATACGATATTTCATCTACATATTGTATTGCGGTGATTATTTCTTAACCCCTTGCCAGTGTCCCCCGAATTCAGTTCGGGCAATTACTGCGTGCAGTGTTTGTGATGCTCGAACTTAGTTCGGGCAGAAGAAAAATTAAAGTTTCTATTTTCTGAAGTCCGAACATAATTCGTTTCTTCTTTATAATACTTAATTCCCTATTTTCCTAATAAATGACACAAGTAGTCCTAGTCTTTTAATAATTCCAACTTTGGTTCTGAAGGTAGTCCATGACTACAACAACACTATGGGAGGTGCTGTTAAAGTCGATCAACATCTTACAGACTTCCCGGTTGCTAGAAAAAGAGGTAAAAAATTTTACTAGAAAATATTTTTCCATCTCCTACACCAGGCGTTATATAAATAACTACTTTATTTTGCATACTTCAGCAGGAAGTGCGAAAAATATGTACTTCAGAAAATCAATTGTTGAACTAAATAAGCCAAATGTTCAACTACGAGGACCAGGGCGTCTTAGTGAAAGCTTACTGCGCCTTACAGGTCGACACTTTCCAGAACATATCCCATCAATTGGGAAAAAAATCTACTCCAACCAGGCAGTGTTTTATATGCTGTCGTAAAACCGATGAACAAGGGAAGAGAATAAGGCGTGAGACAAGAGTTTATTGTAAACAGTGCAATATATAGGCTTTTGAAAAGTACCTTGTTTTGGGGTATACCATACTGTAAAAGACTTGTAAAATTTATGAGTTGAAAACCATATTGTTGTGTTTTTATATTATACTAGTTATATTTAACTTCAAAATTTCGTTTAATTTGCTCAATATGAATAATAAGTATGTGTAATCAATTTTTTTTTGTGTATGTAAAAATTATAGTAGTTATTGTATTTATAACTTTATTTTTGTAATAAAAAAGCATTTTCTAACTCTTATAATAATATAAGGAATAAAATTAAACAGTCAAAAAATTTTTCCATTTTTGGTCCATTTTTCTGAAATATATGTAACAGTTAAGAGGTTAAACTACTGAGATCTATACAGGGTATATGAATAAAAGTAATAGAGAGCAGCTTTATTTATATTAAGTAATACAATCTCTGATATACGTGAAATAAGTACTTTGCACTCAGTTTTTCCTGGTGAAATATGCAGTGATACAATTCTCAACCAAATGACTCATTAACAAATTTACCCTAAATGTCTGAACTGTAATTACAGCGAAAACCCTCTTATCGATGGTTAATACTGATTTATTTGTTAACACCAAAAATTTTTGCGAAACTCAAACTCAAGTTTTATGATGAAATATAGGCTCTAAACACACTTTTTCCTTCATTCTTCTCCTTCAAACACATTCTTTCTTTATCTTTATATATCCCTCGAACAAACAAAAGCAACCGTTGAAAATATGACTCAGTAGTTGAGACAGAAAACCGCTTAAATTTTATATTGGCATTCCGTAGTTGCAATCTTTAAAAATTTATCGACCTAATTTTGACGTTTGAATTTGCACATATACTTCACAGGTATATCTCTGTTTTGAATTCCAAAGAAGGAAACTACAATTCACTTTTACTCCATAAACTAAACGAAAAGGTGAAGCAATTTATTTATTTTCTGTGAAATCTATTGTAAAGTGATTATCAAGTTGTGTCAACAAATTTTAACATTGCCTCGATGGGTTTTAAACTAACCTATTCAGAACCACTTTTGCCCTGAGGTTTATAGGTTGTGCACACTTAGTATAAATGAACAATAACGGGATTTGATGAAATTTACGCGTCAAAAAATACTACAATTATATCATAAACAAGCATCTCTAAGAAAATACAGTTTTTGGTTTTACGCTTTACTTTTGTATTGGAAATAAAAATTTGTAACATGGAAGCAATTAATATTTAAAAGGAAAGTATATTTACTACTGATATTTTGTAAATACAATTTGTTTAACAATCTCTTAGAACATTATAATGATATTGTAAGTTTATACATACATAATCCAATAAATTCAATTCTTTCAATGATAAAAAAATAGATCATACCTTTATCACTATGCGTACATTTGTATGTAAATTCTTTCAATAATCTGCGAAAACAGCTTTAAATATTAAATTTTTTATTAGAAATTAAAATATATTTTAAAATCCTTATATATGCAAATATATGTGTTGGAAAACCTTTTGTAATTCCGGAAATGTGCTCACTCTTCTTAAAATCCACATAATTTTAACTTTTAAAATAATTTATTCCTTTATGAATATACTATTTATTTTCAACAACTAATTCATTTAAATTTTTTCATTCGAATTGAACACGTTTATTTTAATTAGGTTTAATTTCAAATTAAATCTTCAATATTCGGGTTTTCAATTATCTTTTCAAATAATTGAAAAATATTATTCATTACTGGATAATACTCCAAAATATTTTTTGAGTGAAAGTCTATTGCAATAAATGCAACGTGACAATTATCTCAAAATATATTTTAAAATCAAAAATAATTCTAGTGACATGTAACACTCCATAATTTTTTTCATGCTCATTGCTCGCTTATTATATCAAATGGTGGCTAAATCGCAAAATTCATAAGTTGTGCTGCAATTTTAGTGATATATAACTCTTCTGACACATATTAAGCACACAGCGTGAGGTATGTAGTAATATATGGCTTCTTCCTATGATAGGATTTTGCATTACTAAATATTTCATGTAGTGTCCTCATGCATTAAATGCCCTTGAAGTTAATTAACTGTACCTAAATAATTTTGAAAACTTTTATATTGAAATGATAATGAATATATTCGAGATAGTTTAGGACCAGGGTATAATCTTTTATGTCATATGAAATCTTATGAAACAAAACAAGCGAAAAAAAAAGAAAAAGAAAACGAACAAAAACCAACCCGTTCTGAGAGTATTTTTCACATTCCACAAAAAATTAACAAATTTTTATTAAAAATTACAGTTAGAGATAATAGAAATATATCATTAAGAAATAATAATTTTATCAATAATTAGCCATTATAAGTTCATTGATAAAGCAATATTGAAATATTTATCATGTGAATGCTTAGTTATAATTCATAAAGTAGCAACATTTTACACTTACTTTTTTGACGAGTTGCAGCTTTTCGTTGAGTTTTCTTATTTATTTGGTGAGTCACACCTGCATATATAAAGATTTTTAAGAAAATATACATGTTAATACATTAATTATTGAACATGCAATGCATTAATTCTTTAACAATAGTTAATATAAAATTTAGCGAGATTATGATGTATCATATTTACAGATAAAAATGTAAATAGAATATTTTAACTTTAGAATTTATTCAGGAATATTAATCATGCACCATTTATATATTATACATATGAGGATCTATATATATAAAATAAACAAGTTTACACATGTTTATAAGTCTATCTATCTATACATACATATATAGATAGAAAGATATAATGTCACATACAAACTTATTTACTTCATAAATATATGTAAATAGATGTTTTTTTATTATGATAACATTATTATTTTGATAATTATGTGAAAGAATTTTAATTATCAGTTCCATAGAGACAATCATAACTCAATTTAAAGAAATAAATCAATTTAAAAATTTTGGTTTTTATCTCTATTATACATACATACATACATATATATATATATATATATATATATATATATATATATATATATATATATATATATATATATATATATATATATATATATATTATTGTTTTATTAAGTCTTAAATAACACAACCGAAATAACAAGTGAAAAAATTTCATTCTTTTCAGCTATTCTTTATATATATATTTTAAGCAAAAGTATAATAGAAATTTTCTCTTTTTAAAACCTAAAAGAAAGATATTTTTCATCTGAAAAATTCCTCACTATTTTTTTCGTGTTAAATGATTAAGACAAGCTGTTCATTGCTGAGCCCTTTGACTCACCCTTTGATTTGAAAGGCTTAAATCGATACATAGATTTTTATACAGTTTAAAAGTCTCAACAGAGAATTCCTTTTTATTTTTTTATCTATTTACCTTTTTTGACGAATTTTCAATGTAACATGCTCCGTAAAAAATGCTACAATAAATATATGCTATATATCGTAAGAATTTATTTAATAATTTAGCAAAAAAGTGCACAAAAAACATGTTTTACAAAACCTACAAATAGGTCAATATTAAATAAAAAGGAATTTTGCCAACAAAACTTCTAAACTGATAGTAATGCTTACATTTATATAATTCATTCAAATTTAGGGGTCAGTTTTTACTATTAATAACTGAACTTTTCTGAAGTTCAAATATCTAGATATCAATTAAGGGATATAAAATAAGCAGTGCTCTACTCACTAGATTTTACTTAATTTATAGAAAAATCCAAGAAATATTAATCAGTATTCATTGAAATATATTCTTACATGGTAGTATTATGATTATATATATATATATATATATATATTACATGATTATATATATATATATATATATATATATATATATATATATATATATATATATATATATAAGCACACACTTACATTTGTTAAAATTGCAACAACGTGAGGGAATCCAAAGTATTGAATGAAATTTATTCCACATATAATTGAGAGAGTGACAGAGAAGCTACCAAATTTACAAGTTATTAAAAACCAAATTGAGGGTTAGAAATCAGTACATTGTCTATCCACTGCAATGTGATAAGACCTCCTACACGTCATGCCATTGAATCATATAAGTTCTGAATTTAATCATGAGGAATGAAATTCCAGGGGGGCTTCAATTTAATGCCAAAGTTCTATCTTACCAGTTGTAGGACCGAATTAGCCACTGATGAAATTCCAGACATGTTCAATGGAGATGTAACCTGAGAGTAAGCACACCATAGAAAAAATGAAACACACGAACTGAAGAAGGCTTGTGCAGTCAAATATCATGTGCAGGAATATTATTCTACTGAAATATGGTGCCTAAATAGTAAAGAGTCGAATAACAGAAATGCGTCAAAAATGGGAAAAACTCTGGCTCTAAAATTTCACTGACGTAATGATTACTGTTGAGGTGACCTGCATTTTGCACTTAATAGGATTGGCCTTTATACCCAATAGCTTCCCACACCAGACGTTTGTTGCGTTATGATACTGAGTACTATTTTGAGAGAACAGAAATTTTCTCTGCAACGTCTAGCACGTACACGATGTTGTTACAATAAGAAACAGCAATGAACGTGGAACCAGACAACAAAACATGAAAATCCAGCCTCTCACATAGGGACAATGCGGCCTTTGTGAACTCCGAAATTTGTCGGTTTGGTGCGCTATGCTTCTGATTAGGCATTTTAACCAATAATTGAGCTTTTTACGCATACAAAGGACGATAAAGCGATCTCAACTCATCTTTACAGTTCTTTATATGTATGGATTAATCGACTGATAAGGAGCTGGTTCTCTTTCCATGCATTTACAATTGTTTTATAATTCTAATTATTGACATGTTTTACTTCATTTTATTTGTGTCTTGTAAACTAGCTCAACTTAAATCATTCCTTCATGGTGTTTTCATTTTTACAAACATGAGTGTATAAATATACACATAAGTATGAATATATATGCAGGATGAAAAAGCAATCTAGGTGTTAAATCTAGAGTGAAACTGCTCAATCAATTTAAAACTGAAATGAAGTTTCGAACATAAAATATATGAAATAAATATTAGTCATGACTTTTATGAATTGGTTCATCATCATATGTTATAACATTTCTGATTAGATCTTTTATTTTTCTAAAATTTTGAATTCTAAAGTTCTGAGCTCTAAAGTTCACATTAAACTTTCCCTCTCTGATCAGCTAATAAAAATCCAAACAATGTAAGCAAGATAATAATAAGCGATAAATGATAAGTAACAAATATTTTTCAGTTATTTGAAATTTTTTAACCAAAATAAACACACAATTTTCACTTTTGAATCATTTTTTACTTACTCACTCATTTCTGTATTTTGATATACTGAGTAAACTTGTTTCTAATTAAATTGATAAAAATTAAAATATGAAAATTCTAGACGTTATTATATAATGATACACGGTAAAATTTTGACGATAAAAAAAATGGAGACTAAATAAAATATTTTTCATCACAACTAAAAAACAATGTATCACATACACAGTTGTTACTTTGATAAACCATTTGAGCTTCGATAAAAGTGTTCTGTTTCTAATGAAGATTTTTCTGTTTTAAGTGTTCAGTTTCTCTGTTTTAAAAACATGAAATGATGTGATTATTTGTAACCTTCCTTCCAAATAATATAATGCGCCTGTTTTAGTCACCAATATATAACTTTACTCCCTTTAGGTTTGGCATTTGAATACTATGTATTTGTTGCCTTAAAATAATGCACTTGAAAAATCGTTGTATTTCAAAAGTAAGCGATTTTAGGATCACAATGAAACATTTTGGTGTCACTTTGGAAGAATTTTATTTAATTTTTCTAGATGAAGGAATTTTAAACTTGCACCTACAAAATTATACATTTTAACTTTAAAATTGCTTAAAATTTTTAATGGAAAAACTGGGAGAAAATCATCCTCTTATTGTATTAAATTTTAAACACAATATTTTTACATATAATTCATTTAAAATTAAAGCTATACTGAACTATTTACATATCTTTTTTAACTTGAATTCTAAATAGATTTTAAATGTCTGAGAAATTGCTAATCTTATAATTTCAGATTATATCAAGTGAAACATGCGACGGAAGGATGAAATTGATTGAACTTACATTTATATTTCGTTAAAAGCCAAGAAACTAAAACACTAAATATTTCTTTTTTAAAAAATGAATTTTAATATTAATATTTTAAAAAAGAAATTTGGTTCTAGTTTTTTGGCTTTTTTGTTAATAAAATAGAATTTTTCGTCAATTAAGTTAGTCAATTTTTTCAAAGCTTGTTGAAAATAAAATCACCACCTCAAAACAAAGCGCGAGAATTACAATACGATATTTCATCTACATATTGTATTGCGGTGATTATTTCTTAACCCCTTGCCAGTGTCCCCCGAATTCAGTTCGGGCAATTACTGCGTGCAGTGTTTGTGATGCTCGAACTTAGTTCGGGCAGAAGAAAAATTAAAGTTTCTATTTTCTGAAGTCCGAACATAATTCGTTTCTTCTTTATAATACTTAATTCCCTATTTTCCTAATAAATGACACAAGTTGTCCTAGTCTTTTAATAATTCCAACTTTGGTTCTGAAGGTAGTCCATGACTACAACAACACTATGGGAGGTGCTGTTAAAGTCGATCAACATCTTACAGACTTCCCGGTTGCTAGAAAAAGAGGTAAAAAATTTTACTAGAAAATATTTTTCCATCTCCTACACCAGGCGTTATATAAATAACTACTTTATTTTGCATACTTCAGCAGGAAGTGCGAAAAATATGTACTTCAGAAAATCAATTGTTGAACTAAATAAGCCAAATGTTCAACTACGAGGACCAGGGCGTCTTAGTGAAAGCTTACTGCGCCTTACTGGTCGACACTTTCCAGAACATATCCCATCAATTGGGAAAAAAATCTACTCCAACCAGGCAGTGTTTTATATGCTGTCGTAAAGCCGATGAACAAGGTAAGAGAATAAGGCGTGAGACAAGAGTTTATTGTAAACAGTGCAATATATAGGCTTTTGAAAAGTACCTTGTTTTGGGGTATACCATACTGTAAAAGACTTGTAAAATTTATGAGTTGAAAACCATATTGTTGTGTTTTTATATTATACTAGTTATATTTAACTTCAAAATTTCGTTTAATTTGCTCAATATGAATAATAAGTATGTGTAATCAATTTTTTTTTGTGTATGTAAAAATTATAGTAGTTATTGTATTTATAACTTTATTTTTGTAATAAAAAAGCATTTTCTAACTCTTATAATAATATAAGGAATAAAATTAAACAGTCCAAAAATTTTTCCATTTTTGGTCCATTTTTTTGAAATATATGTCACAGTTAAGAGGTTAAACTACTGAGATCTATACAGGGTATATGAATAAAAGTAATAGAGAGCAGCTTTATTTATATTAAGTAATACAATCTCTGATATACGTGAAATAAGTACTTTGCACTCAGTTTTTCCTGGTGAAATATGCAGTGATACAATTCTCAACCAAATGACTCATTTACAAATTTACCCTAAATGTCTGAACTGTAATTACAGCGAAAACCCTCTTATCGATGGTTAATACTGATTTATTTGTTAACACCAAAAATTTTTGCGAAACTCAAACTCAAGTTTTATGATGAAATATAGGCTCTAGACACACTTTTTCCTTCATTCTTCTCCTTCAAACACATTCTTTCTTTATCTTTATATATCCCTCGAACAAACAAAAGCAACCGTTGAAAATATGACTCAGTAGTTGAGACAGAAAACCGCTTAAATTTTAAATTGGCATTCCGTAGTTGCAATCTTTAAAAATTTATCGACCTAATTTTGACGTTTGAATTTGCACATATAGTTCACAGGTTTATCTCTGTTTTGAATTCCAAAGTAGGAAACTACAATTCACTTTTACTCCTTAAACTAAACGAAAAGGTGAAGCAATTTATTTATTTTCTGTGAAATCTATTGTAAAGTAATTATCAAGTTGTGTCAACAAATTTTAACATTGCCTCGATGGGTTTTAAACTAACCTATTCAGAACCACTTTTGCCCTGAGGTTTATAGGTTGTGCACACTTAGTATAAATGAACAATAACGGGATTTGATGAAATTTACGCGTCAAAAAATACTACAATTATATCATAAACAAGCATCTCTAAGAAAATACAGTTTTTGGTTTTATGCTTTACTTTTGTATTGGAAATAAAAATTTGTAACATGGAAGCAATTAATATTTAAAAGGAAAGTATATTTACTACTGATATTTTGTAAATACAATTTGTTTAACAATCTCTTAGAACATTATAATGATATTGTAAGTTTATACATACATAATCCAATAAATTCAATTCTTTCAATGATAAAAAATAGATCATACCTTTATCACTATGCGTACATTTGTAGGTAAATTCTTTCAATAATCTGCGAAAACAGCTTTAAATATTAAATTTTTTATTAGAAATTAAAATATATTTTAAAATCCTTATATATGCAAATATATGTGTTGGAAAACCTTTTGTAATTCCGGAAATGTGCTCACTCTTCTTAAAATCCACATAATTTTAACTTTTAAAATAATTTATTCCTTTATGAATATACTATTTATTTTCAACAACTAATTCATTTAAATTTTTTCATTCGAATTGAACACGTTTATTTTAATTAGGTTTAATTTCAAATTAAATCTTCAATATTCGGGTTTTCAATTATCTTTTCAAATAATTGAAAAATATTATTCATTACTGGATAATACTCCAAAATATTTTTTGAGTGAAAGTCTATTGCAATAAATGCAACGTGACAATTATCTCAAAATATATTTTAAAATCAAAAATAATTCTAGTGACATGTAACACTCCATAATTTTTTTCATGCTCATTGCTCGCTTATTATATCAAATGGTGGCTAAATCGCAAAATTCATAAGTTGTGCTGCAATTTTAGTGATACATAACTCTTCTGACACATATTAAGCACACAGCGTGAGGTATGTAGTAATATATGGCTTCTTCCTATGATAGGATTTTGCATTACTAAATGTTTCATGTAGTGTCCTCATGCATTAAATGCCCTTGAAGTTAATTAACTGTACCTAAATAATTTTGAAAACTTATTTGAAAACTTTTATATTGAAATGATAATGAATATATTCGAGATAGTTTAGGACCAGGGTATAATCTTTTATGTCATATGAAATCTTATGAAACAAAACAAGCGAAAAAAAAAGAAAAAGAAAACGAACAAAAACCAACCCGTTCTGAGAGTATTTTTCACATTCCACAAAAAATTAACAAATTTTCATTAAAAATTACAGTTAGAGATAATAGAAATATATCATTAAGAAATAATAATTTTATCAATAATTAGCCATTATAAGTTCATTGATAAAGCAATATTGAAATATTTATCATGTGAATGCTTAGTTATCATTCATAAAGTAGCAACATTTTACACTTACTTTTTTGACGAGTTGCAGCTTTTCGTTGAGTTTTCTTATTTATTTGGTGAGTCACCCCTGCATATATAAAGATTTTTAAGAAAATATACATGTTAATACATTAATTATTGAACATACAATGCATTAATTCTTTAACAATAGTTAATATAAAATTTAGCGAGATTATGATGTATCATATTTACAGATAAAAATGTAAATAGAATATTTTAACTTTAGAATTTATTCAGGAATATTAATCATGCCCCATTTATATATTATACATATGAGGATCTATATATATAAAATAAACAAGTTTACACATGTTTATAAGTCTATCTATCTATACATACATATATAGATAGAAAGATATAATGTCACATACAAACTTATTTACTTCATAAATATATGTAAATAGATGTTTTTTTTATTATGATAACATTATTATTTTGATAATTATGTGAAAGAATTTTCATTATCAGTTCCATAGAGACAATCATAACTCAATTTAAAGAAATAAATCAATTTAAAAATTTTGGTTTTTATCTCTATTATACATACATACATACATACATATATATATATATATATATATATATATATATATATATATATATATATATATATATATATATATATATATATATATATATATATTATTGTTTTATTAAGTCTTAAATAACACAACCGAAATAACAAGTGAAAAAATTTCATTCTTTTCAGTTATTCTTTATATATATATCTATATTTTAAGCAAAAGTATAATAGAAATTTTCTCTTTTTAAAACCTAAAAGAAAGATATTTTTCATCTGAAAAATTCCTCACTATTTTTTTCATGTTAAATGATTAAGACAAGCTGTTCATTGCTGAGCCCTTTGACTCACCCTTTGATTTGAAAGGGTTAAATCGATACATAGACTTTTTATACAGTTTATAAGTCTCAACAGAGAATGCCTTTTTATTTTTTTATCTATTTACCTGTTTTGACGAATTTTCAATGTAACATGATCTGAAACAAATGCTACAATAAATATATACTATATATCGTAAGAATTTATTTAATAATTTAGCAAAAAAGTGCACAAAAAACATGTTTTACAAAACGTACAAATAAGTCAATATTAAAAAAAAAAAGGAATTTTGCCAACAAAACTTTTAAACTGATAGTTATGCTTACATTT
The DNA here is from genome assembly GCA_037975125.1 of Latrodectus hesperus. NCBI lineage: Eukaryota > Metazoa > Arthropoda > Arachnida > Araneae > Theridiidae > Latrodectus > Latrodectus hesperus. Next base: position 25,640,542 of record CM075855.1, on the reverse strand, counting down.
AATTAATTCATTCAAATTTAGGGGTCAGTTTTTACTATTAATAACTGAACTTTTCTGAAGTTCAAATATCTAGATATCAATTAAGGGATATAAAATAAGCAGTGCTCTACTCACTAGATTTTACTTAATTTATAGAAAAATCCAAGAAATATTAATCAGTATTCATTGAAATATATTCTTACATGGTAGTATGGCTAGAAAACATTTAGATAATTTCATGTCTTTTTTTAAAGAAAATAAATAAAAATAAAATAAAAAAATAAGCAAAAAAAAAACTATTTTTTATTTAATTTTTTCATACTTTAGAAAAATAAATGCCAATATCTTTGCAAAATTACTCATCTTTAAAAATTCATCTAGTTTCAAATTAATCGAAATAATAGCAAATTCAACATAAGTAGCATGGCGAGAAATTGTGCGAAAACTTAGAATTACGCGCAAAAAGTAAAAGTTATTTATATATATATTCTAGTTTTGATCTACTTTGTATATAAAATTTACTAATTCCGTCAATCCAAGATGGCGCCGCATACAATAAAATAATTAGAATAACTCCATTAATATTTTTCAATGCAAATTGTCCTATTCAAAGAGTACATTTTTACTATTTATGAAAGAGTATTTAAACTATGTGTTTGACATTTTTCATGTTCAATGAAATTAGTGTATGATTGTACTGTATTATATAACAATAAACTTGCATAAAATGAAATTAATTTTTTTATTCCCTTTGCTTAAAGAAAAAGGATTCCCCTTTGCTTAATGAAATTTGAACATACATACAATAATCTTTTTTGTTGCACCTGTTTATAACAATATTTCTAATACTTTATAATTCCCTAAGACGTATTTACTAATCAAAATTTATTTTGGAAAATGACACAAATTTGAAAATATAAAACTCAGTTTTATAAAAAATCTGCTTTTTCCCTACGATGTTCCTTTACAATGAGTAATTAAATGTGTTTAACAAGGGCACTCTTATCTGTAACTTTAGAAGGTCATAATCCATGTTTCGAGGAAAATGGAATGTATTTCAATACCACCTCCAATGGTGACCTCCATGAGGGCAGAGATGATATAGATAAGATAACCCCCTATTTGCTATCTTTTGAAAGAGGTTTCTAGTAAAAATAAATCTTCACAAGTAAATATACATTTCTATGGTATTACATGTCTCCAAACAATTTCAGAATGTTGGATACCATAAAGCATATCACCACAGACCATGACGAAATAGCTACCACTAAAAATATTTTGGAAATATTAATTTATAATAATAAAAAAGAAAATATTTGGGAATCACAGGATGTATTTGTGTTTTACTAAAAACTTGGAATGAAAATCATTCAAAATTATCGTTTAAAATCTGCAAATAATTATAATACAAATTTAGATTATTTATATTTTTATATTAATGTGGTTAAAATGTAAATAAATGAGAATATTTCATTAAATACTCAATATCTTAGAAAAACTAAAATATCTCCTGAATTATTTTTAATTAAATTTTTACAATTTATTTTCCATGAATATTTATCCTTTTAGAAAACTAAAATTAAATTAATACAAATATAGACCATAAAATTAAATTAATCTATGCTCTAATATCAGAAATCGATTGCAAATTTTTTATTTGTTGAACAATTCCATTGTCTATATTTAACTTCTGCAAATTAAAAGATTTTCAAACAATATGAGTTATCAGTAAACATTTTGCTTAAAAGAGTGTGAACAACTAAATAATTCTGTCTATTGTTGAAAAGAAAGTAAAGAAAAGATTATTCTTTATATTCTGCTCAACAATAAACTGAAAACTAGGGAAGTATGAGAAAAAACATTTAAAACTACCAACACATTCAATAAATTAAGAAATTTTCTTATGTGTTTTAACCACTTAAAGTTAAATATGAGCTATCTTAGTACACACATTAAGTTTTGAAGTGTATATAAGCATATTGAGTCACACAAAAGCAGAAATAAATTATACTCTCTCAAATTTCCATTATAATGACTGCAAATATGAATTGTCATCAACTGAATATTTTGAGAAACTTACACTAAGAAAACGAAACATTTAATTTAATATATAAACCATCAAAAGAAGTTTGATATTTTGCATATTAAATTAAATTCTTAATCTTTCTTTACTAATGCTATACAGTTTATATTGTTTAAGAATTTGTTTAAGGAATCTAGAGTTGAAAAATTGTATATACCAATTATAATAATGTTTCTGTAGATACATATGCAAACACTACAATGCACAAGACTTACACAAATTAGGATTTTATTCAATTATCATTATCCTGAAATTATTTAATAGCGATTAAATAATTTTAAGTAATTAGCAGAATCAAATCATATAAAAATCCAAATCAAATAAATTAAATAATCAAATAAAAATCTCATTAAATATTAAGCCTCATTTAATTAGCTTAGATATTTATTATATTATATTTCTCTGTTAAGTAATATTTTATTCTGTTACAAATAAAATATTAAAGTTAAGGTTATATCACATGATTTATATGAAATGAGACTTCACTCAAAAACTTATAGCTAGCATATTGTGATGGTTACAGTATTTATAAATTATTAATATGAAATAATTTAAAACTTATCTTTTCCAGAAAAAACACAATCTCAGCTGTGAAACTATGATTTAATTAAAAAGATTAACGAAAGAATTTTTGCCAGGAAAAATATGAGAGGAATTTTTTCTTGCGTGATATTATATTAGCTCTTACTATGGTGATAATTTAGAAAGAATAAAATTTGAGTTCTGGGTCTTCAGAAATATATGTTTGATACTTGAACAAATTTCATAGATTTCGGAATCACGCGACTCTGCCTAAAAGGAAACAAACTTCTATCCTTTGTGGCCCACTGTTCCAACCCACGTGATCGAAATCAGAGAAAACTTTGATTTTTACACCGAGAGGGGCAAGTACCCCCCGTCACTTTGGCTTACTAGCTTACAGCAGTTCTTAAATGGAAGTGCTTGTTCAGTTTTATGAAGCCTATGGTTGCACCGGAGTTTGTTACATGTCAGAGCTAGGGAAAGAGATGTTTTCCCTAGCCCTGGTTACATGTACTGCTTCTGCTTTTTACAAGCGCGGAGAGAGAAGGGGGAAATTTTTCCATTCTTTTTCTAGCTAGTTAATCACGGGTTGGTCATGTGGTATTACCATAGCAACACCCCACCCCGCCTCTTACCCTCTAAAGAGTGAAAGAGAATTGGTAGTAAAGAAGTAGACTCGTTTCCCATGGGTTTATAACAAATTCGACCACTACAATTGATGCTGATAGTCTGAAAAGCATGACAAGGCATTTGAAGAGTTCGTAAAAAACTCTTCATCTTGGAAAACTATTTCCCTGATATAAATAAAAATATGGAATGGATAGAAGTTTAACATTTAACACAACATCCATGCCAGAAGATTTGACGCATGCATAAGAAGAGCATTTTTTATTTATTTCAAATGCAGCAGGCGAAAGCGAACACAGTTCTATCGCCAGGAAAAGGATACAGAGAAAAATACAAAACAAAGAGTAAACAAGACAGAAAATATGTACAGAGTTATGGCCTAAGGCCGTTAAGAAGTTCTCTAGCCTCCCAATACCGGGAGTAGATTGAATTTTTCTTCAAAGCGGGACATAGCGGGAGGTGGTCTGTAGTCATCGCCTGATGGTCGCTGCAGAGGGGGCAGGCAGGGCTACAGGCAATCTTGCGATTGTAGAGATGTGCATTAAGGCAGTCGTGCATTGTTGTCAGACGGAACGCAGCAACAGCTCTGTGCATAAGAAGAGCATATGTTGAGTTATTTTCCGAAGGATTTTTGAAAATTAAATATAGGGAGAATTCATTATTCTCTGGTTACAAATGCAACATGTGTATTCGGTCTTAACAGAAAAGGTTTTGAAATACATCTGGTCTTTTCCAACATCATATTTATGACAATTGCTTTTTCAGCATTTGTAGAGATTAAGTCGAAAACAAGAAACGGGCTAATGGACTCGGAACCCCGCATCATGAGATTAAAATTAACAAACAAGGAACTAAATTATGACGATCTGTCATCTCAGTACAAGCAATTTCAGCCTTCTCATTGACCCAAATAAATGTTTTTTTTTATTTACAATATAACTTTTATTCATATTTTATCATGAATAATCTTTTTTTTGTGTACGTTATAGTAAAAAAAAGAAAACTAAATAATTGTTAGGAAAATATATCCATTTTTTTAAAATTATAGAAGGGGTACATATATGTTAAACATTAAAAAAATCCTCAATCGTTATGGGAAATGTAACTTAATTATTTTGTAGAGAAATAATCTTTTAATTCGAAAAACTAACTATTTCCAAGTAATATTAAACATTTAGTTCTTAAGAATTTGAAGAATATCATGATCATTAAGAATAAAATATACAATAATATTGCGTTTTTAAAATTTAAATAACAGTGTCCTTATTGAATGATCGTTTTAGTAAATATTTTACGACAAATGTATTCGATAAAAGCAGAAATTGTGTAATATCTGTTGTAAAAGATATTGAAGAATACAAAACGGTTAAAATTTCTGAGAATTAAATAAATCCTAGCTTGTTATTCCAGTAAATACTTTATTTTTATATTAAAATAGAAAAGAACTTTGAATTAAACAATAACTATTACTTATATAGATAATTTTTATGTTTCGTAGCTAGAAGACGTGGATAAAAAAACAATTTAAATAATTAGAATTAAAAAAAAAACAATTCAATGTTAAAACTAACTAAACTTATATTCTAGTAAAAATATTTACTTATATTTACATACAAGTTTATTTATTTAGGTATATTAGATTATTATGACATTTAGAATCACACTGTTTTCCAGATTTTTAACGCTTGTATTCATCAAATTTGCACTCTTCCTTGCAAACACATTACTAATATTAGTTATTCTTAAAACAGAATCTCGAAATGATATTATTTGATCTGGAAAATCTTCAATCAAAATTAATTTTTCTTTACAAATTGAAAACCATATCTGGCATACTACAAGGAAAGTTTTCCTTTTTTTTAATCATAAAAAAAATTTTTTTAATTACATCCGCCTACTTCCTCTCGGATATCCGGCGTCCTGCAATGCCATACAATACGGAGACAACACAAGGGTTCCAAAAGCTTCAGAGCCACGAATCTCAAGAAGAGAGGCGCAACTAAAAAGATGTTCATCAGCCTTAGACACAGTATTGCAGAGAGGACAAAGTGAATAATCATCACAGCCATTCCTAAACAGATGAACATGAAGATAAACACGCCCAGAAATATGTTACTCCTTTAACTCTTGGTAGGAATGAGAGCTGCATTCTAGTTCGATTATCAAGAAGACAAGCCCAAGTCTTTCTATTTGCCCTGTCTTGAAAAGAGGAAATTCTTTTTTGTCGGATATTGTAAAATTTACAAAAATATTTAAAAAGCTCTCTTTTCTCGTAAAAAAACATTATATGGCATAAAAAATTAAAGAAACAAAGTTTGAAACTTATATTCAATAACTAATATTCATAGTAATTATAATTAACCAGATCTATTGTATAATACAGTTTTCCTAGTTTAGAAAAATGTAAGATGAACATTTAACAAAACGAAATGGAAACCAATCCTTCACATACATTTTCACCCTCTATAAACAGTTTTTAGAATTTTCAGGAAAAGAGTATAAGTCAAAAATTTAGCGATGTAAATTTTGTGCAACATATTAAGAAACGATTACATATATATATATATATCATTTTTTGAAAAGACATTTTTTGTGATTTCATTTTTTTGTTATTGTTATTTAAATTTATCACTGACCTTTGCGACTTCGCAGTCTATATCCACTTGCATGTAATGGTGACATCTCTTTAATATCTGAAAAGGAAGTATTTTTAAATAAGAAATAAACAGAATTATATTATAATCATACATATATAATTACACAAAGTATCATCATTTCACAAAGTGTCACTTTTACTGAAAACGGGGTAAATAAATTCGAAGCAGCCGGGCATTATAATAATAAAGGCATAATTTTTAAGTGATTTGAGCTAACTTCTGAAAAATCTACTTTTTTTTCTGTCTCCCAAAAACTTCATAAGTTTTATCAAATAAGACTTAACTTGCTGAGAAATCCAAAAAGTATGACTTTATATCCTCTTAACCAGAAGATTATATCATTTATTCTATCCTTCTCAGGCTTATAAGATTTTCGCTAATTTTAGAATTTTTTAATATCTTATATAAGCAATAATAAAAAAAATTATCGCTAGCGCTATTCGTGAAAATAGTATAAAACAATTCGTTAATTATTGAGGCACCGGGTTGTGTTAGTTCTGAACACTGCAAAAATATTGTAAGTAAGTACCTTAGCATTATCAGCAGTTCAACTTTATTAGCATGTATTATTCTTTATCTCATATATAAGATTTGCTCCTTACTATTTCAATATCGAAAGAAATAATTTCACATTCTTATATTTTCTTAACGTATATATATATATGTGTGTGTGTGTGTGTGTGTGTGTGTGTGTGTGTGTGTATATATATATATATATATATATATATATCTTGCCCTATCTATATATATATCTTGCCCTCTATAAACAGTTTTTAGAATTTTTAGGAAAAAAGTATAAGTCAAAAATTTAGCGATGTAAATTTTGTGCAACATATTAAGAAATGATTACATATATATTTCATTTTTTGAAAAGACATTTTTTGTAATTTCATTTTTTTGTTATTGTTATTTAAATTTATCACTGACCTTTGCGACTTCGCAGTCTATATCCACTTGCACGTGGGGGTGACATGTCTTTAATATCTGAAAAGGAAGTATTTTTCAATAAGAAATAAACAGAATTATATTATAATCATACATATATAATTACACAAAGTATCATCATTTCACAAAGTGTCACTTTTACTGAAAACGGGGTAAATAAATTCGAAGCAGCCGGGCATTATAATAATAAAGGCATATTTTTAAGTGATTCGAGCTAACTTCTGGAAAATCTACTTTTTTTTCTATCTCCCAGAAACTTCATAAGTTTTATCAAAGAAGACTTAACTTGCTGTGAAATCCAAAAAGGATGACTTTATATCCTCTTAACCAGAAGATTATATCATTTATTCTATCCTTCTCAGGCTTATAAGATTTTCGCTAATTTTAGAATTTTTTAATATGTTATATAAGCAATAATAAAAAACATTATCGCTAGCGCTATTCGTGGAAATAGTATAAAACAATTCGTTAATTATTGAGGCACCGGGTTGTGTTAGTTCTGAACACTGCAAAAATATTGTAAGTAAGTACCTTAGCATTATCAGCAGTTCAACTTTATTAGCATGTATTATTCTTTATCTCATATATAAGATTTGCTCCTTACTATTTCAATATCGAAAGAAATAATTTCACATTCTTATATTTTCTTAACGTATATATATATATATATATATATGTGTGTGTGTATATATACATACAAACATATATATATATATATATATATATATATATATATATATATATATATATATATATATATATATATATATATATATATATATATATATATATATATATATATATATATATATATGTATATATATATATATATATATGTTATTTTCTTCTCCCAAATAAAGCTTTAAAAGCAATACGTCTATTTTTCAATATAAATGTCAACTTCTGATGTAGACAAAATTGTTATTACTCAAACAATTAATTTAATATATACTTCTTTAACACTTACTTGTTGAAACTGGTTATTCAACAAATATATGTTAAACCTAAATTTTCAAAATAATTAGTATAATTGCAGCCAAAGGAAGTGAATATCCATTTTTTACCACCTAAAAACTTAACCAAGTTTAAAAGATTAAGATTAATTCTTAATCAATAATCAGAATGAAATCCTTTTATTTGGATTAAATACCAAAAATATTTATGATAGCAACAAGTTAAGCGAATCTGACACTCATAAATTATTGAAAATCTATCGATTTTTTAGAGTGTATTTGTTGAATAATCAGGACCAATAACTATTTTAGTAGACAAAGAAAAATATATGAGCATATTGAAAAATATATAAAATTGCAAATAACACGTTTGGGCTCACTGAGATCTGGTGGAAGATTTGCGCTGTTCAGTGTAGAAAATCTCACGTTCGATCTACTAAAATCTTCTCGAAGATTTGCGCTGTGAAGATCAAGATCAGCCCCTACTCAACAGAAGGGGATTGACTTAGTTCTTTTGTTTTCTGTCGGAAAGAGTATTTATCGTCTGCCTGGATGCGTACTTTGAAATTTTCTTGATTTTCTTCCTTGGGGTACATAAATGCAGCTCAATGTCGAAAAAGTCCTTCTGGAAGTCAATCCGAAACGAAAACTTTCATGTTTTATACAGGTTTTCTGCTATTACACCATTTGCTACTCAGTATCAAATATGGCATATTTGAAGAATAAATTTCATTAGTAGATTGTGTTCTTTTGTACCACATAGTGGATAACCAAAAAACTAATAACAGTTACATACCTTTTTAACATCAATCGAGATTTATAGTCATTCTGTGAGTGTGTGTGGTAATATTTTTAAATAATAATTTATGTTAAAGACTTAATGTTGATAGTTTTTGATAATAAAAGAAACTAATATGTTTGAAAAGAGAATATAGCAAATTTTAAATCAAAGAGTTACTTAAATCCACTTTTTTAAATTTATTTTTGAATTTTTAGTTTAAAATTTCACACAGATTTTAAGCTATGAAACGAAATCTTAAAAAAAGATATCATGGAAAAAAGGTTTAAAGTGAGTTATACATATTTAACCAGCAATTATAACTTTTATTCTATTTATTTCTACAATATCGACGATCAAAACGGACTAAATTCTATTTTACTTACTCAATGTAGAATAACTTTTTTTAAAACAAATATAAAAAAGGGAAAAAATTTGTTCCAACTTTTCTTAAGCATTATTGTACCAAAAGTTGAAAACGATTTTACAAATATATAAAACGAAAGTGAAAAAATGAAGAAAATCTTGTCCCCCAACCTTTCTTAAGTATTATTGAACAAAAAAAAGAGAATTTTTTGCATTAGTACACATTTCATAATAAATGTATTTTGCAAAATGTTTGGAAAAACTATTACAAAGCAAACCATCATTTTCTTCAGAAAAACATTCAAATTAAAAGAGAACTTATATAATTTATCATTAATTTCTATAAAAATAGGATTGATATAAATTATAAATTTTTCCTAAAGGAATTTAAATATTAGTTCTCAGTAACTCTTGAATATCTCAAATCCCGAAAAATAATTGAATCTTTCAAATCTATTAGTAAAAATAATAAATGCAAAGATGTATTCAACTTGAAAATAAAAATTATTTATCTAAATGAGGAAATGAAACTTAAAATGAATTAATAAATTAATAAATGTTAAATGCAAAATAAAATCAAAAGTGTATTTAGGAAAGCACTACTGAGTTTAAATAAAAATATATATAATTGAACTATAAAACCAAAACCATATATATAGTGCAAAAATTTCCATAAATTTAAATTTTATTTATCTGAGAAATACGGTAAATATATTATAAATTTAAAACAGAATAACTTTAATTCATCGATCTTTTAAATATTCTAAAAAATTATATTCCAAGAAGTTAATCTGAGAATTCATTGACGTAAATGTTTTTAAAAATTTTTGCAAAGATACGTGCGAATATTAAGACTTACGACAAATATAATCATATTATGAGTTTGCTTTAAATGTTTATTCTATAATTGCTAACTGTAAATAAAAGTCAAAGGACAAACCTTATTTGAAAACAGATTCTCTATAACACTATCTGGGACACAGCTTCATCGACGAAAGAGCATAATATGGGCATACATTTGACATTATCATATAAGTTTATCTTCTAAAACGAGATAGCACGAATTCCTATTGGATACAAATCTGGATTGCCATTTGTTTTCAATCCCGACTCTTTTCTAATTTGTTAGATTCTGTGTTTTTCCCTTATCTCCTTGAGGTCTTATACGTTATATTGCATTAACAATGCATGATGATATATTTACCAAATAAAAACGTTTCTCAATGATTGTCAAATGATTAACCCCAGCTTTTCATTGACTTGTGGTACAATGCTGATTAGACTACTGTGCTCCGATTTGTTAGCTTTTCTTTTATCAATTCAAAGAGTAGATTGATAATATTTATTATCTTTGACAATGAGGGAATATTTTGATACTGATTTCTGAAAATGTAATAATTTCTTTTTCTTATAAAAGATAGTGCATATAAATATCATTCTTTCATTGTAATTCTATCATAGTGCTGCAATTTTAATGATAACAATGTAAATAAAACGATTTAAAATAGGAAATTGTCTTTTTAACTATTTATATTGCCATTTTAATCTTTGATTTAAGGAAAATTTTTAAATTTTACAGATATAAAAGTTATAAATTTCTATGTATGTTATTAAAATTTAAATATATTTCAAAGTTCATTATATTTCGAAATTAAATAATTTATATTTTAAAATATTAATTTTATATTTTGAAGCGGTTACTCTTCTGACAAAAGTTGAATACACGTGTTTCTATTTATTCATTATTAAGTGAATAAATATAATATTTGATACATTTCAAGACTAATAATTTTATCAATGGTGAACGCCTAATATTGTCGACCAGTTCCAAGGAAATTTATAAACATGTAAGATATTGTAATGACAGTAAACTATTACTATGATTTTTAGTATTCAGATTTATTTAAAGTTATTGGCTAAGAAATTTTCTATACATCTCAAAATAAATTTTTTTCTTTATTTTTATGTTTTATTGCATTTTCTGAAATCTTTTAAATTTTACTTCCAGATTCCTATTTTAGAATTATTATTTTAAGCACTGAATTATATTTATTAGGGAGTAAAATGAATATATTTTTTATTTTTTTTATCAATAAGTACTTTCTTCAATTCTTGAAGAGGCACCGCAAATCTCTCGTAAAATATTCCAAAATATTTTACATAGATTACAAATTTCCAATCATTTAATTAAAACTAATTAAAAATTTTAAACCCTCATTTAGATTTTACGATTTTATGTAGTTAGATCAGGATATGCTATAACTAATATTTAGCAGATTTTGGATCATTTCCCTTGTATTTCAATTTGTATGCAATGTGTCTTTAATTTTCTGTCTTATTTATAGCTTTTCTGCACTTTACGTTTTTCTATTCAATGTGACGAATCCAAGATATATCTTTTTTTAACAACTCATGACTATAAAGTGATTAAAAGTTATCCAATTTATTTTATAATGAATATTAAATTTTTTGGAAAAATTATAAGAAAAATTAATAAAAAGAAATAATTAAAACCTAACATTTTGCCTATATCTCCCACATTCCATGAAAATCAAAATTGCTTAATTGGAAACCAAATAAATGTCAATTACAGGAAATATCTTAATGATGCAATTTTAAAATATTTGAAAATTTCCAGATTAGGATAATATAAAGTAATTTTGATAACTAAAATATTTTAATGAAAATAAAATCAGTGATTTTCACTTACGTTTACTTTTTTACGTTATTCACTTCTTGTTTTCACTTAACCTTTTCCTGACAACTTTGATATGCCTATGTGAGCACTGCAACTACTTCCACTTGAGCCTGGCCCTTTTCTATTTCTGTAAATAATATATTTCAATATCATACTATCATAATAGGCAATGTGTACACAGCTTTGTTCAATAGCTTATTCTTCTACTAACTGTCAAAGATTTATAGTTCTATTCACAAAAATGCTTAAAATGAATTTATATTGTTAAATAAAACGATATTAAAATTAAAAATCATTATGAAACCATTATTGGATTTAAAAAAAAAGCATAGAAATAAGAATTCAATTACTTTATTTTATTTTGAAAACTTTAAAATCAATTTAACAATAATAAAATGTTATGAATAAATTAATATATATATATATATATATATATATATATATATATATATATATATATATATATATATATATATATATATATATATATATATATATATATATAATATAATAATAATAGTTTGTATTATTGAATTCTCAAACGTACATATATCGTATATTTAACTAATCACAACATTTTGGAAATGTTCTTAGTTTTAAAAAATTATATATACATATAAATTCCTAATATAATTTATTATACATTAAATAATATTTTTAATTTTCTTTATAATTAATTATATTTTTATACTTATTTTAATAATAGAAATTTCCCTTTCTTTTTAATAATCATTTTCTAATATATAAAAACATTCTTACCTTAACTAACTGTCATAAAAACTAGGTAAAAACACGATTGTCTATAGAAAAACTTTTGTAGAACTTTTGTTACTGTCAAAATTTTCATGTTATATTCTGTGATTAGCAAATTAACTTATTTACAAAAATATAGATATGAGAATGAGAAACAATTAAAAGTTTAAAAAATAATTCTATGGTAGTCACTGATTTAAATAGCAACAAATTGGGCCTCAACAGATTGTCATTTTTAGATAATAATTTTCATCAAATGTTCAAGCTACTTGCTATCTTGTGTACCAGAATCAAACATAAAAGCAAATGTTTTTATATGGATTTAGTTTAGTCTTGTTTTACTTTCGAATTTTCAATCAATTCAAAATATAAATATAAATTTATAACTACTCTAATTTATGAAAACGATTTGAATTGTTCACACAAAATGCAAAAAATGTTAATACAAATATTTAACAGACCATTTTTAAAATTAACAGTTTCTTTGATCGTGAATAATTTTTTTTAACTAGAGAGATTTTTTCTGGGAAAGAAGATGTAACATTGCTGCTCAATATGATTTTTTTAGTTTTTCATGCATAAGATTATTATCTGCAAATATCCTATAATATAATGTAAGTATAAGCGTGTATTGAATCAAAAGATATGTTAAAAATAGTACAAAAACATAAAAAAGTTAAATACGATGTACTTTCCAGTACTTCTCTGTTGTGAATAAGATCGTAATAATCTCTTGATGGGACATGTTAATTATAAATGCTAATAATTTTAAATGCTTTTAAAATTAAAAATCATAAGTATAAAATATCATATCTATTAACATATAACTAAAGAATTATACGTTTTTTAAAGGAGCAAAAAAACTTCTCTTTACTTGGTAACTTTCTGATATTTCTGCCCAGTTCACAATAGGTGTTATTTTAATATTTCTTCAATTCATGGACTAAAAAATTACATTAGAAAAAAATGTTTCAGTTATTTGAAATAAATTAGAATTTTTTAATATGTTTTAGTTACTTTTTGTTGATATGTTACCTTAGTATAAATTATTACATATTTATGCATTATAACAAATTAGTTCAATATGAATAAGTTCAAAACTAAAAGTAATTAAGAATAATATATGTCAATGGAAATAATTAAAAAAGTATACTAAAAGCATTTTAATGTAAAATAACTCAGCAATCCAAATAGTAAATCTTATATTTTTTTATGTTAGTTAATAATTAGTTTGAACAATATTATAATAATGTACATGAAGATATGTGAATACTAAAGTCCATAACAACTCATAAGGATAGAGGTTCTTAATTGTACTATAGTATTTAAACTAGTTTTTTAATAAGATTATTTTAATTATATAATTTTTAAAAATTTAGAGACTAATAGTTCAGAAACATCTATGCGTTTAAACAAGAAATTTAGAAAAACTTATATAAAATTTACTTCATAAGATGATAGATTTCAACTGCTTGTTTCGTTTGCTTGTCGCTCAACGGTCATTTTTTGCACACGAGGGCTAATTAGACCGGGACCTACGGTTTAAAGAGGATTCCAAACCACTACAAACATCCATGCCCAAGGTGGGATTCGAACCCACGAACTGTTGAACCGAAGGCAACAGCTCTAACCATTCGGCTGCCAGCTCGGCTAGATTTCAACTGCAAATACTTATCGATTAAAAATGTTTTGCACGGGAAATTTATTAATTTTATCTAAATTTCGTAAAAGTTTTTAAATTACATATTTTAAATTTACATATAAGTAAACTACACACACAAATCATTAAAAATTAGAATGAAAATAACCGGAAAATTTCATTTCAATAGATATTTTTTTAAAATTTTTTTTATTAGAATAATCTTCGCTAAAAACATATAATGCAGGAAATTTTTTTTACAAAATTAATGAAACTGGGTAAATGCAGCATATTCTCATATTTGTGAACTATGGAAATTCACTTTTGAAGAAATTCAGTTACATTCAGTTGTTAGACAATCCGCTTAACCATGTTTAAGGAGAATTTTTTTATATAGCTATAAGAGCCGCTTAGAAAGAAGTCAATGACAGTACGATGTTGCAAGATTGCTAACTGTTGATTTTCTGGAGTAAGCTAGTTAAGTAAGAAATTATTTTCCCCTCAAATTCGCCAGTTAGTGAGAAACATCCAGATTGTTAAAGACTTACGGAAGCTAGGTCAAGAATAATCAATTCTATAGATTAATAGTACATTTCAACCAAATGCATATTGTAATAAGAATTAAGCTCCATCTTTAAGTATTTTTTGCTAAAGAAATGACTCGTGATTCTCAACTGTTCATAGAAACTGCGTCAATGAAGATTTTTACTTGGTGACAACAGTGTGTTTTATTTTCTTTGTAGATTACTAATGCGTTTAAATAAGGTGCCTCCTAATCTATTCTAAAAATCTACACGTCATACTAAAACTTACGTTTCTTCATTGATGAATCTTGCTTTACAGAACTATTTTCGATATATTTATATACGATAAGAAGCGTACACTAGATATCTTCCATCTACCTTAAAGGAAATGGTTTTCAAGTACTAATTCCTTTTAATACAGAACAGCATTGCTTGATAACAATAAACTCTTGTAATAATTTTCACTTTGATTTAAAAATCATACAGAGAGTGCCAAAACTTAGAGACAAAATAGTATTGTTTCATAAGAATTCGCTCTTGTGAATGCTCCATATCTTAAAATAATAACTACAAATTATTCGTGACTTGCTTCAAGAAACATTTTTTCATATTTCTTTATTTGCAATTTATACCAATAAATCAAGTTAATATATTTTGTTCCTTGTTTTATATTATTAGATTTTTTTTTTTTTTTTTACATTTTTGTAGACTATATGCTTTATAAATGATCTCATTATAAAATCATTTTAAGAGTAATAAAGTATTATTTACTTACAATATAAGCAGAAAATACGAAAGAAAATTAAAAACTGTACACACACTTACCAATAACATTTCCATGTAATCATTAAAATCAGGAACAGCCTTTTTCTGAAAACAGGATTAACTTAGTAAGCCCAGCTTGATAGAAATCGTCTCTGTCCTGTGAGTCAGTTCTAAGTAGAGATTTTCATTTCATTACCTAGAAGAAAAAAAATTCGTTACATGTTAATTTACAATAAAATTAAAAAGAATCACCACTAAATCTCGACTTCTTATATACTTCTACGTTTCTTCACTTTGAGTCCTTAATTTGTATAGGTTTTAAAACTCAAAACTTTCTCAACTTGAAATGCTTGTGAAATTCTTGCGTTCAAAGAGAAGCAGGAGGCATGGAATTTTCAC
This sequence comes from Latrodectus hesperus, assembly GCA_037975125.1. Classification (NCBI taxonomy): domain Eukaryota; kingdom Metazoa; phylum Arthropoda; class Arachnida; order Araneae; family Theridiidae; genus Latrodectus; species Latrodectus hesperus. The sequence goes on along the minus strand of CM075855.1, from coordinate 25,624,854 downwards.
CCAGAAAGACGATCCAGATCTCAGCTTTCCAGGCTGTTTACATCCATTTCAGGGGGAACTTTCACTCCCTGCCCGTACAAAGCTGCGTGACAACTTTATTCCCCTCTTTGGCCCCTGAAACAGGTTGCCCAGGGAAAGAAATATTTCCTCTTCAAAAATTATTCTGCAATGTTACTATTTTCTGTTATTTGTTTGGATATATTGCTGTATTTCTCTCCAAATGTTTTATTTTTCATAAAGTATTCTTATTTTGTAAAACATCCAACCAAGCAAATAATTAACTATATATAGAAATATATATATCATTGCAGTATTTTTTGTTTTCTTTGTATAATAAACCTATTTCTAGAGCTAATATCATTGTTATTAATGTAATATCTGTTGCTTACTGGAATATAATTTTGGAATGTAATATTTATCCGACATTGAGGGGGGGGGAAGATAATTTTCCTGAAATGTTATTTCTTTTCTAGGCATTATAAATTACAAAGGTAATTTTAATAATATTCTTAAATTAACTTAATTTTTATAGCGTTCTTGATTCTCAACTTGATTAAATTTCTCTTTTCTTATTAAATTGATCTTTCTTCTACAAAATAATTTTTGTTTAAATTCTGTCAGTTTTAAATGTTGCTTAAATAATCTTTTTCTGGTCACTGATTTAATGCGGGGGATTATTCTCCGTCAATAGTTTAAGGTGCGAATCATATAAGAAGAGTGAACTCTGTTTACCCTGTTAAAATATTTTTATAAATGTGTAGATACAAATACAAATTAAAATGCATTTCTAAAAATAGCAACACAATTAATGATATTAATTCAATTTTCTTTTTTCATACCTTTTTCTTGATCCCAGTGCGAAAATCCTGGCGTTCATCCCAAAATGATACAAACTTCTTAACTGCGCCGTTGTTGTTGCAACAGCATACTTCCCAGTATCTAGCCAACATCCCCTAAAGTCTTTAGGGGGTGTTGACCTAGCCCAGTTTAACTGCGCCGTGGGGGACCTCACGAGGAGATACCGTGCTCTCACGCGAAAAAAAAAAGTTTCAGAATGTAACACACTTTTGATCAGAAAAAACCGCAAATGCGTCACAATGAAGCGAAATTTTGTAAATAGTTTCTTGCGAATATATCTGCGTTTCTAATTTTTGTTATAATAAACATCATAAATCTGGATATTAGTGAATTTGTCATTGCGTGAAATGGGTTTTTTATCAGATTAAAGAAAGAATAATGTTTCGAATTCCGGATTAAATATAGTAAGAGTAAACTCTCTTTTACAATTTCATTGTTTTTATTAGATTTTGTTATTGCCGAAACCGAGAATATGGTCTCACTATTATGCCGTGTTACCATCTATGAAAACACTATTGTCTGTAAAAACAAATCTGAATATATAATTCTCAAGTTAATGCAAAAAACTAATTATTATCAATAATTTCCATATTTTGATGTAAAATATAGTATTACAAAAACTTTTCACTTTTTATATTTTCAATATATATTTTAATTAAAAAAATTTTATTGGTGTTACTCAGGCATGTAAAACTCATACAGGAGGTTCACATTTACCCAAGCCAAGCGAGTAGTTTACGTTACAGGTAATTTATAATAGTGTGTATTTTATTATTTTTTTTCATTCGCTATGAAATATTTAAACACATAATGAAATGCAGAAAGAAGATAATATTTACTAATACACTTTCCTTCAGAATTTTGTATGTGTAATAATAATAATAATTAATTAGTAATCTAGAATTCATGCCGAAGTATGCACAACTTATAATTTTTTGCCAATGGCAGAAAAATGCATACTCCAGTCAGTGTTTATGATTGCTTCAGAGATTAAAGGGAGATTAATTGAGGTTCTAATTTGATGCTAAAAATTCTTAAAATGATGTTCCTTAGTTAAAGTTGTAAAAGTTAACGTCAATTTAGGTATGAAAAGCAATTATTATCATCGTTATTATTATTCCTAGCCATCTAAGTTTATTTCTGGATAATTAATCTAATATTAATGTTTTAATTCGACAAAGCTTAATGTAACTAAAATAGCTGAATATTTTGAATTTAAAATTAAGCTAAAGAAACCTAAACTAATTTTAGCAAAATAACCAGATATATATTTTTCATGTTTACAAATAAGACATTAAAATCAATTTAATATAGAGTTTATGCTATATTTAAAAAAAATAAATTTTTTTCTGTAACGATTGAGAATTAATTAGAAAAAATATATCATGCGAAAAAGTGGGACAGAATTAAACGTTCATGTGAATAATACGATAATGTTGATCAAAAATAATTAATGAAATTTTATAAGTACTTCTAAAACTTCGTTTTGAAATGAAATTGAATAATTTGATTTCATATCATCTAATTTAACAGCAAAACAATTCAAGTGTTAGGTAAATATTCATATTTGACCTGTTACTCCTCCCCATGTGCGGAAAAATAAACAAATGTTTGACCCTTAATTATAATATGTGTATTTTTATTTACCTCTATCACTTTTTACTGGCTGTATTAAAATTAATCAATTACGATTTGTACAATAATTTCAATAAAGAGCAACAATTGTAGGGTATAAAAATAAAAATTTTATTATAAGAAAAGATTTTTTTTAATTTTCATTCGGTTTTTCTTACACTATTTCAGATATATTCATAACTATTTAATTAATAATATTCAATTAATAATCCCAATTAAATTACAGCCTTGCTTATCTATAACAATTCAAATTTATCTTAATGCGCAGAAAATACATCTGAATGTATAGAAAATCATAATTTCCCCAATACGTAAGACGAAATCAACAAACCTGATACTATTTATAAAATAGTCATTTCAAAATTAACAAAGAAGTTATATCTTTTAAAACCAACTATGATTTGGTTAACATATCAGCCAACCAATTTAATTTATACAAATTCTTAATATTAAATCAAGAAATGAATAGAAATATCAGAGCCACCAAGAATAATTTACATTTTAAAACTAAAAGAACTTCAATGTGAGCATAAAATGAAATCAGGAACTAAAAATGTTACTATCATAACTCATTTACTTCGTATAAGTTCCGTTTCAGGTAAAAATTCATGTGGACATCTAAGATCCTGGACTTCAGCTACAATTGTTAATAGAAAAATTATTTTTATACAATAAAATTGAAAATAACTTGCCTACCAAATATTATTAATACTTTTCATAAATATAAATGATTGATGTTAAACAAATATCATTTTAGTATATAAATATACGCATCTTTGAAGGAAATAAGAAATATAGCCTTTTTTCTTTTCCTAGTTGTTTTATAATTCCTTTCCTATTCTTTTTAGCATTAAATTGTCCAATATTTTATCAGTTTTAATAATTTTAAGTCAGAAAATTTTTTAAAACTTTCAAAAAATTTTGGTGACAAAAACTGTGCAATCACTTAATATTGTAGCACAGACCAGGAAATAAAAATGATCGAAATCCACAAACAAGAGGAATATATGAGAGTTTTATTCTCTATAATTGCAATTATGTGGTTGTTTAAAGGTTGTTTAAAATCTGCCATCAGCGTTGCAACAAAAACAATTTATGTAATGAACACACATAAATTGAGATTGAATACATGTGGTAATATTTAATTCTAGATTTCAAGTCATTTAGATTTCCAGATAGTGAAGTAAATTCGTTGAATTAAAGCTTGCTGTTTTGCACCTATTTAGCTATCATCGTGATACTAATTTGTGTTTTTCTTTCCGAATGTAATGGAAGTGTTTTACGAAAAGAAAGAATTTAAAAAGACCGATTTGAATTTGTCAACATTAAATACTGGTGACAACACTTATCTATTAAAAACCAATGGGACATCTTCTGCAATCGATATCACAGAGATTGATCTTCCACACTACGGCATTGAAAAGTGGAAAGTGATAAAATCTGCCATCAGCGATCACTATCCGATAGTTACTAATTTATCACTGGAAGTTATCTCTACTCCCCAGATTAAGAAGTCATGGAATTTCAGAAAAGTGAAGTGGGATACCTTTACTGAATACCTTGAAACGAACTGCTCACAGATGCCGAACATTACCACTCTTTTTACCAATCTGATTCAAAAGCTCAACAATGACATACAGCAGGTAGCTAAGATCGTCATTCCAAGAGGCAAAAAAATGTTTGGGTGCCCTATTGGAAAGATTATGACATTGACACCATGATAAATGAAAGGGATACAATCTGCAAGGAGCTAGAGATAAACAACAGCGATGAAAATAGAAACTGATTTCAGTCAGCTACAAAATAGAAGCCGAAATTGTAGCCTGCAAACACGCGAAATGGGTAGACTTCTGCTGCATGTTACATCCCAGATAGGATCACCAGTATTGGAGAGGGATCAATCTTCTCAATAATCATTGTACCCAAGAACCTATGGAACTCAATTCCAATGTCATCACTTTTGACGGACGCTCATCCAAAACCAACAAAGATTCAACAAATCTGCTCGCTTAATACTATGAAAAAGCAAGTAAACTAAGCTTTAAGAAGAAAGGTAAGCAAAAGCAAAGAGCCTACAAACAAATGATAAAACTAAGCAAACTCCATGACCGAAAGGGCATCTTTTCAAACAAACTTACCCTTGAGGAACTGAATGATGCAATTATTAGCCTAGACTCCCGAAAATCACCAGGTATCGATCTTGTTTTTGGTCACATGTTTAAGCATTTTGAAGCGCAAGCAAAGCTCATTCTTCTCCTTAACTACTTTTAGGTATAAAATGAAATAGAGAGAAGGCAGTGATACACAAACAGACATGTTTAATGACAACATACGATTACAATACAAGTAATTACAATAAAATAATAACATTAAAGACCATGTCCAATGATACACAAAAGAGTTAACACATGTACTCTCAAGCAAGGCAGAAAGGCGTCTGACCAGAAAATGCACCGTTTGATCCCTAGAGAGCGCACATTTACTCTAGTCAGGAGGATCTATTATGTAGAGAGGGTAAAACCAGAGACAGTGGTACTTCAATATCCTAACACCCTCCCACAATGTCGACGCATTTACCCGAAATTTAAATTAGTGTCTTCTATACCTAATGCATCTAAGCATTTGTAATGCTTAATAGCAGGTAAAGCTTTTGTTAATACATTTGCCCTCATATCTTCTGTTTGTGTATGCTGTATGTCTATTCTCCCGTTTTTAAGAGCTTCCCTTACAAAATGATGTCTAACATCTATATGTTTTGTTCTTTTATGGAAAAATGGATTTTCAGCCAATTTTAAGGCTCTTTTGTTATCAGAAAATATGAGCACTTTTTCCAAATTATAATCGCGCAATTCATTAATTAAATTACAAAGGTAAATAGCCTCTTTCGCACCATCCGATGATGCCATATATTCCGTCTCAGTAGAGGAAAGAACTACGGTACTTTGTTTACGGCTTTCCCAGCTAATTTAACTTCCGTAAAACATAAAGCAATACCCGGTATATGACTCGCAATCATCAGGGCAATTACCCCAATCAGAGTCAGTATACCCAAATAGGGGATCACTTGTACTTTAAAAACTAATCCATGATTAATTGTCTTTTTCTAGTATGGAAGTACGCTTTTCGCTGTAGTCCAATGAGTTTTATCATAACAATTTAAAAATTGACTCAACTGACTGACCGCATTTGAAATGTCAAGTCTAGTTCAAACAGATAAATATATCAGACAACAAATTAATTTGCGATAGGGTAACTTTTTATCATTAAATTTTTCAGCCCTTTTTAATCGAATACTAACATCCATAGGACATGCCGCAGGTTTAGCTTCTGACATATCAAATCGATTTGCTTGATCGGTTTGCTTCGCTCCGAAACTACGCACAATTTCATTTAACTTAAAATTCCAGTATCTGCCGGCCTGTTTTAAACCATAAAGAGATTTCTCTTTAGAAGTAATACTTTATCTCCTTTTCTAAAAGATTTCAATATTTTCCTGGCTATTTTAGAAATATCATTAGGTTTTCCATTTATAACTAAGTGTACAAGTATTTCTTCAAAATAATCTGGGCATTCCATATAAATCTTTTCTTTCAGCTCGCCATTTAAATATGCCGTTGCTACATCATATTGATGAATTTCTAGATTTAATTCTGCAGAAAGACGCAGTGAGACGAAATGAACTGGGGAAAACGTGTCTTTATAATCTATTCCTGGTTTTTGACTAAAACCTTTTGCAATAAATCTAGCTTTATTTTTTACTTCAGAATCATCAGTGCTAAATTTGTTAGTTAAAACAAAACGACTCCCCAAACATTTTTCTGATGTCGGCCTATCCACTAATTTAAAAGTGTCATTTTTCAAAACACTCTTCATTTCATTGACCAATGCCTGGTACCACAGAGGAGCATTAGGACCCTTGAGCGCTCTCTTGATGGGGACCTCCGCATTACAACTATATGCAGCATTCGCCGACGGGGGTCCATTGGTTCTGTTCCGCGTATTATTTCCCTATTATGCAAGGAAAGAGTATCCCTTCTAGGGTTCAAAGGTGAGCTGGGAGAATCGCATAAATCGTCCGTTCTCTTAGGAGACTTAACGCTTTCATTTCGCATATCTCTTTTAGTTTCAGATTTTTTTTATTTTTATTTTCGCACTATTCTGCACTCTGCCTTTTTCGTTAAAAGATACTATTTCCTGCTCAAAGAATTTTTCAGCAATTGGAAATTCGGCGCAGTTCTTTCTCTCAAGAAATTCTACTTCTACATGCGATTTATTATCGTATTCTTCAAAAAATTTAACGCATCTGAAAATAACAGATTTTTTTCTCATTTGAAAAATATGTGCGAAAAGCTTTCGAATTTTCAGAATAACCTACAAATATGCCTTTCTTTGATCTCGCAGAGAATTTATGACTCGGCTTGTTTTCTAAACAATATGCAGTGCAACCAAAAGTTTTAAAATAGCTAACGTTTGGTTTTTAATATTAAACCACAACTCATATGGTGTTTTTCCATTAAGTGATTTTGTTGAACACCTATTACGCAGATAATTCGCCATATTTATCGCTTTTACCCATAAATCCAAAGCTTGATTTGACTGCGATAAAAAGCAACGCGCTATTTCAACTAGTGTTTTATTCTTACGTTCAGCTACCCCACATTATTCGGGAAATAAGGAGCTGTTAATCTATGTTGAATGCCATTTGATTTAAGAAAATTATCAAATATATCGCTTATAAACTCTCATCCATTATCGCTCATAAAAGCTTTAATTTTAGTAGATTTTTGATTTTCCCATATAGCTTTTATTTCTTTAAATGCATTAAGAGCATCACTTTTACAGTTCAGAAATTTAACCTCACAATACCGCGAACAATCATCTATAAATTTCATAAAATATATTGACTTACCTATAGACGGTATTCTCACTGGACCGCATTGATCTGAGTGCACTATATCTAAAATATTATTTAATCTTTCCGACTGTTGTTGAAAAGGAAAACAAGTTAATTTATTAATCGCACATACCTCGCAATTAAATTCTTTAGGTAATTTAGTTAAGTTTAATCCCCTAATACACTACTGGCCATTAAAATTGCTACACCAAGAAGGAATGCAAATAACAGAACGATATTTATTGGACACATACACTATAGAGGAAAGAACAAGTGATTAGATTTACAGGAAATTAGGATGAATAGATCTTGAGAAATCAGTACCCAGAGCAGCCACCTCTGGCTGCAATAACAGCATTTATCCGCCTACGCATGGAGTTAAACAGAAATTGTATGGCATGTACGGGAATCTCAGTCCATACAGCTTCAACACTATGCCACAGTTCATCGACAATAGTGGATGGTGAGTGATGGCGTGCTAATCACTCGACAACCATTGACCACACGTTCTCAATTGGCGAAAGATCAGGAGAATGTGCTGGCCAGGGTAACAGTCGAACCTGTTCTGTATCAAGGAAGTTCAGAACAGTACGGGCAACATGCGGTCGTGCATTATCCTGTTGAAACAAAGCATTAGAGAGGCCTCGAAGATAGGGCAGAGCCAAGGGGCTTAACACATCGGAAATGTAACGGTTGGTGTTCAAAGTGCCGGTAATGAGAACAAGAGGTGATCGAGACGTGTATCCAATGGCACCCCATACCATCACTCCAGTAGATGGGCCAGTATGGCGATGTCCAATGCAAGCTGGCAATGCGCTTTCTCTACGATGCCTCCAAACACAGATGCGGCCATCATGGTCCTGTATACAGAACCGAGATTCATCTGTAAAGATGACGTGATGCCATTTCCGCGTCCAGGTTCGTCGCTGATCACACCATTGAAGGCGCTCCTGTCTGTGACGCAGCGTCAATGGTAGCCGAAGCCATGGTCGCCGTGCAAACAATCCATGCTGCTGCAAACGTCGTCGAACTGTACGAGCAGAATGGCTTGTTGCCTTGCAAATGACTCCATTTCTCGACTCAGGGTTCGTGATGTGGCTGTACGATCCCTTGTGACCATGCGAATAAGATGTCTGTCTTCTCTGCTGTTAGTGATGGGGGGTCGCTGAGATCCTGCATGACGTTCCGTATGGTTGTCCTGAACCCATTGATTCCATATTCTGCCTACAGTCATGGGGTCTCGACCGACGCGAGCAGCAATATTGCGGTACGATAAACCGCAATCCCGGTAGGCTATAATCCTTCCTCGATCAAAGTCAGACACGTGCTGATAGGCATTTCTTCTTCTTACGCGAGGCATTACAACAACTTTCTTTGCTGAAAACAACGTTGAAACGGAAACTGAGTATGAGAAAACTGCTGTCAAATCTCTGGTTTTATACACATTGTAGATGTCGCTACTGTCGCCTGCTTTGTATGAATGCGCTGAAAATCTAATCATTTGCATATCACAGCAAGTTCTACCTGTCATGCAGATTTCACATGTGTGGTGTGCCGCTTTCTTGGTGTAGCAATTTTAATGGCCAGTAGTGTATATTCCATTTTTGCATGAATTTATATCTTTTACATTAAGATGACCCATTCTATAACGCCATCTAACAATGTCAGCTGTTTTGTTTTTGGAAGAATCTAATGATTCACTAACTTGTTTAACATTTTGTTTTAAGTATGTATCACTCTATCTCTGACATTTAAATAGTACAAATTATTTTTTCTTTCAGCAAATATTTTTACTTTAGATATAGGATTTACACAATACTTGTAAAATTATTTTTAAATGTAACAATGTAACCATGATTACATAATTTAACAACAGACAGTAAATTTGTACGTAATTTAGGAACTAATAAAGTATCATTAATTTCTTCAGTTTGAACATTATTGTTAACCTTAATTTTAATAAGTACTTTATCATTACCTTTTATATCCGTTGTAGCATTATTTGCTAAATTAACCATTGATACATCAGTATCATTTATACTTACAAATTTATATCTGTCGTTGCAGAGATGCCTCGTACATCCATAGTCCAAACACCAAAGTTCCTTCAAATCATTTTCGGCTATTCGAAAAAAGTCAGCTTGGCTGCTACAGGAAGTGCTTGTTAGGAAACAGACACTCTCTTGCTTCAGGCTAAGTGTTCGATTTTTACCGCATTGAGCTGCCCTATGTCCAAATCGTTTGCATTTGAAGCACCGGAGTTTAGGGGGATCACTCTCTTTCGGTTGATCACTGGCGTACTTATCTACTTTGCTCTTCCACGGGGGTTTTCACCTGAGGTGACTCGCTATGAACGCTCCAAAATCGCCCGACATTCTTTCAACATGTCGTCTCGCATCGCTCTCTTCGATGATTTTGATGCGGAGTGTCTCAGGCCTTGGGAGTTCATCTCAGGATTCTATGGCGCAACGAAAAATTTCAAAACTTGTGGGAAGACTGTACAGTAACATTATTGCTAGGAGAACTTCATCAATTTTTATGTCCATTTCAGAAACTTTATCTACGATATCGAAAAACTTTGATAGATGATCTCGCACATCATTAAGGCCACAGGAGGTGTCCATCACTTCTAATTGTATGAGGGACTTCAACAAAGTTGCTTTTCCAGCTGGCCCTTTTGATTGGTAAATGTTCTCCAATTTAATCCAGACCTCTCGTGAACTACCACAGTTTTTTTACTTAATTTAATTCAGTTGGGGAAATACACAAGATCAAATATGCTTTCGTCTTTTCATTCATTCCACTCCATTCATTAAAAGCATCCTTTGACTTTGGATCACCTTCAACAATAACAGGTTTTGGATCCTGGTCCCATATCGTTTTAGGTATAAAATGAAGTGGAGATATAGAAGTGGTACACAAACAGACATGTTTAATGACAAGAGACAATTACAACACAAGTAATTGCAATAAAATACAGAGGGTACTAACACATTTTAGAACGATTTTGGGGCCGTTTAATTAATATTTAAAATTTAAAGACCATTTTTTTTAAATGTTCGATCCGATAGCCTTTTTTCTGGACTATAAGTCTGCATCATGATTTCCATGATAGAAGAGCTTTTCGTAAAATTTCCATTGGTATTGCTTTCCATTCCTTTTCTACTACTTTCTAGTGTCCATCTATCGTGGTGGGTTTGCCTTTAGAAAGAGCTCTTTTTAACAGATAAAAGGCACAATAATAGTCCATAGTTGAAACGTCAGGGGACTTCACAGGAATATGTTGAAAAGTTATATATGCAATACCTGTATCAGTCTTCATTTTTTTCAAGGAATGCAGTGGTAGTTTTCGAAGTATGACTTGTAGCTTGGTCTGGATGAAGTTTCACTCTTTGAAAGTCTTTGGGATAAAGAAGTGGTATTTCTTCTGTAAATACTGGACGTAAAATCTTCTCCTGATAGTATGATGAGTTGATTTTAACATTTTTTCTACTCTTTTTATTTTTAATTTCCCATTGCAGGAGAAACCTGCGACTATCATAACCCCCTTACTGAAACTTTCTTTACCTTGACGGAACCAAGTTTGTACATTTTTTTCTCCTCGTTTTCTATAGTAAATAGATCTTTTTTTGTTGCTTTCATTTAGGTAAACCCATGCTTCATTAAGGGTCACAATGTATTTCCATTTATCTCCTGATAAATGGTTTTCATACTGGATTCTACAAAATGTTTTGTGTTGAGCCACATGCCTCGGCCAAAGCTGGTGAACATTATGTTTTTTAGCTTTTTTAAGTTGTAAATCTTGATTTATTATTTTATTTATTGTTGCTACAGATGTATCTAAAGACTTTGCAATTGATTTCTGTGTTGATGGATTTTCTCTTGTTACTAGGGATTTCACTTTAGAAATATTTGAAACAGTACGAACTTTTTCGGATATTCGTTTGGAGTCTTCTTTCCATGTAGAAATAATGATTGACGGTTTTTACCTGTCCGATTAATAATGTTGCTTATTTTGCACTTAGAAGTTTTAATACCATGCATTTCACAACGTTTTTGAATCCTGGAATAAGAATATTTCTCTTCGGAAAGTGCAAAAACGTATCATTCAATCCATAGCTTGTTTACATGCGACATTTTGAAAGAAGAATAAATTTCAAAGTAGCAGACGATATTTCTCATTTCAAATAATAAGCTGTTGAAAAACATTTTTGTTCTAAAACATTTACTTTTTTAAAATTCTTAATCGAAATCGTTCCAAAAATGTATTAATATACCCTCTGTAATAACATTAAAGAACATTTCCAATGATACTCAAGAGAATCAACGCATCTACTCTTAAGTAAGACAGAAAGACATCTGGCCAGAATATGAACCGTTTGATCCGTAGAAGGCGCACATTCACTCTACTCAGGAGGATCTTTTAGGTAGAGTGGGTAAAAGCAGAGACAGTGATACTTCAATATCCTAACATCTTCAACCTGTCCTGAATATAGGAAAGATACCTACTTCATGGAAGAAATCAATTATTATTCCGATTTTAAAAACAAAGAAAGATGCTACAAACTGAAAGAGCTACCGGCCTATCTCACTTACCAGCTCCCTATGTAAACTTATGGAAACGATTATTCACACAAGAATCATGACATGGCTCATAGTAAACAAAGTGCTTCACTTCTACCAAACGACTTTCTGAGCTCAGCATAGTACGATCGATCAGCTCTTCTACCTGGTACAATCTAACATTGATGGTCTCCAGGAAAACCCACATAAAAAGACAACTGCTGTTTTTCTTGATCTCTCAGCAGCTTTCGACCGTATTTGGAGACAGAAACTCATTGAGATCATTTACAATTCTGGCATAACTAGTAACGCTCTGCTCTGGATAAACGACTTCCTAGAGGATAGAAAATTTGTCGTGAAGAGTAATGGAATCTACTCAAAGACTTGGCAGGAGTTTCCCAGGGCTCGGTCTTCAGTCCCTTGCTGTTCCTCCTCTACATGAACACCATCCATGAATACATTAGTAGAGAAGCCAAGATAGCCTGCTATGCAGATTACATTGCTATCTGGAATACGAACTCTGGCATGTCTGCATCGGGGGTTATCCTCAACACCAACCTGAAAAACGTTGAAACCTGGGCCTCAAACCTTAAACTCCTAATTAACCCAGAAAAATCTAGTCTCTGTGTCTTCACCACTGACAGGAAAAACTGGAAATCTTTTCGCCCTAACATCAAGATCTTCAACTCGCCCATCAACCAAATTTCCAATCCCAAATATCTTGGTCTCACGCTAGACACCGAGCTGAGATTCTCCAAGCATATTCAAAGAACCTCACTCAGAGCATTAAAAAAGCTAAATATTCCAAGAAATTTATGTGGTTCAACATGGGGTTCCATACCGAAGACCCTCCTAAATACTTACACGGCACTTATTAGACCAGTTCTAGAATATGCAGCACCAATTTGGGTTCCAACATCCTTCTCATCAAAAGAAAAACTTGACACCGTTCAATACAGAGCAGCCAAACTCATCATTGGTGCAGTTTCTTCAACTAATAACCTGATTGCTGAGACTGAATGCAGTCTCACACCACTTGAAAATAGACGAAAACTGGCCACCATTAAATTCACCAACAAAATCAGGAGCAACAACCAGGGACACATCTCAAATGTCACTTTTAGTGCCTGGACCAACAGGGAGGTTAAAAAAATCCTCCATACTTCAATACGACAAAGAAATCAGAAACAGCATCAGTTTGAACCACACATGCCTTGAGATTAGAAGAATCACCTTTTGCTGTCAAACCACCCCCTACCGTTAAGATCAATTTAGACCCGATGGAATCGTGTTCAAAAAGTGAGCCAGAAGAAACCATTCGAAACAAAGGTATTTAAACTATTGCCAAGCTTTCTAAACTAGACCTTATCACCGCTCACACTGACGGTTCTTCCAACTCAGAATGCGATAGGGGAGGTTATGGCATTTTCCTTATCCTTTCAGAACAATCTGCCCTCAAAAACCGGGTTGCAGCTGGAAAAATTGCCTCCAACTTCACCAGTGAACTGATTGCCATAAGGTAAAGGGTAAGGAAGCTCTTACCCTTTACCTCTCACAGTCAGTCCCCTTGAATGGCATCAACATATTCTCTGACTGTAAATCTGCTCTGGAGGATATTAAAGGAAGTAAAACGAGACTTGCATAAGACATCAACTCGCTTCTGTAAGCCATAGTTGCAAGAGAGAAAACCTGCGCCATCCAATGGGTTACATTTAATATCGAGAGGAGAAATGAACAGACAGATTCCATCACCAAGGAGGCTAGAAATAAACACACACACACACACACACACATATATATATATATGTGTGTGTGTGTTATTTGACATTAGAAAGAGAGTACAGTGTGTTTTGATGTGTCATAATGTGTAATACGAAATTATGTTTAAAAAATGCTTACACATTTTATACAAAGTATTAAATATAATGTAAATAAATAAATATGCTATGAAACCTAAAAAAAATTAATAACAAAATGTCATTCCATTTCATATGCCATAAAGCTACTACGACACATGTGTGGCAAAAAGCAGGCTTATGTAATATTTTTATAGTATATTTGAATATAACTTTACATATAGTCTGCTCAATAACTTAATTATATGACCATTATTATAAGTACGAATTCACCTTGGTATTTTAAAGAAATCCATTACTGGCATGTGGTCTAAAAAAGTTAATAGTACGTGTGAATTAGGAATACTGTCAGTTATAAGAAGAATGTGAAAGTATGAAGAAATGAAATTGTGTTTTTGAAAGAGATATTACAGTTAACTGTTACATTCTTGAATTTATTCAAAAAATTGAGTAAGAATTGTCACTGTCATGATCAATTATCAGTGATACTAAAAAGTGGATAATTAGAAATTGAAACACGAGCTGCACATGCTGTACTTCCTTGTTAACTGACTGAAAGAGATTGCTAGCGTTTTCTGAAACGCGAGGTCATAAGAAACACAAGAAACTGCTCCAGATGATCCTTCCAGTGAAGAAAAAGAAGACATAAGAAAAAAATGTAGGAGAAAACAAGTTAACAAAAAAATGAACTGCCTAAATTTATTGTTAATCCAGAAAAAGCTAAAAGTGATGCGGAAACTTAATCTGAAGCCAAGATTATGGAAAAAAGAAGTTGGTAAATACTTTCGCAACCAGGAAGTGCAAGCAGAAATGATAAAAAGGAATAAAACGAAATTAAAGTTATAGAAATGAGAAATATGGCAAGCGTACCTCATATTGTAGAGAAAAAACAAAATGCAAGTGATGAAGAAATTAAAAATGAGGAATATATATCTACACTATTTTAGAAAATTCGGATATCCCTTTGTGGCCGTTAAATTACATAACAGATATGCAACACACATTATTTATTTAAAAATAAATCACCCTCAAATATTTCCTTTAAGCACGTCTCTAAATGTCGCAATATATGGTAGGAAAACAGTAACATGGTCATTTAAGAAAAATACTTTCATTTTTAACAATACAAATAATGAAAAATTTGAAAGAGATGCACAGTCCAAAAAGTAAATTTATTTACTGATAATTCAAGTAGAAAAATATTTTGACCCTATATTAGTTAATCGTAGCGTTCGTTACCTGGGTCCATTTTTGGTGGCTAAAATTGAGCCAATCTTGAATAGTCTTAATTTTGTCATAGTGGATCAATCTGGCTTACCAAGATAGGATCAAGTTTGGTAGCTCATATTGAACCAATCTGGTTGGTCAGGGTAGGACCAAACTTGGTTGCCAAAATTTTTCCGATCTAGGAAGCCAAGATAAGATTAATCTTGGTTACCCTTTTAAGTTTGGCTATACATTTTGTAGCACATGTTGATAACAAAAGATCTTATTTTGAATTGTTAAATTTAAAAAAGTTATTTTTTATTATTTCAATACATACTCATTTTTTTCATTTAAAAAGCAGTATTGCTGCATCTTATAAAAATAAAATAATTATAACGATTAAAATTTACTATATTGCATTCTTTATTAAAAAGTAAATATACAAATGTCAAATTTGTCATTTTAAGTGACACTTAAGCAATTTAGCAAAATTAAAAATAATTTTTTATGATGAAAGTAACATTATGTTAAGTTTAAATTAACCTACAAAGGAAAAGAATTGAGTTTAAAATACAAGTAAATATTTACTACTTATTCATTTTGAATACATGAGCTATTTAGCATCTAAATCTAATTACCGTACATACCACATTCTCTAAATAATCAAATTAACAATATAAAATTTTGATATGTTTATTATTAAAAGCAAATCTCATTTCTGCTTTACTTAACACTTCCTGATGCTCAAACTGAATTTTTGCGCATAAATTTAAAACCAAATTTTGTATTCTATACAATTTTTATTTCTATAAATAAATGGAGCTTTTCTATTAAGCAAATTTCAATCACATTAAAAATTAAAATCGTCTTTCGTTTTGCAAGAAACTATGCAAAAAAATTTATTATGCACTTAAAATATTTTCTTTCTTCTTATGGCTCTCACGAAGGAAACAAAAATTCTTATTTCTGCATATATTCCTGACTTGTAATGAATTATTCTAACTTTAACAAAGAAATTAGTATAAAAAAGTATTAAAAAAATTGCCCTCTGCTTAATTAAGTTTTCGGATAGATTTTAAACATTAATAGTGTGATTTTTTTCTTTAATTTTTATTCACATTTCATTGTCAACTTTTCGAATACATTACTTTTTTCTTATACAATAAACATTATAAATAAGAATTAAACCCATATAAATTTACAAAAATTACTTTAAATCAAAAGTTGCCCAGGTGCAGAGATTCCATCCTGAAACTATTAATTAAACTGAACAGCTTATTCTAAAATTTTATTTGACCTGATACTCATATTTTTACAATTTGGATAATATAAATTTCATTTCTTTGCATTTCTAACATTCATTTGTCTTTTACTTACTGTTTCTTCACCATAATTTGCCATGACTAAACAGCATCTATTAATTTAACAAAAATTATTAAAACGAAAAATTCGCTTTTTTAATTGTTGATGATATTTAATTATATTGTTATAATCAAAATATTATACTTGTTCCTTAGATATAATTTCAACTGCCGACTATTTCAATTAAATGTTTGACATTACCATAAACAAATATTATATTGTATTATAACTGTTCATTTCATTGACGTTTCTTGCCAAAAACAAGCATTGTAATGGATGGTGGTTATTGTAAATATTCTCCAAATTAATTTTTATGTGAAAATGAGTATGAATATACAATAAAACATAATGCAAACGAAAAACTGGAATCAAAATTGGACACCATTCTTTATTGATCAATGATTAGAGTGATGTCCTTAATCACATGGTTGTTTCATGCTTTGCATGTATACCAGATACTAGGAGTCCACAAAACAAGCACCAGTTATTTACAAAACAGACAGCATCCACAAACAGCCCCGTGGACAAGTTTGCTCTGTACCTTATAAACAACAAATTAAATTCTTATAAACAACAATCGAACATTTATAAATATAGTTCAGGATTTATGAAACATATTTCGAAATTAAAATTTAATCTTAATTAGTAATTAAATTCTTAATAAACAAAAAAGCAAATAAACTGCGTATAATTATAGGTAACCATATTGAATTGAGCTTATTATACCATATTTTGGCAGAAACTTGACTCCCTATATTGATTTGGCATAACCTTACTATCTTGGCGTGCTGAAGATGGGAGTAACTCGATCGCTACTATAAGGCCAATAATGACATTTTGAGGAAAACTTGACACCTACCATTAGTTCAATAATGCCTTATTATGGCATTTCCAAAATTATTAGCCCTGTGAAGAGACCAATTTTGGCCTACCTTGGCATGCCCACTTTTGGGGATAACTTGGTGACTGTGATATGTTCAATATTAGGCTTATTTTGGCATGCCAAATATTTAGAAATACTTGGTGCTCATTAGAGACCCAAAATTTCGCTTATCTTGGCATGTTGTATATTGAAGAAAACTTGACACCTGTTGTTGGTCTATTATTGGGATTATCTTAGCCAAGATTGGGCTAAGCTATTTGGCTGCCTAAGAAGTAAGCCAATAAAAAACATAGTCAACCAGCTATTATGCTCTTTATGCTTCACATTCGTTATATCTGATAGTAAATCATTCAAATGAATTTTGTTTGCAAACAATAACATATTTTATTTTATTGGATAACCATTATACAATTTTTTGACATCTACTGATAGATAGTAAACTTTAGAAAAAAATTTGCTGCAAACAATAAATGTTAAATTAAAAATTTTTTACTTTTATGTAATCTTGTAGTGCTAATGCAATTAAAGCAATTTGTGTAGAGTTTAACGATAAAATAATGCTCAGTTTGATATATCGCTGGATGAATTTCAGAAATGTTAGGTAAAAATCTGGATTCCCGATAAACAACTAATAAATTTAATAACTTAGAATCCTTTTTATTCATAATTATGATAGATAAAATTCTTTCCAGAATTAACACAAACTGTATATCCTTACAAACCTTTATTACATGCTAATCCCTTTAGACAATTTAATTATGTTAATATTTTAAGAAATTCTTTTCGTGATGTTGTAACCAAGCTGTTAGAAATTAATAGTCTTATTAAATATATTAATAATATGGGCTACTACTCTCAAGGGTACGCGGATGAAATTGTCCTCCTCATCCTTGCTAAGGATTTCAACATAACTTCTCAACTAATGCAAAGTGCTTTAAGTTATGTCAATAAGTGGTGCAAAGAGAGGCATCTAATGGTAAGTCCACAGAAGACCAATCTTGTACCTTTTACACGCAAAAAGAAATTGTATGGTTTTACTATCCCTAAACTTTTTGGTGTTCCCATGAATGTTTTTACTGAGATTAAGTATTTAGGCCTATTTCTTTACCAAAAAGTCATCTGGAATAAGCATGTTGAGTTCAAGATTAACCAAGCTAAATATTGTATTATGGCATGTAGAAGAATGCTTGGTAAAATCTGGGGTCTCCAACCGAAACTGATGTTTTGGATGTACACTGCTATAATCAGACCTATTATTACTTATGCCTCTATTATCTGGTGGTGCCAGGCAGAACAGGTAACTGTGAAGGACAGGTTAGGAAGTCTGCAAAGACTAGCCTGTCTGTGTATCGCAGGAGCTATGTCCTCTGCGCCCATCAGAGCTTTAAAGATTATTTTAGATCTGACTTCTCTACACATCTTCATTTGCAATACGGCAAGAATGATGTTGCAAAAGCAATGGTGACAAGCCTTTGGCTATAATTCATTCCAGAATCACCAAAATTATAAGGAATCCTATTCTTATGATGCCTTCTGACACCATAGAAAAGTCCTACGTGTTCGACAGACCTTTTGAGGTTGTTTTTCCAACCAGGGATGAATGGAGTGAGAACACGACCAGTTTGGATAACAATGATCTCATTTGGTTTACGGATGGATCTAAAAAAGATAATCTCTCTGGACTTGGAGTGCATGGGGTATCACCAAGTGTCAAATTCTTTAGGGGCCTTGGAAAGTATACCCCCGTATTCCAAGCTGAAGTTATTGCCATTATTGACTGTCTCTTATTAAATATTAGAAAAGGCTACCATGGGAAAAGGATTCTTATCTGTAGTGACTGTCAAGCTGCCTTAAAGGCCATTAATTCTTTCCAAGTCAAATTGTCCTGGAATTAGAAGGATTCTCCTGGAATGTAGAAACTTTCTTAAGGAACTGGCAACCAATAACATAGTTTTTCCTTTTTTGGGCACCAGGACACGTGGGAATCGAAGGTAAGGAAAAGGCGGACCTAGAACTGGCAAATCAAGGTTCGTCTCTTAACCCTATTGGTGCGGTACCTTTCTGTGGCATCAACATGAAGATCACAAAGCGTACCCTACTCAAGTGGGAAAATCAGAAGATGAATAAATCTTGGTTTAACACATCTGGTCAAAAATACGACAAAAATATGATCGCTAGATCATCGGCGAATGTTGCTTCTGAAATTCTTAGTTGTTCTAAGGCGAAAATACGTACCATCGTAGGCTTCATCACTGGACACTATCATTTCAGAAAACTAGCAGAAATGACAGAACTTGTTCCGGTAGTGGGGTATTTATTAAGTATCAAAACGAATCCCACCAAATCTCAATCAGAAACCCCGACGGCTGTTCCGTCTTTCGCAGTGAACTTATTGCAATTAATGTGGGTCTTGATACGGTTCTTTCTCTCCCTGGGAATGAGGAAATTTGGATTTTGTTGGATAGCCGGAGCGCCATCCAGCATCTTACTAACTGGCACAGAGTCCGTGATAATACAGGAGTAGCTATCTTGGACAAGCTTAGACGGCTCTCCTTATCTCGTGAGATTCACTTACAGTGGATCCCTTCCCATGTAGACCTTGCGGGTAGCGAATTGGCTGATGCCCTAGCAAAAAGAGGTACTGACGAGCCTTTGCTTACTCCGGCGTCTCTTACCTATTCTGAACTATACTCTAGACAGAAAGGCCTTGTTCGGTCTGCATTTGCCATTCCCCCCGTGCACCATTGGTACCAGGGTAATCGTCCCGGCGGATCTCTATCCCTCCGGTGCAGCAGACTGGAACAAACTACAATAACTCGTTTTCGAAGTGGCCACCTAAGATCATTGGCATTTAACAACAAAGAAAAGGAATTTCCAATATGCGCTAAGTGTTTCAAAAGCCAAGCCACTCCGGATCATATCCTTGAGTGCTTGGGACTCGATAAAGAAGATCTTCTGGAGCGACCATTTTTGGTCATTGATTTCCTGAGAGTGTACAATGTCATAGACTTGGTCTAGCGCTGCTAGACAACAGGGATCAGCAACAACAACATTTCAGAAAACATCTCCATACTATGGAACTCGTTCAAGACCCTAATTGTAGGAAATGTCTTAAAAATGATGAGTCGGCACATCACATAATTTTTGAGTGTGATGCTTTAGCGTCCATTCGTTTTAATACTTTAGGAATCATCAATACTTAAGAGATACATCTCAGCTCCATAAAGCGTTTGTCTGACTTTATAAATAAAGAGTGGGTGATCCAATTTATTGAAACTAAGAGTTCATGGGCTTGAGGCTATGTCACAAAATGCTTTCGAGCAGAGGTGCCCAGCACCGTGCAAGCCCATTAAAAAGAAGAACAGAGCTATTAAGTGCTAAAGAAATAAAAATTTATTTCAGTACTTATAAAAGGTCTGGAAAGCGAAAAGAATTTTATGGTAAAGTTTACCATGTTATGGATGACAAACGTTCGTGTAATCCGTGCTAAGAAGCTGTTAAATGAAACTGCTTTTAAGCGATGTGTAACTAAACATCCTTTGAACTAAAACTATGTGGCAGAAGTTGTAACAATATTAATAAGAATTTTTAAGTATTTCAAACAAACTAAAACAACAATATGTTAATAGAATCGGAAAACACCGCATTAATAGAACTTTTTGGACAATACTAATCATGAAAAAATTTGCATAATTTGAAAGCAGAAAAAATATTTTTTGAAGTAATTTTATAATCATTTTCAAAACTGTGATTTTAACGCTTAACAGAATGAATTTCCCTTCCTTAATTTATGACATACAAACAAAATGTTCCAATTCTATCGATCTTATTGACACACGATCAAACACACACGCATATATAAATACTAACAATGGAAGTTAGGTTAAATGTTTTTGAAAAACTAACTATTTTTATTAATTATTATTAAGTAGCTATTAATTATTTTGGAAAAAATTCTCATAAAAACTTTACATTTTAATCAGAATTTTCACATAATTAAAAATGAAAACTTCCCTTGATAACATTGTTCAGCCCTAGTTTCACTGTTTTATAACAATTATATTGCAAATTATTTAAAATTTTATAATAACTTTTGCATCCAAAAATGAAACTTTTACAACATAATTTTCCATTCAAAATTTATTTCCATAGTAAATAATTGCAGAACGTACCTTAGGTGTTTTCTTAAACCTTTTCTCTAATTTTTATTACCAGTTAAATTTTAATAGGAAAACCAAAATTAGCAAGAGTTTAAATTATTACAATGTTGTTTAAATTATTTTCGTGCTGTTTGCTTTAATAACAATCCACAGGTATGAGAGAGAGATAATATAATTGACAATAAGGGTAAAAACTTGCTATGTTTTGACAGCAGTTTCATTGTTTTTTTAACATATATATTGAAAATTACATATACTTACACAATAATTTTGTTAATAGTTAGTGCTATTTGAGAAAATGAGTGTTTTTGCTTAGTTTTCCGTTTCAATTTTTTTAAATAATGAATGCATGTGAAAAATCTTTATACTCATACCTTTGTGACTGCAATTTTTCTAACATCAATTATTTATTAATTTTCATTGTTGAGCTACAAATTACATCACATAAATAATTCATTATTTTTGTGCTTTCTTTTCTGTATTGTTACATACAGGCTCACACATTTATTAACAAACTTAAATAGTTGAAAAGCCACATCTGCTCTTGTTAACCAATTCCGACAACAAAAATACTAATTTTTAACACTTCTTTTGTAAATTATGCAATACTCATTAATAATTTCATTTCAAACAAATGATTAATAATGGAATGAAATTTTTGTTGGTTAATTTAATTTATTGCTTAGTTATTAAAATTTTTTTAATAAATTGCTGTGTGTGAGATAAATAAATAACTTAGATTTTTTCTCATCAGATAAATTAAACTGCGCACATTATCAAACACTTATTTTGGCATATATCATATTAATTTGTCTAGTTGAATATGTATTTACTTACTTCTCTTCGTTTCTCTTCATTTTGAGGTAAAAAAAAATGAATTCAGAATGTAGCTCTGCCAGGCTTCTGGCGACATCGGTCACAGCACGACTCACTGATGGTTTGCTGCACTAAATTACATCGCCGATGTTCAGTTGTTGAGCTCCTGTAGCAAAAAATCTTAAACCAATTAAGATTTTTTCTGTAGGTGTCAAAGCCTGGTTTCGCATAGTCCGCGATTCCAATTTCGGCGATAGAATTGAATAAAAGTACGGTGGAATTGAAAATTTCCACCGTACTTTTATTCAATCTATAACGGCTACAAAAATCAACTTCGTCCAAAGTTTCAAAATCATTTTGCCTACTTTCATACACGCATCTCGCTCTTATTTCCATTAATTCAAGATTCTGCAAATCTTGAACATCAGTGTCAACAAACATATCGCTTAAGTCCGCCAGTGTTTGCTGACTCTGCGCTAACGCTCCGAAATCGTAGGGTAATTCTAGGGATCCACATCGACGAGTTAATCGCTGTTTTTGTCGTAGTGAAAAACCTTTCATGACTTAACTCGCCCTTTACCCTGAAACCTTGTTTAACTCTGGTTGGGGAATACTGCCGTTAAAGGCATAAAATGGTTTTGAACATGAGGTTTGCGAGGTAATCTCAAGTTTATGCTTCAATTTTGAGGTTGAGAAGTTTCTGCCTCCCTCGTAACTCTATTATAAATAAGGATTTCTTCATACACTTTGCACTTAAGCAAGAACTTCTTAAGTGAAACTGTGCTAAAAAGGCTATAGCTCACAAAAACATAAATTCATGCAACCTGAAAGAAGAGTAGCTGCGAGTATATACGATGACTCCAGAATGAGTGACTCAATCAATGTGGGTGCAAGTGTCTACTGTGAGCTGTTTTTATTGTGAACTGTTTTAAGCTCTCTTACAGCTACAATATCGTCTAGGGCTCTTTTCAAAGTTGTTTTCTTATCAGACTTAAGGCTGTCCTTCAAGCTATAGACTCACAAAGTGATTATCGTTCCTCAGTTGTTCATGATTTATTTTATCTTCTTAATTGGCTTTCAAATAGAGGCACTCTGTATCACTGCATATTGTAATGTTCAGGGAAATGAGATGGTCGGCTTTTTGTACAAGAAAAGAGCTGCTGATATTTGAGCATCACAACCTGGCCTCCCCTTCAGTTCAGTCATATTAATTGTTATGTCAAAATCGAAAATAAGCATTTTTAACAAATACTTTCAATGTTCTTTTTCATGGGGTTTGTATCTACCCGATGCTGTAGATATTTTGATATGATCATAAGAATATTTTTAAATAAGATTCATTAAGGAAAGCAAAGAATTCAGAGACAAACACAAAAGCACAACTTTATTAGATAATTTTTATTCTTCTACTACACTACAAAAGAACAGAAAACATGAAGTGACAAACAGCGCCGCGTAGCGGCCAGGCACCGTTCCTTTCACTTTCTAACATCCTCCCCCCTCCTTGAGACTGGGACTGAGTCTCAAGGAGGGGGGAGGATGTTAGAAATTTTATTATTATCCAATAACATACTTTATTGAAAAGATCAAGTCTCTTTGATTTTTTCACACATCTACCAGATGAAGTAAATTTTTTCAAAATAACATTTTCAGGTCTCATTTGACCTTCAGAAGAAGTTACATCAACAGGAATACGTTCCTCATCATTTCGTTTCTTATCAACATTAATATTATCTTCATATGTCTGTATTTCCATTGGAAAGATACGTTGTATCGGTCACAGAACTGCTCCATGTTGGGTTTTAAGCCTTACGGTACGAATCTTATTATCACGACCGAGAATTAATTCTATAATTTCCGCTGATGGCTAAAATAAACGTTTTTTGTTATCATCTCCTATTAATACAATTTCTCCTACTTTAGGGACGCGAGATCGCTTTTCATTCTGTTTTTGAACCAGTTGACTCAAATATACTTTTCTAAAACGTTGTTTCAAATCACTTAAAAGCTTACTTCTGTATTTTATTCGTTTTACAAGACTCTGTCTGTTTACTTGATCAATATTCTGAACATCAAAATTCTCGATAAGAAACATTGCAGGCGTCAAAGGAACCAACTCCTGTGGATTTTCAGATACATAAGTCAATGGTCTACAATTAATTATAGATTCACAATGACAAATAAGGGTATACAATTCTTCATACGTTAACACAGATTTACCCAAAATGCGTTTTAACAGCTCTTTTACAGTGCTAACCAACCTTTCCCACCAGCCTCCCCACCAAGCTGCAGTGGGAGGAATAAATTTCCAAAGTATTTTATAAGAATTTGTTTCCTTCAATATTTTGTTCCAATTTAAGTTCGAGAGATCATTGAAAGCTCCACGAAAGTTCGTTCCATTGTCACAGTAAATTATCCGTGGCAGTCCACGTCTAGGAATAAACCGTCTAAATGGCATAAAAAATGCATCAGAAGAGAGGGAACTCAAGCTCGAGGTGGACAGCACGGTATACTGCGCAAGTAAACAGTGCTATCCAAACTTTTCCTCCATTTTTCAAAAATAGAGGTCCGGCTAAGTCAATGCCAACAATTTCAAATGGCGCTCAATCCGATACCCTATCTGGTGGCAAAGGTGTTGGTTCGCATGACATAGCTTTCGTTTTTAACCTTTAACAAACAACACATTTGTATAAAACATTCTTTATGGTTTTTCTAGATCTAATGATCCAATAATTTTCTCGTAAAAGACATTACATCATTTGAATGCCCGCATGGCTATTATTTACACGAACATTTCTGATTAGCAGTTTAGTGAATTCACATTTCTCTAGTAACAAGACTGGATACAAGAAAGATTTTGAATCATCTCTATAAACTATTCTTGTTCTAACTCTTAAAATACCCGTATCATCTACAACAGTTTCAATAAAATTTGAAGATTTTACCTTACCTTAGTAATACCTTTGAACAATCAATTTTTCTTTGGAATTCTTTATTTCTGATAATGTAAGTTCATGATCTTTGCATTTATTCAGACCAATTTTACAATTATTTACAAACCTCAATAGCCATACAAATATTCTAATCATTTTATTATAATCTGATACCTTATTCACACAAAAGCCAATGGGGTGCATCTGTTGAGAGATCAATATTCGTTACTTTAACCTTTTTTCTTTCCAAATCTACTTGTTCAGTTTGGCAGAGAGTTTCTCCAACAGGCCAGTTTTCAGAACATTCTCGCAGCCACAAAGGGCCTTCCCACCATTTGGAAAAATACATTTGTTTCGCAGAACAACCACGCGATTATACATCAGCGATATTCATATTTCCTGGAATATGTCTCCATAACTGATCTTTGTCAATTCACGAATCTCTTTAACTCGGTTTTGCACGAAAATAGACCAATTCCCTTGCTCTTTTATCCACCAAAGAGCCGTAGTAGAATCGGACCAAAAGGTAATTTTTATATCTGGCAAATCGAGCGCATTAATAATAGAATTTGCAAGTCTAGAACCTATGCAGCAAGCCATAAATTCTAAACGCGGAATACTTAAAGGCTTTAAGGGTTTAAGATTTAGATTTCTCTCGACTCTAGATTTTCCTCTTACGAGAATTACCTTAACTTCAGAATCGAATACCGATCGAACAAAGACGCACGCTGCGTATGCCCCCTTGCAAGCATCCACAAAAATATGTAATTCAGATGTTGAATTAATTGCCATATATCGAGACAAAGATGCATATTTTGAAATAGATAAATTTTTAAACCATTGCAAAAATTCAGTTAAATTATTTAGATACAATTCTTCATCCCAAGAATTTTTCATTTTCCACACATTTTGCAATAACATTTTAGGAAGCAATGTAACTGGTGTTAATAATC
The DNA here is from genome assembly GCA_037975125.1 of Latrodectus hesperus. Taxonomy (NCBI): domain Eukaryota; kingdom Metazoa; phylum Arthropoda; class Arachnida; order Araneae; family Theridiidae; genus Latrodectus; species Latrodectus hesperus. Next base: position 25,598,735 of record CM075855.1, on the reverse strand, counting down.
CAATAGGATCAAAAATTCTTTGTATAATTGAAAAAATTACTCTTTTTGTAATTTTAGTATCACAAGTCATGGTATCCAAATCAGTGCAACATTTTAATGTATCGTTATCCAAATTTCAAATTACTCCTAACACAGAAGTATATCTCATGAATGTTTATCAACATTTACACCAGCGACATTGCTTTCAAATTTACGCAAATTAAAACATCCATTCATCACAATTAATTTAGCATATTTTATAAATTGCTCTTGTTCATAGCTATTAAATACACCCGACACACAATTATCAATATAAAAGGAACGCTTAAGCTTCTGAGTTACATCATAATATTCAGGTTTACAGTTTTCTAATAAATGCGTTATAGAAGCATTGAGCAGGAAAGGGCTTGAAGAGACTCCAAAAACAGTCCTACAATGTCTATAAGCTATCTGACCTTTATTGGATGGGGAAAAAATCTCAGTGATGATATTAAAATCTCTGTGATGACATATAAACAACATTAAAAAAGCTTTTTCAATATCAGTACTAATAACAATAGGATACATTCTAAATCTATCAAGAATATCAGGTATTAAGTCAATAAGATTAATTCCTTTATACAGACATTCTTTTAAAGAAGACTTCCCTTTCTCCGAGCCAGAAGCATCAAATACAGGACGGATTTTAGTGGTTTGACTATCTAATTTAATTACTGGTCTATGAAACAAATAATGACATTCATTGTTTATCTCAAAATCTGGCACGCGCTTGATAATTTTTAATTTTTCCCAATTTTGAAAAACAAGCTGATAATCAACAAAAAATTCGCTGCATCCTAATTTGTTAATGATTCGCGTGTGTCTTTTCTAAACTAGTTCTTTATTATTCGATATATTCATATTATTTTTCCATGGGAGTTCTACTTCATGTATTCCATCAGGAAGAATTTTCATATTATTATTGAAATCATCTAAATTAAAACCACCTTTTCCTTTTTCGACTGGGTTTGGATTGGAAGTTCCTAGAAGTTCAAGTTCCCATAATTTACTTAATGGTATCTTCATAGAATGCATCGATAGAGTTTTTGAAATATTATTCACTTCACATGAATTATTATTTTCCAAATACAGTCCACCCGAGTTTCGTTTCAATGTCTGTTAGACCAGATTTTAATTCGAAAGAATTCCCATTTTCCTATAACATCTGCACTAATTAAAAGATTAATTTCTGTTTCCTTTAGAAAAGAATCAGTAAAATATATTTTATTTTCTATTAATTCATTGAAAATCTCTTTATTCTCAATTGTAGGAATAAATCCACAAATCTGTTCTTCGGAAAGAGCCTCAAACGAGCAAGTAAAACTTCCTTTCAAATTGCCGACCGAGTATTTTCGATCACATTTTCCCTTCGTTCCCCTGCTCCTAAAGGAATGTCTCCCCCCCTCTACCAACCCTACTACTCGCAGCCGCTTTTCGCTTTCGGCTCCTTCTCTCCTGCCACCGGGCCTTGTAAATTGCTCTCCCTACCCCCGCTCGCGCTGACGAATAGCCTTTTGCCTCCCCCCCCTCTTCGGTACTCCGATCTTACTACGAGCGCCTCTCTCATGAGGGACTTACCTGTATAATATACTTTATTTTTTCGCTTTAAACCATAATTACATTCTATTTAATTAAGCTACCTAATAGCATAACTGCTTAGCTTTTAAAAAAAGTCCAAACACCATAATATTAACACAAATTTTTATGCTGTGGCCAGCTTACAACGCAACGTTTCAACTTACGCAGAGATATTCACCTACAACTTCATTTTTGTTATTCCTGTAATCCCTTCTAAGTTTATGTGACTAAATTACGCTCTAATTATTTCCCATCTTATCTTAAAACAATTTAATACATGTCATCCTAATCTCTCGTGCTTTATACCCAATTCTGTATGGTGTTAAATTACCTGTTACGTCCTGTATTCAAACTAAATTTACAAAATCCCACTTTCGGTTTTGCCTTAACATCAAGTAATGCTTACCCCATTTCACATGCCATGTAAATATCTTCATTTAGACTAGCATTTCACTTCACGCTTTAGCTATCCTCCTTCTATTTATATTTTTTGGTTTTTTATTAATTCTATTGTCCTGTTTGTGTCCCATATTTAATCAAGTTATCTGTTGTTGTTGTCACTATCTATATACTTATATAAATTTTCCCAGGCTTCGTCTGCAGTTGTAAAATATTCATTACAACTTCTTGTAGTATTTACTAGTTATTATTAATTCCTATCGTCCTGTTTGTGTATTTAACTAAGAATTTGTTGTGTTTGTCACTCTCTATGTAATTTTATCCAGGCCTTGCCTACAGTTTGTTCTAATCAATCAAACACCATAATTGTATCTAATGAACCAATACTGTAGAAAAATATAGTCGCATGTGACTATCAAAGAAAATGTTTTATTTCCAGGCTTTGCCTGTAGTTTGTTACCCCCTTTTTTGTAAAAGCCCTTGTCGTTTTAATAAATACGGACCGCCAGGGTGGGGATACCGGTTCGATTCCCCCAACTACCATTCGTCGATCACCAAAATCATATCGTGATCTGATGCCCCCCCCAGTTTTAGAAAACTACTAAAATACTTATTAGATTAACATTTTGATAGGGAACAATTTAATCTATATTATTATATAGGAGATATGTGCCTCGGCACGGGTGCTCCTGTCACAAAATGACAACCCCTAGTCCCATTTGGTTTTGTTTCATTCCCCCCAAAGAGCGCATGGATCACCGTCTCTTTCCTAAGGCAGGCAGCAAACCTGGTCACCGTCAACCGGACACGGTGGATGACTACCAGCTGTATACCAAACATCCACCAGTCATCCACCAGCCATCCACGAAATGACGTCAAATTGAGGCGGAGCTTTCCACCAAACGGAGTATTCAGCATGTTTAACTTTTTTTGTCCACAACCGAGTGACAAGTGTATGTTTACATTGATTTGTGCCGTTTGGACAGCATGGAGTCTAATAAGTTTTCTGTAGAAATTGAAGAATTTATTATCGAATATTTTAAAAGTAAGTTTAATTTAATTGGTTAATTTTTTTAGAATTTTATTTTTTGTTTTGTTACATACATTTATGTATTTGATTTCATATATATATATATATATATATATATATATATATATATATATATATATATATATATATATATATATATATATATATATATATATATATATATATATATATATATATATATATATATATATATATATATATATATATATATATATATATATATATATATATATATAAATTATATATTTTTCAATAGGTAACAGGTGCTTGTGGGACCCAAGAGATGATAAGTATTTTAATAAAAATAAAAAATCTCAATTGTTTAAAGATCTCAGTGGAGAAATCAATAGCAATTTTGAAAAACATTTCTCTGGTAAGATTTTACTAGATTTTTAAAAACTATTTTCTTTTTTTAAATCTTTCTTATAGCAATTTGCTTTTTAAAGTTAAAAATTATTTTTGAATATTTTTATTAAAAATTAACTGAATAAAACTTTTTAAATTTAAACTGCATTTAAAGCTTTGCAGAAGCTTTAAATTAAATAATATTAAATATATTGTTGTATTTATAACTACTTTTATGAATGTATTAAATGCTTAAACTTTAATATGATAAATAAATTTATTTCTATTTTTTGAGTTTTCATTTAAATACTATGAAACAGACTATGAAATGAAATATTATTTATTAAATTAGGATTTTTAATATAATGCAAATGCATAAGTATTTGTACTAAAAATTTTTTATGATTTCACAATTCTGTCTATAATTCATTTTTTAAGTATTCATTTCAAAGAACTGTGAACGTTGTTTTAAATAAGTTGCTTGTGCAGTTGAAATAAGCTTTAGAAATGTTATTTAAATTTTATGCTTGTAAAAGGTTAACAATTTTAGAACTCTATAGTATTTGGATCCTTAAAGTTCTTGATAAAATTTTTCACTATTTAATTTTATAAGAACATTTACAGCTTATTAATATAAAAATCATAAATAAAATTATCCTCCAAATTGATACTTTTCATTAAATTTTTATCAGATTGCGTGTGTAATCAAGTGCTTAGTGTTGCTTCATCTCAACCATTTCATATGGAAATTGTTTATTACAATTATTTTAAATATATCAGTATGGAATTCTCTCTAGAATTGTGTGTTAATATTGAACATTTTATAATTTATTTGTTAACTATTTTTTAAAGATAATTTGAAAAAAAATTTTTTTAGTGGAAAGTTTAAAAAGAAATGGAAGCATTTATGGTCTTCATTTTGTAGAGAGGTGAAAAAATCCCAAAACAAAGCCTCAGGTTCAGGGACAAATTGCGTTTATAAATCCAGATGGGTACATTTCTCATCAATGATGTTCTTAAAAGATGAAAATGAGTAGTAGTATTGACACTTTAGATACTGATGCAAATGAGGTAATTTTTTTAATAGTTTGTTTAAAAATAAATTATGTAGCTTATTTGCTAATCATATAGTTTGCAATATTGTTTAGCAGCACATAATATTTTTAAAAGTCTCAAAACTATTATTGAAATATTTTTCAAATAATTATTCAACTAAACAGTCTTTGGTTAATAAAATGACTCATGTATAAATTGTCTTGAAACTCATTATTGATAATGGATAATATTTTAATTTCTTTTGCAGTTGAATGTATTTCATTTCTAAATTTTCACATACCTTTTCATTTAATCAGTTTTCAATAAATAATTCTGCTGTGTACAAAATGGTTTCTATAAATTGATTTTTTTCAACTTTCATAAATGAATATTTTAAGTTAAATACTGAAATTTATTACAAAACTGGTATTTTTAAGTAAAATAATGCATGTAATTTGATGTTTTAATGTGTAATGAAAATATTAAAAGTTTTATTATAAATGTATATAAATGTAATGCAAATAACAAGAATTCGTTGAAGATTTATTATTTTCATTACATGTGTATGTTCTTTTTTAGATTGATAGCAGCACTCTAAGTGCTTGTTCAGAAGAACTGGGGTCCGATGCTGATGCACCGGAAACAAATGAAGAAAGAATCAAGAAATGCTTCAGAATGATGAATGAAGCAGCTGAAACTTTAAAAAAACCTCAGGATGAGGTAGATACTTTTTAAACTACATGAATGTAGTAATCAGAGATCTAAATAAAGAAAAGCAACGTGCTTTCATGTTAAAGATGCATAATGAAGTGTATTCATTATTTTCAGAAAAATAAAAAATATTTTAAAGTATTCTGTGATTGATTTAATAAAATTTAATTGTACATTTGCTATCAAAACTTATATTGAGTTAATTAATTTGATGATTGCTTACTTTTTGTAATGTTAAAGATTATTTAACAAGAAAAAGTTACACTTTATATACTTATAAATTTTTTATTCACATTTAACATAATAGATACAAAATCTTAAAATAATAAATAGAAATTTTCTTCTCTTCAAGATAAACCTGTAAAACACAAATAATTGACTTAAGTAAATTTCACAAGACACTATATAAATACAATAGATTACAAGATAAATCTTACTAGTAACTACACACTAACAAAGTGAAGCAAAAATTATGTATATATATAATTTAATTATTCACAAATAGTTAAATTGATTAAAAAGATAATGATTAAATTATTAGTGAATACATTTTTTTAGTTTCACTTCGTGATTTAAGTTAAATCACAGAAATAATGGATTTATTTGTTTGTCAGAGTTTAAATCAAGTTTTTTATTCAAGATAATTATATGAATTTTGTTGCAGATATATCTCAGTTCTAAAAATTAATTTTTTTTTTTCAATTTGCAAACAAACTTTTAGAATATGCTGCAATTAAATCATAATTCTTATTCAAATTAAGAGAAATATTCCTTATGTATATAAACCTTTCTAATAGATGTTAATTTTATAAAAGTTTTATATTATATATTTCTATTGATTCGTAGTTTCAATGTATTTTTATTTTAAATTTATTGTATCAATTTCTTGTGTAATGCTGCAGAATGTTTAACACTCTTAAAAAGCCTATTAACAAATATTATAATGTAATTTTGATAAAAGTTTTATTGGTATACTGAAATTCAACAATTTGGCAGGAAAATAATACAAATTAATTTTGGCTTTGACAGTGCTTAACATGGTAAAAAAATTCTAATGTGCTGCATCATGTAAAATTTATTATTAATTCTGAAATAAGAAAAAAATTCTGAATTTAATGAATAAATTTAAATTAAATAAAAGAATTACATGCATATATATATTTTAATCATTCACAAATAGTTAATTATTCGAAAATATACACAAGAATTATAAGAATGGAAGTCAAATTGTAAATAAACTTTCATTGGTTAATATTTTGAGTGACGTCATTAATCACGTGATTGTTTCGTGTTTGGCTGGTAAACCAGACACCAAAGATCCACAAAACAGACACCGATGAAACACCATCCAGAAGCAACGCGGTGCACAGGTTTGCTGCCTGCCTTATAAATATTGGTCTGAGACAACGACCAATATAATAGACCAACAACTCCCCTATTGGCTGCTTCCAAAAAATGACACGCCATCCTGGAAGACTTTCCTGAACATTTTTGACACCAGGCGGCGTAAAAAGCATTTCAAGTTCTCAAGTGATTGAATTTACTAACATTGTGTTGTGTAGCATTTTACTCTTGATACTTATTGTTTTTATAGTTTCTAAATACTTTTATTATAATAAAATGCCAAAATCATGCTTTTGTCCTGGCTATAAAAGCGGCTACAAATCGGATATTAATCAAAGAAAGAGGAACGGGGAAAAACTACCAAGCCTTTTTAGTGCACCAAAGGTATACAACGTGCAAAATATATTTCATCTACTTTTATTTTCAATGAATAATTTTTATCTTGATAAGTTAGTTTATGTTGTAAAATGAATAAAATGTATGCATTTGTATTATTTTTTGCGATCTGGGATGCAATCGACGATTGAATTTTGTTTTCAAAATATAATAAATTAACTAGTTTTGTTCTTTTTTGTAATCAAATAATTGCTGGTTAATTAAAATGCAACCATTTCAGGTTGTTGATTGTGTTTTTCTTTTTTATTTCTAGATATTGTATATTGTGAAAAAATTTAAAAATCCTTGTAAGTAATTCATCAAATATTTATATATCAATCTAACTTTACCCCCATATTTCTCTATTGCCTTGTTTATTTTAAATTGCCTTGTTTATTTATTGAATTAAATTGTATTTATTGAATATAATTGTATGTAAATATAATTTAGTATCAATACAAAAGCTAAAATCAAGTAAATCACTTAAGTGACTGATTCACTGATTTAAATAAAACAGGAAAATATAATTATAACTTGGTATTAATAAAGCTGATATACTCATAAGTAAACATATAATTATAACTTTGTTGTTAATTTATTCTGCATATTATAATGTATTATTGATTTAGGATCCAAACTTGCTTGAAAAATGGAGAAGGGCAATTCCTCGGGTTAATAAGCAATTGACTTCTTCAGATGTAGTGTGTTCTTTGCACTTTAAATAAAAAGACTTAAATAGCTATTATACACAAAAGTTATCAGATGGAACTGTAAGTTATTTGTGTTGTATAAATTTTTTGAAATGTTTAAAGACATTTTTTAATGTTTTGTATTATTTTTTAATTTATCAAAAAAATTTTTCCTTAGTATTTTTTAAAATCTTCTGAATATGAATGCAGTTTTTTTTTCACTTCATTGTAATTTTCAAGTACTAAACAATTTATTACCATTTCATTAAAAGTTATAAATAATAAATTACTAAAACATTTTGCTTTCTATAAATTGCAAATTGCTCTTTTCATTTAGACAAGTTTTTCACTTATACAGCTTGTAAAATTAACATTTATAATATTTGTATTTGGAAATAATTAAATATGTTTATTAATAAATATGTAATTATTTCCATGTATTCATAATAATAAATAAATTTTTACAACTTTACAGGGATGTTAGATGAAACATATGTATAAAAAAATATTGAATATTTTATTTTATAATTTGATAACTATTGTAATTTGAAGTATTTATATTTTTGTGTTTATAAGTGCTAAAAATTTAAAACAATTTCAAATATTTGCATGATTTATTTAGGGAAATGTTCATTATAATTTTTATTTCTACCATATTTATATCATTTTTAATTTGATCTTGAGTAACAAACTTAACATATACCTGTATTCTTTTTGTATTTGCATTGAATTTGATCTTGCTAATTTTACTTTAAATTAAATTCACTAAATTTTCAAATTATTTCTTTTTTATGCTATTTCTCAGTTTTATGTATTTTTTTGATATTTAATAAAGTTATTATTTTCTTTTAGCAAAACCCACCTCATTGTCAAGCAGAAGTTAAATACACCATACAAAGTTAGTGAAATTTTCATGACACAAATATTCATACTTGACTGACATTGTTGGATGCATTGAACCCTTATCCCATTTAACTAAATACTCTATTTTTCATGAGTTACTATTATTTTTAAAAAAGTGACTCTGTGAAGTAGGATATTTGGTTTGTAATTCATATTAAATGAAGTAAAAAGATTTAGTTTAATTTGCACTTTTTGTTATTGCTTTTTTTTAAAGAAATGTAAATTTATTGATTTTTATTATATTATTCAGGAAAAATAATGAAAAATAAGAAAGCCTATTGTAGTTGATGATTTGTAACTAAATTTAAGTAGTTCCTACCTATAATTTTAAAAAATGTTACATTTAAATAATTATTTAATTACATAACATAGTTATTGGTTATAATGAATTTGAGAAATATTTAATTTTTAATTGTGTAAAAAAATGAATTACAGTAAAATGTGCAACATCATAGCAAAATATATTAAAAGCTTTAACGAGGAATAAAAGAATTTATAAAATTAGAATAACAAAAAAATTAATATTAAATTTATTTTCTATAAAAATCACTAGAATAATTAAATTGAAATGTAAAAACTTAAATTTGATTCAAATAAGATATTAATTTTAATATAATAACTATATTTATATTTAAAAATAATTGAATAGGATTTGATTTCCTATTAAAATATATTGAATTTTAATTAATTATTCTAAAATTATTTGAAATTCAATTTATAAAATTACAATTAATGGTAAAATGCATTAAAATAATGTATCTATCAAATTCTCTTGCAGCTTTATAAACTATCTATTAAATGGTTAAAATCAGAGAAAATAAATATAAATAATGAAGGAAAAACATCAATAATTAAATATAACTATTCAAATATTGATAATATAAATAGATACAATGAATTTTTTGAAATAAATGTTACTCTATCCACAAAAACGAAAGTAAAACTGGTTCTATTCTGCATAACACCTAACAATAAAATGTCAGATTTTGTATTTCCATTATCATTTGTTTTACTCTAATCAATGACAGATTAATATTCAATATATTTATCATGTAAATTCAACTATTTCATATTATTTTCAGTTTTATTTAATTAATTTTTAAAGATTTTTATTCCCATAGACATCAATGCATTTCTCACTCGATAGTGGTATCGTGCATCAGTCACGCCGCCTAGCGGCAATTTAAATTTTGGCGTGCCGTTATTTTCGGCAAGATGTACGTCTTATAAATATTGGTCTGTGGTCTGAGATTCCTGCCTACATGGTTTCATCTTATTTCATTGTTGCCAGAAATGCAAGCATCTTCATTTTGATTTGTGCTAGCTTTTGTGTTCCGGAGGCTACACATATAGATATTTGATATAAATCAAAATTTCAATCATATGTGGCAGCAGCTTTGTAAAAAATTGACTTTCGTATGTTTTGATTGTTGTAATAATACGTTTGCGATATAATTAATAAAGTTTCTTGAATTATAATTACTTAGAAGGTAAAGAAAACTGACATCAAGATAATTTCTAATTTATATTTCCATTCTTATTGTGCGATGAGTCTTGTCCATGTTTTGTATATGATATAAAATTATCTAACTTCTTTCATATAAATTAGCAATTATCAAAATCACTTCTATAATGTTTCAGATATATAAACATCGGTTCAATGAACTTCACACTAAAATAACTGCTTTAGAGATAAATTTATGCGAGATTATGCAATTCTAAAATTTCAGATTTTTAGAGTGGTATTTCTTTCGTGATTTAATTTACTACAGTAACTATTTCAAATTGGGATGAAAGTAATAAAAATACTGTTTTATAAACCATCTGATATGTTGAATAGCCATCAATTAGAAGGTTTTTTATGCAGAGTTAGAAAAACTAGAGAACTTCTTTTGTCTGAATGAAATTAATTTTCTGTAATAGTTTAAAATTAAAAAATTTAAAGTTGTACTTTGCATGTGAAATATTACTTTTAATATTATAATTTCTAAAAGTCAAAATTCTAAAATTTTTTATGGAAAATTTTTGTATTTATATAATGTTAGGTAATTAAGATAAATTGTCATCTATTGTTTTTCGAGATATCATTTACATTTATTATTATCTATTAATTGTTTATTGTATTTAATTACTTATGTTTATGTAATTTTATAGTAAATAAATAAGTTATAAAATTTATAGATATTTAAATAGAATCTTTTTAATTTAGAAATTTTATCAATTTTCATTTAATTGTAGGTTATATTAAATGTATCTGAATAAACTTATTTTAAACTAAATGAATATTTTGTAATGACCTTATTAATTTCAAATAAAAGCTTTTTTAGTTTTACTCTGATTCTATTTATTATACTGTTTTGTTTCATATCAATAATATAAGTTTCAGACTTACAATTCTTTTGAAAATATAAGGACAATTCCTTGAAAATTAATGTTATTGAACTAGGATCTCCTATTGTAATTTTTTTAAGTATAGTATATAATGCATTATATACTACACCAGTATACAATGCAAACAAGACCTTGTGCCAGAAAAACCAAACAAAAAAATGAAAACAAATATATAATGTGAACATTATAATTATAAATTCACTTTCTTAAATGTACACAGGAACAATTGAATCTTATTAATATGATAATTCTTAAGCTTAAGTTTCTCATCTTTTTTCTTACTGGCTTGTTTTTTCAGGTCTAAAACACATAAAATTAATCTTATACATTGTTTAATGCACATCAATTGTCAGGTAATACTATCTAAAATTTCAGGAGTTTCAAGAAAAACATTTTTAAAAGAGTAATTTTAGACATGAGACTAATTCTTTGCTTTATAGTATCATTAAAATGTTTCTATCAAATTTTTTGTAATATTTATATTTTTCTGATAAATTGAGCAACCAAAAGTAATTTAGTTTTTATAATAAGTATTGATTAGTGATAAGAAGTAATTATATAATATAAAATATATATTTACTTTTGTTCAGTTTCTCTTCTTATTTATAGTTTATCACTTGTTTTTTTTTGTTGATTAGTATTATTTATTATATAATTTTTCTCTATAGTACTTTGTTGTGGACAGCCTGATTACTAAAGTCCATTGTAATATATTTTAATATCCATCATGTGTAAATTAGGTTTTAAAAAGTCTCATTAACAGTGTTACATATTTATGTGTCGCAAAGGTGGAAATGCAGATAACTCCAAAGCACTGAATCTATAGATATATATACAGAAGTGATAAGTTTCATCTCCCATTATTCAATAGTAGTTGACATTAAACTTGGGACTTCTTATTCTGAAACCATGGTCACCAAACTTTGTGACCTCACAGACCTATAAATTGAAAATTGAAATCCTGGAGATCACTATGGCGCAGCATGTCCATTTTTGGACCTTGTGCCATAAAACCCAACCAACCAACCAACCTGGAGATCACTAATAAGATTTTTAAGTATAAAATATATTTATTAAAAAATTATGATCAAGAACACATAAAATGTATCTAGTTAATAAAATTAAACTTTTAATTATAACTAAATTATAAAAGCTTTATTAATAAACCATATGAAATATACAAAAACTATAAAAAAAAAACAAGTAAAGTGGGGTTTAAGTGTATCAAACTTTTAGAATTATACATTCTTATTATGATGGATGTTCCTATTTATTTGTTATAAGATCCCAATAAATATCATAAAATCCCGATAAAATTATAAGTGCTATCCCAATAAATATCAAATAAAAGAAAATATGCTCATGGTTAAGATTTCAAATCATACCAATCTTTGAAAAAATAGGAATTTTCAAAAAAAAAATACACTTTCTTACTAACCCAACTATTATATTGCATATATTTTATATTAAACTCAAAATGCTCATGAGCCCACCTTTAAATGCTTGAGTAGATGTTTCATTTCTGCATTTCTCATATGTCTTTCTTTTTGAGTACATGGGCTTTTCTTTCCTTGAGACACATGAATACTGCCCATTATATCTATCAAAAATTCTTGCGAAAGGCTATTATACTTGGATGTTTAAAAAGGACTGATTTTTTGGTTATCTATTATGTGGTATGGAAACATTGTATATAAAGTTTTCTCAAACTGATCATTAAAGTTGCTGAAATATGTTAATGACAAAAAAAGACAAGTATGAGATTTATTTTTAAACTCAGAAGTTTAATTCATCTTTTTAAAATTTTGTTCATTAAAGCAACGAAATAGTAACTCTTTATGCTTAATCCTCTCATTTTAGTATGATATAATAAATCATTGACATTCCTAGGAAAAAGCTTGAATGGTTCTGTGTTTCATAACTTTTGCTCTGCTATACGTAACTATATTAACTGCATTTGACATCAATGAGTTAAAGTATTTGGCTGCAAAAATGTCTTTTTATTTGTCTTCCTAATTTTTTCAAAAAATCCCGTCACAGTTTAAAAATAATCTAGCAAGAACATACTAGATTATTTTTAAACTCTAACTCTAACCAGTCTTTCAAATCACAGAATTTTTTGTTTGATATATTTGTTACTCTTTGAAAGGCATGGAACTTTGTGTCATACAACTTTTCCAAATCAAATATCCAAAGTCATATACCATGAATCTGCATAAGAATAGAGAACTGTATGATGGGTAAAATGTGCCAAGTGGGTGATAAAGTACGGCAAATGGACTTAACAGTTTGAAATGTGCTTGCATGACGTGATTTTCGTTTTATGACATTAAGTGATTGTATGACATGCGCTGAATTCTTTTTTTGATAAAGCTTTAAACATTTAATGAGTAATTTTATTTGCTTTCAATTTAAGAATTTCTTAGGTCATGTTCCCATTATTAGACTTCGAATTTTTTTTAAAGTTATATTATTTCAAAGTTTTGGAAAATATATTGTTTATAATTTTTAAAATATTGTTTCAAATATTTAAAAGGCATATTGTTAGGAATTTTTTCTAAAGTTATATTATTTAAAATTTTTGTTTGGTTTGCTATTAAAAGATCTGTGCCCGATACTAATCATGTGCCTGGTCAGTTTGAATCATACCTCTCTGAGTATGTATGGCCTAGAAACCATAAAGAAAATACAGTAGAAGGTTTCTTTGAACTGTTAAAACTGTTTATTCTCCAGTCCAGGTGCAATAATTGTGAAAGTAGTGAAGGTTAGGTGAGTTATTTTGTTTTTCACTAAGATTTCATTCAGAGTTTTAATAAGAAAGTCTAGATTTTTTTTTATAAAAATCTATGTTTACAGTTAAGTAAATACTTCTTTAAGTAAGCTTTATGGCATTTTTCATGTTAGTGTTAGATTGTACTGTACTAAAATTTTTTAAGGTGGGTGTCAATGCTGTCAGTTAAAATTTGAGTTTATAAATTAAAGATGCAATTTGTTAACATTAGAAATTTAGCTTTATTGCCTGGTTATCACTGTAGTAGGTTACACTGAAGTTTTTTTAAAGTGGTCGCCACTAACCAGTATATTAAAATTTGACTTTAAATAAAAAAATTTGTTTCAAGTTACTAAACTTTTAATTCTTCTATAGTATGTAATTATAATGAAATATGCAAAGTTTTGAGATTTTGAAATTTAAAAAAGTGCACAATTCCAAAGTTGAAGTTTGAACATGATTGGTATTTGGAGGATATTGTGCATAGTAACGTTATTTAGGTTGGCGACAAAGTTGTGGAGTGCTTGGCCCGAAAATTGGAAATCGCATCACACTTGTACACTTCCATCGTCTTTTACTCATGAATCATTAATTTATATGCATATTTTTTATATTCCATTTATTTTACTAGGTTATGTGAAAGATACTCACAATAAACATTTGATCAACTTTTATTGATTGTTTGGATTCACATAAAGGTTAGAGATTAAATCAATTATTCATAGAAAATAAAATGTATATCTAATACAATAAATAAATAAATTGAAGAATGTGTTACATGTTTGATCCAGTTTTCTGACTGGGAAAATAAACATAATATAGTTAGAAATTGATTGAAGTTATTAATTTATAAATATTTGTAAAGTATAATTGAGAAATTTTTAATTACATTTCTTTTTATTTTATGGGAAATGATTTAACTACTGCACAATTTAAAAACCATAATGCATTCTTCAGTTCTCAAACAAAAATTTTTTCAGATTCATGATAAGAGATATTTTGCCATAATATAGTTGAAAGCATATTTTACATTTTGATGTAAAAGAGAATAAACTTTTTAAAATAAGACTAATTTGAAAATATTGAGTGCATAATCAAGTTTTGAAAAGTTTGTGGTATGATTCTAAACTAAAAGAAATGTCAAATCCAACAAAACACCAGCTTTATAATAAGAACACTGATAGATTAATCACGAAAACTGCCATCAAGCTTAGAACCAAACATCACAGAGGCTTGAAAATTAACAGGGAGATCAGGAGAATCTACAGGAACTGTGATAATTCCCCAGACAAACAGCTGACCATGTTTTTGACTGCCTATCTATAAGCGCTGATCTAGGGAGAATCATAGTTTAGCCATCATTGATAGACTTAAATGGCAAAAATATAGAAGAAATTGCAGAAGCAGTTATAAAAACTCATGTCTTTATTTGATATGACTGTCATAGACATGGCAAGAAAAAGTTTTGTGATTTGAAGCAATCTGAAAGACTGCTTGCGTTTTTATGATTTTTAAGCCGCAACATTTAAAAATTAAGTTCAAATATCACATTTCATTTGCATCTGAATAAACAAATTTTGGAACTGTTAATTATACAAGAAATTCCTGTTTTAATAATTCTCATGTAATGTCATACCTTGAAAACTAATGAATGTTAATAATGTAAATTAAGGAGTTTTCTTAGAATCGGCACTTTCTTTCACCATCTTTACCAAAAACCAAAATTATATGAACTGATAGGAAATATATTAAAAACATTGATGCAAATGGAAAACAATTTTTTTCAATGAATATTTTAAATATAGTCAAGTATTGAAGGGAATATATTGTTTGTGGAATAAATGTATATTTTGACTTTGGATAATTCATATGATTCACACACATAATTTGTTACTAGCTTTTCCATAAAGCTAAATTATAGTTACTCATCAGTATTCTTAATGGTTTGGTATGTAATACCTTGATTGAAATCTGGATATTTCATTGTAATTCACTGATACTTTCTGTTGAGTTTATCTACCTTTGAGTCTTTTTCTTTTACTGTCTAAAATATAATATATAGTTTTCTCATTTTATATATTAGGACTAGTATTATTTTACAACTATTTTGTGTTAGTTACAATCATTTATTCTTGTGACCTTTAGTTGTAACAAAAATAACCTTAGACATTTTAAACATAAAACTGATTATTTTCATCTGTAAATTTTATAGACAAGAAAACAAGTATGTTTGATATTACTATTATTTTTTAATTTATTAGATGCTGCTGTGACAAAAATATTGAAAACAAAGAATAGTGGAAGGATTCAAAAAATTAAAATATTTCATCTTTAAAGGTAATTTTTCACATTTGTTTATACATATAACTTGATACTTTCTAAATTCATATATTTCTGAATCAAATATGATCTCAGTAAAAATCAATTCTTTTGAATTTTAGGTTTTAGGTAATGTGTAAGAAATGATCACTGAAAAGTTAATTCTTTGTTCATTAAAATCGTTCTATAACTTTTAACATTGATTTTTGGAAAATCTGTTCTAGATTTAAAATACTGTAATAACTACAGCGGGATGTCAAAAAATTTTGTCAATTACAGATGTGTTATAACATTCATTCTGTGAGCCTTAACACTGTTAATTACTTATATTATATCTCTCTTTGTATTTTGTTTAATTAAATTCACCTGTGTATTATTAGATTTGAGGCTTGCTTAAGGACCCAGTGTAGTTGCTCAGTATGTGGTGATCTAAAATTTAGGGAAATGTTTAAATGAGTTGTAAAGTTTTAAATTATCTATAAAACACATATAAGAATTAGCGCAAACAATTCAATGATATAAATAAAACAAATGCTTATTTCTTAGAAATTTGTTAAATTTATGTTTTAAAATTACATATTTAAAAATTCTGGGGTGGAATCATTTTTATTTAGTTTGTGCACAATATGTTATCAATTAGTAAATTTTGCAGTAAACTTAAGGTATGTTAAAGTATTCAAATATTATTAATTAAGCACACAATGCTAATTTGAGTAAAAAAATCATTTTTAATAAATAAACCAAGGTTTTCACATATTTAATGAAGTTTAATAAGAAACTTGTAAAAATATATACCATGCCTTTTAAATTTTTACTGT
Source organism: Latrodectus hesperus (assembly GCA_037975125.1). Taxonomy (NCBI): domain Eukaryota; kingdom Metazoa; phylum Arthropoda; class Arachnida; order Araneae; family Theridiidae; genus Latrodectus; species Latrodectus hesperus. Next base: position 25,581,989 of record CM075855.1, on the reverse strand, counting down.
ATAAAGAGAAATTTTTTAAAAGGAATATAACTGATAAAGGAGTTCAAAATTTACTTATAAAAGAAATAAACTACCAAACATGGAAAAAGTGTTTGGTTGTTTCTTTATGTTGGAAAAAGCATCAGACACTAAAATGGTAGTCTGAATTTTTTTTCTGAAGTAATATTTTGTATTCAACTCATGCATTTAAAGCCTGAATATTAATGATTTTTTTGAGTAAGTTTAATTAAACATTTGAATGAATATTTTCAAATACTAGAAAAATTTGCTTTAAAATTGCTATACAATTTAAATTGCTATAAAAAAAATTCATTAAATGAGTTTATTAATACTGTGATTCATTTGTGCAAAATGTGATCAAACGATTTGCTTTGAATTCAATGCCATTTTTTTTTTGTCTTCAGTGATAAAATTATTCCAATTTAAAAAAAAATCCAATTAATTGTTCAAATTTAAAAACTTCTAGAAGTTTACTTAAAACAGTTAAGTACCAATAATGTTTTAACCTACTAGAGGTTGCGTGGAACACAGTCACATAATGTTTCAAAAAAATCAACAAGCCTGGGAAAACTTTATTTGTAATAAATTATTCTTTTAGTATCCTCTTGTCTGACACTCCCTTGGAATGTTTATTGTTAGTTTTAACCTGATTTTTTTCTTGTGTGTAACAATAGTTTCTTGGAATTCATATGTTATCAAGGTGACTGTCCCATGTGACCAGCATTGCTTCAAAATTTCTTCCATAAACAGATCAGTTTCGTGTTCTGGAGTGTTTATTTATTTTTTTACCATTTTATTACTAAATAATAATGTACAAATGTAAATTAAGGATGAGAAAAAGCAATAGGATGCTTGAGATCTCTGTTAAATTTCCTACAGAAGATACTGATCAATCCAGTGAGGATAAACCTGGTGAAAAAATATGTAGTTCAAGTGACAGTGAAGTTGGCCAGAGTTATGAAAGTAAAGAAGAATCTGTTGTTATTGTGTGCATTACCCCCCTGATTGACAGTAGCATCAAACCAGGTCCATGAGTCCGAACTCCTTCAAACAATGGAGTACAGCCTCAGTGTTTAAGAAAAATTGACTTTTATTTAAACTTATGCTGGCCAAAATTTGAGGAGGAGCAGCTTGATCCCATTGCATTTTGGAGACGGAACAAACTTTATGGTTCCGTCTCATAACATTGTACTCAAGTGTATCCACTTCAAAGTATTGCAAGAGTTGTTTGATCATGCTTGTTACTAACCCCAATTAGAAAAGAATCTGAATTTGGAGAAAATATTTTTGTAAGCATAAATCAGGCAGTTTGTAATAAAGAAAGACCAAATAAAAATAATTAAAACATTCTCGAAATTTGTTAATTGATGAAACTGATAAGAAACAAAAGCAGAATTTATTCTGAATGCAATAAAAAGAATTGTAGATGCAATAGATGTTGTTGTTATTGTCTTGTTCAGTAAAGTAGTGCAATGGAATCAAATTGATCCAAAAAAGTCCAAGACTACTCTGGGCACATCTATAAAGAATAGAGGAGTTGATACAGTGGATTGAGAAAGATACTGAAGAGCTTTGTTAATTTTTTTAATAACAGTGGGCACTGGGTGACTAACCTGTCTCCACAACAGGGCCGGAAACTGCTACTTGTTTGTCGTTAGCATGGGCACCTGTGAGTCAAGTTACAGAGGCAAGTAGCATTACTCAACACCATACCACCACAAACCTGTTTATAGGATGGGCCACATTCATACATCATGTCAGAAAAAAGGACAATAACACAGAGAGAAAGTAACATCCATGCCCAAACCAGGATTCAAACCTGGGACCCACAGCTCAGGAGACAGGAATGCTAACCACTCAACCATCAGATGGCTAGCTTTGTTAATATGCCATGGCAATCAAAGATATGGTTGGGAGATAGTTCAATGTCTGTGCAGTGAGGATAGCTCCTGTAGCTTCGATGGTTATCGAGAGATATTTTCCTTCTCTTAAGGTATGTAGTCCTCAATTTGGCTATAATTGTGGAGATAACATTGTTATAGTTTAAAGCTGGACTGGAGTGCTTCTGATAAGTATGAAATAGTGTTCAGCTGTATTGCATCCAATGAACAGTATATAATCAGGGGTGAGGTCTTTTTATTCTTTAACACGAGGATACAAACCAGTTAATAAAGCCTCCAAACTGTCAATCGGAAAACTATATTGTCGAATGCAAGAGTTTTGGACAATATGCGATGACAGCCCCATTAAGATGCAAACTCTAAGTGCTACAAAGATGCAAATGCATAATTTTTTTTTTTAATTTAAAGCTGCTGGTATATCTTCAGGAGTTATATTCATATAAAACATAGATGTACCAGCATTTATAGAAAATATTTTTAAATTTCTATGAAAAACAAAGAAATATTGTTACCAAATAAGACTAAGTTCTTATTAAAAGTTGGACAAATATCTCATCAATTTTAATATTTTATTCAAAGAGTGAGCTTATTTTCTTAAAAGTTTTGAGTTAGAATTTATAAATAACATTTTACAATTAAAGAAAATAAATTATTCACTTTTATAATTTAGAGATTTATTGAGATAACTACAGTTTAGAGCAGAGATGCGGTGCTTCTAATAAGAAGCATGAAGTAGCCTTTGACTGTTTATTGCATTCGCATTAATAAGGCTCAGGTTGTTGGAAAATTGAGTGTAATCTCTGGCTTCTTTGACAAGGATGTCAACTTTCTTATTGGCATTGATGTCAGCTTGTGCTGTTATCCATTGAAGAATGAGGGTCCTTTGGGCTATGGTTATTTTGTTGAAGAGGAGGATATCTTGGGTGATTTGCCCTTTAAAATGGTTTGGAGGACAGATCTAGATTCTGAGAATAATAAAAATCCATTAGAATTTTACATCACTTTAGAGTAGTAGAGGTTCAGAGCCTCCTTGATGGCCATTAGCTCACTGGTGTAATTTGAAGCAATTTTACTGACAGATATTTTCTGGAATTCAGATTTTCCATTTGCAAAAGTGAAAATGATACTGGCATCATCCTAGTCAAGTCTGGAGTCTGAAGAGTCATTTGTAAGTGACAGCAATATTTTGAGCTGAGTTTGTAAGCTCATTGATGGTGTGGATACCCTTCTCCTTGATAACTGCAGCTTTTTCTTTTTTTTTTTTTGTCTGGGTTGTAGAAGGTTTAGATTTATTATTGTCTTTAATACAATAGATGAAATATCTGTAACATATCCTACAGCTAAAAAAAAAACAACAACAGATAGCTAATGATTGTTTTTATTGCACATTGAACCCAAAGAAATAAATATCAGAGTTATTCTAATCTGAACAAAGAATTCTTTTAAGTAATATGCAAATAAAAGAAAATTCCTTTAGAAACGAGCATTATCTCTAAAATAGACACACACATGAAGATAATATCTAATAGCCAATTTCAGGGTACCTGAAAAGATTCAATATCCAATAAAAAGTTCAAAGACTGATGTATTATATGTCCAAGATCCTAAGATAATAAAACTAGTATCTTGCACAAAATGTAATAATTTCATTTACAAACCTCATTCTTATATTTGCCAGAAATATATGTCAATTCAGAATCTTTAATATAAGTACTAAATTCTGTTTTTAAAGATTATGAATGTTATATCTTAAACATTAAAAATATTTTTTCTAGAATATGAATATGGTGTTACAATTAAATAGTGTAATCATTGTTTGTAATGAAATAATTGTTTTTTGAATGTTAAAATCGATTGAGATGAACCGTCACTCTACATGGCCTCTAATTTTTTTTTATTATTATTTCTAATGTCAGATCTGAAGACAATTATAGTCAGAATTACAAACATTAAGACTAGAAAAAAGAATAAAAGTAACATGAATTCAGATAACAAAACTGAAACTACTGTAAATCTATAAATTGCTCATCTTGTACTAAGTTCTCCAGTATCTCTCCTACAAGCCTTCTGAGTTCAGTGCAGACAAGAAGTCAAATGGCTCACATCCACTTCCTCTCATATTTTGCACAGTTGGCAAAGGTCTTGAAAGTATTTTTATATGATATAGATGTTTAGAGACAAGTGGGGTTAGCAGTGAAACGAAAATACCAACAGATCTGTCCCTTGGCCCAAATGGAATATTTGAGATTTCGTTTATCCATTTCTTGTCTTTGTTTACCTATTTTGTATTTTTCCAACATTCCTCTCTAAAAGATTTTTTAAATAACTGTTTGGTGGTATAAAAAATGAATTGATTTATCTGCTATTTGTAAATTTTTGGTTGTTTTCTTTGTCAGGGTGCTGAGCTGGCAGCCGAACGGTTAGCGCTCTTGCCTTCGGTTCAACAGTTTATGGGTTTGAATCCCTCCTTGGGCATGGATGTTTATAGTGGTTCGGAATCCACTTTAAATTGTATATCCCGGTCTAATTAGCCCTTGTGTGCAAAAAATTATCGTTTAGCGACAAACCAACCAACCTTTGTCAGGGAATCGGCTATTCTATTTCCCAGGAGTACACGATGTGATGCGACCTTCAATGTCAATGTCAGGATTATGACTTCTGCCAGGTTAAACTAATTGTATTATAATTCAAACACTTTTAATAATATTGTTTTATTGTAAATAAATGCAAGATTCTGAAATAATATATTAGTTTGATTCTGTTTTGCATATCTGTTACCAAGATTCATAAAACTTTGAAATTCCTTGGAATTTATTTTTTCTAGGGCCAAAGGAACTCGTGAATATAATATTTCAGCTAACTCCTGGAATATAATAAATAACTTCTAAAAAATTTTAATCTCTTTAGATTTATTATTCTTTTAAAATATTGTTAATTTTGTGAATTTATTTTTTAAAATATCCAGTGAAATAAACTGGAAAAAAATTATCTTTGACATCTTCACTTGCTAAAAGCAGGGCTATAATAAAATGATATAATCGAAAAACAGAAAATGCATAGTTGCCAACTAGTCCATTGTGCCGTTGCTGTATTATCACGCAATTAATGATGTGGTCAAATCAGCCTGAGTTTTCTCCCCAAGTCACATTTATGAAAAATTGAAAATGTTTTATAGAGTCTAATGAATATTTTTACTAAAAAATGTTGCAATTAAAAAAATCTAGTGGGAGCTTGTATTAGTTTCAAAATACAGTTTCATCTGCTTTTAAATTTTAATTCTGGCTATGATTGCTGTTGAGCAATCCATTAAAAGGATTAAAGATTAATAAATAATCATTTAAAATTAATGTTTCTTTTTCAATGTGAGCTAGTAGCGATCAGATCTAGAAACAATCGATCTGCATCCATATCATTTCAATTCTTGAAATTTCATAGTAAATATAATTTAATGAAAATTGTTAGATAAAAATTGAACTCTAAGCTGAACATTCATAAAATTGATTCATGATTGCAATTTGGGAATTTTTTAAAAACAAAAGTTTCATATTGAGATAATGAAAAATCTTATGTTGGAACTATTGTCTGTTTTCTAATTAAAATTATTCTTTTATAAGTAAAAGCAATGTATATTTTGTTAACTTTCATAAAATTCTAACTTTTTAGAGATTTTAGTTGTAGAAAATAAGTACACAATTTTTGAGCAGGTCGTTCAATTTTACTAAAGCAATGAATTTATAATAAATCATTAAATTTGATGTGCACTTACTCAGTGCATACATTTAAAATATTATTCCACAATTTTCTTTTTAATGCAAATTTAGAGAATATTTTGTTTTGTAAAGATACTTATGAAGAATATGGCGATTAACTAGAAATAATAAATTTCCTTTCATATAGCTACAATAAAATTTAATTATTTAAATATTATAAAATTTTTATAGTTGTTAAATCAATCCCTAATAATCATTTACAGTATTAAATAAGAAAATTTTTCAACAGTTTCTCTATATAGTAAATAATTCATGAAAAAATAATGATGTAACAAAAGTACTTTCTGTCTTCTTAAATACAAGGTGTTTTTCTGCTATATTTATGTTCTTGTAATGGATTTCTAACAATCATATTTTTGTTTATTTTAAATTATTTTTTAAAGGTGTATCTATATGAATTCTTTTTACTATTTTCCTTGATGTTTTATAAATGCATTTTCCCAAATAAGAATAGCCGTTCTCTTTTGTGTATAGAAAAGTGATTTCAGTTTTTCAGTTTATTCTGAAGAAAAAAAAGATTTAAATGTGTTTTCATGCATTCATATGGAAAATCATAATAATTACAAAGTTTCAAATAAATGATAAAACTTATTTAAATTATAAATTGTTTTTGATATCCTTGACAAAGAAATTTATGGAGAAGTGCCTTCTCTCTCTTAATGTCCTGTCACACTTGAAAATTCTCGAGTAGATTGTGTAAAAGAGGACTTGCATAAATAAACATTAATTACTAAATAAATACATAATCCCATGGAACGTCAGAGTTGCAAAAATTACTTCTTAGTATATATATAAGCATTTTATTACATATTTTGATAAATCTAGAATATACATACGCAATTGTAGAGCAATTTTAAAAGTGTTCAAAAATAAATATGTGTAAAAAGGCTTATTTTTTTATTATGTATTGTGATTAGAAAAAATATGTGAGAACTACTTTGAAATGAAACATTAACTAATAATTGTATTTTTTTAGTTTTAATTTCAATGGTCTTAGATTTGGTACAAGCATTCTGAACATAACAGTTTTTAAGTGATGTTGATTTTATACATTTTAAGTTTACATTGAATTTGTGTACTAAGGAGTTAAATAACAAATCATAGAAAACTCCTCCTGTAAAGAGTTAATAATTACTCATGTAAGAATCTCATGGATACTTTCTTAAAAGCATTTATTCTGATATGCAATATTTAAGTAATGTAAAGAATTTTGATTACTTGTATGAGTTTTTCTTTTGTAGCTGTAGATTTATTTAATATTTTTTAAATAATTTCAAATCAATAAGTCTACAGATTTCTATCACCGATTTAAAGATATGAATAAAAATATGTGTACATAATTTCAAATATATTAGCTAAAAATTATAGGTAGAATATTATTTCATTCTTGAATGTTGGTTCCTCATGAAAAACTTGAAATTCCTAGAATTTGTATCTTTAGAATTGGAACAAATCCTGTATTATATTTAACTGTTAAACTTCACTTTTACTTTTTATCCTCGATTTTGCTATTGTAATTAAAGATTCGAAAATTTCTTTTTATATGCTATAAACATTTTTATATAAAATGGATAAAAAATTGATTGCTGATTTATAACTTTACAGGATTAAAATCGAAATTAAAATAATGTACTTCAATGAAGAATTTATATCACAGGAAATATAATGATTTTAAAGCAATTATTTTGCATAAAATTAGCAGTTGCACATTCACTGTTTGATGAACATATGAATCCTTTATCTATTTGTAGTCTCTGTTCTGTAGAATAAAGCACAACTCGAACGAATACAAACATTTATTTAAATTTAAAATTATTAATTGATAGTATTGTATATTAAAATAATAAAATTATAATTAATAGAAATTTAACTATGGCCCTACTCGGCCAACAGAACAAACACCCAAGGAGAGCCAGCTAAACCTCCTCGTTAGCTGGTGAAAAACAATCTCTTCTCTCTCCGCCGGAGCGGACTCCCTCCTCTCCTCTCTCCTAATGACTGCAGCGCCATCATGTGAAGAGAATGAGGAGTATCCTAACACTACACCCTTCCCGCAAGTTTTGGGTTTATGTTCCACATAAACACATAACTGAATTAAATATGTTAGGATACAAAAGAATAACACAGACTTAATTATATTTTTGCAAACAATTAAAGAAATGTTAAACATAAAATAAATATGAACTTGGAATTAGGAAATAATTATAGGTGTATAGAAAAAATTATTTGCAAATGAATTACTTAAAATTCACAAGTATGCATAGAATAATCAATATTAATAATATGTATATAAAAAGATATAAAACAAAATTAAAATAAATCTATTCACTGAATAAATAAATTGACATCAATGTATATTAACAATATACTAGTAACATTAATGTAAATAAACAATATATCAATACAGTTGATGTAAACAATCAATATATCAATACAATTGATGTAAACAATCAATATATCAATACAATTGATGTAAACAAACAATATATCAATAAAATTGATGTAAACAAACAATATATCAATACAATTGATGTAAACAAACAATATATCAATAAAATTGATGTAAACAAACAATATAACAAATACAAAGATACAAATTAAACCAAAATATTTACACTGAAATATATTTAATACAATTTTTACTAGGCACTAAAGTCAGTTTTTATCTGGAAAAAGTCTAGATAAAGCATCTGCATGAGGCATCTTAGCTTCTGCACAATGTCTGATTGTTATATTATATCTCTGAAGAGCAAACACCCACCTCTGAAGACAAGGTGATTGAGGTGCACATTTGGTTAAGTATGGTAAGGGATTGTGGTCAGTATAAAACTCAATTTCTGAACCAAAAATTATCGATTCAAACCTTTTTAACGACCACACTATTGCATAAGCCTCACGTTCAATTGTAGACCAGGATTGTTGAGTTTTAGTCAATTTTTGACTAGCATATGAAACAGGATAAATTTTGTCATTGGCACACTGGGACAGGCAAGCACTAACTCCTACCTGAGAAGCATCAGAATAAATTATGAAAGGCTTACCTGGTGATGGAGTGTAAAGTGACGGTGCCTTAACTAGGGCTTGTTTTAGAGATATAAAAACTGTGTCGTGCACTTCAGTCCAGGGAATATTGTCAGGCACACGTTTCTTAGTAAGCTCAGTTAATGGATATACTAATTCAGAATATTTAGGAATGTACTCACGATAGAAGTTACACAACCCTAACACACTTCTAAGATCCTTTTTGGTTGTTGGTCTTTTAAGTTGCTGTATAACTTGCACTTTTTCCGAATCAGGTTGATGTTCTCCAGAGCCAATAATATGTCCTAAGAACCTGATACGAGGCTTGGCAAAATCACACTTGTTTATATTGACAGTAAAGTTAAGCTCCTTTAATTTTCCTAAAATAATATTTAGATGCAATAAATGTTCTTCGAAATTATTCGAAAATATAGCTATATCATCAATGTAAGCGCGTGAAAATTCCTTAAAGGAAGATAGCGCTTTATTCATCACCCTTTGAAATGTAGCGGCGGCATTTTTCAATCCAAACGGCATGACTTTGAAACGATATTGAGATCTATGGGTTTTGAATGAGGTGAAATCACGACTAGCTTCTTCTACTGGAATAGCCCAGTAACCCTTCAGTAGATCCAATGTGGAAATAATATTAGCCTTTCCAATACAATGAATTAATTGCATTGAATCTTCCATAGGAAAATCATCCATTTTTGTCACAGCATTAAGAGATCTGTAGTCGATACACATCCTAATTCCTCCATTCTTTTTGTTTACACATACCACTGGATGTGCTATTTCAGCTGAGCTCTCCTCTATGAGACCTAATTCCAATAGTTCATCAATCTGATCATCTATTTGGGATTTAAGAGCCTCTGGAATTCTGTAAACATAAGGTTTTTTACGTTCTTTCCCTTCTAATATGATCTTATGTTCATCAACTTTGGCTATTTTAACATTTCCTGTAAACAAAGTCTTATAATTTCGTAATAAACTCAAAATATTTTCCCTGTCATCTCTAGATAAATGTTGCATGTTTACATTTTGTAAAGGATCCCTGGCATGTAATTCACCAGTAAGTCTTGGAGAAGCATGAATTTCACCAAATTCTTCGTCATCTTCAAAGACAATTCCCACTGCATTGACCCTTGGACAATATTTTCTGATTTTGTTTACATGGCAATGTCTAATATTTCCATCTGGGAGTTTAACTTTATAGGAGTTAGGTAGGCAGTGCTCAATTACTTCACCAGGACCTGTCCATCTGGCATACAATTTGTTAGAAGAGTCCGGAATCAATAAATAAACTTGGTCACCCACCTTAAATTCCTTAGGTACAGTCCGGCGATTGAAGTAGTCGGTGTAGGCTTGTTGCCTTCCAGCAGCTATCAATGAGGCTTGTTCGACGGCTCTTTCAAATTTTACCTTCTGATCTTGTAAATAATCAACAACAGATTTACTCATATTTAATGGAATAGGGATTTCACCAGTCCAGCTTGATTTCAAAACACTTAAAGGTCCTCTTGCTTCTCTACCGTACAAAAGCTTGAAGGGAGAAACGCCAGTAGTGCAATTTGGCACTTCTCTGTAAGCGAAGAGTAAATAAGGGATATATTTATCCCAATTGCTGGGGTCTGATCGTATGACATGATGAAGAGAGTTCTTCAGAACTTTATTATATCTTTCAATTAATCCATTGCTGGCAGCATACGCTGGCACTGAAAATCTGGGAGAACATCCTAAGCGATTAATAAATTCTTGTGTTAGTTTAGAAGTAAAATTAGTCCCTTGATCACTAGCAATAACGCTGGGAATACCAGTTCTCATAAAAAATCTCCAATAACGCATCACAAGTTGCCTTTGCTGTTAGAGAACGTAAAGGAATTGCTTCTGGCCATCTTGAATGTTGATCCATCAGTACTAAAACATATTTGTGTTTACGTGCCGAAGAAGGCTCAATCGGCCCGATAATATCCACGTTCACAACTTCTAACGGTAGGTCTGGTCTAAGAACTGGAGAAATAGGAATTCTATCGGAAGATTTCTCAGGAGACCGTAATTGGCATTCTTTACAAGATTTACAAAAATTTAAAATATCATTTGACATATTCGGCCAGTAAAAACTATATCGAATTCTTTCTTTTGTTTTCTTTAATCCCATGTGACCTCCAAAAACAGATGTATGAGCCAAATCCATAACTTTCTGACGGCGACATTTCGGTAAAATTAACTGATTTACAGTTTCACCGCAAACTCTCTCTTTGTGGAATAAAATGCCATCTAAATCAAAATATTTACCCTTGCCATGTGATAAGGAAGACCTCACTTCATCCAAAGAGGCGCATTCATGTTGTTCTTTTTTAAATTGTAATGATTGGCTCAATTTACAATTTGTTTCGGCTTCCAGCACTTCCTCACCATCAGAAACACCCGGATCCATTGCGTCATTTGAACAGAGAGCCTCACCCACATTTCCGGCGTGTGATGATTCAGCAGTCTCATTATGATTTTCAACTTCTTGCGACGCCAAAACAAAGCAGGCGGCAGACTTCTTGTTTTCTTCTAGCACTACATTTTCCAATAAATAAAAAACTTTCGTTGGTATTATACATTGCCCTTGGATCTTATTCGTAACAGCTGCAATAATTTCGATGGGTTTCGAGAACATTTTATTATTTTCCGTTTTTAACACTACTTGAAAACTCATTAATTCAGCTTCTATCTTTTCTCCAAAAGCACTGATTAAAATGACTCTTCCCTTTTCTGTTTTTGATTTTGGAATAAAGTCATTATTTATGACTGGAAGTTGGCATCCCGAGTCTACGAGAGCTTTCACTGGAGTATTATCTACGTAAATGTCCACATATTTAAGAGGATTTATTTAAATTTCCGTTCTTTTTTCTTTTAAAAATTGTGAGCGAATTTCTGCTGTTAGAACATTGCTTTTCTTATTATTTGCTTTAAATCTTTTTGGGCATTCTCTCGCAAAATGCGAATCTCCACAAATATAACATTCTTTCACAGTTCTTTTTTCAAAATTTTCTTCTTTCCGAAAATTTTTAAATTTTTGTTGTCTAACATACGGAGGAATATGTTTTGACTCTGCCGAATAATTTTGTTCTTGTTTGTTAGAATTATATCTCTTGAAATATTCTTTGCGAGGAAATTCTTTCGGTTTTGATTCTGCCGAATATTTTTGTTCTTGTTCGTTATAATTATATCTCTTGAAATATTCTGGGCGAGGAAATTCTTTCGGTTTGACACTAATATTCGTTCTGACATTTTCATAATCATCCAATTTACTTGTTATTTCTTCTGGAGTTTTAAAATTTGACCAAACATCAATAAAATGTTCTTTAATTTCTAAGGGAACTTTGCGTTTTATTTGATCGGTTATTATTAGATCACATAGTTCTTCAAATGTTCGTATTCCAAGTCCACCGATCCATTCTAAGAAATAATTTTTCAGTTCATAAGCAAAATCTCGCCAGTTTATTTCTGGTTTCTTATGGTGCTTCGTGAAGAATTGTCTAAATTTTTCTGGGGTCATTTTATACCTTTTGAGAAGTAAACTTTTTACTTTGTCGTAATTCTCGGTGACTTCTTCCTCTTCCCTCGCTATAGTTTGTACAACATCATACGGCAATAATCCAATTAAATGCGTAACCCAAAGTTCTTTTTTAATTTCAATTCTCTTAGCTTGTCTTTCGAAGAGGACAAGATATAAACTTATATCATTTGTTTTGGGATCAAACTTCTGTAAAATATTATTTAAGTCTAATTTCGCCTTAAAATGAAAATCATTACCAGTATTTTGTAAGTTATCTTCTCCTGTTCGTTCCTTTTCCATTAAACTTAGTTTTTGAAATTCGAATTCCATTTCTAGTTTTCGTTTTTCCATTTCCATATTCCATTTTCGTTCTTCAATTTCATTTCTTTTTCGTTCTGCAATTTCTTCTCTCTCATTTCTTTTTCGTTCTTCAATTCCTTCATTTCTTTTCCGCTCTTCAATTTTTTCGTTTCTTTTTCGTTCTTCAATCAACGAATTTAAGAATTCTTTAATGAAATCTTCGTCATAGTTTTCGCTTTCTGTTATCAATTTTTTAAGTTCGTAAAGTTTTAGATTTGCAGCATTCTCAATGCCTAATTCCACCGCAATAGTTCGTAAATCTTCTTTCTTTCCTTTTGCGAGAAAAGCCATTTCAATTACTTGTAAAACACTGTCAAATAAACGAAATCACAGTTCCGTTTCAGATTATGTCAGAAACATCAGTTCGTAATCCTGTGCGGCTGCGCCAATGTAGTGTCTGTTCTGTAGAATAAAGCACAACTCGAACGAATACAAACATTTATTTAAATTTAAAATTATTTGATAGTATTGTATATTAAAATAATAATATTATAATTAATAGAAATTTAACTATGGCCCTACTCGGCCAACAGAACAAACACCCAAGGAGAGCCAGCTAAACCTCCTCGTTCGCTTGTGAAAAACAATCTCTTCTCTCTCCGCCAGAGCGGACTCCCTCCTCTCCTCTCTCCCAATGACTGCAGCGCCATCATGTGAAGAGAACGAGGAGTATCCTAACACTACACTATTATTGTTACTTATTAGTATCTCCTTACTAAAATATATTTCTTATCCAAGAATTTTGTGGGTTCTATTTGAATCTTATTACCTATATTTTTAATTTATGCAAAAGAAATTATAAAGATGAATATTAGTACAGGTGAATTTAATGTTTATTTTTGATTTAACATATGCTTTAATTCAATTTTACTCTTAAAAATGGTTTGACTATTAGATAATTCTTGCTAAAATGAATTCAGTGAAATTTATAATAAACTTTATTATTATATAAATTTAAAATATTCTAATTATCATTGGAAAAGGTCAAATTAAAGAAATGTTTTTAAAAAGCTATGTTGATTATTCTTACTTGAGATTTCAGGCAGATGTAAATCTTAGAAGCTGGTCATTTTTATATTCTCATTTACTACTTTCTTGACAACCTATTGGTTATAGTCTAATGATATGGAAAAAAATCTGATAATTATTTTAAGCATGCTATACAATGATAATAAAGATTAGTGACATTTTACATGATTTGAATCTGAGTACTCAGCATCCACAATTCAGCAAGAATTTCCTCTGCAAAATATGTGCTGAATAGTATTATCAATTTCTGTAATCATGTATAATGTATATTTCTGCAGTTGTAGTGATTATATCAAATCTGTTCCAATTTTTAGATCAATTACTTATTGTTCTTTGATTAATTGAAAGCTTGAAAATTTATGATTTGCAATGAATGATACTCAGTTAACGTACAAATAATTAGTAAATAGTATGCAAAATTATTAGTACAATAATGTACAAATAACTCAGTTTATTATACAAATGATATAAATCAGCAATTTCCTACTCTGTTCATTGCAGAATTTATGCTTTGAAACTGCTTCTGCTGTGAACCAAATAATTGCATTGAAAAGTTCTGAAAATCTTTCAATTATAAATTTTTATTTTCACATTTTACTAACATATCACTGATATTTGTCAATTGAGGCCTTATAAAATGTTTAACTGTGAGGAAATTCTGGTATTAACTTGGATAAACAAATATGATACAATAGCATTATTCACCATTTGTATATTGTGTTAATTGAGCATTAGAATGCTTCATTAGATAACTACTCTGTATTTGTTTCCTTTATCAATACTAAAAAAATTTATTTCTAAATACTTATGTAAAAAAAGTAATATTGAAACTGGTAATATTTATGTACACAAAGTCTTCTAATTTTGTAAATATTTTTCTCCAGATTCATTTTACAAAAACCATCCAGGATTTTAAAGCAATCATTTTAATTAACTTCAAAGGCTACTAGTATGCATCGAATAAGTGGCATTATATTAAAAATTACTTTTCATAGTGTGTGAATAACTGCCTGCTTAAAAAAACGTAAGTTATTATTTTTCAATTAAAATTTTATACTTTTTTAATACTGTAACCTCACCTTCATTGAAATGTAATAACAGAACACTAACTGAAATAAATAGTTTTAGTTATTTAAACTCATTCTTTAAATAATATTCGAAAGACGTTATGACAGGCATTTGTACATTACCTTGTTACTATTAATAATTATGTTCTTTATTGTCATTAATATATATATATTAAAATATGAGATGTTAAAAAGTAATTGTATATTAATATATAAATCCTATAGAGGGTAAAACTAACTTGACTATTTGCTGATATAAATTTACTTTGTAACTTAAAACTATTCATAGAATTGCTGACTAATTAAAACTATAACTTCTATGAAATCCACAATATTTTTATACAAATTATTGCACCATATTGCAGAATACTATCATAGTTATAGTATATTCATGTAATATTTATGATATTATCGTTATCTGACTTAAATATTAATAATATTTAACTTTGTTATGATTTGTCTTTAAATAAATCATTTATTAAATTAATGGTTTCAAAATTCCTTATAAATATATTTTTTATCGTTCTTTGCTGGCTAGTTTATAACTTAGCATTTGAGGGAAAGTGAAAGAGTAATACTTGTCTTATGAAAACTGTAAAAGCATATAATAAAATGCATGTAATAGCTTGTTACAACTATTATACTAAATGAAGTAAAAACCATTCTAAAAATAGAGAATATATAATGTTGGATTTATTGAAACATGTAAGTTAACAGTTGATACTGTAGATAAAGCTGTGTGTGATATTTCTGATTTAAAATTTAAGTGTGAACTGTATAGTGAATTTTGTAAATAGGAAAAAAAAATGAAATTTTGTAAACAATGAAAATAATTAATTTGAGGAATATTTTTTAAGTGATTGATTTAATTGGTACACATAATTTAATGAATTGAGAAAATCATGCAATTTTGTTGATTAGCAATATAGAAATATTTATATTTGTTTCGAGTTTGTGTAGTTATAGAGTGAATTATACATAAATATTAGTATTAATGATTTGTGGGCTGCTTTAATCCAATTCATTTATAATGAATACACTTTTTTTTATAATGAATATACTTTTTAATATACTTTTTAAATATATTTGAATTCTAAGGAAAACACTTTAGTATAAAATTGGTATTTATTTTATTCCCACATTTAGAGATCACAATTTGTAATTAAATTTTTAAATTCAAAATTGTGTAAAAACTTCCTATTTGTAGGATAAAAATATTGTTATTGAGTACTAAATACCAAGAATCAATTATTTAAAATGTTTAATTACATTTCTTAAACTTAATCTAGAATTTAAAAATATATCTCATTATAGGATATATTTGCTTGGAATTTTCTATTTTAAACCTTACAATGCATTACATATAAATCTTCAGCATTCCAATAAATCAGCAATGTAAAGCATTCCACATAAATCTTCAGATTTATGTGGAATGCTTTACATATTTAGTGGCATTTTAGCCTTGAAATAGGAAAATAGATTCTAAATATCATGCCTTAAATCATTTGAAACATGCTTTAATTATTTTGTTTTGTTCCTATTGCTCGTATTTCAAATTATGAATAAAATATAAGGAACTTTATTTTAATTCCTTTTTAATTGTTTCAAACTTCATTTGTCAAGTTCCACAAGTACTATAAATATCATTGTTTTATAATGGAAATAAATATTTAAAAGAAAAAATAATCTTCAAATTATACAATAGTTTTGAATCATTGTTTTAAGCATTATACTTTATGAAACTTGAATAATTCAAACTTTGTTTTTATGAATTAACTCTTAATTTAAATTTTCTTTATCTTCATAAAATACTTTTCTGCAAATTTATTTTTAAAATTCTTTAAAATATGCATTTTATGTCTCATAAAATTATTAAACTACAGTATTTTCTTCCAAATATTAGTTTATAATGATTCATCTGATATTCTACCTAGTTTTCTCTACAGCTCTCTTTTTTTAAAATCTACTTTAAACCTCTGTTATTTAGTTACATAAATATGAACCAATTACTTGTCATTTTTATTTGATGATTTATGACTTATGATGATGGTAATGCCATGTAAGTATAACTATCTTTAATACTGCATACAAAAAAAGAAAATTAAATTTTTATATATTCTAAAAATTTTAAAACTACAAAACTGTAAAACAAAAATTTTGAGAAATGAAAAGGAGAATAGGAAATACAAAAAAATTTTTTTAGTGTTCTACAGTCCAGATTTTAATTATAGAATACTGAAGTTATTCAAGAAAGTGCTTGAATAATACCTTTGACTATCTCTTTTTTAAAAATGCTAAAAATTTAGTTTTTTAGTAAGAAACACAACCACAATAAGCACAAACAGTGGATAACATTAAACTGCTGAATGAAATTTCTTTTGAAGTTGTGAATGCTTTTTAGGCAATCTTTAGTTCTCCATATTAATTTTGAAAAAGCACTGTTTATGAGTGCATTTAAAAATAGTTTTCTAATTTTTAAATGGATGCTCATAAACTATCTCATTTTAAAATTAGATGTGCTGTAATTTGTTTTGACTTATCAAATACTTCTTCAACAGATAAATTAGCTAGCAGCTAAATAGTGAATTCTTAAGCCTTTGATTTAACAGTTAATCAATTCAAATTCTAATTTTGGTATGATGTTTGTTATGGTATAGAATCCATTTTTTCCATGTTTAATTGGCCTTTGTGCATAAAAAATGACCATTCTACAAAAAAACCTATGAATAAGTATGTTTTATTAATGTAAGCCCGAGAAAACATTTGCATCTAAAAATGAACAATGCAGTTAATAAATTTAGAAACAGTCTATGATACATTATTAATTTTTACCATGTGGAATCTAAGGATATTCCACTGTTAATAATTGTAAAATTGAATAATTTGTATCATTTTAAGAATATGGAATCAAAGGCAGTGGGTTATGAATTTAATATATTATCTAATATATATTATTAGACCGTGGGTTGGGGACGTGTTCACATTAATCTGTGATGTCCAAAGTCCTTCCGCTGGTGTGGCGTGGATGTGGAGAGGAGGGTGCCAGCTCAGGTGTGGCCTCGTCACCTAACCGTGGTTCAAAATTACGAGGCAGCTTAAAAGGAGCAAAGTCGTACTTTCACCTTCGTGGTGCTCTGATCCAAACGAAAGACGCTCTCTATTGACTTAATTCGCACTGGCAACGTCATAGCGAGCTTGGCTTGTCCAAGTGTCATAAGCAACAACAACAACATATATTATCTAGAATAACTAGTAGTTCGAAAATTTGCTTTTAATATTATATATAGAAATTTGAAAAAAGATTCTGCATATTCTTTTTACAAATAGTTTCATTCTCCTTAATTCTTTTTCCTTTCTGGAACATATTACTGTTCTTTAATGACACATTAAACCTAATGCAAGTTGTTCAATAGGTAAATCCAATAATATTAACTGACTTGATTTACAAGCTATAGATGTTATCAGTAGAAAGTCTTATTTTATAATTCACCAGTTACAAAGTTTGTTTATGCAGTAATAAATGGCTGTGGGTGTAAGTTCATTGGAGTAGTATATTTGTGAAAGTCAACTGTATTGTTTATGCTTCAAATGGATATTTTGTTAAAGAAAAGGAAAGTTTCTCAAATATTAAAATACTTTCCAGAATACAGTGTATCTTATAGAGTTCATTAAAAAATTCAGTCTGATTTGAAAATATATAAAATCTCCTGTTCAGTAAACACCTAATAATAGATTAAAAGTTCCTGATTTTATTAAAAATTTATAAAATGTAATTTATCTATTTGACAACAGTTTTATTTTTTCAAGCCTTATGAAAACATGTTATTTAAGTTCTTAAATTATTAAAAGTTTCTCTTGATCTCTTTAGCTTTTAATTATATCTAAATTTGTTTATTTTTTACTTTGTATATAACTTTAATTTAAAATAAAATAAACAGTAAATAAAACTGCAATAAAATTTTTCCTTCCTGTGGAAATGTTTTTGTTAATCATTTGCATTATTTATCTCATTAGTTTTTAAAATAAACTATTTATAAAATTGTCTAATTATACTTGGCTAATAATTACAACTAGACTAATTAAATTAGACTATTTGTTAAATTTTCTAATTGTATTGTATAATAGTGTTGTATACTGAAAATAAATTTATTTGTCAAATAGAGTTACTTTTTTTTAATCCAGTTAATTTGTGAAACAATGAGATACCTATATATATATATTGGAAAAAATTTACAGTTTTCACATAGAATTTTTTTCAGTAATTGTAATTTTATTAATTTTTAAGGAAGTGCTAGCATTAAAAAATTTATTACTGAACTTTCAATGTTTGTATTCTTTTAAAACTATCATTTTTGTACAGACAAAAAACCTCTATTATAAGGAGAGCTTTTGATTTTACTCCTCTGGAAAGTGCTATCTATGGGATTTCCAAAATTTTTTTATGCAATAATATGAAGTATGTTTTGTTGTGTATTATCAGTATGTAAATGATATTGAAAATTTCTTTAGTCAGATATGAAATCTCAACTATCACAATGTGAATATTAAACAGATTTTTCCTGTAACAAACAGAAGAATTTAAAATCATGGACATATTTTAAGTCATATTTTAAGAAGACCAAATTCTGAAAAATAGTACATTTGAAATAAAATAAAAGAAAAATGCAAGTTATTTGTATATACATATACATATATATATTTTTTTTTACAAGTGTTGTGTAATGCTATAGAGCTGTATATTATAAAAAATAAAAATTTAACTTTTTTCACATAATTTAATTTGTTTGACTATTCCATTTTTATTTGGGCGTTTTGCTTCCATTCAGAATGCAACAATTTAATATTTTTACTGTCACAAATTTTGAAGTTTTTTCGTTCATTCCAATTTATCATTATATCGAAATATTCCAATTAAAACAAGCTAAGCAAGCAGTAAATTTTTATATTTTATGAATTGTGTTAAACTAAACTAAACTCAGTGGCAAAACAGCCTATAGGGGCCAAGGCTTACAATACTCTTATGTTTTCATGACCAAGGGCCTTGGGGGGGCGAAGCATATGTCTCAATTAGGTGGTCAGTCTAAGGCAAAACCACAGTATTTAGTTACCAAGCATGTTTGGTACTCAGTTTTATTGACCCACTAAAGGAATGAAAAGCTGAGTTGACCTTGCTGAGGACCAAACCTTGGACTTGTGGCTTGAGGGCACAAAATGCTATTACTGCACCAGTAGATTTCAAATTGTATTAATAAATATCATTAATTTCATGAGTTATTTAGATGTATGTATTTAATAATAAATTTTATAATTTAATGGCTTACATGTTTATATATTAATAAATTGATTAGCCTTTTGTATGATCAATAATTTATGATTAGCATAGAGGTTTCCATTTATAACTATTATTATATTTTTATTGATGAAGAAATTTTATATATTTTCCATTATATATTGTCTATCTGAATTCACAATTTTATCTTTTATTTCTAGGAATATATTATGGATAATTCAGTGATAGCTAAAAGTGGCTGGCTTTCACGACAAGGTGTGATATTATTTATACTGTTATACTATTTTATATATATTGATAGTTATTTTTCTTGCCTTTTCTCATTGCTTTTTTTGCGATAAAAATAAAATATAATGTCTTTTGCTGAATTATTAAAATAAGAATAAAAGAAATGTAGTCTTAAATCGTACTAAGATCATTTTCATCAATTCATACAATGAAAATTAATATATATGTGTGGTTCAATTTATATCATGTAATAAAGGCTGATTAGCAAATTGAATGTGTTGCAGCAGAAAATTGTTAAAATAAATTAAAGTTTCCTCCAATTGATCTTCATGCAGAGATTTTTTAAAAAGAGTGAAAATTATCTGATTTCTGAAATTTTTATAAAAATTGCAAATTTTATTTAATTAATGCTATCAAGAAATATTAATTCTGCTTTTTATTTTTTTCATAGAGAGAAAAAATATTTGAATTTTAATATTATAATTTAATATTTTTTCACATGCTTATGAGTATTAAAAAATGAAAAATATGATATCTAACTAGTTTTTCTTGGAATTAATTTCATCTGTATTTTTGCTTTAAGTTTATATTTCATTTTAATTGGTTTTGATATTTTTGTGACTATCCTTTATCTTCACTTTTACATTCTTACCTACAAATGTAAAAAAATTATACTATCGCTTTAACAAATAAACCTTTTCTAATAATATATATATATATATATATATATATATATATATATATATATATATATATATATATATATATATATATATATATATATATAGTTAATAGTATATTTTATAAAATGCAATGAAAATACCAAATGGAGAATAATACATTGAAAATATTTGAAAAAATTTCAAAGAAAAATATTTGATAAAATATCAAAGAAAGATATAAAATGTAATGAAGTACTAACATGGCCAGCTTCGTCAGGGGGTGTTGACCACATTGGCACATATTATGGCTTTTCTGCAATGGCCCAAAACATAGTCTTAAAAAGAAGCCAGTACACCCCAAAGCCATACCAAAAGTTCAAACCAAAATATCTAGCCAGAATAAAAGAGAGAGAAGTAGAATTTAATCTAAAATATATAAGTCAAAATCTAATGTTGCCAAAATACATTTAATTTACAGTAATCAAATTAAAAACCATATCCAAATACAACCAAATCTGCAAGAACCTCACCAAATGCCATATGTAAGCCAAATAAATAAATACATAAATTAGCATCTAAGTGTAAACACTATCTGCATTTCAAGCTTCTTATAAGACCTTCAGGGCTTGGGTGACCCTTCTGTAGTATAAAACTATGCCTTACTTCACTCTTATAAACAATGCTCTACTAGCCAAAGCCTTGAAGGTCTTTTAAGAAGCTTGAAATGCCGATAGTGTTTACACTTAGTCGCTAATTTATGTATTTATTTATTATATGCATATTGGGTTATAATACATGCATATTTGGTTAAGAACAATTTTCAAAATAAAATAAAAAATTATTTAACATGAATGTCAATACCTCCTGGAAATTTTTGATTTGACTCCTGCAAAAGTTTTAAAAATGCCTGGAATTTGATTCTCGGAAATCTGTACGAACCCTGTATATTTCAAGTTTATGTACTTTTTAAGGATTTACATTGTATAAAATTATTAATTATTTAGTACTGTGGAATGTGTACTATTTGCAACATAATTTATAAATCATTAAAAGAAATAATATTACCTCATCAGAACTGATCGTAATATATTTTTTTCATAATATCGTACTTTATTTACTCTTGTTTCATTTTCTCTAACCCTTTGTTCTATCATTGCCAAGGCAACTCACATTAAAAGTGGATTGCTGGGCATCAGTGTTGAAAGATATTACAGCACCTTGTTATGTATTTTGATCATATTTCATCATGTTATGCTTGTTCAATATATTTTCCATTTGCTTATGTTGCATTAATGAAAAGTTACTACTAATTTAAATGTTCTGGAATTTTACCTAAAAGTGAAAATTAAAATTTTCATATTTTATTCACTGATTGAATTTTAACTTGTTTTGAACTATCCTATAAGTACAAATTTTAAATTTTCCCAACAGCCTTGTAAAAGCTACAAATAATTTTAGTTATATAACTACAAATATCATTTTAAAGTAAACAATTACATGTTATGGTAAGAAAATTATATATTATGTATTTTTGTGGCCTGAATTATGTCAGCAATCAGGATTACATATACACTATATAATCACAATTATTTTTATTTTATTTCATCATTTTTTATATTGGTAATTTAATATTTTTCATATTATTTTAGTTATTGTTATCCTTTCCGCAGTAATTACATCACTCCTCAGTATATACTATTGAATTAAGAAAGTTGCAGTTCTATAATGCATATTAAAAATTTAAATCATATGATATATTTTGTTATATGAAATTGTTATTTCTAATTGAGTTTTGAGTACAATTGAAATTTAAAGTACTTTTTCCTTTCGAAAGTTTTAATTTTTTCTGTTTTCCTAGTTGCTTTTAGTATGCAAATAAACTTATTCATTTTTTCATTTATTTTATTTTTATCTATGATTAAATATAATCTCTGCATTATTTTTTAATTTCCATAATTCAAAACTTGATGACATTGGTATAGTGATTTGGTAGCTTATTATTATATACAATCAAGTATACAAAGTATTTGTTTTCAAACATATTAAGTTTGTTAGACATTATCTAGTACACAATTTTTTCACTAAAACTACCTTAATTATTTTGAAAATCTGTGTATGTTAATAATGTTAATCTTGTATTTAATTAAATCTTTATTTTATCTTGCAGTAAATTTTACCATATTCTTTTTAAACTGTTCAGTTAATGCAAAATCGCTTTGCATGCTTATTTAGTTTTTAACTTGAAATTTTGTTTTTAGTTTCAGCCCTACAATTCTTTTAATATTGCCTATAAATATTGCTTATTGTCTAAAAGACTAAAAGTAACATTAACACTAGAAAGGGGGTGCTGCAGTGACCATGCAAATTGCATCACCAACTTGGCACCCGTATCACTACATATTATGACTCCTGACCTTGTTGAATGGATGAATTAACCTCTTCGCGACGGGCGGTGCATAGATGCATTTCGTACGGACGAAAGTGAGGGCCGGGCGGTGCATATATGCATTTTAAACTGGAACAATTTTTAATAATCACTAGATGGCACTATGTGTCCATTACATTTAAACTGAACGTAGTTTTAGTGTTCTGACATTCATTTTTTTCGTATTCCTGCTTTTTTTGGTATTTTGATTATCAGCTGTGGGTGGGGAGAGAGGAAATCTCAATGTAAACAAACACAGCTCGGCTCTTCAACTATCCATGTGATTTAAGCATTCTCGCTTCTGATTGCTCTCAGAACACTTTTTTTTTACAATTTTGTTTTCGCTACTATTGGAAGTCTTTTAGGGTTTTAGCGTCAGTTTCGTTAGTTTTTACTGCTTTCGGTTATATTTACTCACTTTTCTTGTTATTTGGAAAGTTCTCAACTCCAGATTATTATAGCGAGGATTATCTGGTAGGCATTTTCCTACCCTTAATTTGAACAAAAAGGGAGAAAAAAGTCGCAGAAAGTGCATTGTTTGCTCACAAACTGTGAGAAAGAAAAGAAAACACTACAAACATTTTATACTTGTAAATCATGCAATGTCGGACTTAGCGTTTCTCCATGATTTGAGATTTTCCATACTCAGTCTTCATTTTAAATTTTGTTATTTTTTCTTGTAAATAGCCCTTGTATAGTTTTTATTAATTTGCAAATATGTTGAAGTGTTTTGTCAATTAAAATTTTGGAAAAACTAGAATTGCACTGTCGAAAATTATTTCTCAAAGTAAGCAACTTTTTTATATATATATATTTTCATATAAATTGAAGGAAAAACATTAGTTAAGTCTAGTTTTAATGTTATAAGATTGATTATGTGATAATCTAAACTGCTACCAAAAATCACGGTGATAGGACTTTAACTTTATTATTTACGAATTTTTTTCTAAAGTTAGGCCTAGCGGAGGAAAAACCCCGTCCTGTAATATCATTCCTTTCACTTCAGCTTCGTCCTGAACGCGCGTCTTAAACAAAGACGCCCCATCGTGAAAGGGTTAAGCGCTGTGCAGATTAACTGGACTCTGATTTGCAGCCGCAACCACAAATCAGAAGGTTGTATGCTCAAATCACGTCCAAGTCAATACTGCAGAGATTAGTATAGGATTAGCTCCAACAATTTCTTACAAGTGTTTCTTAAAGGAAAGATTGGAATACAATAAACTCACAAACATAACAGACATTTAATTTAAAATATATAATGTACTACTTTTAAGAATGCACATGTTTCACTTCTCTGATCATCGCAATAGTGAAGGATTTTATTGTAGAAACTTAATTGCAGCACAGAGAGTCCAGTTCAACTAGGCGTTGCTTAACTTAATTTGTCCATTCAGCCTGGTTGGGAGTTGCAGTATGCTGTGATGCAGTTGCATGGCCATTTTAAATTGTATTTAATTTCATTCTTTAAACTATAATTTCTTAGCTTCATTTACTTTATAAGCTGTGAACTTTTGATTTTGGACATGTTTCAAAATTTACATGAATACATTGAAAGTTTTAACTCTCATCTTTTAAAACTTTACCTTATAATGTGTATGTCAAAATAAATTATTGATTTGTGAGAAATTAGCTAAAATTGAAATGAAGAATTTGTCGATATCTTGATTTAATTTGGAATTATTACAAAAACTTATTTATTCTTTATCTAAACTTACCCTAATCAATAATCAAGTTCTGAATGAATTGACATCCTGTTTAAACACTCAAGAATTTAACTTATTTTATCAAAGATAAGTTATTTTAGTTTTTTTAAGAAGTAATCAAAAAAATTCAAAGAATAAAGCTTAGAAATATTCTTTCTAAAAAGATGCCTAAAGTAATTTTTGGTAAATGAGTAGGTAACTGTGTGAGTTTGGAGCAATGTGTATTTTTCATGTCGAATGTTGCACAGTTATCTCACCAATGTAAATCACGTCTATATGTGCAATATCCAATTGCCAAACACCAGTCGTGCTCAAACTTCAACTTTACTACTGTGCGTTATTTCAAATATCAAAATTTTGAATATTTCATTATAATTACTTACGACAGAAATATTAACTTGGAATTAATTTCACAAGTTACATACTTACATAGTTTATATTTGTATTACATACTGAAAAACAAATATAAACTATGTATGCAGTCTACAAATTGTGATAACCGAGCATTAAAAATAAATCTATAATGTAAAAAAATGTACTTTTCTGAAAACTCTAAATTTATTTAATTACCTTAAAAAATATTACAATGTAGCATAATCTAGAACTGCATTGAACTGGGCAGTAAAGCTGAATCTATCATAAATAAAATGGATGTTTATGAAAATTTGAATTTTAATTTACTGGCCAGTGGCACCTGCCTTACAAAAAGGAAAGGAAGAAAAGCGAAAAAACTAGTATAGTGCCATCTAGAGCTACATTGAACCAGGCAATAAAACTAAATCTGTAGTGTAAATAAAATGAGTTTTGATTAAATCTCAAATTTTAATTAACCGGGCATCCTTTAAAAAAAGCCATAACTTAAAACAGGCAATAAAAGTAAATCTAAAATGTTAACATTCTTATGAAACCTGAACTTTCAAATTAATCAACATTACCATGCTAAATAAATCTAAATACAAATATATGAAATATTTATAAACAATACTTAATACATAACAAGAAATGTTATATACAATAGCAATATTAATTAAAAACGTAAAATGACTCACCTAATCATCAGCACAGGTATGCCATGATGTTCCCGAAATGATTACATGGCCATATATACTATGCAAGGAAAATAATAATGAAAATAATATAAAAATAAATTTGTTTTTTAAACTTTCTAATTTTTTGAAACTTAAAATAAAAAATTCTCTATAAACTAATATTAAAAAAATTAAAAAAATTTCAAAATATTAAATTTCAATCTTGAATTATCCATGTTAAAAATTTCAGCTGTAATCAAATATAAACAAATTACTATTTAAATGTTTCAAGGATTGCTAGCACACAAAACAAATTTTATGCATGTACACTAATTTAACGTTTGCTATGTCATAAGGTGAAAGTTACGTCATACAAACACATTCTGAGGCAGTAAGACAGTTTGGTGCATTTTATTGATCACACTGACTTGTAGTCTTTAGCATATTTTTTAGGTATTTTAGAAGTTAAGAAATTCTTGTTTGTAAAAGTTAATGCTAGTTAATAATTTTTGATTTCCCTAATTTTTAAAAACTGCATGAAATGAAGAAAAATTAAAAATGCATTCTTATTTGTACTTCCAAAGAGAATAAGTCATAAATATTTCATTAAAATTTAAAATGATATGTTTATGATGCAATGTCAGAGACTTGGCAGAAAGACAGACTTGTTGATTTGAGATAGAATTGTATTCTATTATTATAAATAATCTTTGGGTATTAAGCCTATGAACATTCTTTTGTTTGCATACCTAATTTCTTTTTATATTGAATGATGTAATTTTCATTTGATTTTTCTCATATCTAATTATTATGAATTTTATTATAGTTTATAAAGAAATAGTCTGAAAAATTTTAAATCAATAAAGAGATGATTCATATTAATATCTGAGCCATCTAGTACAGCAAATTATTTATTATGTAAAATAAAGTATTTAAAATTCATTTGAAGGATTACTTTCTTTACTTAAAAAAGGATTAAAGTTAGCCTCCAATTCAAATAACTAAGTAGAATTAGCAATGCTAAATCAAATTATTATGTAATTCATATTGCTATTTCAAACATGTTTTTAGTATTGGAAATATATATATATATATAAATAAACCATTATATATTTTCATTATTTTGTCTAACTGTAAAAGATATTTACAGCAACACTTTTAAAGAAGTGGAAAAAGAATTGGGTTGAACTGTACAGAGATGGTCATTTAAAATATTATGAAAACGAGTGTAGTCCTAATGCTGAAGATATTATTTTTATGCCTACAGAATGTCTAGCTATAAAAGTGGGATTACAGGTAATTCATGTTTATTGTATACTTAATATTATTATGATATTTTTAACTTGTTTCTTTATTATATCTGAGAATTATTACATAGTTTTTATGAAGCTTGCAAATTACTAGCATATTTATAATACAGGGTGACAACTTTATCCTGTTGACAAAAAAATATTGTATTAAACTAAAAACATGGACTTTATTTTGAAAAACCAACTTCACAGTCATTTGTTACTTAAATGTAACATATTTAAGTATTTTCAAAATGGCCCCCCTGGGCATCAATACAGAGTCTTAAATGTCGTGTAAAATTTTCTGCAATGGGTCACAGTTCTTCAGGCGTTAATTTAGCCCATTCCTTCTTAAGAGTAGCTTTTTGGCATTCAAAACTTAGATGTGGCTTAGAGCATACTCTTGACTGCAGAATAAATCAAACACTATAGTCCATTGAGCTTAAGTCAGGTGAATAGAGGGGCCATATTCCCACTGGTATGAAATCTGGAAAATTTGCTTGACACCAATCTTGCATTGCTTTTGCTCTATGAGAAGGGCCAGAATCTTGTTGAAGTGTTCAGATGCTGTTTTTAAGATGTTTTTGGGCTCAAGGAAGCAAAACCGATTATAAAATCTCAATGCAGTACATGGTCTTTTTCATTTTGAAGCATTGATCTATGAAAACAAAAGGAGTTTTTCCAGATTCTCAAATGCCTTCCCAAACCATAACTGACTGTAGTTTTTGCCTACGTTCTACTCTTCTGGAAGTTCCAGGACGATTAGAAGACCAGTAACGGTCATTTTGTCGATTATAGGATTGTTCAATTGTGAAAAGTCTTTCGCCCATGGAGAAGGAGAGCTCGACATCTTTGCAACTGTGTACACTTATTTTGATCAGTTAGTTTTAGTACTTTTCAAAATTTAAATGGCTTAAGGCCAAGTTCTTTTGCTATTTGTCTAATACTCTATTAACCGTTATTTCTTTAGCTATTTTTCTCATTGAGATTCTTGGATTTTGGTTAATTCGTTTCTTGATAATTTTTCAAATTTCATTTGTATTCACAGTTTTTTTTTTTTTTCCGGGATCTATCACCATCATGGCCAAGCTCCAAGAATCGTTGTATATTATGTGATACTATTTGTCTGTGGATATTCAGCTTTCTTGCAATCTGATTTTCTTTATCCAGCCTCAAATAAAGCAAATATTTGTCGTCAGTGTGGCATATTATTTCAAACAAGGAAATAAAAACTATTTGTTTTACCAACATTAATATCTCTTAGCAAATGAAATTATTATAAAAAGTGGTGAACATGAATTAAACCAATAAAAAGCAGTGCAATTTTGTCTACAGTATAAAAGTTGTCACCCTGTAAAAAGATGATTGCATCACATCACCTATGTCAAAAAAATCTGTATTCTAATTTTTGAATATCATTACAATTAAATTTCATTGGTAGGTATTTGATTTCTTAATTACTTTTAATCATGCATGTACTCATTAAAGAGTATTTTTTAGGTGGAAGGTGTTCAGCCACCTGAAGGATATGGAATACAAAATTTGTTATCCGTTATTACTTCTACTGGAAAAACTTGGGTATTTTGTGGAGAATCATTAGATGATATGCGGTAAGAGTTTTATTTTTAATAGTTTCTGTTTATTATAGTTAAAACTTTCCTAAGTGTATCAGATTTTATAAATTCTTTTCATATCTGTTCAACAATTCTCGAGTTTAATTTTTATCTCAAGTGTAGATGTTTCATTTTAAATTGTAGGTGCTGGGCAAATGAGCCTATTGAAAAAATAGACTATAAAATTGTGTATACCAAAAATATTTTGCTGTTTTAGGTTGTAAACTGTACTTTCTTGTGAGATGGCTTTTCCTGTCATGGGAATCTTCAGGAGATTTGCTTTTTTTTATTTTTTATTTTTTTAAAAGTAAATATGGGTGTCATAATCATTAGGTACCCCAGTTATCTGTTCCCTTCATTATTTTCTTCTGTCCTTTTCCCTTCTACTTTTTCTTTCTAATCTCCCTTGTTGTGGTTTCTTCACAAGATGTTGAGGTCACCCCTTGAGTAACTATTGCTGCCTTGTTGCTATAATCTTCTCTTTGGTTTGCTGTACATGGAGACCTTGAGCTCCAGTGGCTCAGTAGTTTCATGCCATTTCACATTGAGATCAGCAAAGAGAAGCAGCATTTGCCATGAGCAATGGTTGCTGGAGTTCTGTGGGTTGAGGACACATCAGTGTTTATATGTGACGTCCAAAGTCCTGCTGTTGTGTGGATGTGGAGAGGAGGGTTCCAGCTCATCTGTGACCTGATTACTTGACAGCAATTTAAAATTACAAGGCACTTGGTGATGGGATAGTATTCTAAGCCCTTTAACCTTAAGATACAATCTGGGGCCCGTCTGCATTACTTTGTATGTATGTATGTGTGGTGTATACAGCATGGAGACCTGCATTCTTAGAAAAGAGGATTCTGGCTATTGAGGCTTCTAGACATCAACACATTACTTTGACCTAAGTTTTAGCTAAACGGCTGGGGAGAGGTTCTCAGCACATCAATCAGTTTACATGGATCAAGCAATCAGATTTGCTGAGTGACTCGATAATTGTGGAGGCCACTTCAGTGATATATTGAAAGCCTATAGGGCCTGTGCAATAGTACAATTATTCTACATCCTTTTATAAGATTCCGTGGTGCGTCGTTCAGTCAGGCCCTTTAATAATCAACTTTTTTTGTGGGGTGCACTTCTAATTCCTTCCTCCCAATCGAGCAACAAATGATGTGTTATCAAAAGTATTTTGTCATTAAAAGAACAGAAAGTCATTCTGATAATTTTTCTCCTTTTTTATTGATAAGAGTATTATTGGTAGAGTTGGGGAAATATCATAAATGTTTACAAGATGAAATTTGGTGATTTCGATTGAAGTATTATCAGTTAAACAGGCTGAAACTATTCTAAGACTGAACAGTCTTGGTAATATTGATGTTACAGTGTCTACCCATATTAAGTTGTGGAGAGTAATCTTGATGAGACCAAAAAGTATGTCATGTGTACCACATGTCAATCACGAGAATGAGCACAGTTATCAAAACTAAACACTGCACACTCACGTTTGGGACTCCCACTCTACTTCAATATATAATCTGTTGTCTTACTGTTATCTAAATTGCAGTGCAACCTTATATTCCAAACTTTTTACATTGCTTTAAATATCAAGGTTTAAGACCTACAAAAATTACTTTTAGGAGACCCTTACTTGCACTCATATGTTTCAGTTAGACATGACAATAGTACAAGTCATTTTAAAGAAAAATATGTCGATGCAGTTGTGAACATCCTTCTTACTCCCTATTTTGCCCAACATGGATATTGAAAAAAATTATGTGAAAATAAAACTTATCTTACCCTGAAGCCATATATGCATTGTCTCAACAAGGTATTAGTCATTCCCAATTTGTCAAAAAAGTCATGAAATCCTATAGTACTCAAACACAGATTGTTTAAGTCTTCTGATTGCAAAACTATCCTCAAATATTTATAAAACGAATGTCTCACTTATTCTTAAATATATTTCTGCAAAGTTTTTCACAAAAACAAATACCCATGGGCTTAAAAAATTGAAGCATACAAGAGAAAGGCCTCGTAAATCACTTTTTATGAGTTAAAGAACTCAGTTACCCTAAAACAGATGAAGGTAGAGGCTTTAAATGATGAAAAACTCTAAAGTGAAGACTCATCTGAATCTCAGCTGACTTGCTCCAAGGTCAAAACATTGTTTTTCTTAATAATATTCTTCATTTCTTGGAACTGTCAAGGTTTTCTTACTCTTATAGAACTTATCAAAACAAATATTGACCTGTAAAATCCAATGTGTTTTGCCCTTCAAGAAACATTCTTAAAGTCTCAATGTTATTTTAAATTGCATAATTATTTATAACTTTATGACAAAAAATTATAATTATGATGCAATATCTGGAAGTTATACATTCTCATGTCTAGTGACTTCTTAGTTCTGAGTACTTCCTTAACACATCACTACATCCTGTTGGAGTTTGCCTACATACATCTCCCATTAATATTCTTGCCCCCCATGCTGTCATACATGAAAGTGATTTGAACAATTTATTGGATCAACTACTTACACTCTTTATGTTGCTTGGAAGCTTAAATGGTCATAATACCTTATGCGATAATGATAACATGAATTCTAGCCATCGCATAATTGAAAAATTATTTCTAATAACAGTATCTGCCTCTCAAATTCCACAGAATTAACTTAATTCCACCAACAATCAAGAACTTTCTGTTCATTAGATTTGGCTAATCACTCTCCAGCAATCCTGGCTTTATTGAATTTTAGTGTTGAAAATGATGTATGTAACAGTGATCATTTTCCCCTTAATTTTAATCCAATTTTTTATAAGTTGACTACAGGTCTTCCAATCTTATTCTCACTCTCATAGACTGGCCACATTGCACTCAATTAGTTATAATTATTGACAACTTGGTTAGAAGTGCAGATATTGATGATGCTGTGCAAAAAGTTACTTTCAAATCCTGCCAAAAATACAATTCCCTAATGTTTCCCAATTCAACACAAATGTCATAAACCATGATGAGTGCCAAATATCATACTGGAAATAAAAAAGTTATGGGCTATTTTTCGTAAGTCTCACATCAGAAAACCTCATAACTTTGTAAAAAGCTATAGTTTTTGTCATTAAATACTGTTAAATAGTAAAAAAGAATCTTGTTTAAGCTATGTGTGTTCAGTCATATCATCTTCCAGCAAAAAATTATGAAACTTCTGGAAATCCTTGGAATTTAAAAAATTTTTTTAAGGGTTCTTGAAAGTCCTGGAATTTTGACTTATCTCCTTGAAAATCATAAATTACTCCTGAATTCTTACTTA
Source organism: Latrodectus hesperus (assembly GCA_037975125.1). Classification (NCBI taxonomy): domain Eukaryota; kingdom Metazoa; phylum Arthropoda; class Arachnida; order Araneae; family Theridiidae; genus Latrodectus; species Latrodectus hesperus. The sequence continues at coordinate 25,549,761 of CM075855.1, read as the reverse complement.
ACCTTGATGCATTTATTATTTGTTAGAAATGTTTTTTGTTTTAAAATTTTCAATGATATTGTTCAAAAACCAAATGAAATATTAGATCCTAACCTCTTGCCTGCCCCAGTGCTATCATAAAGCTAGACCTATGACTTTGGAATGTAGTAAAATGTCCTTGACATTGCTTACGACAGACCTACATATTTCAAAGAAGGGTAGATTTGGAGAGGGGAATATTTCTTGCATTTGTCAAAGCATTTATTACTGTATTATAAAGACACTTTGTCTGCCTCTATCCCTTTATACATTTTGTTAACAAAAATCTTTGTAAAATTTCAAAAGCAAATTATGCTCTCTGTTTAACCAGTAAGTACCTATCTCTACAGATTTTGATGAGTTGAATTTCTGCCAATATTATTTTATGAATCAAAGTTAATGTATATTTATTTGAGGTAAATCTAACAATCAATAATAATTTGATACATAATAAATAGATAACATTTAATAAATTTATTGATAAATCTTTTAATTTATTAAAAGAATGTCCTCATTTACCGTGCTTATTGCAATTTTATCTTGACATAAGTGCATGAAAATTTATTTATTTTGAAAACCATTTTATTTTTGATGCACCATTAAATTCAGTTTTGGTTTCAGACACATCAGGTAAATATTTTTCATAACTTATTTTTTTTCTATATTTAAATACTTTTAAAGTTACTATAAATATAATGCTAAAGTTTCCTGGAAAAATATCATTTTGTTAAATTCTGAATATTAAATTCTTTTTTTTAATATTTATATTTCTACAGGGCATGGCAATTGGCATTAGAGCAAGCCCGTTTATTTGGTGTGAGTAATTATTTTCTTTATATATATTAATATTTTCTAAATAAATATCTCAAATTTGTGCACATTTTAGTCATGTGTCTGATATCTACCTATATATTTAGATGCATCCTCATTTATCTGGACATCCATCTGCTTATATGCCAGCTTATAATCCAGGGTATCTTCCTCCATATAATGGTATGCATTGATACTATTTACTTAAAATCATTTATTTTTGATTCTTGAAAAAAATTTAAATGTTTAATGTTATTTTAAGTTGAGGCAATACAAAAAATTTACTCATTCTTAACAGTTTTTCAAATAAATTAATTGACATTCTCTCTTGAGTGACTAAGGTGCTTAGAATATTTTTTTATTAATTAATTCACAGAAAAATTATTTCTTTTAAAAAAGTTTGACTTTTGCCTAATTTTTATAATATTTTAAATAAATGTCTCTTAAATAAACTTTCATAACACATGGTATATTTTAAAAAATTTTAAAAATTCTGTTTTAGAATTTTTTTTCTGTTAATTTTATCACATGTCAAATATTACATTGATTTCAACTTTTGTTAATCTTAACTACAGTTTATTTGAAAATTTTTTTCATGCACACACATATATACAGTAAATATTTTCATAACATAATACCATACTGTAACTTATTTGAGTGAAAGTTCAAAACAAATTTATATTAAATTTTAAATTTAATTTGTTAAAGTTATCTCAACAAATTTATCATATTGAGTAAATATTTAGAAGGAATTTAAGATAACTGTGCAAGCTCACAAGAGATGATTCTTTAAAAAAGAAAAAACCTTAGTACAAATCTAACTAAAATGATTGCATAGTTAAGTTTAATAATTTTAAAAGTAGAGTATTCTCAAATCAACTCGTTTCTTGATCTTGGATTCTAAAGCTTTAAAATCTCCAGGCAATGCTTTTACTGAGTTATGTGATATGATGATGATGTGATAGCTTTTACTGAGTTTTGGGCTGTAACATTTTAAGAAATGTTTCTTATAAGATAATAAATACATGTTAAGAAACTGAGTTTCATTATTATTCATTTAATTTGAATTGATAATTTTTTCCATCATTAGTTTCATTATGCTTGTGAATGAACTTAGGTAATACAAGTGGTTATGAAAATGAAGTTATATTTTTGAATGCAACTTTATTCCAAAACACATTTAATGTCTTTTATAAGTTTAGTATATAATAGAAATCAGTTTTTCTTTATAAATATAAATTAATATATTATTTTAGTATATGATAGCTTTCTAGAAGTTCTGTAAGTCTTGGATTTTTTCAAGAGTAAGATATTGGACCTCTTAGATTTTCAAAGAAGCCAAATAATAATTAGCATGTCTAGCTGAAGTAAGTGTGACCAAAACTTATCAACTTTTAGACATTTCTAGAGGTAAAGTGCCTGAAGTCTTGACAGCATGCACATAACATGACAAGAGAAGCTCAGTGAAAGAGACAGATGTGTATCATAAATAAATTATGTCTAAAAAGCGAACAACTCAATAATAAGAGACCACGGAACTCAATCAGCATCTGGATTCACCAGTGGCAACATTTACAGTTTGCAAGCAACTTCATGAACAGAACATTTACCCAGACCACAGTTCACTAGCTAATTGTCACTGATGTTAGCACAAAACATTATCCGCAGTGGTGTCACATTTGTAAAACCTGCCAGATACATAAGTGGAAGAAAGTTCAGAATGGAATGCTGGATACATAAGTAGTAAAGTAAGAAATTGCTTTTCACATGTGCTTACAATGGACAGATTCACTCTGTGAAGACTCCTGCAAAAGTATATGATCATGACTGTCTTCTTCTAGCTGTCAAGTTGAGAAATAGATTTGTTGTGATATGGGCAGCTGTGTCATGACTTTCTACTAAACTAATCATCTTTGAAAGGAAGAATCATCACAGAAAATTATAGAGAAATTCTAGCTGATGTGGTTGACCTTATGATGCAATATTTGTTTTTCAATAAGCAGTGAAACTTGATAAATTATGGTTTGATGAACGAGAGGATGAAATTAAACATCTACTTTGGCCTGTAGTCACGTAAACTCTGTATAATAGAACTATTATGGTTTATTTTAAGATGTTCAATATGGAATTAATATCCTGTATAACATCTCTTCAAGAACTTTTTCAATATCTTAATGAAGTAGGTTGCTGTTGCACCAGTATACGTCCCTGAGTTAGTCTCTACCAGTTTGTGGAAGCAGCTGGGATGGTGTCTTCATAATTTCGATTCAGGGATCAACCAGAAGACTCTGTAATACATGACTGGTTACCCACAGATATGTAATTTCATTTGGAGGACTTTGCAACTATAATCTATTTTATGTTCTCCAGCAGCTTTTAGTTAACACAATAAACCTTCAGTTAAGCAAGGTTTCAAACTAACTATCTTTACAATAACTAGAATGATGCCCTAACCAACCAGGCCACCACAGCTTCTCCATGAAGAACATACAGTATTTCTTTAAGCAGTATCCATCTCTTGTATGAATCAATATTTAGGGATATCCAAACTGTATTACATACCAAAGGCAATTCTACATCACACATACTAACATAAAGGATTCTTTATAAATCTCAAGTTTTCCATTATTTTGATAACCACTTATATGTTATTCAATATCTCTAATGTTTTCGATGTTTTAAAAAATGATTTCATAATTAAAAGAATAATGCTTTTTTCGTTTCTTATATTTTCTCATAATTTTTGTTTGCACATAGTCTATTATCCATCATAAAATATATTTTTATTTCATAATTTGATGGGATTTCTTTATCTGTATATCTAATTTAATTTTCTACAGTTATAATAAATTATTTATTTCAATTATATTCATTATTTTTTTTAGTTTTGACATAGCATGTCTGTGATGAATTGTTCTGAATAATGATGTAATAATGTCACAAATTATAGCATTCATTTGCACCTTTGTGATATTGATAGGATTAGAAGTGAATAGCTTTTCATCATTAAAATGTAAAAGCTTATTAATATAACTTCAAAATACTCGTCATCGTTTCAAAGGGAAATATGGAATTAATATTACCATAATTTAAAGAGATATTTAGCATTATTTATATCCCAAGAAATAGAAGTAATATATGTGTCTTTGCCTCTAATCATAATTGTTTGTTATTAAAACCAAAAATTAATGTTAAATCTATAACATTTTGTGATAAATAGAAGTAATAAATATGTCTTAGACTCTAATCATTGTTTGTTATTAAACTAAAGATTAATGTCAAATTTATTTCACTTTGTAATTTGAATTATAATCTGTTAGGAATAATTAACTTTTTGTAGTTATTTGTAAAATTTAAATTGAAGTGAATTATTCTTATTTTTTAAATGCTCAATTGTTAGCCTTCAAAGACTTTAAATTCTGATTTTGAGTTACATTCGGTTAATACCTATCTAACTTAAATTGATAGTTAAATATATATCTCAATAGTTGTGCATTATTTATTATTTATTCCTGAAAATTAATATCTAATTTTCATTTACTTAATAAATATACTGTTTTTTTTTAATTGTCTAAATTTAAACTTTTATCTGTTTGACATCTTTGGTTGGTGAAGGTAAGTTGGCAAAATAATATTTTTGATTTTTTTAAATGTCGCCACTAGCCCTTTTATGTGTCCTGTTCATACAAATAGGTTGGAAATGATTGGTTGTATTGTTGTTATTTTACTGCTAAAACTCTTGAGTTTTTGAATGAATTGATCTTTGTTGCCTTCATTTTTATTATTTGTTTATTCAGTTGTCTTCCCATATGTGATTTTTGTTGAGATTTAGAATACACTTTAAATTATATATATCTATCAAATTAAACCTTAATTCAAAAAAAAAAATAGTTTCAGAGCAACAAATCAGTCAGCTGGAATTATACGTGGTATAACTATTCTTATGCAACAATCTCTTTACTTTATAATTCTTTTCTCTTTATTTTTTTCTCTGCTATGAGACCTTCATATTAATTTTGTGTATTGTAATGATGTTAAAAATGCAATTGTTGAAATTTTCTCTGGGTACTTTTTTGCCATTCTTAACATCTTTAGGAATCCATGCAAATCTTATGTATCATCCATCAAAGGGATCTAAATTTTATGAATATTTTTGTTAAGACTCATTCTTAAATTTACATAAAAATTGTTAATTACTTGTTTTAAATTTGACTATGTGTGATGTCTTTAGTAAGTGATAAAAATTGCTTTAACCAGCCTGAAATTTATCAGTTATGAATATAGAAGTTCTCTAAAATGATAAAAGTAATTACCATGAAAATTTATTTTCAGCTTATAACTTCATGTGGTTCAATTTAATTTTTTGAAAAGTTTATTGAATGTCTCTTTTCACATGGACAAACTTTTCTCTGACCATTGTTAGAAAACAGTCTTTTATCCCAAATTTTTGTCAATATTGAGATAAAAATAGCTTAGAGTTTGTGCAAGAAAAGAGTTTTTTTTTATACTAAACAGAAAATTGCTAATTGCTAATAATATTGAATGGTTGTCCAATTAATGGATGCTGTCAAATATTCATCACTTGTGGAGCAACTATTGAATTAGACTTTTCAATCCAACTCAGTAACCAGCCAAACATCTCCAGATCTTAATTTTAATGATTTTACATTACTCCTTTACTGGATCTATACATCAAAGTCTTCCTCTATTTTTTTACTTAAAATTTTTTTAACACTGTAGCTATCCCCTCAAACACAAAAAAAATTTGTTTGGATTTCTTTTATGTTAATTAAAAATCAATAGAATAATATGTGATATTATACTTTGAAAATAATGACAGTCTTTTAAGGGCTCCTGAAAACATTTTCCCACTCTTTTGAATGATTTTTATTTCAGAACTGATAATATTTTTGTTTAAAATGCATTTAATAAAGTAGACAAAATTTTTGAAATTTGCAACAGATTAAAAAAAATTATAATGCTTGGTATGATTTAGGTATCAAAATTGCTTTTTCGAACTCTCTGTCTTCAAAAATATTTCAATCTTGGTAGTTTAGGTAACCTGGGTCTCACATGTATATCAAAACAAGTTCTTAATACTTGCTTGATTGTAAAGTGAAACTAAATGTTACCACTAGATGGCATCCCAAACGATATTAGTTTGTATTCATAACTGATGACTAAAATAAAAATCTAGTTAAGCCACAATAATTTCATTTATGATCCAGTTCATTCAGGACGGGATATAGTTTTAGATTTATTTGTGTGAAGTGAAGAGTAATTACCAATAAGATCTTCATGCGGTGCAATCACCTTCAGTGGGATGATTTTAATTGATTCTTTTTCTATTTGTTTTCAGTCTTTTGCATTGTTTAAAATATACATTCCATATCTTCCTTAGTGAAAATTGGATACAGTTTCAGTGAAAAAAAATGAATTTGTTTGTTTATCAATGAAATAAAGGATGAAATTAATTATTAATTAATATGTCTAGTGGAAAATGTCTTTTCAATGACCAACAAATTCTGTAAAAACTTTTACACTAAAGAAAAAGATTGTCTTTTGTGTAATTCAGAAAAAAAAGGATTTCATAATTTTGTAAATGAATTTAAAATCATTACAACCAACTAAAAGAGTTCAAGATTGTATTGTTGAGAAATTTGATCATATTGAAGATAATAGATACTTTTTATCTTAAATAACTCTCAAATAGTCAAAATTATTGCCCATATATATGGAAAGTAGTTTGCTTTCATTACTCTCTCATTGTCAAGCGTCTGTTGAACATGGGTTTTCTGTGAGACAAAATTTGATGGTGGAAAGTTTGAATAATTAATCAATTCTGGCTAAGCTCAGATCAAAGTTAGGAGGCAAGAGGCAAGTTTGATTAATGGACAAGTTGCAGCTGTTTTTTCTTATTTGCTTTCTGTTTTTTTTTTTTTTTTTTTTTTAAATCTTTACTCTTATCTTTTTTGCTGTAACTGTTCATAATCTGCCATTAGAAATAAAAGAAATCAATTGTGGCTAAATATATCATTCATTGATTATGTCCAAGACATAAGAGGTGTCAACAATATAATAAATAGAAAAGAGCTTATCAGTTTTACTGTTGGTGTCAGGCAAAAGTATAAATTATATTTAGATGAATTAAAAAAAGCAGGTGATAACAGAAGAAAAGCAAGAAAAACTTCTTGGAAAAAATGATGAACTTAAAATCAAAATGAAGGGTTAGCAAAATGACATATGAACTTTAAAAATCTTCAATAGGAATTGCTGGGGAAGCCTAAAGAATTGTTAAATTAAACATTAATTTCAAAATCAAACACCTGTCACTGTGGTGCTTTAGAGAAGCAACAGTTGTTAATCAGTATTAATAATGATTTAAATACAAAAGTTTTATAGAGATGGGAGTTATCATTTTCTAATATTAATATTGTATGTGTGTAAATAACTAATAAATGTTAAAATCTATTGAATGTTTAACGAAGTAGAAAAGTCTAGAATATGGATGTGAAATGTGTGGTTTTAAAAGATTTTTAAAGCAAACAGAAGAAAAATTTAGAGTTATTTTATTGAATAATAATTGAAAAAAGTCGCATCCTGGAAACTATCTAATAGATGTATTCATTTTGTTTTGAGTAAGTATATTTATTTGAAAAGAGATTGTTGTGTATGCATCTTGAAATACTCAATAAATTAATAGATAAAAATCTAATGAAGATGCTTAAAAACTTTAAAACTTCCCATAAATTTAAGCAATGTATAATTCAGTAATGTTCAGAATATTGATTATTTAAACAAATTATTTTCTTTTATAGCTGTATGTTCATTGAAGGCTTTTGAAGTAATCATTAAATATAATTCTAACTTGAACAAAAAGTATTCTCATTAATTTTTGCAATAATTTATTTCTATTATTTACTAATATAATTAAAAATGTTTCATAGGTACAATTATATTCATATTTGATTAAGAGCAATTTTCGTCAATTATTCAATATGAATATTTGATACCACTTTGAAAACTCCTTATATTTGGTTCTTGGAAATCTGTTTAATCCCTGGATTTGTTAGCAGAGCTGTTTACTGCAAATTATTACCATTGTAACTCATTGATTAGTTACTAGCATCAGAAGAGGTGTTTTAAATCATAAACATCTACTGTTAAATCGCTAATTAACCTAGGAATTTACTGCAAAGTATACTAATTTGATTTTTACTGTCATTTTAAATTTTGTTTTGACATAATTTTTTTCTTAATGTTAGATATTTTTCTAGATATATATGCATAAACATGGCCACTAGCTATTAATAGAGAAAATTTACTGCATAAAATACAAACTAGTTATGTTTATAGAAAATTATAAAAAGTCTTTGAAGGAATTAACGTGCAATTCAGCAGTTAGAAATGTTCCATTTGTGTTTCTGTATTCAAAATGTTTTGTATGAATATTATGTGGTATTGCACAACCATTAAGAAACACTTAAATAGTCTTTGATTTTTAAGCGAAAAATATAATAATCCAGTTACTATATGTTTTGATAAGAAAAGTTTGTTAGATACTATATTACATTGGTTGTTTGATTTTTTGATTGAGGGTATTTGACTTCCAGAATGTACACCTTCTAGAACTATTGATGAAAGGAAAATGTGGCTGGATTTAATTTGTTGAGTAAGTTGCATGATCATGTTGTAGATGAAAAATTCTGGGGCATTAAAATAATCAAAATTCCCATTTGTTGCATGTGTTTTCATATAATTTTAACATCATTAATGTTCTGCTTGCATTCTGAAATCATTATATTAAACTTTTCAAGTATATTTTGTAGTCAAAGGGTTCTCAATATACATAGATGCATTTTTTTTAGATTCAATATCAAATAAACTAAATATAGCAAAACCGGTATTCTAACAGGTTTTAATACTGAAACTTTTTGCTCAGTTGAAGTTCTTCAACTTATACATCAAAACTATCAAACATTTTCGCTGAAAATTGTTTCACATTTCAGACTTGTCACTTGCTTCTATATTATAGTATTGCAATTCTTATAGAAGTAGTAATAGAGTGTATGAAAATTATTTGCATGTGACAATATAAGATTTACATGCATGTTGAAGTTTAACTGTTTAATTTCATTCCTTCATTATATTTTGCATGTTAGTTGGTTTTTGATGCCCCTGCATATCAACATTATCATGCAGTTAATAATTTATTCTTATGAAGTGATTTAAATTTATATGACATTTTGTTGTATTAAATTCTTTTCTGATTATTAGGTGATACATCAATTACTTTTTTGCCACAATATACATATTCACCTCCTGCCTACTATGGCTACCCAGGACCTCAATACAGTAAGATTAAAATTTGCTCATTTGTTTCAAAAATTATTTATTATCAAAACAATTTAACACTTCATTTTACTGTACTTATTCTTAATTGTGATGGTATGTTAACATTACTGCAAATTAATCTTTGTAGTTTTGCAGTTATGTGGTAGAGTTTTTCAATTATATTTTTTTCATCATAAAATCTCTGTTTATTCTTTTCTTAAATTATTATGTTGTGAAAAATTTTTAAATTAAATTTATTTTATTTTAGTAACATTTGTTTTTTAATGTTCCATTTTAAATTATCCCAATAATAATCCTCTTTTCTAAAATTTTAATAAGAATGTAGTGAATTTAAAATAAATTATTATTTCCTTATGTAAGGAGACTAATAAATTTTTATTTTCAAGGAAAGAAGTTTTTGAATATATATATTATATGTATGTATCTATAAGTCAAATAGTCATTTATGACTATAAAATAATATGTACATTGTAAGAAATTATAGAGTCCAAAAGTATTCCATGGAAGTTCTTTTATAAATTCCAGAACTTTTTGTTAGTTTATTATTGATATAACAGAAAACACTCAAAGTGTTGAAATATTAATTTTTTTGTTAACCAAGGAATCAAATTAATAAAGTATCCTTTAATTTATCAAAAAAATTTTGCCTCCCCTCGTTTTTCACTTTTTTTAATATCACAAATTTATTCAGTGCATTTCTCGAGCTCCTTGACATCTTGGCAACAGAATCACATAAGTTAACTTTAAGCTCCCCCCTTGTAAATATTGATTATAATTATCTGTTTTTAAGTGTAATTTGTGCTTTTTTGGTAATAAAATTTCAAAAGTTTATTTATTACTATTAACTTTAAAAATTCATTAATCATTAAACAGAAAGTTAAATTTTCATTGATTCTTTAATTAAGATTATAACTTTCATTTCAACATTTTGAATAGTTATACTATTGTTAGAATTATTTGTTTATAAATTACTGATAAAGTCAATGTCTTAGTGATATATTTTCACTCAATACAATATTTAAGAAACTGAAGTTCTTACTATTCTATTCAGTAGAATACCTTAAGGTATACTTTTTTCTTGGAATTAAATGTTGAGTTCAAAATGCAATGATAATGTGTCACTGATTGTTAGTGTCAATGTGTCAGTGATTTTTCTATTCAGTAAATAGTTTTTTTCTCTATCTGTGGATATATGAAAAATATTCATCATTGTATTTATAATTTAATTTAAATCAATCAATTATTTTATAATGTAAAAAATTTGCTTATCAATTTGAGAAATGGGCTGTAAATTTTATTTTAGCATCCAAATTTTAAACGAAATGTTCATACTAAATATGTTATTTATTATATGAAAGATCAGTGGTATTTAAACTATATTATTTATGTTCTTTCAGCATTATTGTGCCAAAAATATTTTCTTAATCTTTAAGGAAACAGCAAAGTGTATGATCAACAAATGGAAAATAATCAGTGTTTTTTAAAAGCTTGCTAGCAAATTTCAAAAAATTGCCAAAGATGAACCAAAATGAAATTATATTTTTATTCCTAGATAGGTGATTTAGAATTTTAGTTAAATTTGAATATTATGCCTTTTGCAGTAATAAATAAAATAGCATAGTAAAAATAAACACTAAATTATAATTTTAATTAAAACTGAAAGTATAAAATGTAAAATTGCAGCCATATTTAGAATATAAAGTTACATTCTAAAATTTATATTTCAAGAATGATGTTATACTTTTTCCTTTTTAATTGATAAATTTTCTATGATACACTGGGGTCATAGCTCATACATAATTTCTGGCTGTGTTTTTAAATCATATATTTACTATCTGGAAGGTATAAACATTTATCAAAATTATAATCAGTCTCTTCTTCTCTGCATGGGCATATAATCCATAATATAATATATTTTTCAAAGTTGGCAATTTTGAAGACATATTTTTAAGAAAATTTTTAGGCGCCTTATTATATTAGCACTTGTTAAATCAATTACAATTAATGAATGTATTTTTGTAGAAATTCCAATTTTTCAGTTGCTATTTTTAAATAGTTAGAAATTTTATATGAAAATTGATTTTATGGACTTTTTAATTTAATTATTTTTTAAAAACGTTTACATTATTATAATTTTTAATATAAATTACCTGTTATAAAAATATAACCATTAGTGTATTTGTATCTACAGGCTCTTGTCTAATCGTCATTCATTAGCTATCATCTTGTAGCATTAATTAGAAACATGTAAAGGCCTGACATTTATCTCTAAAAATAAATTATTATATTGCATATTAAATTAACTAGGTATCTGCTTTGATAGAAATTATTTTATGATATTTCAAGTTAATTTGACATAAATGTTATTTTTAAATCTCCAGAAATCTGTTGTTTCTATACATATAATAAACTAACAATTCTGTGTATTTTCTATCAGGTAATACTTGTTTTATTGATGATAAAAAATAATATTGTATGTTTATAAAAATAAACCCAATTTATATTAGACCAGTTTAATTTTAAATTTTTTGTGAGCATAAGGTTTTTAATATTGTTAATGTATCAATGCTTTTAGTGGCTCCAACTCCTGGGCAAACTGCTCTAGTTTATCACCCTGAAAGATACAGACCAGAAGGTGCTGATGTGGCTATGGGTATGTTAGGAGGTGGTGCTGCTGTAGGGTCCTTGATGTGGGGCCCATTGCTTTGGTGGTAAAATGATAAAAAAAAACCTACTAACATGCTATGTTGCCTTTTTCAGTATGCATTTTGTATATTGTACTTTGAAATTTAAGGCATAAATAACAAGAAATCTTTTAGACTGTTAATTTTTTTGTGTAGCTATGTTTAAGCTAATATGTGTATTGATATATGTATTTGTTATATAACATTTTTTATAAATTATTTATAAGTACTGTGTAAGATATGATGATTATTCGAGTCTTTTTGCTTCTAGTCTTAAATTTCTTTGATTAGTAAAGTTTTAATTGTTTAATTGTTGTGTTTTAGCCATGTCTGTTTTACATAGCTATAATTAAGAAAATACATTCTAGTTTGACTCCTTAATTTATGCTATTTTCTTCAATTTGATAAGTATCTTTTAGTTAAAGCAAGAAATGCAGCTATTTTAAGCATTATTGTATATTCTTTATTTTTGTAAAACAAAATGTTTGAATAAGTATTAAATTATTAGTATGCTTCTTATAAAATATATACTTTTAGTGTTACACTATGTATTTAAAGATGTAAATGTTTAAATATACATACTTATTTATGTGAATTTTGTATTTAAAACTCATTACTGTGCTCGTACAGTAGAAATTATGAAAAAATTAAAAGGTTTTGAGAAAAAACATTGTATTTTTATGTACATTTCCAACTTATGATATTACAAGAATTCGTTAATCAAACAATGCTCAAATTATGTTACATTCTGCTTGCTATTCTTAAAAGCAATTGTTGTAATAACTGCAGTTATTAAGCTTTTTATTTAAGAATTCATTTTGAGGTCATATTTTATGCATTTATATCTAGAGGTAGTTTTATTATGCAATAAAAATTCAATTTCTACTTTATTTATATATGTATTATGTATCATGTTTTTTTTTTTTGTGAGTGAAAGTGCCATCATAAAGAAGAAAGCCCTTGCTGCAAAACAAAATTTTGACATTAGATAACAATTTTATTCTTATATCTAGAAAATGCATTGCTTTTAAACGTTTTTTTATTCTCTGAAATTAGTAAATATTTACTGAAAAATTTCATGCTTTAAAACTTACTCAATATTTAACATAATTATAAATATTTTAAGAACATGTATATTGAAATAATTTAGAGTTATGACATTTTAACCTTTATTATGTGTATGTAACAAAGAAATAAGTTTATTCGATTTTTTATTAAATTTATTCAAATGTAATTAGGTATGTAAGCATTCAAACAAAAAGCATTTATGATAAAATATTGAACAGCATTTCAATATTACAATCTATAGTTAAAATTGGCAACTGTGTAGTTTTCAATCTTAATTACATAACTAAGTATTTCCATTGTTATAAAATAATAAATGAAAAATTATTCCTTCAGTATGTTAAGTGTTTGATATGAGATTCATTTTATAAAGATGTTTCCTATGAAACAAAATTTTTTTCATTAACTTTTCTCTTATAAAAACACAAACCATGATTAAGATATTTCCATTTTTACATCTGAAAGCATAATGCTCATTTGCTCAGCTTTCAGTAAAGTATTTTTCCATAATGTTGTAAACACTCTTATTTCAAAATCTTATATTGCAATATGTATTTTCATTTGAAATGTCAAGTAAAATTTCAAAAAATATATATATATATAATAGTCATCCTTTATATTTTAACATGAATGTTATCATTAGATTTTTATTACAGATCTTCAATAGAAAAAATTTTCAGTATGTACCAGCATGCATTTTGCAACTGTGCATGAACTCAAAGCAATGAAGTGTGTGAAAGATTTGATCTATAAAAATTAAATAGGCTAAACCAGCTTTCTAGCAAATTTATCATTACTAGATGAGAAAGAAAGATTGAATTTCCTTGGTACTTATAACATTGATTTTTACCTGGGAGAAAGGAATATATTTATTGCATATTCGTAAAAGTTATCAGTATTTTTGAGACATTGATATAAATGAAATCAATCATTAAAAAAACACTAAAATTTATTATGACATCTTTTCTCTCTATCTTGTTAAATTCATATTGCTGAAGCTGGTGTATTGTTAATTCTACCATAAACCAAAGAAGTTAAATATAATATTTTGTCAAAGTGATTTTAAGATAAAATAAATCTAGATGGATATATATAGCAGTTATGAAATAAATCAATGAAATTTTAAAAATAAAAATGCTTTTATTTATTGCACATGCATAGATTGCTTTTTGATTTAAACTTTGCCTTTGATGAAATTTCATTGAGCCTAAAAGTAAAAAAGAAATTTTTGAAAGTAAATAATCAAAGAAAGTTGACAATTTATTGTTTGTATGTATATATAATGTACTTTATTTAGAACTTGTTTAGGAAATGTTAAATATGAAAATAACTCTTATAATGCAATGACTAATTCATTGTATTAAACTGGTATGTAAAAAAAAATGAAATTTGTGTGTTTTTTTTTTAATCTTTGAATTTAAATCTAATTGAACATATTTGACTAATTTTAAAATGAAACTCTAATATGATTATGTCAGCTTCTATTGAGTTTACTTTTCTTCAGGGTAATGATTGATATCTTTAAGAACTAATTAGTTTAATAGAACTTGTGACACTTAGATGTAGAATAATAATCAAAACCATATGCAAATCTTGGAAACAGAAGACTTTGAATGTTTTAATAGTATTGTAATTTACATAGTTAATGGTAAATTATAACTTTTGTTATCAATATATTCATGTATTTTTACACAGAACATAGGTCATTTTGTTCGAGAAATAGAAATTATTTCTATTTGTATGATCTTGACTGAATTTTTCATTACTGTGCCTGACTTAATTAAAAATGGTATTTACCTTACTTTTTTTATTTCATGTATACTTTTTTAAAATGATTGTTTAATGAACAAACCTTTAAAACATATGAACCATAATTGTAAAATAATCTCCAAATACTCTTTTCAAAGATATATTTACTATGATGCTTATGTACACACATAGAAAACGAAAAGAAGTGAATGTAACCTTTACTTTTGCAGTTATTTTCCCTAATCATTGTTAGAAAGCTGTTTCAGATTTGATGAAATGTTACTTTAAAAGAATGAAAATCACAAATATATTTTTTCAAGAAATATGAAATAATATAAGGAACAACAAAATGTGTGATCCTTAATGACCTTTTAGTTCCTCTATTGTAATAGTTCATGTGTAACTGAAATTTTCCTTTAAATATATCAATTGTTTAATATGAATGTATAAAACTGGTTTTCGTTATACAGTTTAAACTTTTATTGAACTTCTTAGAACTGATGAAAAATAATTATTTGACTATGAAATCTGTATATAAATATTGTAATAAGTTACTTATAATTTGGGCAAATATTGAAAAATTTTTATGAAATATTTTTATTTGTGTGTGCATAATTTTTAGCAAAATATAAATCTTCATTATAAATAACTTTCACTGTCTATTATATTTTTGTGGCTTAAATGAATATCAAGTGAAAAATTTATAAATCACTGCTAATTATATTTATACTTTTCATATATATATAATCTCAAATTAAGTAAATATCTGAAAGTAATATTACAGAATTTAATTGATTTTTTATTACATATGTGATTAAACACTCATTATATGTATTCATTAAAAAGTATTTCATGGCAGTACTTTAGAATATCTGATGTGCATAGAAAACAGACCATTATTAACATCATTTGTTTAAAAATGTGAATATATATATTATGTACAAAAAGAGAGCATTGGCAAATATGCTTATAAGGATATAGGTTTTGTATGTCACATAAAACTTCTTTTAGAGAAAATGTTCTATAAATGAAAAATACTTCAACTTAATGTTTTCTTATAAACAGATAAGACTTACAACTTTTTGGGTTCATTCATGAATGTAAAGATCACACTTATAATTTTTCTGAACATATCATTGTATTAGATTTAGTAATGTATTAGATATTTTAACAATTTAAAAAATAAGGGAAGAATGTTTATCAAAATGTAAGAGCAAAATTTTATTTTCTTTATTTTTAATACACCAGTCAGATAAATCTTTTGTAAGGAAATTTTGCTTTTTTATTGCTATGTGGAATGTGGTTAATTTATTAAACATTAACGAATAATTAGGCATTGTCAATGCAGTATGAGTTTACATACTGCAAAATGTTAGCATGTGCTACTAGTCTATTGTAAATGATGTAGAATAATAAATTCTTTAAAATAAAAATGTTTACTTGAAAAAAGGGAATATAATGTGTATGATCTTGTAAAATTGTTTTTACTAATGAATGAATTAATCTAGTCCTTGTTATTCAAACATTGAAAACCATTGGGTATTATATTTTTGTTGTACATATCGACGAATTTTTTTTTTTTTTTTTTTTTTTTGTGTTTACATTAACTTTATTTGTAGAAACAAATTTTCTTTTGAGTAGCAATCATAATTGTGATTGTTTATTTATCTAATTTTGTTTTGTTGAAGTAATATCTATAGTTTATCAGATTTCATTAGCAACGAATTGTTTAGTATCAAGCAATTTTATTTTTATTGTTAATTGTTCTTTGATATTTGAACAAAATAAAGCATTAAAGTTGTTTTCATAAGATCATTTTTATTATTTATGGATCTCACTTTTTCTTAAATTAATTATGTTATAGGTATTGTCATAGTACATTTTCATAAAAGTGTAATCACTGATTTCCCACAGTATGAATTACTTTCAGTGAACTAGTAAGAAAAAGCTATCAAAGCAGTTACAGCTGTGTAATATAATATATAAAAATCTGTTGCTTTTAAAATATTTTGGAAATGTAATTGCTGAGTTAGATAGATAAAGAAAAGAATTTCTGTATTTGTTATAATTGTGTAGGGGAAATTATGAACAAGAATGTTTAAGAACAGCTCTTGCAACAACTGCAAAATCTTTTTCTTGATTAAAGCATCAACTTTTGAACTACATATATGGTTATTATTTCAGAAAAATATTAAATTATTTTGTATTTTGAGTTATGTTGAGAATAATTTTTCTTTGTATATTGATCTTTTAAATACCAAGAAAATGCCATTATGATACAGCTTATGGAATGAAATTAAATATTTTTTATTCTTGTATGAATTTATCAGTCAAAAAGAAATTGTAACATTATAGCTATTGATTGATATAAAAATGTAGACCAGTATTGCAAACATCAATTCTGCGCATAATTTAAAAAATATATTAGGTCTACCGGAAAGTTCTGCCAGTTAATTGATGATGATGTGTTGTTAAAATCGTATTAGAGCAAGATCTTTTCCGACAACATTACCCATTCAGAAAGCTCAACAAGCTATTTTTCAAACCATATTCAGATGATAGGATTGGTGTCGAAATATTCCAAATGGGTGCCACATAAATTAAGTTAAAAACACTTTGATGATTGAGTCATCACATGCACATCTCTGCTTGTTTGGAACTAAATTGAGCCCTTCTTGAACTGGATGATAACTGATGAAAAGTGGATTACCTACAAAAACATCATAAGGAAAAGTGTACATTATACAGCAAAAACCTAGCCCTTAAAACTCTAAAACAAATTTTACTCTGAATAAGAGAATATGTATGGAGGAACATTTGTGGACCACATTTTGAGCATTAAAATTGAAGGAAAGGCTTAATTTAGAAAAGTATTGTCAGCAACTGGATAATTTAATGGGAGTAGTCCAAGAAAAGAGGCTGGTGTTATTCCAAAAAACTGGCCAAGAAAAGAATTTGTCAAAAAATTGCAGAACTAAGCTGAGAAATTCTGTCGCATACACCATTTTCTTCGGACTTATCACCCTCCACCTATCATTTGTTTTTTCCTTGGAGAATCTATTGAAGGGAAAAAATTAAAAAATTATGAAGATATCAATCAAGTACTGTTTTCGTTTTTCACATGAGAAAATGAAACATTTTTCAAAAAAAAGGGGTACACGAATTGGCCTCATGTTGGCAAGAAGTCATTAATAGTAATGGCAATTATATTATTTAATTAAGTTTATTGATATGAAAAATTTCTATTTCGTTTATATTCCAAATTGGACAGAGCTTTACAGTTAACCTAATATATTTGTTCTAAAAAAAAAGGCCACTATTAATAATATAAATATTCTGTCAGATAAACTGAAATTCCCAGAATTGTATCATGAAATGAAATTCAATTAACATCATAAACATTTTATCAATTACATGATTAAAATTTTATGCAAAATATTGAGTTCATGGATTAATTTTGTTAAAATATAAATCACATTAGCTTTTTTGCACTCTAAGTAATTTCAAAATTTTGGAGAAGTCTTATAAAGTTATCTAGAAAATAGTCTCAGTTCTGGTTCAAAATATTGAAAATAAAAATTCATAATACTGTGTAGATTAAATTTTAATAAATGAGACATAGAATTATGTTAAAATCTTTTTATTCTTCTGAATTAATTTCATTAAATATTTTTAACATAAGTTTTTCCAGATTGGGGACACTCATTTTCCTAAAGAAATGTTCATGAAATCCTATTTTCAAGACAACTGCATTATTCACTACAGCAAGGCACTTCTGCAGTTGCTCATTTGTCTTTAGTATTTCAATGTAAATCTGTGAATCAATCTGTGTAATTCACATGGAGTCAATGTACTGCAGTCAAACTAAAAAGCATACATAAATAATATTCTTTTAAATTAATATAACTAAAATGTAATTAACACTGTAAACTACAGTCGTAAGTGAGTAACAACCTATTTTCATGCAGCTCTTTTGTGTCTAAAAGTTGTAAAAACTGGGTAAATATCAAAGCAAAGTATTTTGGCAAAAAACATTTATTGGCTTCATTTAAAAAAAAAAAAAGCATATTCATCTAACTTTAGCAAATTGTTTTCATTATAACCCCAGCTGCTTTTTTTCACCACTTAAAAAAAAAAACATTTTTGATAGCTTTACTTCAAACCCTAATGACTAATGAAGATATTTAAAAAAATAACAGATAGAGATTTGATTGTGTGATGAATCTGAATTCAAGGATAGTTTTCTTGATGATAATAATGTAGATTCCTTTACATCATTTGATTGGTATAGTGCTAAAACAAATGACAAGTCTATCACTTTTAAATTTATGGGTGACTTGAGTATTTCTGAACAAATAAATTATTTAGTTGATGAAAATTAATTTTTTCAAAAGATATTTGTTTCATCTACAATAAAGCTTAAAATAAGTATGTTTCACATATTTGGGTGTACAGATTTAGGTTATTGTATATCAAGAGAAATGCTTATTGTTACAGCATATTTTCTTAAAGAGAATATATTTTCAGTTATCATAAAAATATTGTTGATGGTGTCCTTGAATTATACAATTTCATATTTATAAAACTTTAACCAATACGTCACAGAGAATTTCAAAGTATTTCACAGTTTTTTAACTATGAATAAATTTGTAGGTTGGTACTGGCATTGGTTTTCCGAAATTCATAATACTCTGGAAAAGAAACATTAGTCCTTACATTTTTAAGAATTCCTATCAACGTCACTATCTTTGATCCAATCCTAGTCAAAATTGCTAGTTTTTAGACTGATATTTTGTCAATTAAAGTCTCAAATTCTTAGGAATATTAAATGATTCTTAAAATTTTTATGCATGAGAAATATAGAAAAATTCCAATTTAAAGGTTCAGTATGAAATCTGTCTTTCTTTGTTAATATTCATAATATCAAAAATTTCTTTTTATAAACTTTGTTTTAACTTATGTATTCATTATTTTATTAAAAATGTTGAATTTCATGTTTAACTGGTGGAGTAATTAACAGTGACGCCAGACTCAAAAGGTTAAATTGTGAAAAATATCTCAACTAAAATATTGGAAACGATTTTTAATTTTAAAAGTTTCAATTAGTACGATATAACCAAAATGAAATTATAGTTTTTAAAAAATGAAACTTACCAGGCTTGTGTTTTTCAAAATTCTTGCAATTCAGACCTTGAATCCTTATATAATTGATTTTTTAAGTTTTCATTAAAATAATTTACATCTCAGGCTCCCATAAGCACTTATTACCTGTAAATATATATATATCTATATATTGAAAATATAATTTAATAGATATAAAGCAAAAAAAAAAAAATCAAAATTAATCAAGCTATAAAATAAAAACTTACCTCTAAAATATTGAATCATACATTCCATTAAAAATTTAAAATCTATTTTGCACATCACAGGTAAACAGGGAAATAATACATACCTGTAGCACAGTTGGTGGATCAAAAAATTAAACATTTTTTAATACTTAGTTTGGTGGAAGATTTTCAATTTACTCATATGTGACATAATTTGACAAAAGATTGGTGGTGAGCTTGTGAAAAGCTAGTAGTCATACACTGTATTTGAGCAAGTTTTTGTTTGTTTGTTTGTCGCTCAACGGTCATTTTTTGCACACGAGGGCTAATTAGACCGGGACCTACGGTTTAAAGTGGATTCCGAACCACTACAAACATCCATGCCCAAGGTGGGATTCGAACCCACGAACTGTTGAACCGAAGGCAAGAGCGCTAACCATTCGGCTGTATTTGAGCAAGAGTGGGCTCGATTGTTGTCAACTTACAATTTCTGTGAATACCAACTAACCATCTTCCCAGAAAATAAATCACAAAATTTTATTTAAATGGTTGATTACTATTTGGATTCCTAAAACAATCAAGAAAATATACTTCTTCAGTAAAATTTCATGGGAGCATAAAGTACAAAGTGTAGATGCTATACATACAAAGAATAAACAATATAGGCTCTGTCCTGAAAATGTTACTTCTAAAATGATCAGTGTCACTGATTACGTATATTAACAGGGTTCATACAGATTTCCAAGAATCAAATTCCATGAGTAAAATCAAATATTTCCTGGAGGTATCGACAGTCACGTTAAATATTTTTTTAATTTTATTTTAAAAATTGCACTTAACCAAATATGCATATAATTATGTACATGCACTATTTTTCAAACTTTCCTGTAAATAACAAAAATAAATAATTGCAAACATTAATGAGACTATTTTTTATTTGAGTAAAATTATTAATGATAATTTCAAAAGCTTTCAATGAATTTACAGCTATAACAAAATTTTTATTTAAATTATCAACATTCTATATAATACTGGATTTTACACTATATGAAATAATGAGTAATTTTAGAGTTTTTAGACATTTCCAATAGATTCAGATAGCAAAGGTTCTTTTAAAAACTTTTGCATCAAACTTTTCAACAATGCATGAAAATCTCCATCAATAAATGGCAACATTGGTTTATCAGTTTAATAAAGTGTCAGAATAGGTTCTACTTCCCAAGCAATAAATATAAAAAATTGCATTTAGCAGAAAAAAATACACCTTTAGTATACTTCTGCACAATATCAAAAGTTTTGGTACCAGGATTAGGAATTTTTTGATTTGAACAAATGACATGTTTTAAGATATGGTAACATTTCAAGCAATCTGTCGGAAATACTTACATTTTCTAACTAACCATCGTTGTTTGCAAAATTTTAAAGGAAATTTTTCACCTGGGTCAGGCTATCCAAGTCCTCCCTATGAACAGGTGAGTCCTTAAATAGTCTGTAAACTGCATTTGCAGGTACCTCAACTTCTGGAAATGAGGAACATCCATGGCTGTAAGCATTGTGTAGAATGTGTAAGCTGCAGCTTCCGACATTTACAATATTTGAATGATGTTCACATTTAAAAAATCAGCCCTTTTAGTCAAAACAGACTAGTTCACATTTGGGCCATCCATTGATAACTGGAGTAATCCACTTGTTCCTAATTCTCAATTCTCATTCACTTTTTCAAACAAAATGTCTCCAGTTGAATGATCTAAAAATTCAGATGAGTAATACTGTGATTTAACTGTATCATTATCCCAAAATCTTACATGGCAGTCCAATTGTTTTGTCTGCAGATGATTACTTAAGCTTTCATCAAAGAGAAGTACATAATTAAAAAAAATTCTTAAATTTATATAATTCAATTAAATTATATGCAATTTTCATCTAGGCAGACATGGAAAGTATGTTTTAACTCAAAAATTTTATATTTAAATATTAATATTCAAAGAATTTTACACAATATATGGAAAAAAGCAGCAAATAGAAAAAGAATCAATTAAAATTGCCCATCTTAATTGCGCAGCATATTGATTTTATTTGGTGATTACTTCACTTTACATAAATTTAAATACTACTAAGCCGAATTATCATGAAATTATTGTAGCTGAACTAGAGCTTCAAACCGTTAATACAAATCAACAGTTAAGAATACAAAAACTGAATATCAATCTCATGCTGCTTTCTAGTGGCAATATTAGAAACTAATACCAAATTAAGTTTTTCAACAATTTTATTGAAAATTGTCAAGTAATAAAACAAAGAATTTAAAAAATTGTAAAATTTTCTAGAAAAAATAAATGTTTCAAGGTAAGAAAAAATTCCAGGTGAAATTCACGATTTTCAAGGAGTCAAGTCAAAATTTCAGGAGTTTCAAGGGCCCTTAAAATTTTTTAGGAATTTAAGGAGATTCAAGGAGTTGTGGGAACCATGTAACAATGCTGTCTGGAAGCTACATTTGATAAAAGGAATTTCAAAATGAGCCACGCATATACACTTACATAAACACAAATTATGAAAAAAATATATATATATATATATATATATGAGAGAGAGAGAGAGAGAGAGAGAGAGAGAGAGAAGAGATAAAGATAATACATAACTAATATTTGTAAAAATACAATAATATTAATCTTCTCAATCAGTATGATTCAATTTCTGTCTCTTAGTTTTTAGTGCATGCAACGCAATGCATGATCTGTTTAGTATTTAGCTAGGCAAACAAACATAATTTAATTTTGAATTAAAAAAAATTTTCCACTTTAAAATGAGAATCCAAGAAATAAATTCAACCAAGTTTTTATTTGTAGCATGTTTATGCTATTTGCAATTTTTGAATGGTAAAGTAATTATAAATGATAAGAAAATCAACACAATCTTTACTTGCATGCTTTATACATTTGACAAAATAATTTGTAGAAAGTTATCATGATACCTGTGTAACATTTTAAGTTTAAGATTCATCAAAAGCAGAGTAATAAAAAGAATTTTTGTTTTGTGGAGGCTTGTTTGTTGCTCAGTGGTCATTTTTGTACATGAGGGCCAATCAAGACCTATGGTTTTAAGTGGATTCCGAACCAAAAACATCCATACCCATGTTGGAATTCGAACCCACAAACTGCTGAATCAAACACAAGAATGCTAACCATTCTGCTGGCAGCTCGTCTTTATATTTTGGAGATAAAAAAAAGTGATATTTTATGCCAACTCATTAATTTGATTTGTATATTGCTTTATAGTCATTTCTTACATGAGAAAACTAATTTGACCAAGACTTGCTGTTTAAAGTATATTCTGAATAAGTAAATACTTACATGCCCCATGTAGAAGTCCATAAACTATAAATTGAAAACTAAAACATTAACCTGTGAATAGGTAATTTATTTTAAAAGTTTTAACAAGCGTAAAAAAACAAAAACAAATTGGAAATGGTAAAAAAAAACAAAAAGTTTTTGATTAAATTATTTTTATTTCAAATTTAATTTAAGAATAAAAAAAAGATTCAATTCATCTTTCAATATTTGAGAAAATCAAATATTTTGTTAAAGTCAAATACTTGTTATATTAGTTTTATATATATTCAAAAATATCGATTCATTATATATCAATTTTAGCTTTAAACACTAAATATTTATCAGGAATATCTTCTATAGTAAATATAATATTTTTAAATAAGATTAAATAATTGTTATACTTATAAAATTGTCAACTAAACAGAAAATATAAATGATAGTAGCTTAAAGACATAATTCAATTCATATGTGATGAAGAATTTAGTATTGATTGTAGAAGTTATTGTAATAGTAGAGCTGACCTTATCTAATAATAGAGATGAATTAAAACAGATAAAATATTTGGTCATTATCAAGTTTTTGAAATCAGAATAAAAAGAAAACATTTATAGAGTTCTGTTTAATGTAATCATTGTATTTTTATTCAATATAAAAATCCATAAAAATTAATAAAATAATTTAATGAAAATTCATAAAATGATCAACTTTGAACAGTTATTTAACTGATCTTGTATAGAAGTTCTGATAAGTCACTAATCGAATTTCTGGTAGTTAACTAATGAATCAGACAAAGCTTATAAAACAGCCACAAACAGTTTAATACTGGGAATACATACATGAGGTAAGATTCAAAAGTTCCTGGACTGAGAGCTTATAATATAAAAAAAATTATTATGAATTAAATTTCTGAAATACATCCTCCTTCGAAATAAGACCCTTATGAACAATACACTTTTATCAGCATCTATGACGATCATTGAAGCATATCTGGAATCTATTTTTGGCCATGTCCTTCAATTCAGCCTGCAATGCATAGTTAATTTCATCTGCAGAATGAAATTGATGTTCTTGCAAACCTCTTGCCAGTTCAGCCAATAGGAAGAAATCACAGGGTGAGAGATCAGACGAGTAAGAAAAATGGGAATAAAGTCATTTTCATTTTTGCAAGAAAGTCATTGTTGAGTAGGTATCGGTGAACAGAAACATTGTCATGCAACAACACCCATGACTGCTCAGCCCACATTTTTGGTTTCTTCTTCCAGATCGACTTACGCAAACAATGCAGCATTTTCACATAGAATTCTTTGTTCACAGTGCATCCTTCAGAGATAAATTCCTGGTGCCAAATGCCCTTGATATTGAATACCTCCAGAATGATCTTTCCTTTAGAGCAACCTTGGCTAAATTTCTGCTTCTGTGGATATTGTAGTGATTGCCACATTGCTGATGCTTTCTTGGTCTGCAGATTGTACAAAAGACACCATTTTTGATCTCTAGTAACCAGGAACAATGCTGCTAAGTAGGGAAGGATCTCTCACCATTTCCATTTAAATTCCCTTTTGGTCTATGTTTTAACATACAGGCTAGGATGTATTGACACACTCTATGCATGTTAAGATCTTTAGCAATATCCACTGATTTGTGATCTCTGATATCCCAAATGATTATTCCTATTTGGCAAATTGTTCTGCTCGAGGGTACTGCTACAAACACCTTTTTGACATTTTCATCGGTACAGAAGTCACAGGATGGCCATAGTGTTGTTGTTTTGTCACTTTCCTTACCACCTAAAAAAAAAAAAAAAAAAAAAAAAAAAAAAAATGCTACTCAAAAGTTTTTAGTCAAAATAATGCTTTCCTTCCATACACATGCTTCAGAATTTTGAAAGTCTTTGTAGCACTGTTGCCCAAGTGAACAATAAAATTTATGGTTCTTTGCTCAATGAATGGCATTTTTTCTATAGTCTGTTTGTCTGCACCTATCTACAAAAAACGCTATCACAGTGAGCTTTCTAAGGAGTGATTTGGGATGAACCACATTTAGAAAAAGAGAATGTAACACAAAAACGTTCTCATATTTGCACAATTGCAAAATAATTTTTATGTTATAGGATTCAAAAGTTCCTGAACTGAGTCTAACTCATATAAATATATATTCCTAATGTTTCAATCAAGTTATTATAATACTAGTCACAAATCAACCCAATAATTAATTTTCTTATTTTTTCTTCACAATAATTAAATAACTTAGTTATTGTGAAGGAAATTAGAAGAGCATGAGAGTTTATCTAAAATTCCACAAACAAGAATTCTCAAAATTCAAAAAATCTTGTTTATTAAGTAAAAAAGAAAAGCAAAATTCTTTCAATAACCAATTACAAATTTTCCACTTACACTTTAGGATATAAGTTTCCTCAATTTTTAAAGTTATTTAAAGGACTGAAAAATTAAAATTCAATATCACTGTAAAGCCTCCACTTTTCTAACATAATAAATATAAGGTGGAATAGTAAACGACTGTTTTCCCCTTGATAGAGTAGCAATATTGCAACAGATTGTTGCAATGTCTGGTCAAGAATAAATGCTTTTTAATGCCTCTCAAGGAATACTAAATTTCTATAATATTGAGAAAACCAGAGTGGCAATCAAAGCATATTTCCAGAAGATCTGAGTCCAAGCATTCAGAAATAAATGGTACGCATGCAAGAAACAAATTTATTGTTTAATATAAAAGTACAAAAAATACATTCTTTGAAAAGCTGTAAAATAACGTATTAAAGAAAATATATATAAAAAATACTGGAAAATATAATGACTAGTGAATTTATAAGCAAAGATTATTCTGATCCCCTAATAAAATCTTAAGTTCTATTGAAAAACAGACACTAAATAAGCTACATCGGCATTCTTATCAAGAAAACTGATTTTTTCATACTATAAGTTTAGAATTTTGCAGAAATTTATTACAATCGTAAAGTCATTTTTTGTACACAGGAGCTAAAACTGGCACCTAAGATTTAAAGTGGATTCCAAACACTCAAGCGCAAGATGTGTTTTGTACCCACGAACTGTAGAATTGAAGGCAGAAGTGCTAACCAATAAGCTAATAGTTCTAACAGCTGTAATTGTAAAAACTAGATTGACAAAAATAAAAAAAATATCATTGTTTTAATTAAGAAAATTATAAGTTTGCAATTAGAACTTTAAATTTAGTGAATTGTAAAAGACTAAAATTCAAAAAAATTTTAGTGAGTAATAAAATATGAAGTTTTGCTTTCCTATTTTAAGTAAATTTTTAAAAAGATCAAAACTTCAGATTTTATTACCTAACTTTTTAGTTACTTACCCAACTTCAATGTTAAAGTTTGAAATATTAAATAAATTTCTTAAAATTTGCGTGATATGGAATGTGAGAAATTAATTTTACATTTTTTAAATTTAGAGCTTGAAAGAGTCAAGAATAGTGTTGATTGTTTAAGTTGGATTAAAAATGCAAATACATATGAAATAAAGAAATGATGTTTTGCTAGATAGAAAGAGAACACTAGTTGGAATTGAATGTTGGTAGTTATGAAAAAAAGGTTTAGATGGACATTATGTTGAAAAATCAGAATAAAATAATTAATAGTTTGAAGTTTTGGTTTGGTTTGTTTGTCACTCAACAGTTATTTTTTGCACACGAGGGCTAATAAGACGGTTTAAAGTGGATTCCGAACCACTACAAACATCCATACCCAAGGTGGGATTCGAACCCATGAACTATTGAACCAAAGGCAAGATTGCTAACTATTCAGCTGTCAGCTCGGCTAATAGCTTGAAGAGTAGATATAGGAAATATTCATTTTGTAAATGATTTGATGTAAATAAAAAAAGATACATGCATTAATTTATCATAAGTGGTTTAAATCTAGAAACAAACTGATGGATGAATTTCAGTCAAGAAATGTGCATGAGAAAGTAAAATCATCAGCAAAATCAGTATTGAAATTCAAAATGAAGAAATTGATTTTGGCAAAAAGTATAATCAGGAAAAGCAAGAAAATATGAGATGTGCTTAAAGAAATTTAAAGGGGTTCAAATAAAAGTGTTTATTAAATACAAAACTGTGAGAGTCAGCATGATTGTCTCTATGATTAGGAATTTTTATAATCAATAGTCAATTATATGGCATTTTAAGATCTAAATACAAGTACAAACAAGTATTATTGAAGATATCTGAGATGATGTAATAATCATTAGAAGACACAAAATTAATTCAACTTTATGATTGCAGAATATATCTAAGAAAGGAGTCATTAAGACAAAGTTTTATAAAATGTTTAGTACAATATTTAATCTTATAAATGATGAAACAAAATAAATGATTATATTGATTTTTTTCTTGTATGTTATGTAGTTATAAAATGCTTCTGCTATATATTTATTATCTTTTAATTAAAGAATTCAAAATATATAAGTAAAAACAAATAACTTACCTTTAATGTACTGAACACTAGATCTGATGACTTTTAGAATATTTTTGTAAATCCAGTAAACTTTGCACAATACTATATCTAATGCAATATTTTGCTTATTTAATACATAAATTGGAAATCATACATAATAAACTTTGCTCAATACTATATTTAATACAGTATTTTGCTTATTTAATAAATAAATTAGATAATCATACAGAATATTAAAACTTGCAAACTAAAACTGTATTTTTAGATATAAAACTTTCAAAATCCAACTTATTGGCGGCACAATTTAATTAACTTAATAAAAGATCATCTAGAGATTATCATTAATTCTAAATTACTTCTTTGAATAGAACAGTTTAACACTTAAGACAAATTGAATCTACTTGCTTCTTCAGTATCCAGACACTTACAGAATAATTAAATTAACATGTATGCATTGCTTTATATAATTATAATTCTTTAAATCAGTACCATTTTTTAAAAAACTTGTCACACTTATTTAATAACATGTCTAGTATTTTTATAACTGATATTTTGTATAATATTCGCTTACACTAAGTAAAAGTTAACGAATATGTGTATGACATAGTCATTTCTTTGAGCTTGAACCTTTGCAAGACTTCTGGAGATATTTTATATTTCCCGTTGTCATAATTTACCTAGTATTGGCTAATGGTTCGCTGAGTCATGTTTCTTATTAATCTATCAACTGGATCTAATCTTAGAGTTCTTGTAGCTTGAATTTGGATGTCATCACGAGTCTTCTCAAAATCAGAATAATTTACTAGTTAATCAATAACACTATTCTTTTAGAAACATATAACATATATGCACTTTTTTTAAACTTTTTGAAAATTAATTAGTCAAGATTCCTATTCATCTATATTCAAGGGGCTACTTTTAATTTTTATTTGTTAATACACTGAAGACATTAATCTCCATAAACTATTTTCTTAGGAGTAACACTCTTAATATAGAATATCACTTAAAACAGAACTATCACTTCGGTTATCAAAATTCTCGAATTCATTATCACTTTATATCAGATAAGTTATTTAAATAGATTTCTCACTTTTCCAAGGAAATATTTTTCATGTTTGTCACTTTTACTTTCAAAATTTAAAAAAACAGTATCTACTTGCAAAACTTTATGCAAAAAATAATAAAATAAATAAAAACATGAAATTACAACACTACAAAGGGAAAATAGCAAAAAATGAAAATAACACATGCTAAAAATTCAAATCTACATGAATGTTTTAAGAAGTTACAATGAAAAACCAAAAATTTACATCATTCATCTGTTAAGCCTAAAAATAAACTAATGTTATCATTTCAGATCAGATTAACCATCATAGTTTACAAACCCAGTAGGTTTCCTATGCCAATGAACATTCTTTCATGTACAAAATATTCAAGAAAAAATTTATCTCTGTTTTATATCTATTCTATGCACTACTTTAAAAGTCAGAGCAAGAAAATTATATTGACGGTGGGATACAATGACTTCAAAATTTATGTAAGCATATTTGATATCATGGAGAGATCAATGTTGACTTTAAGAATTTTAAACATTATAGCAAATGTTGTATAACATCAAGATTATAGAAGAGTGTTCATGGTTTCTTATGAAACTTTCCTTTCACAAAAAAAAGAGAGAGAGAGAGAGAAAGAATGTTCGGATAACCATCACCAGCCATTGAGCATGGTAGCTGATTAAGCACCAAGTTTAAGTTAGCTAGGCATCATTATCCTGAAATAAGATTAATTCTGTTCTATTTGACTATTCTCAATTCCACCAACGATAAAAATCATGACAAATGGAGTCAGGATTTTATTTATCAGAATCTTCAGAAAATTGAAGCCTAGAGGCTTCATGGTAACACTTTGCACACAGGTCTGAGGTTCAATACTTGGACTGGTCAAGATCAACTCAGCTTTTCATCCCTTCAGTGGGTCACTAAATTGAGAACCAAGTATGCTTGAAAACAAAACATTGGGAGTTTCATGTTAGGTTGACAACTTAACAATGATATATGCTTCACACCACACCGCCCTTGCTCACAAAAACAGATATGGGCACTGTTGACCTTCGCCTACATATAGGCAGTTGTGCCACTCATTTAGTTTTTATTTTATTCAGAAAGCAATTGAAAGACTCCACGTGATTTTTAAAGTTTTCATTTGAAGAAATGATTTGATTATCTATAAAATTTTGTAGAGATTATTTTTTCCCCCAATCAGATGAAGACAGATCTAGAGAATATAATTGCCAGTACAAAACATCCAAGCTGCAGAAGCAAGCTGACAAATTGGTATGAAAACTGACATTATCTTGATAAAACTACACCTTTACTAATAAATTCTGTTCTTTTCTGTTTAATGAGTCATTCAGTTTGTCCAGCTTGAGACAGTACACTTTAGAATTGATTATTTTGTATTGTTCCTTTGAAATTTCACCATACATGTAGCATCACATTTTTTGATGAATATTAGCATTTGAAATGCTTTGAGCAGGTTACTCTTTACTCCATGATCTCTTGCACTTAATATTCTTGTAAACAACTCATTTCTTGTTTCTAGTTATGATGCATTTAAAAAATAGATAATTTTCTTGACATTTGATGAGCAAATCAGATGTTAATGCAACAACATAAATTTTTTTAGACATTTTATGACATTCTTACATAAAGAAATTATCTCAAGCTTTGAGATATATCAAGAAACCAGATGTCAAGCTTTGACATAAGAACTAGGCATTTCAAATGATCATATGAATGGTCAAATTGGATTAATTTAATTTCTCAGCAATTTCAAGAATTTGACAATTAGCATCAATTAATACCTTTGTTTCTTCCTCAGCTTAAGTGGCTAAAGAATGTGGTGCATTTTCAAAATTAAAATTGCCTGTTAAAAAATTTACAAACTAGTTTTGGTACAGACATTCTGTTAATACATTTTCTCTATACTCATATTATAATTTTTTTCTTGCTTGAATAGTACTTTCACCTTTTCAAGAGTAAAAAGTAAAACATGTCTAAAAATTGTCATATTTTTACTTCCATATTTAATAGGATATCAATCAAAAACATTTGCATTGAATCATTTAAGCTTTTTCACAAGACCTGTTAAATCAGTTGTCAAAATATATAACAATTATGCAGCTTAAGAGTTAATTTGTGTGGCTTTTAAAAAATACAACGAAGTTCTCTGTTAAGAAAAATGAAATTATTTTATGAACTTGATATATAGACTAACAGGATATAGCAGCTTTACTACCTTCTATAGGGTTGTTTGAAAAGCAATTTCAATTTTCACCCCGAGATGACTTTTTTACTGGTAAAAACCAACCATTTTATAATTGTGAAATCATGCTAATATCAGAAAGATGGTAAAAGGTACTGGACTATAATTGATAGTTATGACTCTAATAAAGTAATTTACAAATAAACTCTAATAAAGTAATAAAGTCTAATAAACTCTAATAAAGTAAAACTGAATAAAATATTTCCTACATCTTTTATTTTCAAAAAATGAAATTTTCTGAGAAACTCAATATTTATATATCATTTAATAACTGGATCACTGAATATATAACTTACAGCACTCTTACTTAGTTTAGATTGTGCTAGGGAAGGCTTAATCCTAATTTACACTATGTTTGGTGACATTAAGAAGGAAGATTTTCTTGCATTCGTATGAACGTAGCTTATGTTTTATAGCGCAATATGACTGTGTACTTGCACAAAATTTGTTTTGTGTGATAGTAACCCCAGAAGCATTTGATCAGTAATTTGTTGGTTACACTTTAAGCTTTTGAAGAGGATTATTAAGTGTTTATATTTTGAATTTTATTTATCGTATTTATTTTTTTGAAAGCTAAATTTTTTAACATTAGTTTCCAGCGAATTTTTTATTTTAAGTTTCTTATGTAAAATTTTGAAAGTTCAAAAAATAAATTAATTTTCATATTAGTTTTATCATTTTGAATTACTTTCCTCACAGTGTATGTATGGCAATGCAATCATTCCAAGAAAATCATGGCAGAATTTATTAAAGTCATAAAATTTTTCTACGGTCTGACAGGGACTGATTGATTTTAGAAGCAATGATTAGGTGATCCATTTTATTTTATGTATTTTATTAATATTGCTTTGCAAGAAAATTTTATATATTAAGTACTTTTTATAAACATTTCATACATTTGTAATTAGATTTTATCACCTTTATTATCTAGAAACTCTAGTTTTTGTACAGATGTTTGTTTACATTATAGATTTAGCTTCATTACAGAGTTTAACGGGGAGCTGATTTGCAATACACTGAAGTTTTTTAAGACACAAAGTTAATTAAAATGCAAATTTTTTTATAAAAACTGTTTGTTATTCAAGTTACTGATTAAGTTTTATTGCTCTTATGATAAAAATCTCGGTTGTTACATGTTGTAGACTGCACGATGCTTAGTTTATATTTGTTTTTTATTATGTAATCTGACATTAGTTTCTAGTTATTAACATTTTAATATTTCTGTAGTAAATAACTATAATGAAATTTCAAAGTTTTGATATTTGAAATTCAAAACAGTGTGCAATTGCATAGAAGTTTGAGAGTGATAACCAGATATTACACATAATGATGTAATTTACGTTGACAAGATAACCATGCAGTACTTGGTGCAAAAATTGGAAATCACACCTGCATCCCGATAAATATCAATCAATTCTGTTCAGTGGTTAACAATTTAACCCTGACCAAAATTTAACTCAACTGCTCCAAGCATAGAAAAAAGACATCTATGTAAACATAGCTTAAAAGACTTGAGTCAGGTTAACATTTTTCAGCAAATTCTAAATAAACTATATTATATAACTTAAAAGCTAAATTTAATGTTAAAGATAAAAGGGGGAAAAATTAAATATAAGAGATAAATATGCCACAAACAAATTCTCAACCTTTAAACACAAATACAGATCTACCTAAAATTACAGTATGTTAAAATAAACTCTAATATATATTTTTATAACATTACAGAACACAGAAAGTGCTAAAAAATAAAACTTAAACCATAAAATTAAATTTATCATGTATAAAAAAATAGCTAACTATTCTGGTTACTAATTGTGCATTTTGAAATGAATTTGATATCAAAAGCAAGTATAGTTCATCCTGAAAATGTAAGAGTCAAAATACAACTATAAAACATCTTTAAAATAAAGCAATTCTGTTATTATATTTAATAAAAAATTACTTATAAATATGATACATTTCTGCTGATAGCAAACTTTTTATTTTAGAATTGCAGTTTACATAAAAAAGAAAACACATTCAAACAGCAAAAGCAGAGCATTAAATACAAAAAACACTATTAAAATGAAATTACTTAGTAAATGATAAAGTAAAAATTACAACAAACAGAAAGATACATAAAGAAAATAACATAGAGTTCAAAACTTAAACATTAAAATGTCTTTAACAGCATTTCTGAAAATCCTAGACATAAAAATAACTAGAACAAAAGAATAAATGACAAAAACTTTCTGTTTTTCATACTATACCTCTCTAAACAACAGTCCAATATTAAAAATCAGAAGAGTTCTCTACTCTGAATCAGAACTCTTATAATCAATTACATTTAAATCTGTCAATAAAGTAGGAGTAATCCGTTTTTGTTTTAGTATCCCAGGACGTTGAATTACTTTAAATGAAGCTGCAGAATTCTGTACTTCATTCAAAGACTGGTCTACTTTCTTACTATCAAATTGGACATTAGAAGTAGAAGGACCAAGATCATATGTTTCATTTAATAAATGTGCAGCTGGAAATTTTTTTTTACCATCTTCCTTTTCCTTCATAAGTGGCACAATTTCATCTTTTTCTTGAAATCTTACTTTTTTACAGCTTTTGATTCGCTGATTAGTTTCTTTATCAGCTAATAAATTGTAATATTTACGATATTTTAAAAATGATTTATATTTTTTACTTAACTCTGCAGCTTCACACTGAACAAGTCTCATTTTTTTCTCACAATCTTCGAATGATAAATGTTGAGTTTCTGAAGGAATATTTAAAGCTTTAAGCTTTTCTTCCAATATCAATGCTATATTTCTAATTTTATTCTCCTTTACAGATTGAAGTGCAGTTACATTCTTAGAAAATTTAATTGGTTTCTGTTTTTCTTTTTTGGCTTTATTATCATCCAAAAATACTTGAATATCATGCTCAATTTTTTTATCAACTTCCTCGGTAATTTTGGAATTTACCATCTCCGAGTTGAGTAAAATTAAATTTTCCAGTTTCTCTAATCTTGATTTAATATCTAAAAAGTTTTCTTCCCATTTTTCACTCACACTTTTAAATTCTAATAAAGACTGATACATTCGCTCTTCTTGAATACTAATAGCAATCAATAAACTGTCAACTTTATCACATATTTGTGCAATCCCTTCAGTGTGACTTTCTAAAGAAAATTTACTATCCTCGTTGAAACTGGTTTGTGTAGTAGAATCTTTCGGAAACGACACATTTTTTTTAGAAGCAGCCTGTTTAGTAAGTTCTAGTTCTTCCCTCAGTTTTAGTAACTCCTCACAGAAAAAACTAATAAAATTCTTCTGATCACTTTCATTTGCATTACCTTTTAACGATTCACTTTCTTTAGGAATAACATTTTGTTCTGATGATTCTTTAGGAATATCAGCTGATTTTTCTCTTTTAAAAATAAATTGTTTGATAGCTAATAATTCTTCTCGTAATTTAAATAGCTCTTCACAGAAGAAATTAATTAAATTTTTTTTATCCATTTCTAATATCTTATCTTTTAAAGTAGATTCATTTGCCTTACCATCTTCTTGTTCTATTAATACTTTAGAAATTGTAGTGTTTTCTTTAAAAACTGACTGTTTAACTTCTTCAAGATCCTTTCTAAATTTCAGAAGCTCTTTACTGAAGAAATTAATTAAATTTTCATGATGTGAAGAGAAAATAAAGTTAGATTTATTTGCGTCACATAGTTGTTGATGAAGCGACACTATGTTTTCGGAATGACGACGAAGCAGATGTCGCATCATAAATATTGAATCATAGAACATTTTTGGACAAAAGTAGCACTTGCTGAAATCAAAATTAAGTATCACTTGACCATCCATGACTGCTACATTACTTTCTGGTTTCTCGGGTTTTTTGAGTACATCAGTTCGTTCCACAGGATTTCTTTCCCCACACTCTTTAGGATTTTCCATAGTAATGATTGGATATTTAAACAGTAAAATATATTTAATCTAGAAAATATAGTTCCCGACTCAGAAATAAAAAGAACATTCGAATTTGCGCCAGAATAATATTATAGCAATTGTTTCTAGAGAAGTTGAGATGTATTACTTACAGCAGGAACAGGAAACATTTAAGGCCTGTTTACACGGTCCGAGTTTCTCGTCCGAATTTGCAATATGACGTCATCAAGACCGAGAAACGAGTTTCTCGTCCGATCGATCCGAGAGTGGTGTTTACACGTTCCGACTTCTCTGATTCGATATTTTAACGTTTATCGTAGTTTCGCTTTTAGTTTTCATTTGTTGCTGTTTTATTTCGCTTCCTTTGTTGCTGTTCAATTTAGTTAATCTCTATTTTTAATTTGAATGAGGAATTAAGAATCGTAACAATAATGCCGGTAACGGCTATTGCTTCATTATTATCAAAATAAATAAATAAATAAATAAAAGTAATAATAGATCAGTGTGGACTGAACCTTGGCTGTCAAATCAGCACAATAGATTGTCAAAACAATTTTTGTGATAGGAATTTGTTTATATTTTAACTTATAGTATTGTAGATCAAAGCAAAAAAAAAAAATCAAAAAGAGATCTTTCTTATTGAGTGACATTTTAAACATATTTAAGCAAATATGGATACTAAAAATTCTAATGTAAATTATAAGATATTTTTAAAAGATTAGGTTTCATTTAGAAACATGTTTTTATTGAATTATGGCTAAAATTTATATTAACCATTTTTGCCATCATGTGTCTATATTAATAATTTTTGCAATTAAAACTGTAAACACTTTTACAATGAGAGCTCATCATTCCACTAAACTGCATTTATTTTTGAATAAATCTGAAATACAGAAATCAGTTTGTCAGCAATTTCAGCAGAATATGAAAAATAAATTTAAAAAATGTATCTACATCAATGTTATTTTTTTAATTACACATGAAACACTTTAATAAAATCAGACATTGATTTTAAAACTTAATAAAATAGGCTTAAAAGTTTCATGAAATGTATAGATTATATATGTATATATATAAAGAAAATACCTATACATAATTTTTCCTTTCTTTTACATCGAGTATCTACTTTAATAAATAGCAGAGAACATTAAAAATCTTGAAACTAAAACTTGCTTTAATTAAAGTAAAATATTAACATTTTCAGTACACTTATAAAATGTTTCAATTCCTTCACAGTTGTATTTTTATACAAAATAAAATCAAAAGAATACTATAAATGCTTAAATAAAAATACACAATATATTATAATTTGCCCACTTATAATAAAAACATTTATATTGATAAGTTTTCAATATTATGGAAAATGATATGATGTAAGAAAGTAACTCATGCAATTATAGGAAGAATACATTAAGAATTTTGATTTTGCTGTTAATTAAAAAATATCTAGCTGATTATACAAAATCTAGATTTTTAACATCTTAAAAGAAATTACTTGTGTTATAACAGTGAGGAAACTACTGGATATAAGACTGGTTTTATAAGAGATTTTAGAAACTATTTTCAGCTAATAGAAAATTAATTTGCTTATATGAAAATGATTAATAATTTGTCACAAAAACACTAGTCAATTTTTACAAAGATATAAAAAAATATTTCAGTGAGGCCATTTGATTCATAATAATGTATGTATTACTAAATTAAGCAATATTTTTCTCCATTAAATTAAATTGAACAAAAAAGTTATGCCTTTATATTAAACTTAATTAAATAATATTTTGTTAATAAAATTGATAAAGCCAATAAGTTGTTCTTAATGTATTTAGTTTTTTTCAATTATATTTGCATGGAACAATTGCTGCTTATAAAAAAAATTTGATTAGAATAAGGGAAAATTTTTATTAGACTTGTCGATTTTTTAATATTTAATTATTCTAATAAACATGATTTATTAGTTTAAGAAAGAAACAAAAAAATCATAGAAATGACAATAATTTGCAAATAAAAGATTTTCATTAGTTTTCAAATTATAACTTTTTTCTAGAAAGTTCTTGTTAATGCTTTGATAAAAACTATTTTAAAGCCAAATATTTTTTTTATCAAATCATTGGAATAATGTGATTCACTATATTCATTTTTATTTTCATTAACCTGTTTAAAAGCTTTAAGATTCAAGTTATTTACATCATTTTGAATTCCTTAAAATGTATAGGAGTAGCACAGTGTTAATTAAAGTCATCTCATCAGAAAATGCAGATTAATTACAATAATTTAAATCTTATTTATTAATTTTTAATAGAAGAAAATTTTTTTGTTCACATAAGAATAGGCTTCATATATTTTTTTTTTTAAATTTCGTCTGATGATATATTTAATACAGCAGACAGCTCTACGTATCCTTTGCTTCTGAAATTCTTGTGATAATCAACAGAATTCACTTTCCATAAATACGTCTACCCTTTATATTCTGCAATTAGAATTTCGATTTGTTGTTTTGCCCAATTCATTTTGTCAATGTCCCTCAAAGGAAACAACTGTTTGACGAAGAAAATTCTTCGAGTGAAAAATTCGATTTTCGTGTTCTTCAATGACGTCACTCTTCCATAAAGCTGATTGGCTGTGGACGAAAATCTCGGATGGAAAAGTAGAACATGTTTTACTGCTTTCCGAGATCGGAGCTCGACATCCGAGAACGTGTTTACACACTCCGATTTCGCGATGGCAACGGGTTCCGAGGAAGTTCGGACGAGAAACTCGGAACGTGTAAACAGGCCTTTAGCTTTTTTATACTTTGTGAACAGTTAATATAGCTATTGATTTAAAATTTATTCCAAGAAGAAATTATCTTTCCTAGATTATTTAAGAAAATTTAAAAATAATTTCTTGCAAAATTATAATTTGACGAGTGATGGACATCTGTGTTGAAACCTGCTCCTCTTAATAAATTGAGCCGAACTGACTGCTCTAAACTAGAGATGTATTATTTGCGAGAATTTGAAGCACGGACTTTTAATCGAGAATTTTTTAAATAAACCAAGAATTTTGGAAAATATTAGGAATCTTGAAAAAATTACTAATCATATATCGCTTAATGATTTATTTTGCTTTACATGTACAGTCGGTCGGAAAAACGTGTGTGTACTGATACCCTTTCGAATTTTGCAAACTTAAAAAAATGGACCTTTGAAAAGACTGAAATAAATTTACGTGACATCCCAATTAAACCTGAACGAGATTTTCAAATCATGTAATATGAAATTAGAGTACAGAAAACAATTGCAAAATATCATGAAAACAGAATCAAGATATGACTCACTTGGAAATCACAAGCATTGGGAAATCACAAGTCCTATCCATTTAAAATCCATTGTCCATCTGATGGAGACTGGATACTCCTTCGTATTAAAGTACCTTGCTCAGAAAAAAAAGTTCGAAACAAAGTTTTATATTTCATCTTTCATATTTTATTTCGGCCTTAAAAGGAGAAGCCCTAGCCATTCAGTTTCAGTTCGGAAAACGATCAATCCGTTTGCTCAGGTCCCTCAAAGATTGCACTGGGAAAAAATTAAAAAATAATTTTTTATTAAAAAATTATTCTTTTTAAAAAAAATAAGGAAATTTATTTTTTTTATGTTTCTAATTTTGTTTTGGTTAAAGTTTGGTTATAAAAATGGGAACACATGGTGCTTGATCTTCATTCTCACGAGGATTGTCAACCGTAGAATTTTAGATGACCAAGAACTTTGGAAATAAAACTGAAATCTGAAAACACTTGGAAACATTTTTCGGCGGACGCTTTTTTGATACGATGAGACTTTGAATATTCTCTTCGAATTTTTGTCTTTAATTTCTTTCTCTCTCTCAATTCTTTTCCATCCTAAAAAAGTTATAATTCTTTTTCTTCAACGCTTTTGTATTCTTTCGATCAAGATTGTTTCATGCAAGCCTGTAAATCGTCTAGTACTTATAAAACAATGAGATTCCATGAATGACATACAACAGTGTTTCTCAACCTTTTAGTATTCACGACCAAATTTTCAATCATAATTTTCATCACGTCCCCCTTCCCACCACATACAATAAAATGTGTACATTAATGTACTTTGAGTATTTTGGCGCTAAACCTACACTCTCTCTCTACAACCTTAATTTTAAACTTTACAAATTACCAAGAATACGGGAATTTATTGATATTTTGCAACACCGATCCTCAGCATTGAAAAAACAAGAATCCTATACCTTTTTATTGCTCTTGCATCCCGCCATGTCGGGCATTCTCATGGTTTCGCGAGAAGTTTCGATTTGTCTGGAATTTGTCTGGTCATCTTAAAAGTTAAAAGCAGATGTGAACAAATGTTTTCTTATAGGGAGAAGGAGATAATTCTATGATTCCAATTTCAATTCCAGACAATCTCATTCGAGTTGATCCTTCTATCGCTATTGAATCTATTCTGAATGTGTATGTTATATATATTTTCGTGTAATTGCAATTCACCGTATTAAATATTCACGACAGCAGACTTAAGCAAAATCAAGGATAGATTTTTAAGCGAGCATTCGATGATAGACAAGCATCAGCAAGTACACAGACAAGCATGGTTCCGAAAATAAAATCAAGAAAATATTGTCAAGAATACTTAAATTTTGGGTTCACTAGTACTGAAGTAAATGAAGAAGAAAGACCACTGTGCATCATTTGCTTAAAAATGTTGGTGGCAGACTGCATGAAACCTAATAAACTTAAATGACATTTGGAAACGCTTCATAGTGAGTACGTAAACAAAGCCAGAGAATTCTTCGAATTAAAATCATATGAAAAGGAAATATCATTGTTTAAAAAAACTTTGTGAATGAAGAAAGCTTTAATTGCCTTTTACAAAGTTTCATATAAAATAGCCAGATGTAAAAAGCCTCACACCATTGGTGAAGAGCTTATTTTGCCAGCCACAATTGAGATTGTGGAAATAATGTTTGGAGATAATTTTGCAAAACAATTGCAGTCTATACCTTTTTCAAATGATACTGTTGCCCGTCGAATTGCTGATATAGCTGAAGATGTAGAGAGTCAGCTTTCGTCGAAGTTGCGTGACAAATTGTTTTCAATACAACTCGATGAGGCAACAGATAGTAATAAAGATGCTCATTTCATTGCCTATGTTAGATTTTGTGATGATTTGTCAGTAGTAGAAGAATTACTTTTCTGCAAACCAATAGAATTCAAAGCAACAGCACTCGCATTATTTGCTATCTTAAATTATTTTATGAACGAGGCAAACGTAGAATGGAAAAATTGCGTTGGAATATACACCGATGGTGCTCGTTCTATGCCCGGAAGATTCCAAAGTATTCAAGCACTTGTGAAACAAAAATCGCCACAGTGCGTCTAGACACATTGCATGATCCACAGAAATGCTTTGGCTTCCAAATATATGAGTCCTGGTTTGAATATTTTGTGTTAACTACGGTTGTAACCGTAGTAAATTATATAAAAATGAGACTCCTGAAATCAAGAATCTTTTCCGCAGTTTGTAAGGACATGGATGCAGTACATTCAGCGTTGCTATTTTATTTCGAGGCAAGATGGTTATCACGAGGGAAATTTTTGCAACGTGTTTATGAATTAAGAGAAGAAATCGCCGGTTTCCTAGAATAGGAAAACAGACCGGAAGCTGAGAATTTTCGCGATAGTTTATTTGTGATGAAATTGAGCTACATGGTCTAGATATTCGAGAAATTAAATAAGTTGAATCTTCAACTGCGAGGAGCAAATACACATGTATTGGATAGGAGTGATAAAGTTAATGCTTTTTGTAGGAAATTGGTATTGTGGAGCAGAAATTTAAAGCAAGAAAACAATGTTTGCAAATTTGAATGATTGTATTAAAACTTACAAGGCTGAAGAACAACATATAAAAGTTGTTTTCGTAATCATTGAAAATCATTTAGCAATGCTAGCAAAGAATTTT
The DNA here is from genome assembly GCA_037975125.1 of Latrodectus hesperus. Taxonomy (NCBI): domain Eukaryota; kingdom Metazoa; phylum Arthropoda; class Arachnida; order Araneae; family Theridiidae; genus Latrodectus; species Latrodectus hesperus. The sequence goes on along the minus strand of CM075855.1, from coordinate 25,508,770 downwards.
AAAAAGTACTTTCTTGCTGACGATCAACTGATATCAAGTTATAAGTGGGTGAGGGATCCATTTCAAAATACTCCCGAGGGACTCTCAATTGAAGAGGAAGAAACCTTCATAGACGTCACGGCAAGTGGCAAAACCAAAAGACAATTGAGTAATAAATCACTCTTTGAATTTTGGGCAGGAGTGGATGAGTTTTCTGCACTAAAAACAAGGGCATTTCGCATTTACTGCCATTTTCAACATCTTATCTTTGTGAAACTGGATTTTCTGCGGTGGCTTCTTTGAAGACAAAATATAGATCTCAGCTAAATATAGAAAAAGAACTGAGAGTGTATTTCTAATATTAAATCCTCCTTCGAAAAACTTTGCTCTGAAAGACAAGCCCAAGGAAGTCACTAATAATTATTAAATTTGTTTTTAATTTAGTAAATTGTTTTTATTTAATAAGCTAATTAAATATGTCGAAATATATTTTGTTTTGTATGTGTGTGTGTGTTCATTCCTTTCAGTCACTTAGTAAATTTTTGAAATAACTATTTCTCTTGTATATGCGCGCGACATAGGGGGTGCGCCTCACAGGTTGAGAATCACTGACATACAAAATTTTCTTACGATGTGAAGAAAACACAGGTTTCTTATTTTCTTTCATCGATTGTCCTTTCGTTTTTGACACATCCAAAAATGATTTTAATGCAGGCTTGTAACTCATTGAAAGAACACATTTTTAAAGTTGATCATCTTCCAATTTTTTTTTTTTTTTTGTAATCTTTGATTTCTGCCAAAGCATGAATCAAATATTCAATCGAACGTCACTAAATGAGCTCGCTTTAATTTAAGGACGGAACTGGATCAGCTAAATTTATTCATGCAGCCATAATAAGGAATTCGGAAACGACAATTTTCCAACGTCAAAGAAATGGTCGTTTCAAATCAAAACGCGTCTGAAGAAACATGAAGCTTACTTTATTCAGTTTTACTGAACAGCTTTCTTGATTCCTGTGGACAAAACGAATTCATCGGACCACACACACAAAAGCTTACATGTTTCAATACCTTTTGAGCTTCGGGAAAATGAATCAAATTAGAAGATTCAAGTACGAATGGTTTTGGCTGATTTTTCACTGGTTTCGTGAAATATTTGAATATAATTTAATATAATCAATATTTAATATAATCATAAACCAAATGATCTCATCTTTTGAAAGGTACTGAAATCGCGAGACAAGTTTCATATAAAATTTTTGATCGACACAGGTGAAAATATAAAATTACAAGTAAAATCATAGACCATTAAATTATAATGTCTATCTGAAATTATTAAAGATACAGGTTAATTTTTCTCAAGATTTTGACAACATATTTAAATTTAAAAATCATTCTGTTGATAAGGCCTTGCGATTAATTTCAATTAAACGGAACATTCAGATTTCGAAACTTAGGGAAGATATAGTTATGACAAATTAATGTGTTTCTCATTAAATTTCTGATCGACGCTATTGAAAATAATGAAATCCTTCGCTCCATTTCTAATGTTCCGATATCAGAAATAATCGTTTGATCTGTAAAACAGCTCACGAAATTTTTCTCAAAGATTTCAACTTTACAATTATCCGTTTATAAAGTCTTTCGATTACACAAACGAAGAGAACGTTCGCATACATGTTTCTCGGATCGTGACAAATGAATTTGTTCTTATCAAATTTTTAGTCTTAGCTAAAAATAAAAAGCTCTTTCACTTGCATTAAAATTTACCAATGTTTTAATATGAAAGACGAATGTTTCAAGATGCAAATAAAAACGATGAATACGCAAAGTCGAATCGTTAAATTTTCAAACTGAAAAGTCAAACATCGTGCACAAAAAAAGTTTGTGTGCATTTAAAATTTTGATCAAAAATCTCATTTATCTCCATCGTTTTCAATTTATTCATATAAAATGAATCCAAGCAAATTTTACATGTCATTGAAAATTGGTTTTTATTCAAATATTAAATTTTGTTAATTATTTGTGAAATGAAAAGCTTATGTAACAAAAAATCAATGCACATTTAAATCGTACATAGTCTCAAAACAACATTATTAACTCTAAGAAATTAATACCATAAGAAATCATTTTCCTATACCAATGAAAATAACATGATTTCATATTTTTCGTTTCATATGTTAGTTGTTCAATTAAATAATTCGAACAGGAATTGTGAAATATTTATATAAATTAATGTATTGAAAAAAGCAGCATATTTTCAAATCGGAAAATACAATTGTAAGAAACGAATATAACTTACTAAGGATTATTTCAAAAAAAAGTTATTTTCTAAGAAAACGAATAAATTTACATAATTTTAAATCGCATTTGATATGTGAGACTAGGAACAACGTCTTGTTCGAAGCGAAGTCAAAATTCTTTTGACGGCAACACCGGAAGTCTCCCGTCCTCAAATAGCGTGATTCTAAAATAATAAGTCTGAAAAGATTTTATATTTCTTGCTTTTTTTTGAGCTGAAATGAAGATGCATGGGTTCGCTTGACTTCAGTCTTAGCTCGGCTGACCGTCAATCCGTTTCCTAGTCAACGATTATTGCTGTAATTAGAAGCAAAATATTTTTAATGTTTAAAATTTTTCTTTGCAAATTTCATTTTTTATTTTTTAATCTTTGAGTTTAAAAAGAGTTCGTATTTCATTCGAGCTTCATTTTCAAGGAAGCCTGCCACACTGGGAATGAGCAATATGTCCATTTCTTGAAAATATTCGATCAAATGTTCTTATTTTTTCTCGTTTCTCATGGTCACTGGATTTCAATAAAACAAGTTTCAAGTCTTCAATCAAACGATCTCAGCTTTATTTTATTTACAATCGGACGGAACCTGGACCAACTGATATTTTCTTCAATTCACGGATAGATCGAAAAAAACCACCTCACTTTATTCAAGCTTACATAATAATGATGACGGTTGAAAATGATAATTACCAACATCAGAAATGATCATTTCAATTGAAAAGCTCTCGGAAAAAAATTAAAGAAGAATCACAAGCACCCACTTTAACACATAAGTAAAAAATCAAAGACCATTCTGTGGATATGGCCCCTCTAAAAATATAAAAGACAATTTTTCCAAAGTTTTCCGACCCTTTTTTCGTGTTTTCCATTGAATTTAAAGACAATCCTGAAGAAAGGAAAAATATTTATAAATTTTATTCCAATTTACCATTTGAAGGTCAATCTGTTGATAAGGTCCATCCGATTCATTTCACATAATAGACTTCTTGTTTCGTTCCGAAATTTGTTTATTGTACAGGTTTAAGAATTAACGGAATACATTGCTATGTATTTAAACGTTAAATGATTTTCTTGTTCTTTTGGTTTTCAAGAAACGTCGTTTGAAACGCGAACTAATTCAATCAAACTTTTGAATCCATTGTACTTTATTCATAGAATTTGCGAATTCCATCGAAGCAAGAGTCAAATGTTAATGGAAATAGAGCGTTGCTTGGAAGCTGAACTTGTCAGTTTGATAATAAAGAGAGAAGTGATCTCGAACGGACACGCATTGCAACACGTTCTACGTTGTTCCTTTTCGCAATGAAGATGAAAAATGATTTGCATGATCATGGAAACGAACGGCCTTATTTACGTCCAATGTCGTCGTCACATTTATCGTAGTCGTGGGAGAAACGGGTGTACGGATTAAAGTTTCAAGCCAGCTTCATTGTTAAATATTCCAAATGTCAACTTAAGCATTTACGGTTGTCCAAATTTTAATGCATTGGTGAATGAAGAAAACTGCAAATGGTATAAGGAAATCTTGAAATCAGATTGACATCACTGTGTGAGGGTCGACGTGTATGATTTCAACTTTATTTATTTAAAATGAATTGATGTTCTAAATGACATACAATCTATTTTGAACGCGTAATATTTATTTTGTCTTCAGAAAAGAAAGTCATTTCTATTCAACCATCTTCAGTTTTTCCAATATTTTAATATCACTGGTAACAGTTTTAAATCAAAATAAATTTAAATGAATAGCGGCTCTAAAACTTTTAAGAATACAACATCACCAGTGAACAAAAGATATTCATGTTGATAAAGTTCATTAGAAGAAGTGGGAATACGACTCATTTTTTTTTTGAAGACTATCATTGAAACCAAAGACTATCATTTGATAAGATCCACTCGAAGAAATGAAAAACGTTTCAGGAATTGCCTTAACATTCAGGAAACGTTTCAGTAATTGCGTTTCTAGACTAGCATCCGACAGCAACAGTTCTATGGATCTCCAGCATTAACTCGACTAATGATTTCAAGATCATATTTCATTGGGGTCAGCAAATTTCTTTCAAGATTCCTGAATAGACTGGAAATTTAATCCTTCATAAGATCCAATGTATTTCGCTGACGTTTACATCGTTCAACGTGAACCAGACCAACTTACTTGATTCACGTCACACTGAACTCGAGACGATTCGCTTTTCCGAATGAAGCAAGTAGAAAAGCTTCTCATTTTCCATGATGGTCATTCCAATGAATCTCAATTTCTAGATGAATTTCAAAATTGTTACTTTTTGCAGAACACAATTCTTATCAGCTGCTGAAAGTTAATTACCATAAAAATGTTGAATAAAATGTAAATAAGTATGGTGTATCCTTTTACAAACTTGGCATTGTAGCTTAGACCTATATGAGAAGACTATGATTCAAGAAACAATTGTTAGCACAATTTATTTTCCTGCTCAACATCAGCTCTTCATTCACCGACATTTTTTAAATTATGGACATTGATTGAAATGAGAATCATTTTTGTCACATTGCGCATTTTGGAGTATTAACCTCAAACACACAAGTCTTAGGAACTTAACTTGATTTACGAAACTTGTCACCTTTTTTTCTTCGTTCCCTGTCCCACGAGTACATGACCCAATCTCAGTCTTGTTATTTCGACATGAGGAGACAAACATCTATGTACTAAGACATGTCGTAGGGCTTGTACAATTTTTCTCTGCCTGTTAAACTCCCAAATGTAACTGTAGTTCCTTATCCAAAGTGTTAAATAATTTATCTGAAACCAAAAATTCACACAGACCTATAAAGTCACTAATGTCCTGCAATTGAAAATAATAGTTAAAAGTTTTACTCAATCCTGGTGCCAACTGAATTTACGTTTTGTTTCTAAAATTTTGCGTTCTGCGAAAGTATTTTAAAATGTCTTGGGGAGAATTTTGAAATTCTTATCACCTCTTTCACCTTCTAGTACTGCACTAAATACTCCGCAGTCATATGAACTAATAAATTGGAAGCTTTTTCAGCCGAAATGTTCACCAATATTTCAGCTTGTACTCTTCCAGTATTTTTTTTATCTAAAAAGCCCTTTCAAGACACTGAAAGTAAAAATTATAATATTCGAATCGCAAAGGTTGTGGCATAATTAAAGTTCTAACGTTTTTCAGTAAAAGCTTCAGTAAATTTATTCACATTATTTAAGTCATCGTTATCATTAATTTTTTACTTCTTCTAAAATTGAAATAAAATAAAATCAAATAAAAAAGTGAATTTTTCTAGAAAGTGAATTTTCGATCTAGAAAGTGATCTAGAAACTTCGAAGTTTCTAGATCGGAAAGATCAAACTTCGATCTTTCCGATCTAGAAACTTCGATCTAGAAAGTGAATTTTTTTCAATCTCCAATTGCTTTGCTAATTGCACCAATTTAACTCGCGCCGCGCGCACGCGCGCGTTCACCTTCTAAAAGTTTAATATCGAGTTCTTCCTTATCTTTAATTTCGCTTTTAACCATTGCAACAAAACTTTCAAATTCTTCATAATTATTTTTACATACATCACTATTTTCAATGGTTCTTCTCAGTATCAACACTAGTAGAGGTGACGGTTTTCCACATTAATCTCCTCAGCGCGATTTTGAGTAACGTATTTTTTTCAAACCCTATATAAAGATAAATTTGCCATTAAATAAAAATAAACACAAGTTGTTTCACTCACGGACACTCACGGCACACTAATACTGCATCAGGTTTACATGTGACAACTTGCACTTAATTTGCTGTAAGATTTAGAAACAACACAATTGCTTTATAAAAACTCTTCTCCTGGACTATCTCTCTCTCTCTCCTTCACTTATTGGTTTTGTTTTTTACGGACCACTTGAAGAGGCAAACCGCCAAATATAACACTTAGAAAGCTCTCTATCAAACTCCTAAAAACTTTGGCTTTTTTATCAATCACAATCAATTTATATATTAATAGAACAAATATTTAATTCAGATCAGTTCACATGCATTTACAGACATTCACCTCATTTCAGTTGACATTTAAATTAACTTGCGTTTACATAGATAATGCCTGAAGAATCCTATAACGCCTGGTTTGATCGTGCGACATCTTGACTTTGAAAAAGTTAACACAAAATGGTTCCTAAGAACAAGTTAACAACTTTCTCTAAGTTAATGATATTGTTGAAAATTGAACTACGCTTACGGAAACCACTCTGCTGCTGAGGAATATACCTATTGTTTTCTAAATAATAAACAAGGTGATAACTATATAACCATACACTCCATCTCACAAAGACAGCTCGTTAAGGTCATAGGCCAATAATTTAAAGGCTCTTTGAAATATTTTCCTGTTTTTAAGATTGTGTTACAATAGCTTCCTGCCACATGGAAAGAAAACTATTTTCTCTCCAGATTCCATTGAAAAGGACCTGAATATTGTAAAGAGGTCTCAGAAGGTGAATCTTTTGTTAAGAAATTCCTTCTGGACAAGAGCAAGAATTATGCATCTTAAATAGAATCTTTTGCAGCTCGTACATGCGAGTATCGCAAATGTTGGGAAACTGTTCATAATTGTTAAAATTATATATTGGCCCGCTCAACACTACTTATGCTCTTGGAAAAAAGGAGTATAAATGCCGAAGCCAAACAAAATAGAAAAAGCTTCACCAATTGTATTAACTTATTCAGTATTTGATTGTACTGGCGCAAGATTCTCAAATGATTAAACAGTTCTGAAAATTAAGTAATCTTTGAACAGATTGAGTAAATCACTGTATATGATCTAATTTAAAATGCTAAGATAAATGACTCAGAAGAATAGGTATTAAAACAAACTTATGAAAGTCAGAAGAATCATACAGCTAAATAGTATTTAAAATGCCACTGTCTTTGAAATATATAAAGAGATTTTAATGGGAAATTTCACTCCCTAAAAATTTCAAATTAATATTACTTGAATTAAACTATTTCATCCGGTTTAGATTACGAGCAATACAATAGATTGATTGAAATGTGTCTGATGACTGGTATCTCACCCCAATGGCTGCATGCGATTCTCCCATTTCAAATTATCTTGTGTAAACTATATCAGATTCAAACTCTATAAAATCCAAGAGTTCATGTTCGTACCGTTCTATTGGACTGTCGTAAGAGACTTGTTCAAGCCAATTGCTTATTGTTTCAAAAATTTCAAACAAGCAAGTATTGTCAACGGCTGCACTTGGAAAGAGTCTTGCTATTTGCTTCGGAAAAACAAGTCACCAAGCTCCCGGCCGATTACTGGAACAAGAAAATTAAAAATTATTTACGTTTTGTAATAACTGGAAAATTCAGAAGGACTTGGCTTTTGTGATCAACAAAAGATTAAGAATAAGCTCGAGTCCTCAGTTGTGGGGTGCTTTTTCAATGAAAAGGTAGAAAAAGACGAGCTCCAACCATGAGGACCGAGATCTTTTTTACGTTTATTTATTTACCAAAATTAAAATATCGAATGATTGTTCAGTTGGCAGCTCATCACAAGTTTCATCCATAATAAATCATCGAATTCATAGCAATTGAAAAATATTATCAATCAAAAGGACATCCCACAACTCTATGACACTAGTTTGTTTTAATTGTACGGCATTCAAATATCAGATTCTTTGAAACAAGAATGAATTATAAAGAAGCTTATTTCAATTGGACCTGAACCAGTAATGTAAGTTTGATTCGTCCACATGGGATCTTTGGAAACAAGGACTTCATGTAATAGAAGAAGTTTCTTTCAAATGAACCGGCACACTCAGATGATGCAGACATTGTTTTTTTGAAACGAATAACTTTCAACGTTGATTAGTAAAGCGTCTTAAAATCTGGCACTGAGTCATGTTATAAAACCAGACCCGAGGCCATCTATTACCACTTTCAATTTGTTTTTTTTTTTTTGGAAAAATTTTGAAATCAAATGTCATAGAATATATTTCAAAGATTATACGATGTTACTCCAGGAATATACATTCATATCTTCGTCAATTCATGACCCCGGACAATAAATCTTTTTAGTTGGCAAGTCCTGTTTGGTTTGGTTTGTTTGTCGCTCAATGGTCATTTTTTGCACACGAGGGCTAATTAGACACGGACTTACGGTTTAAAGTGGATTCCGAACCACTACAAACATCCATGCCCAAGATGGGATTCGAACCCACGAACTGTTGAACCGAAGGCAAGAGCGCTAACCATTCGGCTGCCAGCTCGGCGTTGGCAAATCCGGAAAAATGTGCTCAGAAATGCCAAATCTCTTTGATCGGAGTGTCGCAATGTGGACACTGTCGATTCCCATCTTTGCACCGAAAACTTGATAAATTCAAATTCTATTCCATTATGTTAAAATCGTCAGAACGTTTGGAAATTTTTTCTTGATTCTACAGATAAACAAGAAATAAAGGCGAAATACGTAACTCCACTGCAGCAAAAAAAGGACGAGAATTTGCAATTCTCTTTTTGCAACAATGGCAGTTGTTCGAAATGTTGTAGATTGTTTCATTTCTAAAGATCGGAATGAATGACTGGTTGTTCAGCACAAATGTTTATAAATTCAAGAATCTGGAAGTCACTGATAAGATCGGTGTGGTTTTCTCTTGTTGAACTCTTTGGAATCTTGGACGTCACACAGGTCCGTATCTCTTGATTTCTTTGGTTTTGCACTAGCTCATCTGCATCAATTCTTTTGATTCGAAAGAGCTCATGAATAAATGGATAAGAAGACTAATCGTCTCGATCTAACTTGGAAAGAAAGCGAAGAACACTTGGACGTTATTATTGAGGCAATAAGTTTCAATGGATTCAGATCACACGATGTGTTTTGACTCGAGTTATTGGCAAAGTTTGGCTCCACACGTCTCGCTTGCTTGTGTACTGAAAAACGCGTTCTTTCATGCAAGAGTAAAATGATATGAAAAGGATTGATCATTTCGATTAAGCGTGGGAAGAAATAGAAGAGACATACAAAGCAGTTTCGAATCATCTTCCAAGCTCAAAGATAATTGGATCGCATGGTGTTAGGTCAATCGCGGATCAGTTGCGTAACGAGCACAATTGGCGCCCGGTTACAATACCAACTTTGGCGTCCAATCTAAAAAAATAGTAATATAGTATATAGAATAAACATAAGAATATAAAGCAAATAACAGCAAAGTATCTACTTTAAAATAATCTTAAATGTAGGTAATTTTAAAGGCTCAGGTTTTACTTTTATGTTTAAATTTGAGATAAAAAATCTAGGAAAAAATCTTAACTAGAATAAAGAAATGCATCAGTAGAAATCAAACTTACGGAAATATAGATTTAGTCAAAGATTGTGTTAGAAAATCAGTTTTCTGAGTTTCAATAATGTTAACCATGTGTTTCAAGACAGAGTGCAAATTTAATAAGTCGAATAATAAAAAATCTAGCAAACTGTAATTCTAAGTGTTATAGTAGTCTAATGTATGTAAATAAGTAAATTTAAAGCAAATATAAATAAATTCTTTTTTAGAATATGGTTTTAATTTGTTTTGACATGGAAGTGTTTTTTTATATAAATTCTAATAATCTAAATTGTTCTTTTACCAGATCTTTTAATTTATAAATTATAAATATATATATATATAAGAACTAGTTAATATTCAATTTAAAGTTCTGTATTGTTTAAATAAAAATTATATACTAAAATAGCAATCTAGACTTCAATTTATTTTTAGCAAATTTGATCTCATTTGGTATTTTTGAATACCTTTTACGTCAGATATATATAGCGTATATTATCTAATACATCGGTTTTATAATATCTACTGAAATAAACGTACAAAAAATCACAATTATTTAAATTCTTAAACTGAGAGATTATTGTATGTTTTATTCTAATTCATTATGATGTTTTTCAAACTCTTCTGGACGAATTATTTAATATAGCATAAAAATACTTTTTCTTTGAAATTAAAATCATTTTTCTACAAAGTAATCGGAGTTTATGACATTTCCCATCTTTTATGAGGGGTTACACACATATTTATAGGATTATCCGTATATTTCTCAATAATTTATCACATTTACCGAGTTTAGTGGGGATTATATATAATCATTGGTTATTATACATAATTGCCGAAATTTAGTCACTTTTACCGTAACACTATCTTATGATCTTACTCTGAGAATATTTCTGTCTGAAAATTTTCAACTTATTTTTAATATGTTTAATAAGCGTCTTATAATTTTAATAAATATTTCTCAATTAAAATGAGAGCTAATTCTTATTAAAAATACTTATTTTTATTCTGAATCATTTTATAACATTCAAAAATATTACTAATCTGTAGCTTTTTTACAATGCTTAATAATTTTGCCCTATTTAATTATATTCCTTTAAAAAGATTTTTAAGCTAAACATGCTGTTTTTATATACACTGAAATGTAAAGTTAGTTAAAGATTAATTAATTATCAAGAAACATTTTATTTGTACATATGAAAATATTTTATACATTTGATCTTTTAACTTTCCAAAAAAAATGAATTTTTCAACATAATGAATTAATCTATATAAAGGCAACAAAATTACAAGTAGGATAAAAATTATTTTTGAAAATTTTTAAATTTTAAATATTTTAATTTCAAATAAATAATTTTAAATAAGCAATTTGATTTTAAATTTAAAAACTATATATGTTTCTTAGTTAATATTCGTAATGGCTAAAAAACCTGCTAAAAAAGCAAAATGTAAAGAATAAGTTGTAGATAGAAAATATATTTAAAAAAAATTTACTCAAAAGTCAACATTTCTAACGAAGTTTTTAACGAAATAACACTAAAGACGAAAATTTGTAAGTGAGAAATGATGATATTCTAACCTGGTAAATAGTTAAAAGGAAATTATATGAATTTTCCAAGCATTTGGAAGTAATTACTTTTCTATTTCCAATGTTATATTGTATTCTTTATTAAGTATTGCAGTGTTATTTTGAAGAAAAAAAAAAGATTCTCTTCTGTTGAGGGTCAGTCTATTGCTGAGCACAAACATTTTCGGACAAAGAGGACCACTAATGAGAAATACATTTCAACGCGAATTTTTTCACGGGTGAAATGCGTCAGTAGACTAATAAGAGGTTACAACAAAGCTTGAGGTAAAAATAGAGCTTTTCTTTTCTCTGGGGCGGTGTACAAGAATTTCTCCTAGAAGTTTTAAGTCTCAATAAAATCTTTCAGTTATGTTTTGTATTCCTTATTTTTCTGATACATTTAATGATTTTTAGTAAATGAAACGGATATAAAAATCAATATCTAACTAATTTGATTCTTTCAACATTTATAGTTTTTTCATCCTTCGGGTCCCTTGTTTGTTTGATAAGGACGGGATAATCAGCAAGTGAAAAAATTTAAAATCAAAATCATTAGAATTTCTTATGCAACATTATTTATAAAGGGTATTATTCTTTAAAATGAAGTTTTCTATTAATTCACTATATCATCCAGATTTAGCTTCTCTGAAGCCCTAAGCTATATCGAATATAATAGTATATTTAAATACCTATTATATTTTTCTCGGATTTTTATAGAACACATCCATGCTAGTTTAAGGAACTTATAATTTAGGGGAGCTCCGCAAAAGAATAAACTCAAGATATAGTTTATTTACATGACAAATTTGGTTTGGTTTGTCGCTCAACGGTCATTTTTTGCACACGATAGCTAATTAGACCGGGACCTACGGTTTAAAGTTGATTCCGAACCATTACAAACATCCATGACTAAGGCGGGATTCGAACGCACGAACTATTTACCTGACAAAATTCTTGGTACTATAATTCCACTATCATACTTTTCTATTCGAAATTTCAGTGATTAGAATATGGCGTACAACTTATATTAATAATAACAATTGTAATTATAAAAGTAAATTATTTAAAAATTATAATGAAATACTTTACATCCATCCATTCATTTTATTTGAAATGAAACTTTTTGTAGGTTTTATACCTTGTTCATTGATTATTAAAAATGCAAATTTTAAGAACCTTTGAAGAAAATTTTTTCTTGTGTTTTAATTATAATTTGAAAGGTTTTTATTAATAATATTTCAGTTTTATAAAATTTCCTTTTTAGAGAGTGTTTTTTTAATTTTAGTCAAAATAAAATCAATACTTCATATTTTTTATTTGAGAAAATATTGTTTATTAAATAAAATGTTTTATAAGAACTATAAAAAATGAATATGAAGTCAAATAATATTTTAGAATATCAAAATTTCTGCAAAATTAATTTTTTTGGATTCCTAAATGATAAATAACATCTTGCGAGTTCCTAAAGATGTATTTGTCAGTCGATGCAATATTCATTAGATATCTTGTTTTTTATTGAGTAGAAAAGACTTATTTGCTTAATCAATGTTACAATTTTTCATAGGTATGCAACTTGATTTAGACACATTATAAAAAATTAGAATTCAAAAGAACATGGTAAATCTTGCTGCATTCACGAAGTCAAATCAGTTACAGATTAGATCACGAGCTTACCTTTTTGGAATCTCCCTAAGTTATTGATTCGTAAATCAAGAGATATAACATCAACACATATTTGGTAAATATGTTGAAACTAACGACATCTCAAATGCATAAAAAGGAAATTAACCAATTCAATTTATATTTCAGAATTTTTTCAGAAAAAGTTCAACATATTTCAATCATTACATATACAAGATTTACTACACAAAATAATGATAAAGCACCACAAATCTTGAGCAAAGTATAAAAAACTGTGAGAAAACATAATGGAAAACGTGATTAGAAGAACACACTTTTTAATACGAGCTAAACTATACTAACTTATTATTATGGAAATATAAAAATAGGAACATTTTCATTTATGGCAAGCTCTTCAACAGGAGAAAATTATTAAATTTAAAATATATTTCTCCGAATAAAATTGATATTTCAATTAAAAAGAAATAAAATTTTTCTTAAAAATATTTTCGTAACTACTATTTGGCGCCCTTCTCAAAGCGGCGCCCGGGGCACTATAGACCCCCTTGCCCCCCTTCACTACGCCACTGTCACTGATGGCTCCACACGAACTGTTGCATTCGGCATGACACGCGATACAAAGATAGAGCTAAAGATTTCTACGTGAATGTTTACATTCGAAACTTTTCGTTTTCCTGTCCAGTGGAAACTAGCTGATCTATTCGATGAGAGCTTGTCATTTAACTCGAATAAAACGAGACCTGCCAGCGACTTTCAAAGTTTGTCATTCTAGTGAAGGACTAAAGAAACGGACATCTCTTACTTTCATAGCAATTACTTGGTAATTCACGATTATTTTATCATTCCACAATAATTTTTTTACATATAAGTGATAATTTAACAGGAAAAACAAATGTTTTTCTTGTTAGATTATCACCATAAGAATAAAGTTTAAGTAAAAGGTTTATTAGAAACCTTTTACTTAAACTTTATTCTTAAAAGCCTTTCATTTAACACACCTTATATAATCTACTTACATCTACTTTCGATGTAGAATTCGATACCACAAACTAATTTACAGAAGATTAACCATATCCATTATTTAATCAGCTTGGTTAGGTGAGTGGTGATTACAACATCAAACAATTACAACATTAGCTGCGAATGGTGTAAACAAATTAAAAGTTTCTTCTCAGATATCTAAAAGCATTTGCGAATATAAAGCCCTACAACGATAAGAACGTAAATTCATAAAATTACTCAAATTGTGAACTATCTTACAATCTTTGAGTTGGCAATTTTTAAGACTGTTTTACTTTAAAAAAACTCTTGTGTTTTAAAGCTTTTGGATTGTCGAGATCACAAGCTTAAAAATTACTGGAAGGTATTGAATTTTCGTGCAGAGGAATTTTACAAATGAAAACTTTCTTCATATGTTTATGGTAAAATTCCAAATTATTTATAACTGTAATAATCCTTAGACACTAAATTTCATACTAAAGTGATGAAACATTTATGAATCAGTTTGTTCCCAAAACAATGTTTTTTAATCAAGTTTTGCTTCAGTAATAACAGAATATGGATTATTAAGAAAAAAAATCTATGTTTTCATAATGGAATCATATTTAGATAGTAGAAAGTTTAAACATTTTAACCAAATGCAGTTTTTAAGAGCAATTATATACAGTAATTTATATCGGAAACAGTATAAAAACATAGCCTAGAACATAGTCATAAAAATACTTAGTCTAAGGTATAATGAAATTTTAGTTTTGCACTTCTTAATTTTTAACAATACAAACAATAAAGCTAAAAATAACTATTATAAAATTCAAACATTCACAAATGCATAAATCTTCAATGTAAAAAGTGACAGCACACCCCTAGGGGTGCTAACATTAAAACTTTTCAAAACTGAAATAAATTATCACAGTAAGCGGATACTAATCAATAAAGGCATTTAAGACAGAAGTGCCAAGAACACGCATTTTACACATTGAAACGAAGCTGGAATTTCAAATTTACATTATGTAATTATATTATTTAACTCAAATTTTTAAAACTTCAGACAAATGCAGTCCACAGATAAAGGTTGAACTTTTAGAACATAATCTTAATTTAACGACATTAATCGATACATTAACGGTAAGAAAGAATGCACTTTCGGTATTTAATTTAAAGCCCCCATTACCCTTCTCATGTTTCTCAAATTCATTTCAATTTAAATTAAAGTAACATAACGTAAGAACTTAAAGTTCTTATTCCCTAAGAAAGATTTCATTAATTGTTAAAGCATTTTAATTAAAAAGAACTTAAATAAAAGTTGTCATTAAAAGATTATGAGAGATCAAATATTTTAACATTTTTGATATAACACAGCTACGATAAGCTAAACACCTTTTACATGCAATTGCGATTTTTCTTCTTTAGAAGCGAAAGTTTCATATCAATAATAAAATATTTTAAATAATTCTAAATTCATTACAGAATTGTATAAAATTATATGAGTATATATATTACAACAAAGCTTTATATAAATAAATATATCAAGAAATTTGAAGCTTATGTAACCGAAATATTCAAGCAAGAAATTTCAGTATATTTTATGCCATTCTAAAAATATTTTATTCTATATATAAATAATTTTACTATATATCAAAAACATTTTATAAAATTAAAATAAGTATCTTACCTCATATTTAAACAACTATCCCTCGAGTCAATTTCCAAAAGAAATATGCCAACAGCCATTACGAAATATTTACTTACAAGTCTCAAAATTATCTTCAAAAAAACTAGCAAAAGCTATTATTTCGAAATTTTCGGATTTATAATCTTATATCACATTAAAATGTAGCTCCGTTCTGGACAAAAGTTACTATTGGAAATAAAGCATTTAGATTGCAGTCTCGCAATCTCAGGATTGATAAAAATATCTTTTTTGCAACTTAAAAAATATCTGTTATATATTAATCAAGACAAAAGTAGTTAAGATTATAAAACTTTTAGATGTCAATTGCTATCTGAAGAAATTTTGGTTTGTATGTCACTTAATTGTCATTTTTGTGCAAACGAGGACTAATAACATCAGAATCTAGTTTCTATTTTTTTCTGTTTGTAGTAGTAGTAGTAATATGACAGAAACAGTTTTGGAGCATTATGCTCGTTAGGCTTATAGCTCTCATTGAGTAAGATTGAGTTTTTTGACAAAAGTCGTCAAAAATTTAGAACATCATTTTGGAACTGCTTTCCTGTTTGCTTACAATATTTCCAGTTATCTATTTTTGTTAACTGAGAGTTCGGTAAAACCATCCACTTGCCGCGTAATTTTGAAACACAGTGAGGTGACGAGGTGGACATAAGCTGGCACATTTTTCTCATCACCACACTGCACCCCAACAGAGAGATATTACAACCACGACCTATTTTAAATGCTACAGTCTCCATCAGTGGACACGCTAGATCTTCGGCTGAGTCATGGGTAGAACTCTTCATATACCTGTCATGAGAGCGGCCCTTTTCCTAGGCAAGCCAGGTGACATTATTGTTTTTCGTGTGCATAAATTATAATTTTAAAACAGTTGTGCAACTCATACTTTTCCTTTGTCATTTAATGTGGTGGATAAACGATATTTATATACACTACTGGCCATTAAAATTGCTACACCAAGAAGGAATGCAAATAACAGAACGATATTTATTGGACACATACATTATCGTGGAAAGAACAAGTAATTAGATTTACAGGAAATTAGGATGTATAGATATTGAGAAATCAGTACCCAGAGCAGCCACCTTTGGCTGCAATAACAGCATTTATCCGCCTAGGCATGGAGTCAAACAGAGATTGTGTGGCATGTACGGGGATCTCAGTCCATGCAGCTTCAACACTATGCCACAGTTCATCGACAGTAGTGGATGGTGAGTGATGGAGTGCCAATCGCTCGGCAACCATTGACCACACGTTCTCAATTGGTGACAGATCAGGAGAACGTGCTGGCCAGGGTAACAGTCGAACCTGTTCTGTATCAAGGAAGTTCAGAACAGTACGGGCAATATGCGGTTGTGCATTATCCTGTTGAAACAAAGCATTAGGGAGGCCTCGAAGATAGGGCAGAGTCACGGGCCTTAACACATCGGAAATGTAACGGTTGCTGTTCAAAGAGTCTGTAATGCGAACAAGAGGTGATCGATACGTGTTTCCAATGGCACCCTATACCATCACGCCAGAAGATGGGCCAGTATGGCGATGTCCAATGCAAGCTGGCAATGCACGTTCTCCACGATGCCTCCAAACACGGAAGCGGCCATCATGGTCTTTTAAACAGAACCGAGATTCATCTGTAAAGATGACGTGATACCATTCCCGCGTCCAGGTTCGTCGCTGATCACACCATTGAAGGCGCTCCTGTCTGTGACGCTGTGTCAATGGTAGCCGAAGCCATGGTCGCCGTGCAGACAATCCATGCTGCTGCAAATGTCGTTGAACTGTACGAGCAGAAACTTGTTGCCTTGAAAATGACTCCATTTCTTGACTCAGGGTTCGTGACGTGGCTGTACGATCCCTTGTGACCATGCGGATAAGATGTCTGTCTTCTCTGCTGTTAGTGATGGGGTGTCGCTGAGATCCTGCATGACGTTCCGTATGATTGTCCTGAACCCATCGATTCCATATTCTGCTACCAGTCATGGGGTCTCGACCAACCCGAGGAACAATATTGCGGTACGATAAACCGCAATCCCGGTCGGGTATAATCCTTCCTCGATCAAAGTCAGACACGTGCTGATAGGCATTTCTTCTTCTTACACGAGGCATTACAACAACTTTCTTTGCCGAAAACAACGTTAAAACGGAAATTGAGTATGAGAAAACTGCTGTCAAATCTCTGGTTTTATACACATTGTAGATGTCGCTACTGCCGCCTGCTTTGTATAAATGCACTGAAAATATAATCATTTGCATATCATAGCAAGTTCTACCTGTCATGCAAATTTCACGTGTGTGGTGTGCCGCTTTCCTGGTGTAGCAATTTTAATGGCCAGTAGTGTACATAAACAGCATGAATTTTCTGTTATTTTGAAACAATTGAAAGCAAAACGATATTCTTACTTTACATAATTGCTATAGAGCATCGATGGATTTTGTGTTTTCAGAATTTATTGCATATGCAGACACAATGGCTAATTCTAGGTAATTTGAAATGCATTCTTAAAAATATTTTGAGTACAATCATAGAAACTGTGAAAAGAGTAGATACTGGTCAACAATGATTACTATTTCCGGTATTCATGCATGCATACTAGCACATAACATTGTAAAACAAAAATATTGATCATTGAACATCATCGTAAGCATATATGTTTAAATAGCTTTGATCGAATTCTTATTTGGATTACCAAATTTAGGTCTTCACATTAAGTGTGAAATAACTATAGAAATTGAGTATAATAATTCTATCCCAGTGTCATAAAGTTGGGAATCTTTTAAAATCATTTTTTCCCTTTTTCAATATCACTACTGATTTATTTTGCGCTGTGTAATACATTAAATGGAAATATACTGTGATTTATATATAAGAATGTTACTTTATACTAGTTATAAGATATCTATAAATATTATGTTGTTAGTAAAACATTTGGGAGCAGATGTGATTTGATGAGTTATATAAATGACTAACATTTCAATATCTATGTCAAGTAGAAAATTTTGCAATGCACATTTAAATTTCGTAGTAGGTAGCCTTTAATAATACTGTTTCTCGAATTTTTAGACAATTAAATTACCATTTTTGATACACGGGATAATTTCGTTGCAAGTAATTATCTGACATTGATATTGGTTGTATAATCCTCACAGAAGTGAATTGATTGGACAGAAGATTTAGCCATAGTATTAGTTGAGACAATAGAGTAGTTGTGTGGTTTTAAGAGCAGGCATTTTTAACGGCACAATCGGTTAACACAGTAGTTTTAAAACTTCTGTCTCGTATAACCATAAGAGAATTGAACGATAAAGAAAGATGTCATGTTCACACAAACCCTAACCATAATATTGGAACGGAAGTTTATTCCACTGAATAAAGTTCTTGTTGCGCAGAAGTGAAGCAACGTATTACTGAGATAAATCCGATATTCAAACTCGAAAGAGTGAACGATGGAAATGAAACTCGTTTTAGTGCTATATATCCCAATTATTAATCCTTGTTTTATTTAAATTGTTCTTTTATGTTTGCTACAAATCTATTTCTAGAAAATTTCTAGCTTAGAATACTCTGGAATACCGATCAAGAATGTTCGGTAACTGAATATAAGTTGAGTTCTCAGTTCAACTAATAAATTGTTTGAGTTAAGATCTCCGTCCTTCCAATCCTAAACTCTACGCGAGTGATAACATCATCTACGCGACAATAATTTCGATGTCAATATGCACTATCCAGTTGTACTACAGGATTCTACTTTTAGACAAATTTGTGATTAAGATAGCTTGTACTATAATTTTTAATATTAGTGGAAACGCGTCATCATTTATACGAGGGTTACTCTGAAATTTTTGAGATACGCGCAGACGAGAAATTACCAAATAAAAATAACGGTTTAATTTTAAAATACAAAGTATTTAAACACAGAAGACAATTTTTTACTGACTTACTTCAACTTGTTTAGCGTGGAATAAATTTTAAACAGAAGAGAAAATGGAGTTGACGGGAGAACATTTTCGCGCTATGATTTTCTACGATTTCAAAGCAGGATTAAATCAAGAAGAATGCGTTCAACGGTTGCAATTAGCATTTGGTGATGAATCTCCAGCTCGTGCTACTGTATTTAGATGGTTTAGAGAATTTAGAAGAGGTTGTAATTTTCTTCAGGATAAAGAACACACAGGAAGGCCGCCGTCGGCAGTAATCCCGGATAATGTGTCTGCCATACGAAAAATGTTAATGGATGATAATCGCTGTACCTATCAAATGATACAGAAGGAACTTAACATTGGATCCGCAGCCATACACAAAATCATTCATGAAGAATAACATATGAAAAAAGTAGTTTGCCGTTGGGTTCCCCATAATATAACTGAGCATCAAAAAGAGGAGCGTGTCAGAATCAGTAAAGAAACTCTTAATATGCTGAATGCTGGTGGCCACCGCATCATTTCTAAAATTGTAACAGGTGATGAAACGTACATACTGTTTTTTGACGTTCCAACACGTCAAGAAAGCAAAGTATGTGTCTTTGAATATTATCCCACGCCGTCAATGGTGAAAAAACAACGCGCACTGAAAAAAGTGATGAATGCCGTTTTCTTCAGAAGTGCGGGATTGGTCAAAGCCATCAAGTTGGAAGGACAGAAGACAGTAACAGCAAACTGGTATACCACTAAATATCTTCTAGAAATTCTACAAGATCTGAATGTTAGGGGACTAATGCTTCACCATGACAATGCATCTTTACATACAGCCGGATTAACAGTTGAGTTTCTTAAACAAAAACAAATTAAAGTGATCGAACAACCACCGTATTCACCTGATCTAGCTATGTGCGACTTTTGGTTATTCTTTAATCTAAAAAAGAACTTACGTGGACGTCGTTTTCATTTAGAAGAAGAGATTGATGTGGCTATAAATGCATTTTTTTCATCTATTCGGAGAAATGAATGGCTTGAGGCATTTAATCTGTGGAAAATTCGTCTACAAAAGTGCATTGATGCTGGAGGAGACTACTTTCAACACACCTAAAATTTTGTAAGTATAACTTTTAAAACCTAGTTGTATCTCAAAAATTTCAGAGTGACCCTCGTATAATTATTATCATCGATATTGTGTTGGTCATGAGCAAACTGGGAGGTGTATCATGGCGAAATTGATTTTTTCTCTAATGACTTTTACTTTTCTCTTAATGATAATACATTCTATGTTAATAAGTGTAGCCAGTAAAACTATCATTGATATCAAACTTCATTACTGAGTACCATACAGCTCTAACAATCGGTGTGAAATCACAACTCCGTTGCATCAAAATATATTAGATAAAATTTAGTCGGTTATTATTTTATGACTTTTAAAACCAATCAAACACTTCTTAATTTTACATTAGTTAAATATTAGCTTATATTAACATAGTTAAATTTTAGCTTTAAATCAAAATAAATCCATAATTAGTCATCGCTTTCATCAATACATTATGCCATATCTGTCGGTGTATATTAAGTACAAGAATCTAACATACATAGAAACTCTTCACACAGCTGTTTTCCAGAATGTTTCATTAATGATCAAATGAGATTAATCCAGTTTGGTTTTCTCTTCTTCAAGGTATGAGAAAATCAATAAGGCAATATCCAGAAACAAAGACCATCACCAAATGGAAGGATTACGTCTCTCGGAATGGTTGGTTCTATGGTCAATTTATCCAACTGATAGTTGTGTTCTGCTTTGCGTGCACATATGTGTGAAATGCTTAATAGATTCACCTTATTATATATGAATATACTTAGTATCTGTGGAAAACTTTGGAAATCCAGATGTGTGGAGGATATTTAAATGCCTTACCGCAATTTTCATCCATCAAGCTGTTCATTATGTCGCGTTTAAAGAAATGAAATGTATGATTACTCTTAAATAATATTGCTGTCAAATAAAAGTATTTGATTTGAACTAAAGCCGGTTAAAACTTCAGAGACACATCTGGATACGAATCCGTTAGCTAATGTCATGAGAAGTCATATCATGCGAGGCCATCACCTTAGGTGGAATCTTAAGTCTGATTACGATACTTTTATCAATTTAAACGAACTACTTTACTTCATTTAAGTTCACAACAGAAAGCTTTATTTTTCGTTGATCAGTTTCTCAGTTATGTATATCAATTTGACATTCTATGACCAACAGGTAATTCCCAGTTGCCTTCTCTCCAAATTAAACAGTTGTCCAAATATGTATTCGGAAAAAAATTGACAAACGTTTAATAATCATTAACGATAATGATGCAACACACAGCATTATATTTATAATATTGCCAGAAAATTCATAGTGGTATAAAACTTTTTCCATAATAACTTAATTTGATACTTTTATAGTAAAATCATATTGTTATTTAGAAAATTAAGTATTCTCAAGAATAATTATTAAAATTTATGTAATATTTTTAGTGTGATCAAAATGGTGGAATTCTTAATTACTTAATAATTCAGTCTGAAGAAAATATTCTTTAAAATTGATTCAGTATTATGAAATGAATATATTTTTCTCTATGAAAAATTTATTAGAATTATAAGTCCTAAAATCAATAGCCAATGAAATAACTTTATAGTGGGGTTTAATAACTATAAAGAGACAACTATTAATTTTCAAATTTGTCAGTAAAATTCAAATACATATTTCTTAAGTCATATCTAAATTTACAGCACTCTCAAATTAATTTTGTAATTTTTATTGCATTTAAAATAAAATTAATCGGAATAAGGCAAATAAGCACCAAGTATGTTGGTTTGCAATTATCAAGACAAAAAATATCACACAAATGCTCGAAGAATATTTTAAAATAATAAATAATTATTTTAAAATCAATTTTATAAATTAATTTAAGTGTTGCAATACTAATTCTTTTTAGACATTGGGCCATAAATTTTGGCGTATTTTTTAAGTCATGTAAGTAATCTAGCACATAAATTAGAGTTGACAAGATCTTTGAATATTGCTAACCGTTGTAATAAATGTTTCTGACGAATAGTTTCCAAATATTTTCAGTCACATTAAAATAAGAATTCAGTGACCAGTTCAAAACATTTATTTTGATATAACCATGTTTTTAAAACCTCAGATGTGTGGGAACATGCTTCATCAGGCTAGAGTATGAAATAACTTCCAGTGGATAATCGTATACTAATAGCTATTGTTTAAATATTTCATAAACATTAAAATTTAATAAATTTTAATATCTTTTTTTGTACCTGAAATTTAATTTTCCAGTCCCATTCTGATTGTTCAGAAAAATGTACGCATAAACTCATGCTTGGTATTTTTCTTAAGAACTGATTTTCAAAGAAAAATCACGAAGCGGTAAAAAGCAAAAACATTGCTATTTTGAGCAACAATACGGCATACGAATAGTTATTTATAAAACTAATTTTTTTTTTTTTTTGCAAAAATGATAACGTTAAAATTTTATAATTATAAGAAAATATCATGTTGAAGTAAACAACAAAAAGAAGTTTAAAATCGAAACAAGTAAAAATGTGATTTTAACTTCGCATGTGTGCCATTCTAATCCATATTGATATTTATAGGTTTTTATGGGTAGATTGTGAGTCTTTTGTGGTCATCAAATTAACACATTTGTGCTCAAATGGCTGACTAATTTTTTACTTATCTGTAAATATAATTTTGTCACAATCAAACACAATTTAAATAACATGTTTGCAATACACGCTAAATTACTATGTAACTTTTTGTGATGAGCAATGCTAGATATCATCTTAACAACTTTAATAGCAATCATAATTAGCTGGAAAATAGTCATTTATTCCACTGGATATATCGATCTTCCAATGAGCTCTTAAGCCTTGTTTGATAGGATTTTATCTTTGAATAACAGTTTTGTGTTGCATTGAAAATGTTTGAATAACAGTGAGAAAATACGAAATAATAGCTTCTGAAGAATTGATTAGCATTTACAACTTACTTCTGATTCAATGGGTCCAACAGTACGCCAAATCACAGAATCTGTCATTCACTGATGGTAATCCATAAAAACCCCATTTGCTTAAAAAATTAAATGAAACCATATATGTGCATAGAAATTGATCTTAAAATATAAAGACATTTTTATTTGCACTTACATGCAATTCGTTAAACCCTGAACTTTATTTTACAATTCTTTTTTGATATACGTCTTGATACAAAATCTTTGTTAGTAACGTAATATTTTCAGATTTTTTCCCACCTTCCTGATCAACTGTTCATTCTGTAGCTCAAACTGGCTTCCAGAAAAAAAATCATTTTCTTCTACAAGTATATATTTAGAAAGGAGTGTAATTAAAAGAAAAAATGAGTTAGCAATTGTGTTTCAATTGATTCTAATACCGATGTGGACACCGTTAAATAATGGTAACATTTCAGAAACGTAGTCAATAAAAAAGGAAACGAATTTGAATACTGTGCTAGTATTGATTTTATTGTAGGAATTAAAACAGAGATATTTTAAAATATTTTGTTCTTAAAACCACACATGCACAGGTAATACTATTTTTAATCTTAGCCTTTAAAAAATAAAAGGGATATTTTGAATGAAAAGCTCTAACATTTCCCTGGCATATAGTAATAAAAGGAAATGTTCAATGTCTTGACAATAAACCCAGGTTTGCATACTCCAAAATATTTAATATACGATAATAGAAATTATTAGGACCTATAGGTACCAATAATTAAAGGACATCTATAGATTTCCCAAGTTTAACCAGTTTAATAAAATAAAATTAGATACATTTAATTGATGAGTATCTGTCAAATAATTTAGCTGTAAGTCACAAAATCAACACAAAATATAATTTTTTTTTTTTTTTTTTTTTTACAATTTTGTCAAAAAGGACAATAATGAACATAGTTTTTGTTTACGGTAAGAGTTTAACTCTAAAGAATCTATTTTCTAACAAAATTAACTTTTCATTTCGCATTCTTTAATATACACGTAAAATTTTAAATGTTTATGTTTAACATTTCTGTTAACACAAATACACCCTCCGAAAATAATTGTTCAAATTCAAAATACGTATAGCTGACCTCTCGTAAAATGTCAGTTTTTTTTAGCTGTCATAAAAATTATTAAAAATCACCCTGTAAGAGCAGTTTGATAAGCTTGAAAATGTGTGACTGAGTTGTATTAATTTTTAAACAAGAAAATAACACAAAATTTCAAATAGTAAAGCTAAATATTTGACCCATTATACCAAATAACTATTTTTTCTACAATACTATTATATTGTCCCAAGTGAAAACTGTTTAAAACATATGCATTTAAATTACAAGGAATAAACCCAATCGGTTCACTCTTTGAAACTATGTTAAAATTTGAGTAATATAATTTATCAGACAAAGGAAAATCAGGGCGCTCCGTGGCTGAGTGGTCTAAAGCCTCACCGCTAATCGCTTGAGAGCGTAGGAGTGTGGGTTCGATTCCCACCGTGGCCCTGGGTGTTTTCTTCGTTATTCTTCTGTGGTTGTACATCTGTCATTGTGCTATTTGTCCTATTATCGACGAAGACTTACGAGCGGATCTCAAGAATCAAGCATACAAGTCTGAATATATGTAATGTAATAAATAAATAAAAGAAAAATCATTAACTATTATGTGTAGAGGATAAAAAGCCATAAAAATAGTATTGTTTGTATTAAAATTATGTATTAACTGCATACAGTTGATTAATA
Source organism: Latrodectus hesperus (assembly GCA_037975125.1). NCBI lineage: Eukaryota > Metazoa > Arthropoda > Arachnida > Araneae > Theridiidae > Latrodectus > Latrodectus hesperus. The sequence goes on along the minus strand of CM075855.1, from coordinate 25,483,600 downwards.
ATTATATCCCACAGGATTTACTTAATATTTAGGATATGAAAGTGAATTTCCAATCTTTAATAAGTGATGTGAAATATTGGAAAAATCAAAAAGTAATAGGATATTTGAGACATATTTTCATGGTGTTAAAATATCATGCACGTTGTCTAATGGCAACATACTGTTGTAAGGAATGGCACAGCAAGCTATCACTATATTTTTTCTCCTCTAACGCACAGTCTGATTGAAGCCATTGGCAAAGTACCTCACACATAAATTCCTACATGACTCTTTTCAAGACTGAACTGAAATTTTTCGTCGATTGTTGCTCATCATATAATAGTCAAAATGATGTAGTACGACATCAATTTAGGTAACTCTGCCGAAGCTGAAATGTTAAAGACTGATTTCAGCTAAGTTGTTTGAGATGGTCAAGGGTTCATGGTTATTAAGTGGTTTTAGTTTCTTGGATATCAGATACCTTTACGCTATTTGTATCATGCACTTAATAATAGGAATATGATTTGTTATCTTGTCATTGATCTTCTAGTGTTGTCAATTTTCTTATAAATTTCTGGAGTAATTACACACAATGTCTGCTATTTCAATTAATCCAACAGCGTCCAATGCAATATAGCATTCTTTGATCAATCGTTTCAGTTCGATGGACATGATAATATATTTGATTTATTTTGTTAGTCTCACAAATTTTAACAATGCTAATACAAATTTGAAGTTTTAGAAATTAAATTTGAAGTTATTACAATAAACTATATCAGCCTTTCATGCCTTCAGTGGGTCGATAAATTGAGTACCAAGCATACTTGGGGAACTAAACACTGGGGCTTTGCGTTAGGCTGACCACTTAACCAAACCATATGCTTTCACACTCAAGGATTGTTAGTCAGTAAAACAGACATGGGAACTGTATGACTTGGCTCACATGGATTGTCGTTCTACAAATTTAATAATATAATTTTTCAATTGATAAGATCTCTGAAAACTTATTGATAGAACTGCTGGTTTTATTTTCAGGAAATTATAAAGTCAAATATCGATATTTAGAGATGTCCATTCTTTTCTTTAACTAATTTTTTCTTGGTTGGATGATTGATTTTTTCTCGATATTGCACAAACCAAATGGTATTACTTTAAAATGTCATAGTTTTTGTGTCATTGTGAAGTTTTTTCTCTGTCTTGAGGATAGATCTCAAATTGTCAATAGCCACTTTTCAAATCTATTGTAAAGTGTAAAGAATCATTTACTTCAAGAAAGACTTTGTACATCAGATACTTTTAAGAAGATAGCTTTCTTTGTAATCTTATTTAAATACCGATAATCCAAGCAAAATCTAATAAATTCATCCTTCATTCAGACTAATACAGGGGGAAAATCCATTGACTCAGTTATGGTTTAATGGCATTATTCTAATGTATTTCTGTCAAGTTTTCAAACATCTTTTTGCTTAGCACACGCGAGCCTTGAATTTTTAAAAGGTGTGTTATTGGCAATATCAATTCAATGCTGTATCAGTTTGGTTCAATCGAAAGCTTCAAAAGTATCGGAAACTCTATTCTGAAAATCTATATTCAGCAGCATTTGTTTCGTTTCTTAACTGTATATCTTTCAATAACTTCGATTGAGTTTCTCAAAAAATTGACTTTAAATATTTGGAACTTTGTTATTACAGGGAACAGGAGCACACATGCTGCTATAATTTCTCAGCTTTTCATCATTCTAAATTTGTCACATACGTTAATAATTCTAATTAGAATAGGATAATTCAAAAGGCTTACTAACATTGAAGCTAACAATACACTTTTGGACAATTTTCCTTACTAAAGATAATTTACAAATCAAATCTACAAAGTGAATATCTCGAAATAGAATTTTTATACTAGGATTTTAATCTGGATCAAGCTTTAGTACATAAATTGAAAAGATTGGTCTAATTTGGAGATGAAAATACACATTTAATGTTCAGTAATGTGTCTTTACAATGTGTTGAGAGGTATGTGCTCACTAGACAGTAAAGAACTTTATTTTCTTCAAACAACACAGGATATTATTGGATTCAATATTTTTGCTTGAAACAAATCAGGCACCATCCAATCTATCATGTTGGCCATTTAGAAAGAAAAAAAAAGAAACATTAATATTATTTTTTAAGCATTTTAGTTGGATGTTTTCATTAATAATAAGTTTGCATTTCAATATTATTAAAATCTACCATTTTGTTAAATTTTATCGCTCTGTTCTGAACCAAAGTTCAGAAAAGAATTTGAAAGATTTACCAATAAAAATACTAATTTCATTAACATTTTCTTCTCAAAATTTTTGGCTACCAGCATTACCCATACACCTTAATTGATAATCTTGGCCTAGGAGAGATTGCTGTAGCTCTATAGGACTGATTAGACATAGCTGCTTGCAGACCATCTCTACAGATTCAGAGAAGTAGATTCCCCAAACTGTATTTTGTGACTCTAATCAACCAATGATTTTTTAACATTTAAATAATTTTAATGAGGACATTGTTAAGAGTATTAGAAGGCTTGTAAGCTAATGGCTTAAGTGCTAATGTGTTCGGCATTCGTAAAATAAATATATAAATAATCTTGGCCTCTATATACATTTTAGGGAATAAGATATTAGACTTATTAAAAAAATAATCCAACAAATAAAAAACAATCATTTTTAAGAAATTCTACAATTTTTGTTGACAAATGTTGAATTTTTAACTAAATGCTATACTATGAATCATTTAGGTTATCTTTCATTAAATTCTTGACTTGAAAGTTTTTTGTATTTAAACCATCTTGTTGAAGTGCATTAGTAATTTCTTTTGTTAAATTGTCGATGGGAATGAGTTTTTGTGATCTCCCTTCATACTATTTTATCATGTAAATTTAAAGTTTTATTTTTACGGGTTTCATTCTTCAATATTTTTCCCCCTTCCTCAAAAATGAGACAGTAAATGAGGTACCATACTCAGTCTTATTTGGAAACGAATATATACCAAGTGAAATATTTATGATGAGCATAGATTTAAGTATAAATCTTCTCTTCTGTATTTCTATACACACTGCTGTCACACATACACAAGTTTGGTTTGTATGCCATTCAAATCTCCTTTTTTACACAGAAAGCCTGGAACCTACTGCTGAATATGGATTCCCAACTACTACAAACATGCATAACTGAGAAAGGGTTTGAACCCACAAACTGTTGAACCGAAAGGCAGACCTCTAACCCTTTGGAAGACATTTCAATAACATATATAGCAACAGAAATACACGAAAAAAAAAAAGATTTGGGACGATAACAACGGCTAGGGTTGAATCATTCCATGAACAATTGATAGAGAGAAGTGAAAATTCCAGAACAAATAAATTTCTTTAAACATAAATTGTTCTAAGAAATTTATACAATTTAACAAGGAAATGTTATAAAGGCAATAATGGGGGGGGGGTAAAGCCAAATTTATTATGTTGATATTTATGTTATAGGATAGGTCAATTAATATATTTTCTCTGGTGATAGCTAATATTAAGCCCGGTGGCTTAGTGGTAGAGTTTCTCCCTAAGGCACAAATTTGATTTGATTTTGTGAGGTTTACTGATGGAAGGTCCAATATTTGACATTTCTGCACCATACTTAAAACTAAAAATAAAAATTCTGTGTTAAAAGACTAGTCAAAATATAAGATGGAATGTATTAAAAATTGAAGAAAAATATATGTAAAAGATTAAGATGGATTAAAATCTTAAATAGAACTCAAGAAACCAATTGCACGTAAAAATGCAAGCACATTTCTATGTGGTTTGGGCCCAATCAAGTCTGATAAAATTAAATTTGCGGTATTAAAAAACACTATGCAATTAATATTGAAATTGGATCAGACAATTAAAATGTGAAGTACTTTAACTAAATGATACATTACACATGTCACAAATCGAAGCACTCTGAGACAAGAATAAGTGATTGTATGTAAATCTAGTATGTCCAATGCGAAGGCAAGATCCGAAGTTCGATCCTCAGGCTGAGCAAGGTCTCGACTCAACCTTTTAACCCTTCAGTGGGGTTAATAAACTGAGTACCAAGCATGCTTGGGAACTAAGCACTGGCGATTTCATGTTAGGCTGACCAGCTAATCGGGACATATGCTTCACACCCCATGGCCTCTCTCGGTCAGGAAAACAGTGATGAGCACTGTAGGCCTTGGCCACATGGGCTGTCATGCCACAAAATTTAGATTAGTTTTAGTGTAGATAGCTAATTTTGTTTATAGACATCATAATGAAAGTAATTTTAAGACAAATCTTTATAAGAGTTCAATTATAACGAAACAAAGTGATATTAAGGAATTAAAAAGTATCCGAAAACTAAAAATTACAAAGCTTAACTCCAGAGATGTTAAAATATTTAAAAATTGCTTCTATAAATACAAATACTTATGTAGAAAAATTTGAAATGCAAAATATTAAATTTTTAAATCCAAAGAATTTTTGGTTCCTTCCTTTAAATACAAAAAGAAGTAACTGTATCAGGACATTTGATTAAAAATGGGTTCCGAGTCATTACAAATACCCATACCTAAGATAAGAATAACTTACAGGCTGTTAAATTTAGGAGCAAAAATGCTAACCATCTAGGTACATTCTCGACGCAATAACAGGGTAATAATGAAAAAATAGCAAATTTTTATATCATTGATTCCAAAAAATAATCTTTCTTAAGAAATCGAATTAAATAGTCATTTTAAAATAAATGATAAAAGAGCAACTACCCAAGATGAAGGAAGATTTCTTGATTTCATGGAAGAAATTATACTTTCAGCCATCATAATGAAATCTTCCATTCATTTATATTTGTTATATATTTTTCAGAAATTTAAATTGTCATACAAACTATACAATTGGACATTCTAAAGGGTTACGATTCTAAGTTCACTAAACTTTGATATGTAGTCAGAAATATTTCTTCTTCTTCTTAGAATTGGGTTTGTATGTCATTGGGCACCTCTGCTTTTATCAGCATTTTGTATCATTAACTCCAAACCCAATGTTTCCTAGTTCCAGTTGCTCGGGTCACCCACTCTATTAATAAAGTCCGATAACCCTTTAATGGAGTCTAGGTGTAACTCTCTAGTATGGATGATGCCTAAAGAAGTTAATCTAGGGAGGGCAAGAGCCTCACATTCGTAAATGATATGCTCTGCCGTTTCCTCTTGCGTATGATATTTCCAGCAGATAGGTTCTTGCTGAAACAGTCCCATCTGGTCAGAAAGTCAGTCATGCTAGGGATAGCTTCCTGACTTTCACCAGAAGAAGATGGTTTGGAGGTCATTTCTACCTCAAGTGAAAGATTTATTGCTGCCCCTTTACAAGATTGCCTCTGAGTTCCCTTCTCTTTTTCAGCAAGGTCTACTTCAGAGGCTTCACCTGCAAATGCAGAAAGATTTGTTATTTCTTGTGTCTTTTCAGCCACAAGATAATAATTAAAAAGCTCAGGTAATATAAGTCCACCCAGCATTGCCTGAGTTACTGGGCAAGGCAAATTACTCTAGAAGTTCGCCAAGCAACTAGAGGCTCCGTTAAGACACCAATACCGCGGTGCCAATTAGCCCTAGGCACGGATCGCATAACACCAGGGTTTACGGGAGCTGGTTCGTGGCCTCTGATTCTATATTCAAGGCTATCCTGTCATTCCTACAGGACATTCGGCGATCCACCACCTGCCGACGCACCTGGTGGCTGCTCAAGCCCCAGGAAGGTACACGTACCCCCTGGTTCCAGGGAAATATTTCTTAACCATTAAACTGCGCCGATTCATAGTTAGCGATGTCACAGTTAAGTGGATAAATCGTAAAATTACTAAAGAAAATTATCTCTTTAAAATACTGAAGAAAATTAACTGATACAGACCAGAGAAGTAGGAGGCGTTTGTGCGAAGCAACCAGCAGGCATCTTTGTTAAAGGCTCAGGACAATAGTCTCAGGTCCGATTACAGGCCATAAATAAGATTGTCTGAGATTTGAAATAGTACAAATTTTTGCAAACACTATAATTAAACTTTGGAGCATTAACTACGTGTAACTACTCAACCAAAAATCAACCGTGAACAGTTCCTACTGGTACAGGACGAATAACGCCAAATTCAACCAACAGTTCATATAATTTGGTGGACAGACAACTTTGTACGGTAACCACTGTAATTAAAATAAAAAGAAAATACTACATATTGATCTGGTGCCTTTTGAACCAGTTATATAGGATTTTCAGTAACTTTTACCAACCGTTAACTCTGTCATATGGAACAAATATAGGGGAGTTATTTAAGATATCAAATGAAACTTCAAATACGATAGACACTTGTGAAATAATCAGGTGGAAGTAAAGATTATTAGTGCTGAATAAATATTGAAAGAAAGAAGTAAATATTACCTAACAATAAGGTTACATAGATTAAAATACTTTAATATTTGTTTTCCGAAATTTAATGGCTAAAAATAAATTTTACTAACGAAATGTGTTCACACACTTATACTTTACAATTTATTTACAACACATACTATATTAATATGCTCAAGAAATTATTCTTGACTAAGTATTGATTTTAAAAAAATAAAAAAATTTGTGAAATAAAATTATGGAGATAATGAAAGCACACATTTTTCTTTTCATAATTATGAGGAATTACAACTACTAACTAAATATTCTTTTATTGACAGACAAACAAGACGAATAAATTGCAAAATTTTATTTTAACATTTTGAAACAATTATATTCTACAGTTTCTAGATACTACTAATTTATTTACATTTTTTTTATAAAAGGTACAAAACCATTATTACAATGACATATTTACGAATACTTAGGAAGTGTAAAATTATTAAATTATATATATATATATATATTATATATATATATATATATATATATATATATATATATATATATATATATTCTCTATTAAAAATCTTACAATCGAAAATACTTTTGGTAATTGTCTTTTTAAACTCCATACCAGACATTTAAAATTTAAAAAAAAACAAGGGTTGAGAAAAAAACTTCAGATATTAAATTCAATCACAATCATTCATTCATTTGACATCATTATTCATTTAATGACATTTTTAAAATTAAATTACAATTTTTTGACACTGGTAAAAATTAATTTTGAAACCTCTGGTAAGGAATAACACTGAAATAAAAAGAAAAAATTTACAACATAACAATTTATTATATGAAAAAAATTAATTAAAAGTTGGAGATAATTAGTTGGAAAATTCAACAGAACCTTAATTTCTCCGCTGATATATCAAAGAAAATTATGAAAAAAATAAGAAAGTTTAACACAGTTTTAAAAATATTTTAATCATTAATGTTAGTGAACATAAATATCCATATTAACCATGATATCACTGCACATATAATAATACGTTTTAAATTTAAACATATAAAAACTATATTGTTATCTCTTTTCTTTTTCCATACTAAATAATTCAATGTCGATCCATACATTTTTACATAGCAAATATTTTATTTCCACAGTAAATATTTCACTATTAGGAGCGCTGAAGAATAAATTTACATTTTTATCACATTCTTCATTTCTAAGTTTTCCATTTCTTTCAAAAGTGTAGCAACTGCAAATCTAAGTCGATGAAACTGAGAAGGATGAACCTAAGAAAAAAATGTAATTTACAAGAATTGTTTTATTACTTTAATTTACACATTAATTATGCTCCATACATAAAAATTTATAATTGATTCAATTGTAAAAAAAAATATACAATTGAAGTGTTTTTTTTTTTTTTGCTTAAAAATACTATTAAATAAAAGAGTAGTTTATGATATTTCAAGGTCATTCTAAAATTTTAGTATCATTAAAGTAAATAGTAATATTTAGTAATTTACAAAAACTAAGTCAGCTACAACCAAAGCAGGAACAGATGTTGTAAAGCTTTACCTTATAATGTATTTAGGAACTAACACTCCCGTACAGAAGTCACAAAACTTTATCTGTAAGTGTACACGTAGACGCGATCTTTGGCAACAAAATCTCGGCCAGAACAAAGATTCTTCTATCTTTGTTCTGGCCGGGATTGGAGTGGTACTCTGTAACAGGCTGAGAGTGTTTGTGTGCTCTCTAAAATCTAACATATTTCCAGAGGATTTTGAGAAAATATCAACTCAACTGTGATAATAACTTAGCGTAATGAGATACAGTAAAACACAAATATTAGCTAGATCAATTTAATCATGGTCTGTAAACTGAATGAATAAAACACAAACTTAAGGCACCAAAGTTTACAGTTCATTTCTGTGTAGCCTTTAATATACAGTAAAGACAGATATTGTTTAACCAATGTCTGGTTCAAGCATAGATATCACATATATGGAGGTTTTCTTCCAATCTACATGGCTACAAAAGCAATATATTAACTTTTCTCTCATGGCAACTGCAAATTTTGGGCGACTGAACTTAGGTTTTGGAGAATTATTTATAGGCTTAGAATTCTTTTCGTCATTGTTAAACAAAAGAAAAATGAGTGCAAAAGATTCATGCATTTTCTGTACTCGATCTTTAAATATATTTCACAGTACGAGAATGTTCTGAATGTGTTTTGCGTGAGCTATAGAAACAAGTATGTTTAAAAATACATCATGCTGAAAATCTAAACACTTTTATTATCCACACTTCATAGAACTATTATAACCCTGGAGAATGTTGACTTCTTATATAATTGCCTCCATTTAATGCATTTTGACACAAAACATTGATTGGCTGACTTCTAGAGCACGGTAATTTCAAATCAGGTTGGCTTCCAAAAATTAGAATTATCCTTAGAATGCTTAACTGTTAGAAATGAGAGTATTTAACTTACTAATTAGAATAATTAATAATTTACTAGAAACATTTATAATTACATTTATTTTATAACTATATTTATTTATACATAATAAGGTAATAACTTAATGAACTACTAATTAGAAAACTACAGATAGCTATTTTAAGTCCAAAAGTCTAAAACAATTTTCTAATTTTTAGTATTTCAAAGAAATTTTAAGCATGCAAATTACTATCTAAATTTATGGTAGTCATTTCTAGGATTAAAATTTTATTCATAGCAGAGGTTGCAAATGCACTGATGAACTTCTAAATTTCTAATGAAATTTATCATCTTTAAAATTCATTTCGTCCTATTTTGGTTTCATATTTTTTTCACTCATGCATAGTTAGTAAAATTAATAAATTAAGTAATGAAAGTTCAAATCGTTCTTTGAAATTATTTGTTATATAATTAAATTATTAAGTTTTTAGATTTAAGAAAATTTATCTTTAAAGCTTTATTAATTCTTTCTATCATTTAGAAAACAGTCTCTTTAATTATTTCTTCTTTTGTATCCTTTAGGTGACAAAATTATTTGTTGAATATGAGGTTAAATTAATTCTAAATAAAATGAGACAATTATTTTCAAAAAGTATAGTTTATAGGTATCATTTACGGTTAAGATCACATTATAAATTACAATTCAAAAGTAGTTAAAAGCACAGAATGTGGTCTTTTTCATTATAACTGAGCTTATGGAATGTAAATCACCAGAATGTTAAAGATTTTAAAAGATTGTTTATAAATAATTTATGAAACATTTTTTTGCCATTTCATGAAACATAAATTTGTATCTAATATGCTTTTATCTTTTCTTTTTATAGTATTTTATAATTCTTCACACAAACCATAGTTGAAAAATAATTTTTCAAAAAAATTTAATTATTCATTCAGTATGTAAATAATACAATAAAGAAAATATTGATAGAAGCAAGTTTCTTCATAAACTGATAATTGAAAGATCCCAGCAGTGTCAATCAAATTATTTTGCAAATTTTTAGTTAAATAAAACTAATAGAAATATATCAAGATACTGATTTGATTTCATTAATATATGAAAAATAAATGACAAGCAAAGCAGATTTTCTTGATGATTTTTTCAATTATGAGGTTGAATGTTATGGAATAATAAATATAAAAAATAAGTACATTTTAATCTTTCAAAAGCACTTCATAGTTTGTTGTTCCTCAAATATTGCTTATAAGTTACAAAAGAGAAAACTGACTTCTTCTACATTGGGTTTCTTTGCTTAAACATTTTCTACCAGTGTTAAAAAAAAAAATAAATAAAATAAATAAATAAATAAATAAATAAATAAAAAATAAAATAACAATTATTTTTTTTAGAAAAACTCAGTTACTGAAAAAACTTGTAATATATGTATATATATTAAAACTCATAGGAATTAGTATCAAAAATTGGTTTCGCAGAACAAAAGTGATATTCATTTAGCCACTGTTGAGCAACAGAAACAGTATGTTAAAATTTTCGGTTTTCACATCCTTCAACATATAGTATTTCAAAAGGTAAGTTTGAAAACTAGTAAATCAACAGATACATTTTTTTCTATAAAATGTGCAAGATACTTTACAGCACAAATAAAATGGGACTTAGTAAAGTAATTTGCAGCAAATGTAAAAGACCCATAACCTAAAAAAGTCCTAATACAAAGTTCTAACATAAATTACTACATCGTATGTGCAAAATTTTCAACTACATTTTATTAAAAATAGATGTTATATTATTGCATGCAACAATTTTTATCATATTCAAAAATATAATTATGAGTATGTATTGAAGTGTTAACAATTTATGTATGTCCGAATGCATACAAATTAAAACTGAAAGTTTGTTCATGAAAATATTCTTTACTTATGACAGCAAATATATTTTGGGCAAGCTTTTATAAAATTTATTTGGAATCAAAAATTGTACAAGTGTAAAAATAATTAATTTACAAGTGAGGAAAAAGTATAATTAATATTTTATTTACTCTACTAAATATACTGAGTTACAATTTTAACTTCAATTTTTTATTATTACAATTGAGGATTATTAGAATTGAGATATATTATGAGAAAATAATTACATTAAATATTATTTTACTCAGTGATAATATCAATGTACTTGATAACAATAGTTAAGCTTCAAGAATAAGATTTTTTAATTTTGGTAACAATGAACAGACAAACTAGAAAGGCTTTTACCCATGTAAAATTATAAAGTTTTAATGAATGTTCCTAGATTAGCAGGCTTTCTTACATCCATTTTATCTTCATTTATTCTTAAAATTAAGTTTTCTTAAAATCATATTTGACCAATAAATTAAAATATTTGTAACTTGCTATAAGTCAGCAGTTCCTAACAGAAATTTTTCTATTTTTTGAGAATTTATTATCTTTCTGATTACAAACAGCATAACATTGTTTAATTTCAGCCTGCTGTATGTAACACAAGAGCTGTTAAACTCTGCATAAGTATTTAACATTTTGAAACAAAAACAAATAAATAAAACTTACTTTGCAATTAATAACTTAAGAGAATTGAATGAATTTTTTAATTAAATATGCAGAAACACTTAATGCATATAAAACTTTTTAAATGTATAAAAATGTAAAAAATATCCCAAGTCTTCTTAAATTGTATCAATTTGATATAAATGTTTGAACTAGCCACATGAATGTATAATGTAACGTGGCTATTGTTAGCATAATTTGTTACAAACAATATTAAATACATTTACTATATTATGTGTGTATAACAAATATAAATGTATAATATCAGATACAAGTGTATAAAAGAAGAGAGTCCTTTAATTGACCACCAAAAATGAGTAATACTTTATGCTTAATAGAATATGAAAAATTAGATGCTTAAAACTGCAAACTGGAATAAAAATTGAAACAGGAAATTAGCACTAATGGAAATAATTCGAATCATATCTTTGCAGTTTATGTGATGTGTAAATTTAATATAATGCAAAATATTGTAAATTTCAAACCACGAGTTACATAAAATGAGTTTTAACTATGGAACTTCTGTAAATAATATCTCCTCTTAAAGTTAGATGGTCTTATTTTATAAATTCAAAAATATTTTTCATCAGCTACCTAAAAGTATTTTTCAACTGATCATTTAATAAAATGAACAGCTGCAAAGCAACAGTATAGTTTTATGTTCATATTTTAATAGCGGCACACATTATGACAAAAATTTAAATATTCTCATTTTTAGCAGACAGAGTAGGGGAAAATTTCCTATTTTTTATAGGTCAAAACAGTGAATTTCAGTCTATGTTGATCCGTGTTTTAATATATGTGACCAATTTATTCTAAATGTATCATAAAAAATAATTTAAAAAACTGTACTAAGTTAATAGATAAAATTTATATACTATTCACAAACAAAATAAATAATTGAAAGTTGAAAATAGCTTCCAAAAGGTTAAATAAAACTTTAACTCAAAGAAAATAACACTGAAGAAATATTGTTTAATTTTAGAGACCAATCAACATATTGCAATTAAAATAAGTTATCAAGTTTAGATGAACAACCCATAATACAGAAAATTATTTTATAAATTTGTTTCATAATTTAAATCAAATTTGATGTTTCCAAAGAAATAGAAAATTTTTATTAATAATTACAGTGAAAAATTGTAAGGAAACATTTTGAAATGTTTGTTATATGTAGTTAAAAATAATTATAAGTATTTAAATTGATTTCTAAAATACTATAATTTTTGAAGAACAAAATTTAGTTACTTATATCTTTACATAAAAACTCATCGTTATAATATAATAAGAAGTCTTTCTCATTTAGTGGTAATGAAAATAGCATCCTTGTTATATCACCAGACACATTTAAACTTTTAACATCAAGCAAAATTATATTAGTAAATAATGATGAAGCAAGTATTATTTCAAACTTCTAAATTATTTAAATTATGAAATTATTTTGAAATAATCACAATTGCAGGCTACTCTTAATATGTCAAGTAATGAGAACTTTGTTTTAAGTTCTCTTAAATTTTGCACAAAATTAAAAAACACAGAATTTTTTATTTATTAATAGTTGGCACTTCTGTTCTTATTTGTATGTAAATAGTGAATAAAGAAATCAAAAAATGTTTCTTTTTTGTATGTTGTATGTTCGGTTCAGGTATTGATGTTTCTTTCTGTGTCCTTTCTCCGAAGATGGCGTAAGAATGTGGCTCACGCTATAAACAGGTTAGTGGGGGTATGGTGTGGATAATGCTACTCACCTTTGTGACCTGACTTGGTTCACAGGTGCTCACTGGGTAACAATAAATGAGTAGCAGTTTTCAGCCTTGTTGTGGCAAAGGATTAGTCACCCAAGTGACTGCCATCATTAAAATAATTATTTTCAAATAACATTCAATTTTATCATTGTTACATACTGTCTAGTAAAATTTAAAACGTAAATTTTATTCATTTTTAGATGGTATTTAAATCTCAACGATTCATAAATGAAGAAGTCAGATTAAAAACATAAGAGTTCCTTGAATATAATTAATTATAAACATAAACAGTTTATTTGAATTTATTTCACACAAAAATAAATTGATATGTATAGCATGCTTTCTGTGTGGTAATTAAATTTATTAATGTTATAACAATAATAAGGACATGTATATATACAGTCACAAGCAATAATCCTTATTTAATTACAGGTTTTATTATGCTAATTAAGTGACATTTTTTATAATGTCACTGAACATGGGTAGTTTTACATATTTATTATATTTTCACAGTTATTTGAAATTAAATAAATGATTTCAGAAATCGATGTAAATCAAATGGAATTAGAACTAACCAACTCATTTACAAAGAGTTTAAATGTACGATTAATAGAATGAAAAGTCACCTACATTTTTAAACCAATTTGAAACATTCCAAAAGATAATTTGCTTTTTGATTTATTATAATTAAAATATTAGGAAAAAACTAGAAAAATATTAAGAACAAAAAGCTAGCACTAACTAGAGATTTTATTGCAATAAAACATTTTTCATTGTAATGTGCTACTATTAAATTTATACAAGACCAAAATAAATCTCATTAATAGCCTTATATTAATTCAAAGGAAATTATGTAGAAACAAATAAATAGGCACATGAAGTTTATAAGTTATTAAATAGTACAAAAGCTATTAATAAACAGTATATCGATTTACTTTATAGGTACTTAATATTAAGTGAGAAATAAGATTTGAATAATTTTAGTGGCCTAAAATATTTCAACAGCTGTTTCTTACTATATATATTTGACATTTCCAATGCATACATTATTTGATGAACTAGATAAATTTCTCTTTTGAATATAAAATATTATCTTTAAGCTTTTATGAAAGGAAACCACAGGGTTTATGAAAGATTAAATAGCTTTTTCATTTTTTTGTTAAATGTTAACAACTACATGAAACAACTAAGCTTATGTAAAGTTGAAGAAAATAAGAAAAATCAGAGAAATTTTAAACTATACTAAAACAAGATTAGCTGGATTTTCCATGCTATTGGATTTTTAAAAGTTTATCGAAAACATATAGTTGTTACTTTTATACATAGCAAAAGTAAATAATATTACACAAAACATTATTTTACTGTTAAATATTTAGTAAATAAGAGTGAAGAAATTTTTCATATACTATTTTTTAAAGAAAAACAGAAGTCTTTAAATAAAATGGAAAGCTGATAAAAATTATAAATTAATAGCATTAATGTATAAGGTGCAGATAACAAGTTGTTATTAATTAAATTGACTATATAGAAAAAAATGAGAAACTTAACTATTTTCAGTTCAATCAAGCATCCTTTTTCCTAAACAATCAATGTTCAATAGTTCAAAATAAATAAGATAGTTTAGAAAAAGCAAACTTTAACAAATAATGAAAAAAAATTTAAGCCTTATATTTCCTCATGAATGCTTGCATTTGAAATTTATTAGTTAAAAAATCTTTAACTGTAAAAAGACTAAATTAACGATAATATGGAATTTATAAGTTTTATATATAACATAATACAATTTTCTGTTGTCTAAAAGAGAAAAGAAATTTTCATAATTCTATCTCATTTTTGATTTATCAATGACAAAATCTTCAAGGAATAAAAAGTAATTTTCTATAAAATAAATCACAAATATCTCTTTCTAACATTAGCTCATAAATAAAAAATTCACAAAACATAACTGTGTGTGTACAAACATCATATTAAAGATATACTTACTGTAATAATTTTAGTAAAATAAATATAAACTTTGTATTAAGCAAAATATTTATGAATAACTGCAACTTCTATAATAAGAATCCTAAGTTAGAAGTATTTCAAGTATTTTTTTAAATAAACAAAGTCACTAATAAACAGGCTTGGAAATATTGAGCTAAAGTTTAATCTTTACCATTGAGTATGCAAATTTTAAATATTATTTTTGAAACTCAATAGTATAATACTAAAAATTAATATTCTCACAAGAGTATTTATTTACACATTGTTGTATAGGTAAATCAATAAAGAAAAGGACATCAATAATGAAATGTTTATTAGTGCAATGAATTTTGATAACATTTATTAATCTATTTCAGATTTTCAAAAGCTTTTTAAAGTTTAATTATTATTGTAATTTTATGTTACTTATTAATTTTATTTAATGAAAAGATTCATTTTATTTGTAAAATAAGAAATTGAAATTATAGACTAAATTTTTATATTAAGGGTTTCTTTCATATTAAAATGATGAAAATTTTTATTTCCTTTTATATTAAAATCAAAAACTTTTCTATGTCAAGTTTTTCTATTATTATATTAATATGCTTTCACTCAATCTTTGATTTTATTCATTTTTAAATACTAACAATGATAATGAATCTCTTATTCCTAAACTGAATTTGATTTATAACTAAAATTTTTTTATAAATCAAATTCATAATTTCATCAATAAAACATTTTTAAACTCTATTTTATCTTGACTTTTATTCATTTATCAAAATTTTCAGATGACAAGTCAATGTTTCTCTTTTCAAGCTATTTTGTTTTAATGCTTTGATCTCAACAAAAATATGTCACACCAAGATATAATAGCAGAACTAAAGTGTTATTATTTTTACATGCTCTACTTTCTTACTTCCAAGACATGTCAATACTATATTTCCTCTTCTAATGATCTCTTCTAGATAAGATGGTGCCATTAATTTTACCAGCTGCATTTGTCTGTACACACCCTCTAGGGGAAGGTGTGTGCAGGACAAAGATCAGATGGGGTATGCGATGTCTGAAATATATGTTTCCACCTAGTTTTACTATTCCTTCTTTTAACAAAAGGATTTTTCACAGTAAGAAACCAGAGAGCGGCACCAAATCCCATAAATCTTCGCTTCCTTATAATTCTCAGAAAAACTACTCAGTTATATTGTGACAGAAACTATTGCTTTGTGTACAGATAAAAATAGATTATACCAAAGCCAGTCTTCTTTTACACAAAGCACTTTCTTGGAATGGCCTGCATAGTACATTCTTTAAGATCCTTTTGTGAGTATGAGAATAAAGCATTCCTGTCTCCAAAAGAAACGCCTGCTTTCTGAGATACTATGAGTTTCATATTGGACACCCATCTTAATCAGCTTAGTTTTAAATTCTTGCACTATAGAGAAGCATTCTGAAGTATAAGTAATTAAATTTTATTATAATATTATCAATTATTATTTTATGTATTCATATCTCATTTATTTAATGCATAAAATATTCAAACTGTATATAATTTCCTTTGAATTTACTTAAACATTCAGTTAATAAATTAATAATCACTTTAAAAAAGCATGAAAATAATTAAAAATAAGACAATTTTTGATTATTTTCATGCTTCACTAAAGCAGAAAAAATTCACCTGCTTCTTTATTTAAATCATATTTTATTTATTTATACCTATACAACTACACAATATAACTTATGACTTACGCAATTAAACATAAAGTCACTTACAATAGATTACTCTAATATATATATATATCTTTTTTTGAAAAAATTATTGTTTTATCTTTAAAAAATAAAAATTTGGTTTTTAGGGATCCATCATTTTTTTTAACTAAGTTGCACATATATTTTTTCTAATTTTGAAGAACTCCTACAGCATTCCTAACATTCAAAAGTTAAAAAGCTACACATTCCTAACTTTTAAAAATTAAATAATTTAAACAATGAAATAGTAAGAATTTCAACATTATTTCTCAGCATCAGTTACATTTTTCTTTATTTAGATTAGACAAGTGAATTTTAAGCATAATTGTAAATAAATGTTATACAAGATTAGCTTGAATGATAAGTAAAAATTATAACTAAAACTGTTATCTCTCATAAAAAAACTTCTGCAAGCAGACATATTACATATTGAAGCTTTTATTTTTCATTATTACTTTATGCACCTTTCCAGAGAGCTCAAAAAGATTTTAAATTTTCTAGTAATTTAAAATCGAAAATTAGACCACTGAATTAAAATGAAATAATGCATTAAAAAGACTTTAATGATGTTTGTTAATGAATCTTTCAGCTAAATTCCTTCAAATTAACCCTCATTTATGAAAATTTAAAGCATTCACTCAATTTAATGTTTTACAGATAAGTTGTGTGCAGACTGTGTAATATAATCTCTTACAATACACTGAATATAAACTTGTCACACATATTTCTCTGCCTCAAAGATTTCTCGTGATATTTTACTCTGAAGCTTCAAATTTATTTTCCATATTTAGATATCAAAAAACGTTAACTTTAATTAAAAATTTTATCACCATTTACTTTGACTTTGACACAAATTTTATCAAGAACTTTCTGCAGAAGTCTGTATTATTTTGGATATAACGAAAAACATTCTTCATTCAATACATTTATAATTTCTCTCTTGTTATCTTAATGTTGATTCTCCAACTGTTCCTTTTATCAAGCATCAGTTTAGTAGAATCTCTATGATATGAAAACACTTGAATTGAAAAGTTAATAAGTTAATTGAATATCATGTTTAATTCATTGTAGTCTCATAGTTCTTCAAGCATTTGGAAAAATTTATATAATGAATCATGAAATCAGGATTTACATTCCACCACTGTGATAGGTTTATGAGTAAAAAGATAAAATAGTTTTTAAAACATTATTGTTTCATATACCATTTAATTTGAAAATATATGCAGCAATTCAAATTAATAATAGTAATGAGATATTCAGAAAAAGTAAGCAGAAAGGAAACATAGCTTTATGTTTTGCTTAAATTACAAACTAAGCAACTAAGTTTGGGTACTGTTTAGGTGAACCAAGTGAATCATTTTTGAAAATATTTTCTATAGTAGACATAAAACTTACAATAACATCAATTTTCTGCATTAATTTTAAAGGCAATTCATGGAAATTTTGGTTTACAAATACGTATTTTTTAAATTTTTAAATAATGTTTAAACTTGAGGAGCTTAAATTAGTAAGAATTATATTTATATCTCAACTTGTTATATTTTTATTCCAAGTAAAAGTAATTATATAACAAATTAACTTTGAATTAGTTCTCCATATTTTTGGAGCTCTGCATAAATCTTGAGAGACCCACACTGATTTGTGATTTTTAAATCTAAACATATTTGTATGTTACTTAAAGATGATGATTTCCAGTTACCATTTGCTAAAATTGATAATACGTTTATATTTAGGGTCATACATTAAATTGATTTTAAAATTTAACAAAATTAATTAAATAGCAAATGATAATAGAAAGTCGAAAAACACACACACACAATCAGTTAAAAAGAAATATTGATACAGAAAACTGTTATTGATCATTGTACATATTATTAGAACAGCAATTTTTAAATAAGAACCACAAAAACTGACAAAGTAGATAAGATTAGTTTTGGGTACGGTGACTACTATAACCTAAAAAGAAAGCCCTTATTTAAAGAAACCCAGAGTTGAATCAAAATTTAACAGACTGAGCTTTAGTAGATCTTTTTGCCTTTTACTAGGACAAGTACTATTTAATTGCTTTGTTTGTTTTCGATCACTATTGTTATACTAGTACAAAATTAGTTGTTTCCTGAAGAAATCAAGTCCATTGCCTCCGATCAGTTTTTTTTTTTTTAAATAGCTAGCACAGGTTCAGGATAAAAAAGAATTATTTGTTGATCCATTCCTTGTCAACTCATCAGTTACTGCAGTTAGTTCATTGTCCAGAACACCATAGGGCTACAGAACTCACATTAAAGTAAGGGAATTATTGTTAGCCAATTTGCACAGAGTAAGGTGGCTTTCCCAAACAAGATCAAACTCACTAGGTAACATAGTAATCTCGTTTTACAGAAACAAATCTCTCCTTAAGAATTTTCAAAACATTTTGAAAGATTAATTTTTTAAATAATTAAAGTCTGAACAATACAAGTAAACAAATTCTACCAAAATTTGCTATCAAAATAATAGGACAAGTAGACAATGTTGTCAAAAAACAGATAAGTTTTCTTTATAATATTTTTCAAAATGTATCAAATTATTCCATAGATGTTAGTTAAATAAGCAATATTGGATAAATTAAATAAAAATGAGATCATACTAATTTCTCTGTTACATAAAAGTATCCAAACTGCATATTATTATGAAATGTGAGCTCATTTTGAAATGGCTAATTTTATAGTTTACTCAGAAACCACAATTTAAAAATAAAATTTTTTTTTTATTTCAGACATTATATTGGTATACTTAATTTATTTACTTAAAAATATCTAAGAATCTAAGCTAAATTAATTTTTAGTTATTATACATATTTGTACTTACAGATGTAAATGCAAGCTTATCAGAGTGCCTTTAATCATACAAACTAAGCCCTCCAATTTTGAAACAATTATATAAAAGTAAAGAAAAAAAAGCTTTTAAGCAGTATGCAGTAAATTGATACACAATATTATTTATTTAAATGCATTAAAAAGTACATACAGCAGCTTTTTGAGATAATGATTTATAAATTTTCAATATAACAACCAATTAAAATTATTCTTCAACATTGGCAGTTATGGGCTTTAGTTATCATTTATTTCATTGCTAATAGGTCATCATGTGAAATAGATCGTAAATAACATTACAAAAGTGAAAATAGATTTTTAATGGCTATCTGCATTATTTATTGTCAAACAATAGCACATAATCAAACAATCTACAGGAAAATAATTACCAAAATTGTATTTATTTATTTATCTCCCGAAAATTAATTTGCTTTGTTATTTTTCAAATACATAAGTTTTACAGCTTAATTCAAAAAATGGATATTCTAAAAATTCTCAGAAGTCAAAGCATTTGTTCATTTCAATTTTTTATTGATTCCAGATAACTTTTATTGTTATGAAATGAATGTTTTCTCCAAGAAAGCTTCAAGCTTTTTACATACATTAATAAAAATTATTTATATTATTTTGAAATGAAGCAATATAAATCCATATTCCCTTTAAATGCTATATTCAGAAGCTTTCTCTTAATATTCTCAATAACATTTTCACTTTTATCAACTATAGGCACCATAATCAATAATCGTATATAAACATGTATTATTGTGTTATTTCAAGTTGTTTATGGATTTTGTAAGTACTACCAATTGACATATTTTAACTACCTAGAATTAAAAAAATGCATATAGTAACAATTTTATGTCTACTGTAAATATAGAATAAATACAAAGAAACAGGCAACTGTTAAAAATTTTCAGACTACAACAGCAAATGCACCTTTTTAACAATGCATTGTATAATTCTCTAACTCCAATCTAGTCTTATTTTGCCTACCTTTCAGAGGATTTATAAAATGGCCTGAAATATGCAACTAAGAATTTTTCTCAAATATTTACACTATATGGGTGATTTCAAATAAAATCTGGCATTTCTACAACTTTATTATACTTAACTTACTGACTATATTTTAAGTTCCAATAATACTCCACCTCCTTTTTATAAACTTGAGTGGTACATTTCAGAATCAACAATGCTTTTTTCATACATATATAAGTGGCAATTTTTAAATATTACCAAATACAAATTAATTAATAAATACATTTGCAAAGTTTTCAATATTTTTTCAGAGTTAGAAATGCATTGATTTCAAGAATGTTTTGACACAATGTCATATTCAAGAATTGTTTCTTTAAACTGTAGTTTTCGTCTGACATAGAAATCATTTGCACAGAAAAATTGGAACATAAAAATCAATAAATATGAAATAAGCAAAAAAATTTTAAGAGTAATTAAAAGTCTTGAATAAAATTTGAGGAATTAGCTTTCCTGTCAAACTACCATTTATTAAAAGAAGTATAAAATAATAACAAAATAACCATAATTGCAACTAATTTGTTCAAATAAATGTATTAAGATTCCTATTTTTACATTTATATTACTTTGAATAATTAAATAATATTGTTATCATAATAATTTTACAGAATTGAAAATTATACCAATATTTAAGCATTTGCATATAATGGAATAAAATCAAAAACAGACAATAACCTCCCATACAAAGGACAGAAACTAGAAGTAAAATATTTTTGCACAGGCTTATAATAAAAACTTGGAACAATATAACATGGGGAGAATATAACTAATAAAATATTTTCTTTCTTTTTGTTAAAACATGTCTCTGAATAAATTAATTTACAATTTACTCAATTTAAAATATTGTAAAATAAATTAACATAAATTTTCTTG
Organism: Latrodectus hesperus; assembly: GCA_037975125.1. Taxonomy (NCBI): domain Eukaryota; kingdom Metazoa; phylum Arthropoda; class Arachnida; order Araneae; family Theridiidae; genus Latrodectus; species Latrodectus hesperus. The sequence goes on along the minus strand of CM075855.1, from coordinate 25,461,994 downwards.
AGATGTAAAGGTATTTTCTTCCGTCTGACATAGAAATCATTTGCACAGAAAAATTGGAACATAAAAATCAATAAATATGAAATTAGCAAAATAATTTTAAGAGTAATTAAAAGTCTTGAATAAAATTTGAGGAATTAGCTTTCCTGTCAAATTACCATTTATTAAAAGAAGTATAAAATAATAAAAAATAACCATAAAGAGTTTAATTTGCAAATAGAATTGCAACTAAAATGTAAGGAATCTTGTAAAACTGAAGACACAAAATGACTGCAAATTCAAACAATAAAAGTTCATTTATTTTCATTCATATCATCATAACTAAATGATAAAACAATTATTCAGTTTAAAAAAAAAAAATTATTCAGTTCATATCATCATAACTAAATTTCAAAATTTTATTAAAATTTTTTTTTACATACTAAAATTATTATACCATACACAACACAGTGCACTGATTATTGCTGCATTAATAAAATTCAGTACAAGTGCTTAACACATCTGGTGCTTAGAATAAATCCTTACAATACATAGTAAAATAACATTTTTGGAATAAATAATATCATGTCATTTATTGTTTTTGCATATTGAAACTGCAAGTTTTACTTTTCCCCAAGCTTCTTCACTACACTATTTTTTTTTACTTATTTCTAAAGACTTAAATACTAAATAATAATAAAGTAGTTATAAGAATTAATTTTATAATTTTACCTTCATATTTTTAAGTTTTTACAAATTTTTTTGATTAACCTCAATATAAATGTATATTGGAAAATATGGAAGAAATTACAGATTATATTAAACATGAAATATATAAATTACTAATTCTTTCATAAAAACCTAGCATGAAAATGATGCAATTAACGTAACATTTTAAAAGAAAATATGTGGGTTATTCTTTAAAATATATGTTGTGGCAAAATAAGATTTATATTATCAGCAATAGAATAATGAATTATAATTCAAATATACTCTTCTTTATTTAAATACCATTTTCATATTACCATCTAAGTGTAAAAATTATCTTGGTATATGATATAAAATGTAAATAATGTATGAAGGTAAATATACATAATACCACAATATTAATCAGCATATAATTAAGAAAAAGTATTTGATTGCAATGAAAACACATGTATTTTATATCATGCATTAATATGCAATCAAAATGTCGACTTTTTACTAAGTGCTCATCACTCACAGCTTTATTTCATATTTAAAAGCAAAATACAAAAAATTTTATTTTACCAATTGTTCTTAACCAAATAAACATATAATTATGGATATACATCATTTTTCTATTATATTTGTAAATAATAGAAACAAATAATTTAAAAAATTAATAAGAATTTTTTATTTATGATAGAATTATATTTAATGAATACTTCAAAAGCCTTCAAGAAATTTACAGCTATAACAAAAAATTTTTTTTATTTAAATAATCAATATTAGTATTTAAAAATAGAAAATTTTTATGTTACTGAATTATACATTGTATAAAATTATGGGTAATATTAAAAATTTTGAACATCTTCATTAGATTCCTATTGATTAATTTTATTGAATATTTCAAGAAGTGCATAATAACCTTTTTTAAGCTTCCAAAATTTACAAAATTTGAGTGATGTACATGTTTATTTTTTAAAAAAATTGCCATTTTAGCATTAAATGAGCCATTTCACATTCAGACCATCCATTAACAACTAGAGTAACATACTTATTAATAATTCTAAGCACTTCTCATTAACTTTTTCAAAATATGTCCACTTGAAAGACTGAAGAAATCTGACAAGTATTACAGAGTTTCAACACTATCATTATCCCAAAATCTTACCAGACATAAGTTGTTTTGGCTGCCGATAATCATTTAAACTTTCATTAAAGAGAAGCACACATAATTACTAGCATTCTTAAATTTTGTTTCAATAAGTTGGAAATATAAAGTACAGCTCTAAAACCTATTATATAAGCAAACTTTTTTCATCACAACTGAAAAGGTTTGCAATAGTACTGTCTGCAATCAATGCTTGAAAGAGAGAATTCATACTGCTACAAGAAATGTAGCTGAATCCATAGTTTAAAATCTTAAGGACCCATGAAATTTCAATCTTTAAAATTTCTTTTGAAGAAACAAATGAATCCAAAATTTTGGAACATGCTTTAGGTTCATATTCTTTAACAAGAACAGCAGAAGTGAAAATTCTTTTAAATGAGAAGATTTCTTGGCAGATACAGCATTCTTTTATCTTTCATATGGGATTTGACAGCCGTTTTTAAAATAAAGGAGTTTTTCCTGAGTATATGTTTTTCTAAGCCATGCAAAAGTCAATTAAGTAATTTATTTCAGCTTTTTTTTACTAATATAAATTCCTTCTGATTCACTGAAATTATACACAAATTTCACCAAGGGTGATATGGAAAGTATATTTGAATTTAAGGAAGTGTTTTAAAACAAAAAATGTAAAAATTGTTTTAAAATGTTATTATTAGTTTTTAAAATTCTTAATTTATTAATTAAAATCACCCATCTGATTGTACAACATGACGATTTTGTTGGTGAATACTTCACTTCGCTTCACACATACATAAATCTAAATACTACTAAACTATACTATAATGAAATTGTGACTGAACTGGATCATTATTTTATTCATATTGAAATCATGCTGCCATCTAGTGGTAACATTAAGAACTAATACTGAAATTGATTTTTAGACAATTTTACTGAAAGCTGAAATATTAAAGCAAAAAACTCAAAAATAATATTTCTAAGACACAATAAATGCATCAAGATAAGTAAAAATTCTAGGAGTGATTTATGACTTTCAAGCAGTCAAGTCAAAATTCCAGAAGTTTCAAGGGCCCTTGATAAAATTTTTTGAATTCCAGGAGTTTTAAGGAGACATTTTACACTCATTTCAAAAGCCTTTATAATAGGTAATTGCTAAATATAGTCAAAATTATGAATAATTTAGATTTAAACAATATCAGTTGATGAAATATCCTTTCAAAAAAACATGATGCATGATTTAGGTACTTTTTATTGAGTGACAAATATTTACATTTTTGATTAACACATTTTCAAAACAAACTCTTAATAATATATTGTTACATTTGAAATACCTTTTTAGAGAAACTTAACTTCCAAAACACAAATTTTAATCTGCAATTTCATAAGAAATTATAAAAAAAAATTCTTCTTTTTATGCACAAATATTTATGAGAAAAAGTAAATAGTTTATTGTAATTTAGCAGTTATAACCCCTGTTTTATGATGTAACTTTATTAAGAAAAAATAAAATCGATTTCAATTTATTTCATATTTAGTATTGAAAACAAAATCTACATCAAAATTAAAGTTGATAAAAAATTAATCATTTAACTTCAGTTATAGATTTACTTACTGTATTAACCATTTAACTTAGAATATAATTATTTCAGTCATTATTTTTGTAATAAAGTTAAGCTTTACACAGGAAATGTTTCAATACTCAAATGTTTACCATTTTCCTAAAAAACATTATTGGGCAATTTTTCTATGAAGAGAAATAATAGTTTTCTAAGAAGTGAATAAGCAGTTTTAAGATTAATGTAAAGCCTGTTGCAAAACAGGAAATTTGAAATATTACTTAAGTATTTATTAGTTAATATAAAATACTGATTGATATTGATACTGAAGAACATTTGACAAACGATAAAAATATGCAGTTTTAAATCCTATTAATTGGCATTTGGCAGACAGAAAATATTTAAATAGGAACAAAAATGAATTATTATAATATACCTCAAAAGTTTCTTTTTGGCCATTATTTAATTCCAACTCTATTGAAATTGCAGGTTCCAAAACTCTACTTAGAGTACTATAAAACAAAGAGTAATATTTTAACGATTTTAGGTTCACCAACTAAATTTTTTTACATTCAAAAATATAAATATACCTCGTCGATATTGCAACATCGATTCTCCAACGTAGTATTTCCAATTTAGGAAACTGGGGAACAGTACTACGAAAATTCTCAATAATTGGCAAACGTCTGAAATAGAAACATGTTGAAATTAATTAAAAAATTTAAAAATGTCAATAAAATCATTAAGGTCAAAATTAACATGTTAATAAGGAATATTGTGGCATATAAAATTATACTAAGCAATATATATTTTCTAAATAATTAACTTTAATACTTAAAAACAATTAAGTTTTAAAGCATAACAACCAAAAAAATTCTTATTTTACATTACTTAATAACATTAGAAAATGCAATATAAGAGATTGAAAATGAATTTGAAATATTTTCTAATAAAAAGATTGTTCAGTTACATATAAAATAAATAATACATTTTTACAGCATGAAAATTTAGAGAACAAAGATAAGAAACAATCAAATTTCTTCCAATGCAAGAATTATATAACAAAATGCATTAAGCTTTTCAAAAATTATATTACGAGGGTTACTCTGAAATTTTTGAGATACGCGCAGACGAGAATTTATAAAATAAAATAACGGTTTAATTTTAAAATACAAAGTATTTAAACACAGAAGACAATTTTTTACTGACTTACTTCAACTTGTTTAGCGTGGAATAAATTTTAAACAGAAGAGAAAATGGAGTTGACGGGAGAACATTTTCGCGTTATGATTTTCTACGATTTCAAAGCAGGATTAAATCAAGAAGAATGCGTTCAACGGTTGCAATTAGCATTTGGTGATGAATCTCCAGCTCGTGCTACTGTATTTAGATGATTTAGAGAATTTAGAAGAGGTTGTAATTTTCTTCAGGATAAAGAACACACAGGAAGGCCGCCGTCGGCAGTAATCCCGGATAATGTGTCTGCCATACGAAAAATGTTAATGGATGATAATAGCTGTACCTATCAAATGATACAGAAGGAACTTAACATTGGATCCGCAGCCATACACAAAATCATTCATGAAGAATAACATATGAAAAAAGTAGTTTGGCGTTGGGTTCCCCATAATCTAACTGAGCATCAAAAAGAGGAGCGTGTCAGAATCAGTAAAGAAACTTTTAATATGCTGAATGCTGGTGGCCACCACATCATTTCTAAAATTGTAACAGGTGATGAAACGTACATACTGTTTTTTGACGTTCCAACACGTCAAGAAAGCAAAGTATGTGTCTTTGAATATTATCCCACGCCGTCAATGGTGAAAAAACAACGCGCACTGAAAAAAGTGATGAATACCGTTTTCTTCAGAAGTGCGGGATTGGTCAAAGCCATCAAGTTGGAAGGACAGAAGACAGTAACAGCAAACTGGTATACCACTAAATGTCTTCCAGAAATTCTACAAGATCTGAATGTTAGGGGACTAATGCTTCACCATGACAATGCATCTTTACATACAGCCGGATTAACAGTTGAGTTTCTTAAACAAAAACAAATTAAAGTGATCGAACAACCACCGTATTCACCTGATCTAGCTATGTGCGACTTTTGGTTATTCTTTAATCTAAAAAAGAACTTACGTGGACGTCGTTTTCATTTAGAAGAAGAGATTGATGTGGCTATAAATGCATTTTTTTCATCTATTCGGAGAAATGAATGGCTTGAGGCATTTAATCTGTGGAAAATTCGTCTACAAAAGTGCATTGATGCTGGAGGAGACTACTTTGAACACCCCTAAAATTTTGTAAGTATTACTTAAAAAACCTAGATGTATCTCAAAAATTTCAGAGTGACCCTCATATTAGTAAATATTTTTTATACCACCATACTATCAATGAATTACTATTAAACATATTTTCAGTAAACTGATAAAAAAAGATGCAGTTATTATATTGGCATGATTTATTTCTAGTGCTCAGATAGAAATATAAAATTATAAATCAAACAATGTTTGCTCAAAGTAAATTGAATGAATTTTCAACTAAAAAATATTATATTTGCTAAAAATTATCTTTTGATAGTTTTGTGATAAGAGTAATACAGATCACTGTGGTTGTTAGAATACAGCTCTTTGAAATAAAAGAAGCCAGCTTCAATCCCATATATATTGAACAGGAAAAGGGGTTTGTAAGTCTGAATTTTTCTACATTTATATTTATTCAAGTATTCTTCAGAATTTTCAGGGTTTCTTTCCTATCTGACGCAATATTCAATAAGTGGTATAATTTTATCATATCTATACTTAAGATTAACGCATAACATACATATATAAGGATGAACCTCAAACAATAAAAAAAGGGATTAATATCCAATTTTATTAAAATATTCTAATGCAGGAATACATGTGATGGGAAATACAGCTTCCTTTATCTTTAAAACGTTTTACAAATTTATATACAGACACACATCGAAAATGCATACATATTTCATTCAATACAAAAGAAAAATTTGATTAATTTTGGAAACAAGGTATTTTTATGAAACATTTATGATTTGAAAAGTCTTTTAAAACTAATCTAAGTTTCACAAACTGGTATAAGGTGAGTTTTTCATTAATCAAAAATATAAAATTACTATTTCAGGATGATTAATAATAATTTTTTACGAAGTATGTAACACATGGTTAAAAAATTAAAGTTTTCTTTAATGAAGCATGCTTACACAGAATACTAAATATTTTGTATACGAATATACTGTGTTTAGTTTTCATATATATAGATAAATGATGGTTTAAAATAACATGAACAAAACGTCAAAAGCAAGAATACTTGCTTTTGATGTTTGAAAGTTAGATTTGTGAATGTTATGAAAATGATTTTTGACTGAAATGTTTTTTCTAACAGACGTTTTAACATAGAATAATTACTGGGCCTTTCAACTATAAAATGAATAGTGATTTGAGTAAAGTAATATATTTGAAGAATGAATATTTTGCAGAAATTAAATACTTTTATATGATTGGTGAGTCAAAATTTATGATAGAAGAACTTCACCTTCAGCTTTTAAATATTCACATCATAGTTAGATTATGTATGTACACTATGCAAAAAAAGGACAATTTCGTTTACAGTTAAAAGCAAATTAGTAGGCTTTTATTCCTGTTTAAAAAATTCCCAATTAATTTTTGTTGGCACTTTTGTATTTAGCACCAAAATTTCCATCCCCTTTTTATCACTCTATTACGTTAGACAATGAGATACCCACAAAATCCTATTTGTAGCCTCAAAGTGATGTAGGGGTGTATACAGGCTGTGCATAGGCCATGTATATCTAGAAATTGAAATTATTTTCGGTTCCTGGTGGCATCACAGATGGCGTGAAGGCTGTGCAGTTATACCTAGAAAATACAGAAAGGGAATAAAATTCAGGGTGTTAGGCTGCATGCCAATGGAGGAATAGTATTAGAGTTATGGTCTCACAAACAGGCCCTTTGAAGAACCAGGCAAAACCTCATTGTACACTTGCCTTTAACCAGTACAGGGAGGTTATGCAGGCGGTGACTTTGAAACTCCACCCAGGTCACTCTATGAATGACAAAAACAAAAAATATATAAATAATAATAAGAGGATTGACTGCATCTTCTGGTGTTAACCAATCGGCTGGTGAAATGTTCTAAAGGAACAGAATCCTGGCAAAAAAGGAGAGCACCAGCAATCTTGTTGCTGGGGGAAATGGAGTTTACAGAAGTCACAATCAGAGGACCGGGATTTCTTAAAGAAACATAAATAAGCAATTTAAGGCACAGGAAGAAAGCAAAGGAGCAGGTGGAAACTGCCTGATGGTGGGAGATATCAAAAGTATTAGATCTGAGGTTTCAACTCCTTCTCCCAGTAACACAGCTAGTAGCAGAACCCCAGGGAGAACCATCAACCTGGGAATTATGCTCAGGCTGTTAAATGTCACAAAACAGTCATTAAGAAGGATGGATTTCCTCAAATCCAACTTGATAAGAGGATGTCAATACCTTATACAGCTGGAAATCCTTACCAGAACAGATGAAGTTCCTATTGAAATTATCTGCCTCAGGTTTGTGGCTTCAGCTTCATATCTGGGGCACTGATCCTCCTTTGTGATGATCTTGAAACTCTGGAATGGATCATAAAGATCTTCCATAGTAATAAGAGTTTATTAGGGAGTGAGGGACTCAGAGTTCTGGATCACAGTGAACTCACTAAACTGGTAAAAATGGCCTTTAAGACAAAGGACACTCATACCAAGGATCCAGTCAACCTTCTAAAATGGCATAATAGGCTGAACCTGGAGTTGAACCCTTTAGAATGATGCACTCTACGGAAAACTGTAGAGACACATTCTATTAGATGGATCTTCGAGGTTGGTATTGAAGCCGCAGAAAAAATCAAAAACGCTAATTTTGGTGTATATTCTGGATTGAATTATGGAGTTTCTCTGTGGGTGAATTGGGGAGTTTCTCTGAAACTAACTTCTCTGTGGGACCCAAACCTTGAGGAGGCCAATACTGTTTAAGAGATGGAAGTAGAGACAGAAGAACCAGCAACTTCCTTTCAAGTAAGTAATTTCTCTCCTACTTCTAGTAAGGAGAGTGAATTACCCAGCATTAAAGTACTGAAATTACATATTAGTTCTGATACAATCCTGCAGCCTAGATCTCCATTATCTGAGAGCGAGTTAGAAAAGCCCTTGTAGGAAATTGAAGTAGGTGACTCTCCTACTTGTAGTCAGACAAGGAGCAGTGTTCCTTTTTAGCTTCTGGGGATGACATAATGGTAAGCCTCATCAAGTAGCACAAATCAACCTTCGTCTTGGTCGATCAGCCTCAGCTATTCTTAGCAAGAAGATGACAAGCAGGGATGTTGAAATTACATTAATTCATGAGCCATGGATTCCTAATGGTTCTATTTTTTGAGACTACTGTTTAAGGTTTTAACAACTTGTATGATAAAACTTGTCTTTCATACCTATCAGTTAAGCATCTTTTCTTTTAAAAACAATTGAAAAGCTGATAGACAGCTATATCAGAGAAAATTGCTTAGTGAATAAATTATTTTCTTACTATCAATATGCATATCAATCAGGTAAATCCATTGATAGTGCAAACTACAATCTGTCCTTCACTTTGGAGAAGAACTTTAAGGCTAAGGAACTTGCTTTATCCGTGCTTTTGATAAGGTACCTATAGAAACCATTCTACAATCTATTGCTAGAAAGGGAATTAGTGACACTATTTGTTTTTAGATAAAAAAAACTTACTCAACAAGACCTGTCGATTCCTCCTTTTTAGGAGAAAACGTGATCTCAGCTAAAGCTGGTTGACTGCAGGGAATGGTTCTTTCCCCCATTTTGTGATGTTGCATTGTAGATTCCCTTTAATAGGTTTTAAAGAAACCTGGCATAACCACCAATGGGTATGCAGATGATTTAGTAATTATCAGAGGTAAATTTGGAGAAATGGTCTCTAGCATCATTACAGTGCCCTTAAGCAAGTTTAGAATTGCTGTAATAATGAAGGTCTTTCTGTGAATCTTCAAGAAACTAACTACTATGATTGCCTTCACAAAGAAAAATAATCTTAATCTGTAAAGGATAACTTTTTTTGGTCACAAGAATTAACTTCCTCCAAAGAAGTGAAATTCTTAGGAATATTTTTTGACATGAACCTAAGTTGTAATGAGAATTGTAACTTTTGTATTGAAAGAGCAAAAAAAAAAAAAAAAAAAAAAAAAAAAAACTGGTCATGCAGAAATGCATTTGGAAGAACTTGGAGTATAAGTCACAATGTTATTCATTGTATTTACACTATGATCACTTGTCCCATCATTACTTACGGTTCAGTGGGCTCGTGATCTAGAATAAGAAATGAAACTGCTAAGGTAGATTAAACAAAAATTCTAAGGTTGTTATGTGTAGCTGTCTCTGGTTGTATTAAAACAACTCCCATTTCTACACTTGAACGTTTGCTAGGTATGCATCTACTTTATATGCATAGTGAAGTAGAAGCTATAATTTGCATAAAAAGACTTTAAAATACGAGTCAGTGGAAGGATTACTCCAGATTTGTTTTGGGGGGGGGGAACCTTAATGCTGACATAATTAGTCATCTTTTTGTAAGTATGCCTACTGATTGCATGATTGCTAAATATTCCATACCCAATTAAATTTCCCTTACAAGAAGATGAAAATAATGTTGTCATCAGTGAAAAATGTGCTTATTGGTACACTGGGGCTGGTATTTGCTGTCCAGCTGATGGTACAAAATTGTCATTCCCTTTGGGAAAAATACAACTACTATAACTTTTGTTCTTGTCTAGGAATGCTACCTTACTCTATGCAGATTAGCTAACAATAATTCCCTCAGCTTAAAATGGATGCCCTGGCTCTCTGGTGTTTCTGCCAATGAGTTAGCTAATGATTAGGCAAGGGCTGAATCAACAACCGATATTTTTGGGTCCTGAACCAGTAATTCAAAAGAACTGATCAGAAATAATTTCTTTGATCTCTTTAGGAAACAATTGTTTTTGAATTGGTATAATACCAGTGATAAAAAACAAGCAAGGCTATTTGTCTAAATAGCATTTGTCTTAGTAAAAGACAAAAATATTAAAGCTCAGTAGCAGTTGCTCAAGGAAAGTAGTGGGACTTTTTACTGGACACTGCCATCTTAAGAGGTAACTCATCATAATGTGAGAATTAGATGATCCTACTCGCAGGGGTTGTAAACATACAGAAGAAACTTTAATACACAATTCTATGTGAATATGTAACCTTTTCTACACATAGATTTGAATAAATGAATTAGAATATAATTGCACTTTGGATGCTGCATGATATTCCTGATAAATATCTGCTGAATTTTGCTTTAGCAACTGGTTTCTTCAAGTAAAGGCTTACTCTTCGTTGTACAGAACAATAGACTTATGGGAGCAGAGCTAGATTCCTTTGGAGTCACACTACCCTAAATTTAATCTTAACAATGAGACAGTAAGCCAAATTTATAAAAAGTATCCTACATTTCACTTTTTGTAATTAAGATTCAGGATGAATTAATTCAGAAATAATTTTTATCAATTGTATTCATTATAAATAAATTTAATGTGTTAAAATACTTATAAATAATAAATAAATAAAAGTAAGTTTCATACCATTAATTATTACACTGAAAAATACCAAATTTATAATACATGTATGTGTAATATATGTTATGTTAAAAAGTGGAAATCTATGTGTAAAATGATTCAGCAATATTTAAAATACTGACAATTAAACATAAATTCAGAAATATTTAATATTCATACCTTACCTGAAGATATCAATTGCACTAAATAAAATATATTTCCAAAACATAAGTTCTCAAGCTTTTAAATTTAAATGGTAATAAAATAGCATCATTAGAAAGGATTATTTCACTATATAAGTAAGAGTTCTTGCTCGGAGATTTCAAAAACAATTACTTTGCATTTATTAAACAAAGACCAATGTCCATACTGTACTCTGTATGTATTCATGATATATAAATTATTTTAAAGAAAACTTGTGGTGGTGAGTCAAAATTAACTGTCAACATAAATGAGCATTCAAAATTGTAAAAGTAAAAAAACAGCATTACAAATCACTGATGAACTATGATTCAATGGAATATATTTTTCAAAAAGTAGATAAAATAATCCAGTAGAATAACTCTTATGACGAACTTTTCAAAAAAATGATTCAGCGGCCATAAAATGACTATATCTGCCCTAGCATGTAATTTTCTTTGAAATATCATAATTCATGAAGCTTTTCACTTCAATTATATTTTATAAGGAGACCACAACAAGAACCTAACTACCTTTTACAAACATTAATATCTATATATTTTTAAAAGCAATTTAAAACATAAAATGTAAGAAAAATGAAAAAAATAATGTTTCCATTTATAAATTCTCTGAACATTCATAATTTCAAATATTATGAATAGAAATTACTCTCTCTATTTTATATTGTGACGATTCATATTTAAAGAATCCATAATTAGTTCTGATAAAGTATATATATTTTTTTCTAATTACATTTATAAAATAAAAATTGTAAGTGAAATAAGATATTATTTCACTTAAAATTTTTATTGCAATATGAGCTATTTGATAACAATTAATTTATTTGTAAGTGAAATAAAATGATAACATAATATTTCATTTTCAGAGAATTATTATGATTAGAATTTGTTTTGCTATTATAAACAGAAATATTTTTTAGGAAAAATATCTAAGGCATACTATCAAAAATATTTTGCATACAAAAGTCTGAAAAAGAATGATTTCATTTAAATTGATTAAACAGAAGAACTTGAAATTTCTAAATTTTACTATAACATTTTAAAGTAACACTCTTAATGTCAGATTTCAGTTAACAACACTAAATAGCTGAGGTTATATAGATTTTAAACTGAAATAAATATTTAATCAAATGATAAAAAATAACAAAATGTTTTATATTAATATCAGAAACACATTAAATTATTTACCAATTCTTAATCAGTTTAGGAATAACTACACAAATTTATTTAAAAAAGTTTTAAAATAAATTATGGCTAATAAGGAACCTGCTATTATACAGCTCATGTTACCAAGAGTTTAAATTTCTCTTCTATTCATTACTTCTATTTCATGGATTTTTTCCACCTTTATCTTCTCTCAAGCCATTTCTACTGATTCTTCATACCACATAATGAAATCCTCAAAATTTGAAGTGGTGCATTTTGTGCTATAGAGGCTAACTTAAAATGTGAGGTTATGGCCTTTATTATATGTTTCAGGATCCACAAAATGGTAGTTTATTTAAGGTAAATCTTCCTATGATGACTAAAGATAATTTAAATTTCACTTTTTCTGAAAATGTGGAAAATTACCTTAGTAATACTAGCCACAGTGCTAAAACTTTTTCAAATGGATTCTCAAAATTGAGTAATGCAAGAAAATATCCTTAAAATCTCTAAAATGTAAAAATATGAGTGAAGCAGAATATCTTAATACATTTGCAAAAGCTTAACCAATGACAAGAAATGATAAGTTTTTTCTTGTCACCACAAAACTACTCAGAAAATGTCAACTAAAATAGAGCTTCTACAATAGTAAATAACACCCACATAGTATAATAAAAATTTGAAAACTAGAGCATATTTAGATATATAAAATTCATTGAATAGAAATTATATTGAGAATCAAATTCTTAATGCAATGAATATTAGTTACCATGATGTTTTAGAAGGAAGCAGGTGAACAAATTACTGTAAATAAATCTGTTTAAATTTTAGCACTTGTGAAAACAGTTTTTCTATTATCTGGTTAACAATACAGAACAGAGAAATTGAATTCATATTGGGAACTGAGCAAAATTTTTCCATTGATTCGTCTTGCAAAAACCACTAATGATTATAAAGGTACACAATTTAAAAAAAATATTGCTTTAAAGTACAGAATAAAACTGTGAAATTAAAGACAAAGAAAAGAAACTCTCTCTGTTCAAATCTGCTAGTTACTTTAGATTTAATGAAACTAGAATAAATTGTACATTTTATGCTATGAAAATAACACCATATATGGAACAAATGACTCTTTTATTATAAGAAATGAACAATAAAATAGATTATCTTGACATATACTTTTGAAAATATAATTAAAATGTAAACAAAAACAAATGCAATAAAATTTATTGAAGCATATTAGCTCTTAGAGAGGTAAATGAAGAGAAAAACAAATTTTATGAACTTCAAAAATATCAAATATCAAAAACTTGGAATAAATTATAGCAATTAAGTATGCTCAAAAAGAAATAATAACTTTTCAAAAAATAGTTTTGGTATGATTAAGGAAGGAAAAAAAGAGTAAGATTATAATTCAATTTTTTTTGCTTTCTTTTTATTACAACCTGATTTTTTTTTCTCAATTTCAAAACAGTAACAGTCCATTTATCATATATAAAACAGAATTCTTTTGCATGAAAATACTACAGTAAAATATTCTTTCTTAAGATACTGCTTCAAATATGTAAATACTTTATAGGATGTGCAAATTGAACAATATAGCTAATCAAACTTAAACCTCAGTATTAAGAGAAATACAATAAATAAAGGATTCAAAAGAATTCTGTTTTAAAGTAATAAAGGTTACATCCATCTTTTCTGGGAGTATTATAAAAAAACACCCTATTTCATAAAACTAATACAGTAGAAAATTTAAATTTCTAAAAAAATATTTATGGGATGCCAGAAAAATTTTAAAAACTTCCCATTGGATTCTGTAGAACAAATTTGCAGCAAATTTAGGATACATCATTAATATTTCTAAGCTAAAATATTGGGATAACTTTTGAAGAATAGAGAAAATAAGTCTTATTTCCCATTTTTAATCCCTTTAATTGTCCTATAACTGAATTTCAAAACATAGATTGTTGTTCTTTAACAGCCTAAGTGTATAAAAGTCGGACTAGCAAAGTAATGTACTACAGGTAAAATACATAGCTGATGATTTTTAATATCCCTTCCTAATTGATATAATCTTTACTGGAATTCAAAATTGTAATTTTATCGTTTACCAAATAAAAATGCAGATTTCAAATACTTTATTAACTTGAATTTTTACTCAAAGTAAAGATAAACAGTTATCCAATTTTTTAAAATTATGTTAGCTGTTTCCAAATTTAAATTTCAACCTTCAATCAATATGATACATTTAACAATTACAAAAATTACTTCACTCTATAACCCAGAAAAACATTAAAACTTTATATATACAAGTATAGCTTAAACATTTTTTTGGTAAAAATATTTCAAAGAATGCAATCTGAAAATTTTGCAATTTTCACATTAATAATCAGAAAATTGTATAAACACTCATGTCTTTCAGAAACATACAAAATTAAAGAAAAAAAGAAGCATTCAGAGAGAAACATATTTCTCATGGCTACATGACTGAAAAAATGTCTGTATGAGTAAGACTGCATTGATAAATAAAATTTATAAATGCCCATAACTAGGTGTTTTTAATGAATTGAGAAAGCAAAATTTTCAAACACATTCAGAAGTTCATATAGAAAAAGTATTCTATTTATGAAGATAAATTGGATTATGCAAAATATGCATTGCACTTCTTTTGTTACTATTAAGGATATTTTACAAGAACGTATTTTATCTGCCCTTTTATAATGTTAAAAAAAATGAATAAATAAAGAAACATGTGGCCTTAAAACATATTATGAAATGTTTAAAAAAATAACTAAAAAAATTAAAAGTTTAGAATTCAATGAACAGAAGTAAACTAAAGAATACTTCATATGCAAAATAGCAATCATAACACCAAAATTCAGTTTAGTTTAGTTCTAGTTTGTTGTTCAATGGTCATTTTTTGCACATGAGGGCTAATTAGATCAGGACCTAGGGTACATCAAAATTCAGAGAAGTTAACTAAGATCATAATTTGATAGCTTCTCTGAGTGATTCAACTGTGTAAATCAAATGTTTTTCTTTTCAAAAGTCAACTTGAAAATGTCATTATAAAACCATGTATAAATATCTATGATTTGGTGTATTGACTTGGCAGAAAAAGGCAGACAAAGAAGCATTGTGGGATTGGGCAAGGAGGTCCATTTCATGATTTTGGAATCAATTTCTGGAAGAAATGCATATTAGAAATTAATAAAGGCAATGTTATCTACATACTATCACAGCAAATGATGATCATTGTTTTATTATAGAATTATCAAGAGAAATTAGACAACATTACTGCAACATAAAAATTAAATTTTCTCTGCTATATCCATATGTTACAGTAAAAGTCATATATCAGTGATTATGTATAATAACTGGTAATTATACATAATTCCCACTGAACTCAGTAGACGTGATAAATTTTAATTTTAAAAAAATGAATATTTTCAAGCAATATTAAACACTTTATTCTTAAAAATTTGAAAAACATCATGATGACTTAGAGTAAAACTTACAATAATCCTTCAATTCAAAAATTTAAATAAAAGTGGCTATATTGTACATTAATTTCATAATTTATTTTAAGACAGATGTACTCGATAAAAGTATAAACTGCATAACATGTGTAATAAAAGGTTTAAAAAAATGTAAAATAATCAAAATTACTGAGAAAAAATAAAGTCTAACTTGCTTTTCCAGTAAATATTTTATTTTTATATCTAAATAAAACAGAACTTTAAATTAAGCAATAACCATTGCTTATAGATAGTTTTTATGTCTTGTTAACTAAAAGACCAGGATAAGAATTTAAAAAACAGTTCACTATTAAAACAAACTAAACTTAAATTCTAAAAAAAGTATTTACTTATAACTTGTAAATATATTTATTTATTTATATGAGATTATTGTGACTTTCAGAATCACAGATCTTTAACATTTGCATCTATCAGATTTCCATTCTCCCTTGCAAACAAATGAAGTGACAAAACTTGATATGGAAAATCTTTTAGCAGAATAATTTTTTTTCACAAGTTGTGGACTGATTTGTGGTATCTCACAAGGAAAGTATACCTTGATTTGTTCCAAAAATCTAAATGTGTACTGCCTCACATAGTTTTGAACTTTTAATATCATCACAAATGAATTTTATGGATCTAAGTAAAATAATAAAAGAATAGTATGGTAAACTAGAAAATATAAATAAATATTTTTTAGAGTATAGGTTTAATATATTAGTTTACAATGACATGGAATTCTTTTCTATAAATTCTACTAATCTAAATTGTTTTCTTTTTTTAGGTCTTTTAGTTAACACACATAAAAATTAACTATAAGTACTAGTTAATGTTTAATTTAAAGATCTGTTTCATTAAGATAAAATTAAAGTACTTACTAAAAATATGCTAGATATTACTTTTAGCAATTTTGTATTATTCAATACCTTTTATGATGCATATATAACTTATGCTATTATCTAATACATCTGTCCAAAACATCTTTTGAAATGATTATACAAAAGAGCCACTATTATTTAAATTTTTAAATTGAAAAATTATAAGTTCTGTTCTTAGTCATTATGATGCACTTCAAATTCTAAAGAAAGAAATGTTTTATATTGCTTGAAAAACCAGCTTATTATACATAATCACCAGATTAATTGCTTTTACTTTAATACTATATATATATATATATATATATATATATATATATATATATATATATATATATATATATATATATATATATATATATATCCCAATGATATTAGAAAACTCTCTCTAGAAATCCTCATGCCTTTTACTAAACGCCAACTATTCCATCAATGACAGCAATACTCAATTTTACCTGAGCTGAATACTTTCAATGGCATAGAGGAATATAGAAAAAACAAGTAAAGCGAACTAGTATTCTTCTACAGAATTTGAGGAAAGAATTAAGTTGTAGTGA
Source organism: Latrodectus hesperus (assembly GCA_037975125.1). NCBI lineage: Eukaryota > Metazoa > Arthropoda > Arachnida > Araneae > Theridiidae > Latrodectus > Latrodectus hesperus. The sequence continues at coordinate 25,444,702 of CM075855.1, read as the reverse complement.
AACTGAAAAATAGACAAGAAAAAAGAGGATTCTCTTGCTTTAGTATTAGAAACAAGGGAAGAGAATGCCTATATAATCTACAGATGAACTTCACCTTCATACAACTAAAAAAAGATGCATTTAAAAATATGCTTCATAACTGAATTGTAAGATTATTTTATACAAACAATAGACAGCAGTATGTCTTGTGTGTTTCTCATATACTGAGAATACTTAGCTTGTATATGGTTTAAATTACACAAGCTCTACACTCTTACATATCTGTATTTTGAAACCCTTTTCATAGTAACAATTACACTATAAGAATGTAGAGAATTCAAGAAAAATAAATATGCAGATTTTCAAGTATCCAATATATCAAATAAAAATATCATGATAATGCCAAATTATTTTTATAACCACAAAAATATTCAAAGTGTGTAAAACTCAAATATTTCCCATGTATAAGAATTCTATGAGAAAGGTACTCCTGAAAGTTATTAATAAGTCATTTTTCTTTATAACAAGAAAAAAAAGAGAAATCATCCCTATTCTACTACTCCTGTATAATATTGCAATAAACAAGCGAATTTTTCTTTCTTACCCTGAACTCTCCATAATAAGAAAAACTAATAATTATTTTTATTTATTTTTCCAGTGCTTCTCAATGAACCAAATAGTGAGTTTATCATTTCAAATAAAGTAGAATATTTCTAGTTTGGAAGAAAAAGCTGAATTTAAGCAGAAAATGAAGAAGAATTTTAATTACTATGAAAATTTTATGACATTTATATTTTAGAGAAAATGTAACTTTCTAGTTAAAGTGACTCAGCAGCAAAGACAACTTCTTCTAAAGGAGAAAGGGTCATGGAAAAAAATCCAAAATAAACTTCATCAGCATGGTGTTTATGCTTGTAGACCAATTCACTTAATTCAATCAAGGTATTGAGTGAGCAAAAGATAGGATGTAAAACAATTGGAGTTAAGTGTTTCTTATTTATTAATAATGATTTAGTTGGAAGTGTAACATCAGATAATTTTGATATGGAGAGAAAATATCAAGAATATCTATCATTTAATTGGAAAAAATCCCATTAGACTAGGTGAGTTGATAAAGTGAGCAGGAATAAGCTTAGGTAGTTTAGTCCTATTCTTGTAACAGGATGGATTTAAAAGTGGTGTATTTCAGCAGAAGCCCACAAGCCACACTATTTTTTCTAAATTGAAGCATTGGGTTGTTCCATACCGATTTGCAGTCTAATCTCGTGGCTTCGATTAGGTCACCATACATAACAGGTCACTAGCATTGACCATGCCACTCTTTAAACTGACTGACTGCATTCTATGAAGTAGATATTATTTCTGTTTGCCGATTGCACCTATTAAGATGATACTTCTCTGATTCACAGCAGTCAGATTGTTAAATCATAGTTTCAAGAATATGAGGTCTCTGCAGCATACCCCTTTTCTATGTCCTGCCCAGTCACCAGTCTTAAGCAGTAGAGAGTTACTGTGGTCTGTTTTGGAAGACAAAGTGATATCCCGTTATACTTCTTCTGTGTCTCTGTGAGAGATTTTCCATAAGAAACAGTACAGCACCACTTTTACCATTATATAGAACTTTCATTTCAAGAAAGTACATTTCCAGTAAGATCCAAGTAGTTCTAGAAACTTAAGATGATTCAATACCCTACTAGGTGAAAAAAATTTCACATTCTATTGCTTCCATGAGAAAAACAAAATGCAAAGAAATACTGAAACACTAAGTAACCATGATCATATTGGTGCAATTACAGAAAACTCAGATTTCTTTAAGTTTCAATAACCAAACTATCTCACTTAAAATGCATACCAACTCATTATTCCCATGAGTAATGACATAATTATATCGAAAGAAAACAAAGAGTTATATTTCAGAATTTTAAAGTTTTTCAATCTTCTGTAAAATTAAGAAAATTAAATTTTCACAAAATATTTTGAAAGTTCTTTCCTATCAAAGGTAATGCAACGTTTTATCAGTTAGTAATGTATTCAAAATCAACTTTTAACAGTCTTTTTCTGTAATGTAACAACATATTCTTTCATCAAAAGTATAATTGACAACATAAATTTCTGAAAAGTTTGTTGTCAAAATTGTGATATGACTTATTATGTAGACTTCAATACTGTGCTTTATAATATTGAAAATAGAAATGCCAGTGATTTCTAAATTGCATAATTGGCTAAAAATGTTTGATTAATATATTTTTAAAATTAAAGAAATCAATTTTCAAAACATACTTGAATTTAACTTGAATAGCAGTTGATAAAACTGTTCATTATTCCAATGAATTTCATTAGGAAAGGTAAATTATTCACATTAAAGCATGGCAGATGCATAAAAAAATAGTAATGTGTTGTTGTTAGGTTATTTGAAGAATTTTATTCAAATACAAAGTTTTAAATTCAATTTATTTTATTAAGCGAGTGTTAATGAATTAATCACTTTTGGCAAAGAAATCATAATTTAGATAGAAAGCAATTCTTTCTTTACAACACTTAGTGACTAAAGCTTATATTCCTAACAAAGAATTGATTGTTCAAATAACAAAATTAGGAAAATTACAAAATTTTTACCACCAATTTAAATATTATTCGCCATGTTAGTGATATCTGAATAACCTTACAGTTTGAAACATGGATTCAGAGAGATGATATACATACTATGAGTGTGATACAAATTATCACTAGTTTTTATTGTTACAGAAGTTTCATATACTTGCAAAATCAACAGTAAAATTGACTAGCAAAACGAAATCCAAAATTGTTTTGAAAGAACAGATAAAGTTAATAAAAGAATTTATTAAAAAATAATACAGCTATTCTAGCTAATAAAAAAACATTCCAAGCCTTTTCTATAGGATATTAAAAGAATTTAAATTGTTACATTGTATTTACAGATTATTGAAGAAAAGTAAAGCTAAGAATAACAAATATTTTTCCAACAAATGTTACTCAAACTCACAATAAAAACCATCATTAATGAAAAGTTAACCTAAGTTGTATATAAAAAGCAGAAAATAGTTTTCTTAACAAATATAAAAACTAGAAATAACCAGTTGTTTGCTCAAATTTAAGAAATAGAAACAGTGTAAAGAATGCGATATAATTTTATATAAATGATATTTTAATGTTAATTTTAATTTGATAAACAGATCATTGTATATAGAAACATATTTTTTTTTAAATATGTAATCATATATGTTATACTTAAACACATAATAAATTTCTTACTTGGAGCCATAAACAATATTAGAAAGATCTTCTATGTACATTTCAGGAATCCTGCAAAATAAATAAAATATTTAAAATAATTACCCCAAAAAAACATCACAACATATTAAAAATTTAGACTGAATAAAAATTAATATTCAAATCAGTCTCAAAACCTTAATATATTATTAACTTACTTAATTTAGCAAAATTAATATAGTAATAATGAATATAGTAAGGACATATTTTTGACACAAAAGATGAAAGTTTTTTCAAATAAATTCAAGGATTTTAAACTAGGGTGAAGAATATTTATAAAAAATGAATTTCAATAATGAATTTCAATAATAATAATAAAGAAAATTTTTCTACTGTATGATAGCCTTTATGATTTTCTAAAATGTAATAATTATTCAGAAATAATGATTTAAAGAATAAGTTTTTTTAGTTGAAAATAATGCAGCACTTCTACTTTCATAATTTAACTTTGCTTAAAAACTATGCTATAATTAGTCATACATACAAGTATTTGATACTTTGTTATAAAAATTTAAATAACAAAGCAGTGTTGTAAGTTTTCTGTGAAATTCTCTACATAAAGTTTTCAAATTTAATGCTCCCAAAATAAAAGATCAGGCTATTCACTAAAACTTAGATATTTTTATTTAAGAAAGAAATGCAACCTCTTCATAATCTATTAAACAAACTAAGCAAGCACAAGCCTCTATTTTACCTCCTAAATATAGTCTTACACTTAATTCATAGTATGTTCCAGATATATACATTTTAACACAAATAGTAGATAGTTTACTGGCACAAAACTGTTGATTAACAATATAAATGAGTAATTAACTACCATAATGAATATTTGCTCTTGCCTAAATTGAACCTATACTTTCTCAAAGATGGAAAAGTTGATGATTATTTCCTGAATGCTTTCTATAAAATTAACAAGGTTGATTCTTCCAGTGGTCACATGCTCATCTCGAAGATCAAGCCAAGTGCATTTAAGTGCATGCAATATTAAGGAAAAACCACAAATGGCTTGTTAAACCAGAACTGATTAATTATTAGTTATAATAGCTTTTTACTTGAGACATGATTATTATAGTGAATTATAAATTACTATTTGGTTAACTGCAGTAATTCTGTAGCTCTAATGCATGCAGCAAAATTCCAACTTTCAAAGACAAGCCAAAGATAATTCAATAGACTTCCATCCATTCGATATGGTGACTGGATAACTTTGAGCTGGGTATAATGACTTATTCCCACTACATACTTTTCAAAATCAGCCTTATAAAAATAGTATGATAGGTGGCTATCAGAATCTTAACATGTTATGGAAAATTAGTGTAGACATCCAAAAAAGCTATCCTGGTAATTGTTGCATTCATGCGCACATATTATTCACTCAAAAAATGGGGTACTAAGGAGAAATATTTTTAGAACTCTTTGTGATTGTGTAATTAATAGAATATAGATAGCTATGATATGGATTCATAGCAAAAATAATCATTGTGAATATTTTTAATTCTCTCACCTAGGTAAAATTGACATATTTATATATATATATATATATATATATATATATATATATATATATATATATATATATATATACAGACATACATATAGTATTATATGTCACAAGAAGCAAAATATACATATCTCTGAAAAATTCATAAGACATATGTACCTACAAAGCAAGCATCACTCTAAATCTTAAAGTTTAAAGAAAACAATTTTCTGTTAAAGTTATTATGCACATGGAATACTATATATAATTATCAGTATCGGAATTATTTGTTATGCTACAATATGCAAAAAAAATATCAATTGAATCTAGAGACAGTTTTCAATAGCTAGCACATAAGTAATTAGATAAAAAAGTATATGTGACAAAAAATGTATCTGCAATGTAATGAATCAATAAATTAAATAGACAAACCAAAAATATGCATAAAAATATATGTAATTATTATTTTCAAAGTCTATAGAACGAATTTCGATAGTTATGTAAAGTTAATGGTATTTGAGTAATTTATTTTGAAAGAGATTAAATCAGAAAAACACATTATGGCAAAAGCATTCAATGAAATTAGAAATAAATTTGATAATTTCATAATATTATAAAATAAAAGTATTGAAAAATGATGATATATTAAATATTATCCTGGATGATAAAATATTAACTTCCTTACTCACACATAAAAGTAGACATTAAGATTGTACATTCTTCAATCCTAAATGACACAAAAAGCTAAGATTGTAAGTGGAAGTAGGTATCAGGAGATGCATTTTTAATGAATGATGGGAATGATTATTTTGAATACAGTAAGATGAATAAAAATTTTTATACAAGTAGATATTCTATGCCAACCATAACCATAATGATTAAGTAAACTTTTATTTTTGTAACTGCAAGATGTTTAATTTATTAAAAGTAATTATTGCCAATGTTATCCTTATATAATTAACAAATATTAGAATTTCTCTGAAATGAGACTGATATTTACGAGACATTTGATATACACAGATGTTACCTCCTGTTGACAAGTACATATAAATTCTTAGTTTTTTTTTAAAGATATAGTAGAAAATAATTTAGTTATTCAATGTCTGTACCAAAAAGACAGTTATGTTTTAAAGGAATCCCTAATATTCCTTTATTCAAAAAAGCAGATACATAGGGAAAAAATGAACTAAATATTGTACTAAACTAATATATTTAAATTTCCCAAATCTTAGTCAATCAATAGTCAGTAGTTATGATGAATTTTTAAATAAAATTACAAAGAACAAATAAACTGACAGTGATAATTTTTATTTTACACAAAAATAAATACATTCTTAATTTATCAATAAGTGCAGACACATGTTTAAAAATAACAGTCATGCAATTAAGATTAAATTACCAGCTAGAGGAAATTATATAAAATCTATTAGATTGTTTTAAATTTCAGAGACACATTACTGAAATTATTTATATAGCTTATAGTGTAAAATTTTCATAAGTGAGGCACACAAATTATTGTTAAGACAGCACTTTTTTAATTTTTGCAATTTTTTAAAATGTTTAATTAAAGCTCAACCATGATAGCATGAATTTTTTTAATAATCAATTAACGTTTAAATAAATAGAATAACTATTTTGCCCTTCTGTAATTTCTCAGTTATTTAATAAATTAACAAAATTTAGTCTCAAAAGAATATTTATATATAATCAACATCAATTATTTAAATTTTTTATTGATTTCTAAAGACATGTTTTTTCTTATGAAGGCTATTTACAACCAAGATATCTGATTTAAATGAAGTGCAATTTAATGACTTTTCAATACTATTAGGTGACAGACTTTCATAATAAATGTGATGTTATGTATTGTACTCATAGATTCCAATCTAAAAATGCATAAACATTAGTGAATATAGAAACACATTTGAGTTCATATGCATAATGTAACTTTAATATAGTGCAATGTTTCTGTTTGTTACATTACAAGGTCATGTTTCACACACACATGGGGTGATTATATTGGAACCTAGTTTGCTATTTTGTTAAATAATTTGCTAATTTGTTGCACTACAAACCATCACAAACATCCATGCTTTAGCGAGGAATTTAACAAAATAGTTAATAAATGAAAAATTATAATTTGACCATGAATGTTTTATGAGTTTGATTTACAATATAAAACTATAAATCAAATAAATAAATCATTTGAAAAATAGTTGAAATAAAAAAGAAAAGAATATACGAATCAATTTTATGCATAAAACCAGAATGTACTTATTTATATGATGGCTTCTTGCATAAATTCAATTTTTTAAGTTACACTAAATTTATCCTATATAAATCATAAAGATATTTGAATATTTATTTAAAAAAAGTAGATAAATTGTACATGGGCAATAACTGATAAATATAAAAATGGTTGCAGACATTTACATCAAATAGCTGTTTATTAAAATGCAGACACACACAATGACATAATAATAAATTTTTATGAATAATGCAGTACATCCATGTTTGAATGTGTTGCACCATGCAGTGCATAATGAATTTTATGAATGATGTAATACATCCATATCTACATATAACAATACAGTCTTCAATGTTTACTTGCACAGGAATTTTTGAAGCAGTCAGATTAAAATAAACAAAACTATTGTTCAATTCAAGAACATACACAGCAGTGTTTGCAATAAAAGATTTTGTCATTCTCATGTTCAGTACAATCCTAAGTAGCAAAATAGCATGGCCCTATCTTGGCTATAGGTTTGTCTACATTAAATATAGTTCCTAATGATAACAACCGATTTTATTTTGAATTGCTAAATTAGAAGTAAGTTACTTTAAATTATTGCAATCAATATGCAGTTTTTTCATTAAAGCTGCATTGTTGCATCTTACACAAGCAAAATAAATCTCAAGCTTAAAATGTATTATTTTGCATTTCATTTTGAAAATAAACACAAGTGACAACTTTTTTATTCTTTTAAGCAACATTTAAATATTTTAGCAAAAATTACAAATTACAACATGAAAATGAGATTATATTGAAATTAGCATTCAAAAAGAAAGAGAAATGAAGAAAAAACAAGTAAATATTTACTACCTACCATTTTGAATATATGAACAATTTAGCATATAAATCTAATTATTGTGCATCCCATATTTTAATTAATCATATTAGCAATTTATTAATTTGATATATTTAAACATTAAAAGACAACCACGGTTCTATATTGCTAAACACTTATTTACTCAAGCTGTCAATTTTTTGGTATACTCACATTTTCATATTTTACACAATATTTATTTCACTAAATAAATGGTTCTCCTCTGTTAAGTAAATTCAAATTAAATTAAAAAGCAAATTTTGCGTTCTGTTAGAAACTAAATTGAGAATTTTTATACATTTATGTAATCCATGTTCAACAGATGTTTGACCATGAGAGAATAACAAAATCAAATTAAGTATTTTGCATAAGTAACAATAACTTTTTAAAAGTAAGTTAAAATAAAAAATTATCTATTTTATCTTTAATAGGATCAATTTTTTCCCAAAACAATACTGGAATCTTACAGTTGCTTTTAATGTGATTTAAACTCTTCTACAAAAGTATGAAACTGTTTTAAAGCAGCATTACATTCTGACATATTTATTTTAGACATGTGGTCACCAAAGAAGGTATGGAAAGTATATTTTAACTCTAAAACTTAATATTTAAATCAGTGAATTTTATACAATGTAAAAAAACAGAAACAAATATTAAAAGAAGCAATTAAAATCACCTGCTTAATTGCACAACGTGCTGATCTTATTGGTCATCACTTCAAACGCATAAATCTAGATACTACATTTGGTCCAGACTGAAATAGATCATCATGAAACTACTATGGCTGAACTAGATTTTTATTTTAATCAACAGTAGTGAATACATTATCAATAAAATCGATCCTGAGATCATCTAGTTATAACATTATGAGCTAATACTCAATTCAGTGTTTGAATGATTTCATTAAAAATTTTAAAATATTACCACAAAAAGTTCAAAAAATTATAATAGTTTCTAACAAAAATTAAATGAATCAAGGTAAGAAAAAGTTCTATGAGCAATTCCCAATTTTGAAGGAGTCATGTGGAAAGTCCAGGAGTTTCAAGGGCCTTAAAACAATTTTTCAAATTCAAGGAGTTTCCAGGAAATGTACGAACCCTGATACCAGTTGAAATTCTGGATTCATCTGAATAACTAGTCACTTAAAGAAAGAGCTTATTTTTAAAAAATATACTACAGTAAATAGATTTTTGGCTGAACTCTGATCTCTCTTACAGCCATACATCCTTAAGTCTTAACAACCATAATTAATTGAATTTTTCAATTACAAATCATAAAAGAGTCCTTGATGATACACTTCAACTCAACATAAACTTAGAGATATGCATATTCTTTAGAAAATAATCTTTATTTTTAAAACTAAACACTTACTTCAATTCTCGAAGATCTTCTTTGAAAACCTGAAAATAATAAAATCATGGTAATATAATAAATATGTAACATATTTATCAATAATTCACATGTGTTGTTTTAAATCGCGAATTAATGTTTTTAGTATACAGAGCTACTTTATGCATGTGAATAATGCTATCTAAATTATTTTAAGAAATATAGACAAATTATTTTTATTTCAAAGTTACATTCCCTCAATATCAGCATCATTTTAAAATAAATTTTGCTTACAATTTAACATTTGCTTTATAATAAAATCCCTCTTGACTTATATTTTTTTCAGCTAGTTATAAAAAGCAGATCTGTATTATAGCTGAATCCTAATCACAAGCAAAATGTTAAACAAATGGCAAAAAAATAGAAAAACCTCAAATAAATTCCATAATGAAAGAATATTTTTTAGAAAAACTATGCACATTTCCATAATCAGAAAACTATACTTATAATGCAGTCTAAATTCTAAGACATTCATTACGAAGATAATAACCTTTCAAATATTGTAATACAGTTTTAAATTAAGATGATTTTATTTGCATTGTCTCAGAATTTTATTGTAATAAAAAAAAACTGTTGAGGGATACAACAGACAGAAAAATAAAATAGTTTTCTAGTTAAAAATAAATAAAATCGATTTATTTTGCTAACAAAATAATCAATAAACAAACTAAAAATAATTTTAATAGACTTTGATTTAAAATTTTAGATAGAGTATAATCTATAATTTCAAATGTAATAACTAAGGACCCTCGTGTTAATAATTATAAATAAATTACTAAAGATGTATATTTTAAAAAAATATAAGATTCAGACTGATGTAATAAAAATAATTATTCGAACCATCAGTTTCTCATAGGAACTAGTTTTACTTAAACAAGTTAAAATTTTAAATTATTCTTAAAATACTATTAATATTAAACACGATTAAAATATCTAAAGTTTTCTCAATACAAATCCCTCACAATTTTATCACACAAATTTTTAAAAGTTAGGAGAATATTATTTCAAAAATAAGTTACAGATAAAAACATATTTTTAAAATCACACCATATATCAAAAATACAGTTAAATGAAATAAAAATGTTGATGGAATTACTCTGGAGATTCTTTTCAATAATTTAATAAATTATATAAGAGTTACATTTTGTTTTTGTTATCTCTCATCCAATAGACTGCCCCATGGATATTATATGCATGATTTTTATTATAATTTAGGGAAAAAGAATTCAAAAAATGTGATGGCAACTTTAAGTTGATGATTGCAGCTTATAATAAGCAAAAATCATAACAAAAGTAAACATATCTGTTTTCCAAAATAAAAATATTGTCAAGGAAATAATGGCTTTGAAAAATTAAATCTTCCATACAGCTGTGATTGTTGTATACTGTCTAAACATTTGACATGATGCCTATTTGCCTATGACCAAAAATATCTATGTCACACTGGTTACTGATGCATCAATGTGACAGACATCCACTATTTGCCCTCTTTGGAACTCTGACAGATCCCTCATTTTAGTTTCACATGAAATGAAATAAAGTAAAAAATGCACAATACAATCCCAGTCTTAAAATTATAAGTAACAAGATAATACAAAAAATGGTAGTTTATTTACTATATTTTCCTATATAAAATTTGCAGCAGTATATTATTTCCAAGACCTTTTTCGAGTAAAAGAAAAAAAATATAGCATAATCCGCAATGGCATATTAACCATGGTAATTTTCTGACGAATAGTCGAAAATATATACTGCTAATAATTTGTTGCTAAATGAAATAAAAAATACACAGTATTATTAAGAATATAATAAATTGTATAGAAAAATATTTATAATGGGAAAGATCTGTTTGAATCCAACACAACGCAAGGAGTGATAAACTGAGATGAAAGCACGACATCGATCTAGATAAAAAAAGATTCCATTAAAACTTAGCGACTTTTTGTTTTTAATATCTTTTAAAATCATGTTAGACATATTTAAAAAATAAAATATATTAGTGTTGTTAATAATTGAATGAAAGAAATGAATGATTTGAGCTGCACACATTGGATACATTTTATCTTTAGTACAACACATCCTTTGTTTTTCACTTTACATTAACATGCTAACCATCATTCTTTTTATTTGCCTTCCCTATAGCTTTTAGTTTAAAATTTGCTCTGTAACTTAATATTTTTCACTTCCACACATGACGATAAACAGCTCAGGTCAAATCAGAATGTGAAATGACATTAGCCAATAGCAACAGTAATATCATTCCAAGGAATTGAATCTGTTCTTGAAAGTAATTGGACCATGTTGATTACAGTTTGAATGAGTCAGATGAGTTGTGACACCATCTGTTATTTATTTTTTGAAACAAACAGTATTTCTTTAAAAAATTTACTGTTAGCTTTTCTGAAGAAGAAAGTTTCTTTTTATCAAAAAACAAAATTTGAAACTTTTTTTAACACACAATTCACAAGTTATATAGACAGAATTAAATAGGCAAGAGGGGACCCTGAACTATACCAAAGGTTATCAGGTTGAAATCCCCACTACGTCAATATGAGCAAAGACACCCCCAGGAGGACCCAGGGGCACCCCGCGAGAACCGTAACCCGGTTTAATGTATAGGAATATGGTAAAAATTACAAAAGGTGGGGCACAAAAGGCCTGCATTGATCTACTGCGTAGATCAAAGCATCACAGTTCTGTTACATTGAATAAACGACATGATAAACATAGTACAAAATTGAATATGTTATATGAAATACAAAAAGAAATAGAATATTTACAGATAATTGAATGAATATATACAATTAAAGAACAAAAGACAAAACAATAATAAAATTATAGTAAAAAACCAAGTATTGGATTAAGATACGTTATTTTAATATGTTTAATCAGAATCTTGGCTGTTATCTGTGGTATAGTTAACAGTTCTATTGAATGGGTCTTTACAGATATTTAGGTCTTTTCCCATAAGGTACTTACTAAGTTCAATTATTTTCTTTTTTCTATAATTGTTAGAAATGCAAAATTTTATAAATTGTGAGTTAGTTTGATTTGAGGATTGTTTAAGGTGAAAGTTTGTAGTTAGTTGGCATTCCTTGATGTAATGTAAACTTGAGCCTTCTGAATCACAGATACATTTGTCAGATGAAGCTTTCTTTATTTTTTTATAATATATCGGAAAAGGACCGTGATTAGTGAGGAAATAATTAATTTGTGGAATATCAAAACAAGCGGTTGTAGAGACGGTAGGAAAAATATCGTAGAGGTATCTTCCAGTTGTACTGCTGTTCCAAATTTCTTGCCAATTTGTTATGGTTGATTTTTTTAATTTCAATTTTATAGGTGCTTTTGACCACGGATAATCTTGAATTTCAGCTTCAGGGAGGTCTGCGGCTTCTTTGGCTTTTGTGTCAGCTAATTCGTTTCCTGCCACTCCTTGATGTGCCCTCACCCAGCAGAGTTGGATTGGATGATTTTGATGATGCTTGAGTAATTTTTGAATATCTGCTACTATTGATGATTCCGGAAAAGGGTTTTGTAGGGCCTGAAGAGTCGATTTACTATCAGTCCAGATTGTTGCTGGTGTATGATGATTTACTGTGATGATTTGGATTGCTTGTTTTATAGCTATCGCTTCTGCTTGAAAAATTGAATTATTTGGATGTAATTTGATTAGGTGAAAATTCTGTAAAATTTGATTATTATAAATGACGATGGCTGCTCCTACTTTTAAGTCTGATTTTGAACCATCTGTGAAGAGGTTCCATTGGGTATGTACTGGTTGATAATTTGAGGAGGTGCTTGGGTTAATGAAGATATGAAGGCCTTTTAACCAATCTGCTGGGTGAACTGCATCTTTTTTGGGTTTACAGTCTATTGATGGTGGTATTTCATCGACTCCGATATGTATAGTTGAATTATGTTGAAACAGTAAGGATTTTAATTTTTCCTGTTCGGCCAGAAGAGGTAGTGGTGGAGTGCCTGCTAGCAGCTCTAGACTCGTAGTAGAGGTCGTTTTGAAGCATTTTGTGATTAGTAGTGTAAAATACCTTTCTATTGTTAATAGAAGATTTTGTTTTCTTTGATTTAAAGGTTCTACCCAGAAAGCTGCACCATATAAAATTATTCTGGTTATTACGGTATTATATATAATTTTAACAATTTTACCTTTTAGACCCCAATTTAAATTGGACATTGATTTCAATCTCTGTGCAATTTTAATTATTCTTGGTTTTAATGATCTTAAGTGGGGTACAAAGGAAAGCTTGCTGTCTATTTGAATTCCAAGATAGGTTAGTAATTTGGTATGTTTGAGACTGATATTATTGAATACTATTTTTGGATTATATTTTAGGGTGTGGGTTTTTTTACCTAAGATTAAAATTTTGGATTTTGATGGGGAGACATTTAATTTTAATTTTGTGCAAAGTTTAGAAAAAAGAGTTAATGTTTGGTTACTATTAAGTTTTAATTTTTCTTTAGTTTCTCCAGATACAATGGGTATCATCTGCAAAGGTGATTACTTTTGTATGGATTGGCCAATTGAATTTATTTATCTCATCATAATATACATTCCATAGAATAGGTCCACTGACTGAACCCTGTGGGCAGCCTCTTGATTGCTTTTTATTAATTTGTATATTGTCGTGAATTAGTAATAATTCTCTGTCAGTTAAAAAGTTATGAAAAATTTTTAGTAAATTTGGCAGTAAATTTAAATTATTTAATGCTTGCTTTAATCCCAGCCCATAGGGAGTCAAACGCCCTTTCGATGTCCATACTCACTAACGCTGTGTAATTATCTTGTAATTTGTTTTTATTGATTTGTTCCTTAATTTTAAGCAGAGCATGTTCAGTTGACAATTTTGTTCGGAATCCAAACTGAGTGTCACTATAAAAATTTTGGTTTTCTAAATGGAATTTTAGCCTATTTGTTATTAGGCGCTCAAGGACTTTACCTATTGCTGGAAGTAAGCAAATAGGTCTATATGAACTTAAGTCGTTCGGTGGTTTGTCTTTTTTCATAAAGTAAATAATTTGTCCTATTTTAAAAGATTTAGGAAAGTAATGAAGTTTTAAACATAAATTTAGAAAAGTTAAGAAAAATTTTGGAATAGCTTGATAGATTAGTTTTACAATACCGTTATCTAAACCATCGATACCTGGGGCTTTTTTGTTATTCAGGTTTTTAATTGTGATTTTAAGTTGTGTTTATGTGAATGGTGGGTCTAAATTTTGGTTTGTTGTAGCGGGAATGATTGGGTGATTTGTTGGATCATCTGGGAAGGAGAATTCTAAAAGGTTTGAGAAAGTGGATTTGGAAATATTTGAATCTTGTTGAATTGAATTAAAGGGTACAAAATTTGTTGGTTTAAAAATTTTGTTTGTTGCTATTTTTTCTAATATATTATATGCGGAATTAGTTTTTGAGCAGTAGTTTTGCCAACTATTCAGTTTTGCTTGTAGAATTTCTTTTTTATAATTTGCTAGAGATTTCTTATATTGTTGAATATAGTGACTTTTTACTATTGGATCCTGTGAGCATTTAAACCTTCTGCGGAGTGCTTTAGTCTTACTTTTTAATGCCTTCAATTTTGGATTCCACCAGTTTAATTTGAATTTTTTAACAGGATTACGGAATGTCAATGTATCTTCTGCAGATTGTTTACAAATGTCAATTAATAGGTTTGTGAGGTTTTCTTAGTCTGTTGTAGTTGTGCAGGAATTTATTTGAGTGTTTAAATGATTTATATGTTGTTGAATGTGTTTTATAAAATTTGAACTATTTCTTTTGCAACTAAAACGTTTATTGAAACCGATTGTACTTGATTTTGCAATGGTCAACTCTATGTAGTTATGGTCGGAGCAAGAATTTGTTTCGAAAACATTCCAGTTTTGAATAAAGGGAAAAAGGTGGTCATTTGAAATGGTCAAATCTGGCCAGCCTATCCCATTTGGGCCTGTAAAAGTTGGCGTGCAGTCAATGCTATTTATTAAATTTAAATTTAACGATGCGATAAATGATTCCATTAATTGACCTTTATGATTAGTCACTGTTTACAGGATGCATTTCTATTGCTTTGGACAAATCTCCTAATTGTATAAATAAAATCCTATATTATACAGCTTCGAGATTTTTTTAAAATTTTGCTTTTTTAATTACTATATTTTATTTGGTACAAATTTTCTCATTGCATATTCACCCAATTCACAATATTTTAACATAATTTTGCTATCCTTTAACTTAATGCAGCAAGAGCACTTGTTGATAAATCTTATAAATAGTCTAAACATTCAAATGTAACAAAATAGAAGTAAGAAAGTTGATCAGACAATCTACATCATTACTTAAATTTGACTAAAATGCAATCTTCATAATCTGTCTGATACATCACTAACAAATGAAATAACTATGTGCTGACAGTTCATAAAATATTATTTTGGAAAATGTAAATAGCCTTGACTTTTATTATTATGCTTACTAAAATTAAGTGTTAAAAAATATTTAAATTTCTTTCCTTCACAAATGAGAGCATGAAATAATAAAATATAAATTGCAAAATCAGTTTCTCTCTTCATCCTATAGATGGAAGCAAATATATTAAGTTAATAATAAATCATTAAAATGAAATGTATGTAAGTGAATAAAAGCAATTACACTGAAGCTTATTTAAGAACATATAATATACTTTTAAAATGTTGCTAACAAATTCTGAATCACAAAATATATGTTAATTAAAAATGAAAATAAATTTATCATGATGTTATTCAGAAGCTAAAACTTTATATATGTAATTTAGGAAAGGTAATTCTAAAAAAAATAATTGTTATTAGTTATTTTTATTTCACACGAATAAAAATTAATTACTAAGTAAGAAAAAGAAATAATAAACTTTAAAAAAATATTAAACCAGCTTAAAAAAGAAAACATTGAATTACAAAATTTTTACATTACTTCACATTTCAATGATGATTCTGGAAGGTTCAAAGCACATCTCAATAAATAATGCAAGGCTCCAAATATGTTATCTATGTCACCATGGCCATTACTCATCTTCTTTATTGATATATACATTTCAGGCTGTATACTTTTACCTTCAAATTCCAGTACAGCCACTGAAATTGAAAAGAAATTCAGTAATTTTAATAGTAAAAAATTATTTCACAGAAATCAAAGGAATACATGTTATATTTTAACTTAAATCTTATATTATTATAATTCAAAAATATTTGTTGAAAAATTTTTTTTTAAAAAAAATATTGATTTCGATAAAAAACATTTCTTTAATTTTAAATCCTCATTAAAATTATAAAATAACATATTTTTAAATAGCATACTTAAGTGATAGTGGCTGTAAAAGAATTTAGGAAAAAGCCAAAATCAATGGCATCATACTTAAAGTGATGAATATCATAAGAGAACACTGAAACTTGATTAACTACATGAAATTGCCTTCTGACACCATAGAAAAGTCCAACGTGTTTGATAGACCTTTTAAGGTTGTTTTTCCAACCAGGGATGAATGGAGTGAGAACATGAGCAGTTTGGATAACTATGATCTCATCTGGTTTATGGATGGATCGAGAAAGAATAACCTCTCTGGACTTGGAGTACATGGGGTATCACCAAGTGTCAACTTCTTTAGGGGTCTTAGAAAGTATACCACTGTATTCCAAGCTGAAGTTCTTGCCATGATTGACTGTCTCTTATTAAATATTAGAAAAGGCTGCCATGGGAAGCCGATTCTAATTTGTAGTAACAGTCAAGCTGCTTTAAAGGCCATTAATTCTTCCTAAGTCAAATCTAGGATTGTCCTGGAATCTAGAAATCTCCTTAAGGAACTGGTAACCAATAATAAAATTTTCCTTTTTTGGGTGCCAGGACATGTGGGGACTGAAGGTAATGAAAAGGTGGATGAACTGGCAAATCAGGGTTCGTCTTCTGGCCATATTGGTGCAGAACCTTTTTGTGGCATCAACATGAAGACCATAAAGGGTACCCTACTCAAGTGGGAAAAGCAGATGAATAAATCTTGGTTTAACACTTCTGGTCAAAAGCACACCTAAAGTATAATCGCTAGATCATAGGCGAATGTTGCTTCTGAAATTCTTAGTTGTTCTAGGGCGAAGATACGTACCATTGTAGGCTTCATCACAGGACACTATCATTTCAGGAAACATCTCCATACTATGGGACTTCTTCAAGATCCTAAATGTAGGAAATGTCTTCAGGATGATGAGTTGGCGCATCACACCATTTTTGAGTGTGATGCTCTAGCCACCATTCGTTTTAATACTTTAAGAATCATCAATACTAAAGAGCTACATCTTAGCTTCATAAAGGGTTTGTCTGACTTTATAAATAAAGTGGGGGACCCAATTTATTGGAACTAAGAGTTCATGGGCTTGAGGCTATGGCACAAAATGCTATCGAGCAGAGGTGCCCAGTACCGTGCAATCCCATTAAGAAGAAGCAGAACTACATGAAATAAAGATTTTTGTATCAAATAGAAAAATAGTTTATCATATATTTCAACTGCATTTCCATATTTTTTTTATTTCCCCTTATAAAATGAATTCCAATAGAGAAATGAATTTCAATACCAAAAAGTTAACATTAAAAAATATATCTGTGATAGAAAAACTATACACATTTATAATCAGGTATATTAAATTTCTTAGTTTCAAAAGATATGTATATACCTGATACAAAATTATCAATAAAATAACTGACAAAAAATCAAAATTTTAAAACAACCATTAAAGTAAAATAATGGTGTGACTTTTTAGATCAAAGAACAAGTAGTATGAATCAATTGAAAGACTAACATTCATAAGTAAAATTAATAATATAAGAGAGAAATAATGTAGTCTTACTATTAATAAATACAATTTTTCGGAAGGAATTTAACATTTTAAATATAGTTTTAGCAAAATGCATCATTTGAATAACTGTTAATGAAAATTTTACTTCACATTTTAAAATTATTTTTATTACAATTTGAATATCTTTTTATTATGTAGTTAAGAATGACAATACAACATGTACAAATCTTAGTAATAAACTCAACATTTGTTCAAAAGAATTTTTCCTAGAGAAAAAGAAATATTCTAATATTTATTGACAAAATAATATTTACAAATAAGATAATCATAACTGATAAGATGACTGATAACCTTAGACAAGCATACCAAACTAATGATCCAGGTGAAGCCCACAAAAATTTTGGTGGAAAGCAATTATGATGGAATATTAAAAAAATTGTAAAAATTCATAGGTTATTTTTAATAAATATTAATCAAAATATAAAATTAATAAATATGGATTTAAAATAAGCATATTAATTTACTAATATTGTATTTATACTAAAAAATAAGAATTACAAAACTTATTCCTCAGGCTCCTAATTTATCTCTGCGAAGTAATACTTATTAGACATCAATATTAATAAAAAATATCCATCATTTATTAAAGATTGATTAATGTTTTCTCATTGCAAGTAAGAGAAGCTATTACTAATTAAGATATTATAATCTTTTTCACAATTATTTTACTGTAATTAAGTCAGAAAAATCAGAATCAAATTTGCTAATTAAAACTACCAATAAATATTGGAGCTTCAATAAAAAATAAAAATTGCGATAAATTCGAGAGAAAAGTGAGAGCAAAAAAGCATCCAATGCGCCAAGCAGTTATTAAATGTGTCAGATTAGTAGTTGCATACATGTGAGAATAGCTTCCTTCATACAATAAATTTCAATCTATATAGAAATTGATAATAGCTTTAATAGCTGTATTTATGACCCCTACATTTCATGGATTTAATTACTAAGTAAACACATATCATTTGTTGTTAATATTTGTTTTTGTAGCTTGAGAAAATAAGAGTTTCTAAGTAACCAGCATGAAATTATGCATCTTATTCAGTGGCAGTTAAGTGACAAGATTTATGTAGGGGAAATAACTGTCCAAGTGCTGCACAGTTATTTTCCCTATGTCACACACCTATTTTAAATTTCAAATAATTCTTTATAATTACTTATTAAAAGTGATCATTATGGTCACAGCCTCAACAATTTGCAAAAAAGTTTAGAAGTGGGTATTGGATTTGATTAGCAACTCACAATAGGTGCCAATTAATTGTTTGAAAGGAATAACAACCATACAAGAAATCAGGATTTTCCCCCCAATTTTAAATTGCTAAACCTAACACTAAATAAAAATACGGAAGTCGTATTATGAATTGATTAAAATATTCAATTTAAAAATATTTCAGAATTAAAATTGAAGGAAATCTAAAGAAATAAAATAGCAAAAATAATAAAAAATAAATAATAAAAGTATCTTAATAAAAATTACATTTAATAATATCTAATTAAAAATATGCAGAATTTCAGAATTAGAAAATAAATTTTTTTATATACTTGATAAAATAATTTTGATAAATCCAATGATTTCAGATAGAATTCTGCAAATCATTAGCACATAAAAGTAAAAATTTTCAAATTTTGTTTAACAATTTTATACAACACATTATCAAAGATTACCTATCAAAGATTATGCTAATTATTATACTATTATTAAAAAGACACCTATCAAAGATTTATGCTGAAAACTAAATTTAAATTTAATCAAAAATTATGGTTTATACAAAAATATGTTTCATGCAATTTCTTAAATTTAAGAATTTCTGTAATAACTATTAAATTAACAAAACAAATCTGGAATAAATTTTAAAAATTTTCATTTAATAGATTCAATAGTAGAATAATAGAAAATTATTACACAAAAGAATATAAAAACTTTGGAAAATAGAACAATTTTATAATTTAATTTATTAATGAAAATTTAAATACTTAAAATACAATTCCAGAAATTCAGAAAATAGAAGAATTTTGTAGTGTCATTTATTAGTGAAAAGTTAAATAGTTAAAATATAATTCTATGCCAGCAGAAAATAATTAGGGTAAAGTTCTTACCTTTATTTTTCTTCTATGACCGTATTGTGATTCTGAGGGGGACATATTTGAATTATCAATGCAATAAAATTAAATAAAAAAAATTATAAAAGGAACTAGTAAGGTATCCCACTCAATTGGCGATCATTGTGACTTTGTTCATCGCCAAGTGGGGACGAAAAAAGTAGCAACCCAGAATGGGTACCAATCAACGTAAAAAAAAACGGAGTTTTCCCCGATTTTGAATAACTAGGCCTAACACTACATAAGAAAACAGTAACAACCATGTAAATATAGCAGGGTGCTCAACATAACAGTTTATAAGAAAACAGTAATTGTAATAAGAATTAATTAAAGATTCTATTTAAAATTATTTCAGAATTAAAATTAAAGAAAATATAGCAACAAAATATTACATTTAATTACATCTAGTTAAAAATAAATAAAAAATTTAATTTTTATGAATTAAAATATATATAGAATGTTACAAATCATTACTACATAAAACTAGACAAATCTAAAATAATTTCAAAAAATAGAATGATTCTATAACTTTGTTTACTATTCAAAATTTAAATACTCAATATACAATTCTAGGAATTCTATGCCTGGAGAAAATAATTAAAATAAAATTCTTACTTTCATTTTTCTTCAGGTACTCTAAATACAGCGCAAAATCTAAAATGATTATAAAAGTCAGAGTTTAATTTCTGACACAATATCCATAGTAAAATATAAAGCAAATACAAAAGACAGGATTGAAATTCCAGTGCTACATCCACAGCGAAATGCAAAACGAATATAAGGGACAATATTGAAATTCTGGCATTATATCCACAGCGAAATAAAAAAATATGAATATAAAAGACAATATTAATATTCCGTGCTACATCTGAAGTTAAAAAAAATAAATAAGAAAAAACAGGATTTAAATTGCTGCGCTTTACATCCGATAAAAAAATGAACAAGGCAAAATTACAAATTGTGCTAAATAAGCAAAGTGAAACTAAAAATGCTGTTACCACTGAAAAGAAGCATATATATGACATAAAAATGATGTAAAACAGAAGAAAAACAAAATCTGGGAACTAAAAAATTTTAGATTGGTTAGGATGAAAAATTAAAGGAAATAAGACATTCAGCTGAAACCATATACTTCGTTTTGAAGATTTTGATAAGTTGAAGTAACAATGAACAATATTTTTACGATAGCAATTATAAAAATTAAAGTTAATTGAAATTATGATGTACCATAGAATTTTGTATAACAAGTATGCATGGAAAAGGTTTCAAATAATTGAGACACCACGGGATATGAAAATGCTGATTGGGTCTCGTATTTTGGAAGTATATATATATATATACACTATCAAAATAATTTGCTCTTAAAATGTTTAGCTAAGTTTAGAAAGTTAGAGAGAATAGTTTTCTTTAAATCAATATAAAATATACAGCAAAAATTACAATTAAAAAAAAAGAAATAAGAATAATATCATAGTTTATTCATTAACAGTTTAAATGACAATCTAAAAAACTAACACTTCACTAATTGGCGAAAGAGCCGCTTATCCACATTCGCTAATAGCTTGTGTAAAGATTTCATATGATGTGGAATTCGAGGGCCTAAAAACAAAGTTCTTTCAGCACCTATAGTTGAAACAGATGAAGACATTTTATAAAAGCTGATTATAATATAGCGAATCAAAATCCCACCTCCATTTGTTTGGTAATCTGTTACTGTTTAGTGTTTACATCTTCCAGATTGTACTCTGTACAGAAAACCAATGTCATGCTGATTCTTTAATTTGTTGATAAAAATATAACCGAGAAATATATTTTTGAGAGCTCCACTCTGTCACTTTTAAAATCTATTAAAAAATAATTTAAAATCTAAAGATAATTGAAAACTAATTGATGAATGTTTGACGCTTCAAACTTTTCTCTGACAGAAAAGAAGATATATTTAAGTGTCTTTCAAACAAAAATTTGTCTATTTTTTTTTGATTTACAGATTTAATTTGTATTTTTGTAAACGGCAATGGATAACACTGGAAATTGGCAACCATAAAA
The DNA here is from genome assembly GCA_037975125.1 of Latrodectus hesperus. Taxonomy (NCBI): domain Eukaryota; kingdom Metazoa; phylum Arthropoda; class Arachnida; order Araneae; family Theridiidae; genus Latrodectus; species Latrodectus hesperus. The sequence goes on along the minus strand of CM075855.1, from coordinate 25,422,427 downwards.
TTTGGTGAAAAATGGCAAATTGTTTTAAATTGCGAAATACGTAAATTTTGAACTCTGATTTTTTGTCATTATTTAATGTTTTCTTTGACACTTTTTCTCCTTTTTCGTGTTTAAATTTTTGTCTTACTTTGGCTTAGTGTTTGATTGACTAAGATTGAGAATTTTTGTTCTTTTATTTTTACTATTAAAATTTTTAATTTAATTTTTTTCTCATTATCATGGATTCAAAATGATTGAAGCAGAGACTGAAATGATTTGCACGGATTACGATTTGCGCATTCCAAAAATAAACACTTCAAGATTATTGACTTTCGAAGATTCTATTCCACAACTAATCCAGTTAACTGCGGAAAATGGTATTAATAAGTTCTCCATTTTCCTGTCTCCCACTGATGGTACTGCATCTATTCCAAAGAAACCTTACAATTTAAAGCAAGAAATAATTCAGCTTCTAAAGAATCACAAGAAAATAATACGAATTCAACACACCCGTCAAGGTAAGCTTCTATTCGAAACTAATTGCCCAGATGCTGCTGTAGAAATAAGCAAGATAAACAATATTCTTGGAGTACCTGTTAACTCCAGTTTTCAACCTCAATGCATTTCTTCAAGATTTCTTATAAAAGAAATAAATGTAAATTTACCTTTATATCTTGTTGCTGAAGAAATTGCGCAAAATGGCTTAACAATATTAAGCTTAAAAAGTTTTACAAAAAAGAATTCTGTAGAACTGAGCGAAAATACTTAAGTGAGCGTCATTAGACACCATCTACCTCAAACTATTAACTTATTCTATTATATCATTTCAATTTCTCCTTTTATTGATAACGTTCGTCAGTGTGGAAAATGCTACAAATTCACTCACCCTACGAAAAAATGTACACAAGAAGTCTTCCTATGTAAAAACTGAGGAACATTCCATAAAGACTCTTCCTGTGCCAATGAAACACCTAAATGTATAAACTGTCAGGGAAATCATGCAGCTAACAACATTTCCTGCCCTACGAGGCTTGAAGAAAAAAAGGTACAAGTTCAGTAACCCCATACATATGAGTAGTTCTTGCCAAATCTGGAAACCGTTTTCATTGCAGTGTTGCCAAGTTTAGTTTTTGTTACTATTTTATTTTTTGGTGGTCAGATTTCGTTTTTCTCGTGTTTTATATAATTTTTACGTGATGTATGTGCTTTTTTTCAGAGGCAATAGCTTTTTTAGTTTAACTTCGAAAACTTTCCTAGCTGTTTGCTCTATGTTTTAATTGGTAGTAGAGATGGCAAAAACAGTTACTTTAGACAGACAGACAGACAGACAGACAGGCAGGCAGGCAGGCAGGCAGACAGACAGACACGAATTTCGGAGGTTTGAGGCTTTGTAAATTTCTTCACAAGGGTTTGGAATTTTCCTTGTTTTTTGTTAACTAAAACTTGTCTCGCAGATCTGAAACACTCTTAGGAGAGACAAAACTTTCCCGCTTCCAAAGAAGGTACCACTCCCGTATACACTTCCTCAACATCAGCCGTAAGCAACGCCTCTATTTTGCTACAAATAATATTCATTTAATTATTTCGGAACTTTCCAAAAGAAAATAATGTTTTTAACATAGCTAGCTCCAGTCAGTCTTCCTAAATATGATTATATATGTAGGTATAACTATGACAAGACATAAAGCTAGTTTACCGAAGCTTACTTGCATCAGGAATGATCGCCACACCCATAGGGGAGGGGTACAACGATCTATTTAAGGAACTGCTTCAAGTGTAACATTCTGAACAAAAACTACAGCTCTTTTGAAAACAGATCAATTGCCCTTCATATGGAAAATAATAAAAAGCTGCATATTAGCAACGTTTACACAAGCCTCTGTAAAACCTTCTAATGGAAAGTGAATTCCTAGAAATTTTCAAACTGGCATAAGCAGTCGTAGTTTTCGGTGACATAAATGTAAACACCCAACTTGGACATTATTCAATAGAATAAATAAGAATGGTTGAATACTTCACTCCATTGTGCAGAATAATAACCTGGATGTGTTTGCATTCGACGAGCCCACCCATTACAGCTATTTTAATGAGGCACAATTGATTATTGATATTGCAGTCTCAAAATGCAGTACTATTTTTCAGTCGAGGTCGATCTCAGAGTTGTCGAGGGACCCCAACCTTGTAATATTCGACATTGGTCCGCAAGATTCATTGGCACTCCATCTCAGAACAATTCAAATTTCTGATTGGGATGACTTTTGTGACAACCTCAGTAGTACTATTAGTGGGAATCCAAACATGAACAGTAATGCTGAAATTAATAATGCAGATTCACAGCTTGAAATAAAGATCATACACGCAATTAATGCCTCAAGCAAAGTGAAGAATGTGAACAGAAAGTTTTACAAGATTTCACATGATATTTTTCTTCTTTATCAAGAAACTGATAAAAAAAGAAAAATCGCCTCTGAAAGAGATAGCAAGACATAATGGATATCAAGATAAAAACCAGGCTGAACAGTATGCAAAAACTCATAAGAGAAAAATTAAATAAGTGCAGGGACTAGGAATGGTCTATGTTATATTAGGTTATGCGATAGATCAGATATTTATCACACATAAACTTAGTAATGCTTTAAAAAATATATTTACCAAAAATTTTTAAAAGATCTGTCAGTTAACATAATTTTTTTGCAAAACAGGAGATTCACTTCATTATTCATTTGATCATTAATCATATACATTATTGTAATTAAATTGCTTTGTTAAAATAATAACTCCAAAATAATGTTTTAATTCAATTCTTTAAATAACAATCCATTTTATTCAAAAATTTTTTTTTTTTTTTTTTTTTTTTTTTTTTTTTTTTAAACTCTCGACCTGAAGTTGAAAATTTTATAAAGCCAACCTTCGGCACACTACTCCTTTTCTCCAACAATATCACTCTTATCCCCTTACCGGGACGAAACTCGCGATTTCACAAACCCTCAATATTACAGAACCTTGGCCAGCGAGATACATTGCCAAAACAAGTTGGCATAAAATTTCACTGTATCTCCGTCATTTTCCATATTGCCCTTGAGAATTTACTTCTCATTAATTTACTGAAAATGCATTCCTTCGTTATCGATCAAGCGAAATGTATGTTGTAAAATTTTAAGTACTTATCCAACAGGTGTTATAGATTCCAAAAAATTTGATTGATATCATATCTCTGCGATTTTCTATCCAAAATAAGGAGGATGCAGAAAGTTCACAAAAATAAAAATTCTTTCATCAATAATGTGTGTAGAATGGATTGTGTCTCGTTGTCACACAATCGCTTTTTGAAAGGTAAGAGAAATTGTTCTTTTCTTTCTCATTACTTAATAATACTATTTATATATATATACAGGGTGTCCCGAAAGGTCGTTGCCAAAATTAACGTGCTGGTCTGTCATACCATGGCAAACAAGATTTACTTAGGAACTTGTGTTCTAAAATGCAAATAGCGACCACTAGAGGGCAATGTTCGCAGGCTGATGGGAGAGTGGGAAGTGTGATTATTTAAGGCGACGACGCTGCAGGAGAACGATGAATCGGTTTTCTAATGAAGAATTGGCCGATATGATTTACGCGTATGGTGCTGCGGATGGAAATGGACGAGTCGCGGGAAGGATCTACCTTGAACGCTTCCCAAACACATGTCAGCCAAGTCGTGCTTTGTTTGGGCAATTGTTACTCAGATTGTACGAGGCAGGAGCTTTACAGACAGATAGCCACATCGGTCGAGAACGCACTACACGCACACCTGTCGCAGAGGAAGCTGTTTTACGGGAATTTGAAAGGAACCCGGGAACAAGCCTCTGAGCTATCGAACGCGTCTTGGGTGTTACTCGTTCCATCATTCAGCGCATACTGCACGAGGACAGGCAACACCCCTACCACACCCAAAGAGTACAGGCACTGTGCGATGATTATTATTCCCAACGCATTGCATTCGCACGCTGGTATTTGCAAAAACGGATTGCACTGATGGATTTTCCATGACGGATTTTGTTTACTGACGAAGCATCTTTTACACGGGACGGTGTTCTGAACCTGCACAACATGCACGTGTGGGCGCATGAAAACACAAGATGTACACGTGCTCATGCAAATCAACGACGCTTCAGCATTAACGTTTGGGCTGGTATTATCGGTGACATGCTAATTGGCCCTTACCTACTTCCTGAACGCCTCAATGGGAATAACTATCATACTTTTCTAGAAAGTGTGTTGCCGGATCTGTTGGTTAACCTTCCAGTAGCTACACGATGAAACATGTGGTTTCAACATGATGGAGCGCCTGCGCATTTTAACCACAGTGTACGGGAATATCTCGATAGGACATACCCTGATTGCTGGATTGGCAGAGGTGGACCAGTCCCATGGCCACCGCGATCCCCTGACCCGACTCCACTGGATTTTTACCTGTGGGGATACATGAAATCTTTGATATACGAGATTCCCGTGACATATCGGACACGGATCTCGTCGCCAGGATCGTGGAAGCGGCAGCACGTATGCGTCGACGTTGTGAAGCTTGCATTGTTGCGAATGGAAGGAATTTTGAACATTTTCTGTAATTTAATCATATTATTTAATAAAAGACAAATTGAAACCTCTTTCAGCATCATTTCTTTCTCCCCCTCTACGCCTGCAAACATTGCCCTCTAGCGGTCGCTGTTCACATTTTCGGACACAAGTTTCTATGTAAATCTTGTTTGCCATGGTATGACAGATCACCTCGTTAAGTTTGGCAACGACCTTTCGGGACACCCTGTATATATATATACTTGAGTACGAATAAATGTACATTATAGTGTCAATATTACCTTTATTTTTATACGAAGCTTTTTTTTAAACAATTTCTTAAATATCAGTTACAATTTCAGAAAGATAACACTCATCGTTTAAAAGTAAAAATAATAAATTAAAAAATATGCAAAAGGTTATCAGAAAAAGTTTGCGTACAGGTACAAATTACAAAGATATTTGCAAATTAATTAAAAATTTTTTTAGCCTCCGTGAACTTGTAGGAAATGAAATATTGTCTGCATTTATTTTTTACTAATCATTCATTTTAACTATTGTGGAAATACAATAAATAGAATAAACAAACATTATTTTGTGGGTATGATACATTAGTACTAGCAAACAAGAAGACTTAAAATGGATTCTAAAGGAATAGAGATTGTTTCGGGCGAAAAGAAAATCATCTTAAGACAAAAGTATGAAGATAAAACTCTTCGAGCAATTAGAAAGATAGTAGGAGGAACTCATTCTTCCATCCAAAGATTAATCATTAGTTACAAGTTATCGGAATCTGTTATCTTAAATCCTTGGAGTAACCGAGCATCTTAAGCTGACTTTACGAGAAAAGATACACATTCTGAAATCCTTGCGTTTAAACCCAAAGATTACCGCATCTCAAATAGCACTATTGTCGCTGATATCAATAAAATTGATATTAGAGAAAGGTTTAAAAAATTCTCTTCATGAAGATACTATATGAAAAAATTTGAAAAAATCCGATTATCACGGCCGTATAGCTTGTAGAAAGTCATGTATTTAAACTGCCAATAAGGAAAAATATTTAAATTATGCCAGTAAGTATGTAATAAACCTTCTGAGTTTTTTGATAAAGTAATATTCTTTGATGAAAGCAAGTTTTGTATCCTTGGCATCAAAGGGTGTAAACTGGTAAGGTGAAAACAAGGTACGTCTTTTGAGAAGCAAGCGTGGTGGAGGTGGCTTAATGATTTGGGGGTGCATAGTAGCAAGTAGGGTTGATCGATTAACTTTTATAGACTCCACATTAGATCATATGAGATATTTAAATATATTAAAAGAAAATTTGACGCAGAGTGAACAAAGTTTTAACCTAGGCGATGACTTTCGTTTTCAACAAGACAATGATCCAAAACATACTGCCCATAAAGTAAAATTCTGGCTGTTGTGCAATATGAAATATCAGTTGCATACTCCTCCACAATCGCCTGGCTTAAACCCCATAGAACATTTATGGGACTTATTGGAACGCAACATTCGGCAACATAACATAATATCGAAAGACAAGCTAAAAAGTGTAATTATTATGGAAAAGAATAATATTTCACATCAACAGAAACCCTGCCAACCTTTAATTCTCTCTTTTCTTAAGCGATTGAAAAAGATTCTTAGATATACAGATTTTCCAACCAGACATTAAAGTTTAATTGGTAGTCCATGGAGGCCATTTTTTAAAGACTTTCTTCCTGTACGCAAACTTTTTCTGACTGCTTTTTATGTAATGTTTAATTATTATTATTATTATTATTATTATTACTTTGAAACAATGTGTGTTATATCTTTCTGAAATTGTTACTAATTATTAAGGGATTGTTAAAGAAAAGCATTATATAAAAATTGAATTATTGTTGACAGTATAATGAACTTTTATTCTCTGTAGAATGCTTACAGCGTGTTTGTACGCAAACTTTTTCTAGGAAGTGTATTCATAAATTTAAAGTCTGATTATTACTTTCAGAGTAATATTTAGTAAAACTTGGCTTAACATAGTCACAGCAATAAATCGAAAGAATAAAAAAATGCTGTTTGCAGTACCAAACTTAAAATAACAGTGAAGAAGGTCAACAAATTCACAATAAAAAAGATTGAGTTTTTATCTCATAATATCTTCCTTTAGCAGCTGAAATTTATTTATATTTAAATCATTGCCACTACACTGATTCAGCAGAAACTCCTAGAGTGTTTTGAGTAAATGAGGAGGTGAAGTAATTTTTTTCACTTATTATTACTATTGCTTAAAAAAAGTTCAAAAAACAACAAAATTTGATTGTAACAGAATATATGTGTATATTTTTTTTGTCTTGTAAATAAAAATTGTGTCTTCATTTTAGTTTATTTACAAATTTTTTTATTCATAGTTAATGATTATAATAATCAATTACATAAAAATACATTTATTGCTTAGAATAATTTTAAATTAATTAATCTTTAAGTATAAAGATCACTATTTTGCCATTTTAAAAATATATTCATGATATTTTCATAAAAATAGTGTCTCTCTCTGTACTTACATTCTAGTCATTAATATTTTTTGTTGCTTACAGTAATTATAGTTGAATAATCCAAATTTTTATGTTTAGCATGTGGACTGAAAACAAATTTAAGTTTATATTTCCATAACTTAATGAGATATGTTCTAATTTCCTTTATTATTAGATAGCCTGTTTCCCTGACATAAAATCAATACTACATATTTGGAACTTAGTCTAACTCATCAGTGACACTAATCATTGATCGAAACAATTTTGCAACTTGAAAAATGCATTCAATGTGATCAATGAAAGAGAGAAAAATACTAAACTTTTTTCAGTATTTCTTTGGTTACAAAATTGACTCTATGTTTCATAAATGTGTTGAATTGTTTTCAGTCAAACAGAGAGAGAAAAGTTATGCCACAAATTCATTTATATATACAGAATCACTACAATTATTGAAAACAATTATTGTTTGTTTTCATGGATTTTTTATAAAAGAAAAATTTCAGAATAAAGGTTTTTTTTATCCCATACATAACTTTTCTTTAGAATATTTTATGTTATCTTTTGATTATTTATATCGGATACACACAAAGTAATTTATTTATATGTCCACAAACATTTTTTCACATTTACATCCAAAAATCTTATTTCAACTAATATGTATCTTAATTATCTTGAACAAAATTGTTTTGATAAATTGTATGAATTTAAAAAGTGAATAAAAGGGAAGAGCAAAAAAAAATAAATAGATTGCATTTTATTTTCGTATGATCATTATAGGTTACATCTAGATTTTGTAAACACAGTTATTATGTATACCATCCTTAAATGAATAAAAATTTTACACATTTTGTGGCATTAAATTATTGGAATATTGTACCTGTTTAAACCGTAAGAGCACGTTAAAATATATTTCAGGGGTGGCCAAGCTCCTTGATATCCCGAGCCATATTTCAAAATTTTAAATTTTTTGAGAGCCGCAATTCAATACGCATTTAAAAGGATGCAAAAAAGGGTATTATTATTTTATTTTTTTACAGAAATTATATTTAAGGAAATAATATAAATAAAAGTACAAAATATGTGTACTGAGTTTAAATATTAAAAATTAAACACGTTTATTTTACTTCTCTTGATAATTTTTTAAAACTTGGTGAATAATTGGTGACAGTATCTCTTAGTAATTCTTTGAGAAGCGGGTTAGTTCCTGTAATGATCAGTGTTTGGATTTTACGAGTTTAAAGAGGAATAAATGATTTGCATAAATACATTGTTCTGAATATTGAAATTATTCAACAAGCAGCCTTTTTTTATGCAGGATACTTCAATGCTGGTAAAAATTTCCAAAATTCAGTAATCGGCACCGGCTTATATTTTAATTGTGTAGAGCTTGACTTTCTTTCAGCTCTATTAATTTAAATTCTCCAGATGCTTTTTGAGTCATAATTATATTGGAAACGGAAAACTCACATTGAATTATGTTAACTTCAATGCATTCTGGAAAAAATCAAGAGGCGATTTGAAATATTTCAAGTCTTGAAATCTATTTTGGAATTTCATCAATATTCCTCCAAGCATTTTTATATACGTTGAGTTTCTTCTTTTTTCTTTTTTTTTTAAATATTGGAAAATTTATTTTGGATTGGAAAAATATTTGAAAATCGATTTAATACGGTAGCTAAATAACCATACAAAAGAAATTAATGTCATTTAGAAGTTCTTTGTCCTTTAACTCTTTAAGGAAATTTTTGAATTGTCAATGATCTTTTGCATTGGTGTGAATGGAATTTACAATATGTAGCATTGTTTTCATAACATCAGGATATTTTAAATATTTTGTAACGAGATGTTTTCTGTGAACTATGCAGAGAATCGGTATAAATTATGGAATTTGAGAATAATCTTTTAAAAGCAAGATAAGAATGACTTTTTTACCCAGCATTGCCAGAGTTCCATCAGTTGCATTCCTTACAAGTTTGTTAAAAGGAACATCAAAAGTTTTCATAATAGATTCTAATGCATTTTAGTGTCTAAACCGCGGGTTGATTCTTGAAGTCCTACTAATTCTAATAATTCTTCTTTAACAACAAAGTTAAGTGAGACAAAACGTATAAAAACAGCCAGTTGTGTATGTGTGATAAGATGTGTGTATCTGTCGATTTTTTTCAAGTGCTAAACTGAATGTGTAATAAAGTTCTTCACAAATGATTTTTAAATTATATTCAAAAGATGTATTAATTGTAGTTATTCGTGCGTCATTCGGTTGTGCATTTCGAGATGGGAATTTGTGATACAACTTTGTGGAATGCTGCATCATTTGGATCTAAATCTTTAAGGATATTTTCCAAGTTTTTTTTAATAAACTCTCCCTTTCCATGTGGGCATTTTGTACGAGAAATATTCCAGGCAATAACAAAACTGGCTTCAGCCATATTATTAGCTTGATTGCTAAGGGTCATCAAAATTGAATGTTAATTTAAATTTGATTTTAAAGAAGCAAGTTTATCTGATATTAATTTGCAATTTAGTGGATACTGATTAGAAAATTGAGGATGATTGGTTTCATTATGTCAAAGTAAATAGCTAGTTACAAATAACACATGATGCTTTTCCGTTATTATCAATAAAGTATAGTTCTACCCCCAATCATTATTAAAATTTTTATTTTCTTACTCATATTTTATTTTTATTTTTCACTATCGTCATATTAAAAAAACTGTAAATAAATAAATTTAGAAAATACAAGTTTTGCGTTATTAAAACAACAACAACACGTGTTACATACTACAAAACAAATAGTTAATTTACCGAAAATCCCAGATTACAAATTATATCCATAGCAAAATTGATACAAATTGTTTCCTCCAGAGCACAATGTCAACTGTCCATTGCAATGAAAGTTTACAAATTCAAATCGGTCTGGAGTCGTTCGATTACGGATGATTACGCCATTGTTTATGTTTGTCCGTGCAGTTTAAGATGAGTCATATCATTTTTAGCTTTGACGGAAATGAAATTTGTTACAATGTTGCACTTTATCTTTCATATCTATAGCCAATAATTTAAAAGAAATTTTGAAACACATACGGAACAATAATAATTTTTTTTAAATACAGTAACACAAAAAATGAAAAATGAACTCGAATACATTTATCGTGAGCCACAAATAATCATTCAAAGAGCCACATGCGACTCGCGAGCAGCATGTTGGCCACCTATGATATATTTAATAAGGTATTACAGTGATCTCTCGCTTTTCGTGGTTAATGGGGACCAGAAACTTCCGCGAAAACTGAAAAACCGCAAAATAAGATTTACCACTAGGAATATTTGCATATGCAAGTACACGCGAATGTTTTAAATATGTAAACATTTATAATAGTTTACACTTATATATAAGTTTGGTTAATTACAAAACCTTATGCAGCAATAAACATTAGTCAACATTGTTTTCTGAGAGAGGTGAAGAGTCTTGTGTTGGTAATGGAAAAGAGGCTCTCATTTGACTCGTAGAAGCTTTAGGCTCACTTGAAAACCCTTCTACTTGAGGTGCTGAATGGTAGAGCCGAAAGCTTTACCTTAGAGAGAAACATGGTTATGGGTAATTGTTGTCTTTGTTTTTTCTTTTCCTCTTCAAAATCTCCCTGTGTAAAGACAACCCCATCAACGCGATTGCTGAACTCAACAGCTCCAACCACATTGTCGTCAATTTGTTGAGCAAATTGTTGCATCGCTCTTGTCATGTTGCACAATTGTTGCAGATTCTCCAGGGTAAGGCCGTTGCTTTTCTGTTTCTTTTCCGTCTTTCTCTTCGTTTCTTCTTCACTTGTAGATTTTTTATCTCAAGGAGATTTTCATCGGTCAGGGGGGTTCGTTTAGCAATCGATAAGGGCGCTGATGTCTTCTTTTGTCAGGTCGACAAATCATTCTTTATGCTGTAAGGCAGCCTCACCACGTTCTCCACCAGTGAATGATGAACTTCTTCAGAAGTGAAGCCTGGATTGTCGTGCACCACGTTCGGTCATAATTTCTTTCAGCTAGAATTTATGGTCTCACTCTTCATGTCCTTTAATGCTTGCTGAATATTAGATAAACATGATGCAATGTTGTAACTGAGCCAGTATGCTTTCAAGGTGAATTTGTCATCGTCAACTGCCGAAATGAGGCCCTTCATCGTGGAGCAAATGTAAAGTGCCTTAAAGGCACGAATGACACCTTGATCCATCGTCTGAGTTTAAGATGTAGTGTTCGGGAGCAGATTCTCTATCTGCACATCGCCATAATGCAGGTCCGTTGCATGGCCTCCGCACAGTCCATCAGGAGAAGGCACTTTTCAGCCAAATACAGCTTCACCTAGGGAATAAAGCAATGGAGGAACCATTCAAGGTCAGAGCTTTCGTTATCCAGACTTTTGAGTTATGCATAACAGAGCCGTATTTTTATTTTTTAATGCCCGTGAATTTTTGGCTTTATAAATAAGACCTGGCTTAAGCATAACACCTACAGCATTGATTGCCATAATGAGAGTCACACGGCCTTTGTGAGCCTTGAAGCCTAGCTTCTTCACTTCATCCTTAAAGAGGAAAGTACGCGAGGGCATCCTTTTCCAAAAAAGGACTGTTTTCATCCATGTTGAAAACTTGTTCAGGGAAGTAGCCTCCCTTACTAGGTTAAGAAACTCTTCCTCCATGTAATGACAAGCAGCATCTTTGTCAGCCGAGGAAGCCTCACCATAGAGAAGCACGTTTTTAAGGCCGTATCATTTTTCAAATTTTTCGAACCAGCTTTTGCTGACTGAAAAGCCTCGTCTTCGAGGAGACGAATCCCTCCTGGCTGCGCTATTGCTGGCTTGAGGTATCTTCTTCAGCCTCTTCATTGTCGTCATCGAACAAGATTTGGTAGTAGAGAGCTTTGTCCTGATCATACTAGAGTCTCAACTCACTGTCTTTTTCCTGTAATCAGCAATCCACAATGCCCGTGAAGCTTCCATTTTCCCAATTCTGTTATTACGGTGAGTTACCACTCGTTTTGCTTCTTTATTGAAGGTTGTTGAAGCAGCTTTTCGGATTTTTTCTTCCTTTTTCTTGATGTATTTCTCTGTAGATTCATTCAGACCATAATGGCGTGTCACAGATGTGTGCATAGCTTCTGTCTTCTTTAATCATATCTGAAAGTTTTACTTTTTCTCTGATGGTCATCATCTTCTTGCTCTTGGGTACCCCGGAGGAGACTTTCGTAGCGGCACAACGCTTAGGTGAACTTATAAGTAGCGATGTAAAATTCCTGGGAGTTTTGAAGCTGGGGAATTTACTCGGGAATTTTGGGAAAAAACCGGGAATTTTGGGGAATATTGGGAGTTTTTAGGGAATAAACTCAGCCAATCATATTTCGTTTTAGAGATTCTTTTTACGCTTATATATGAAGCGAAGTGAAGTAAAATTTGGTATCTCTAAATAATTTTTAAGCAAAGTGAAATTTCATTTTCTACAATAAGCATTCATGAAAGCATTAAATAGGAATACATTAAAATTGTAAAAAATATATTATTGAAAAATTTCATCCCTAGGGGATATTTTAATATCGGTGTATGGCGAGATCTGTCGCTAAGATTCTTAGAAAGCCAATGTTTCTCACAAATATATATTTAATGAAACTATGAAAATAAACTAAAAATTATTATTTGATCAAAAATAATATTGTTTGACAGTAACAAATAGTGATTCTTTTCTTCATTTCTATTTTTCCATTTTCAGTTCTTTTAGGTTGTAAGAGATTTATTATTTTTTGCGATCATTCTTTTTATATAGTAGATTTGTTTCTTATGTATTCGAAATTGTTTTATTTTATAAAAAAAATTATTTCACTTTAATTTTAATGTATTATATTTCTTAAAAACAAATTATTTGAAAAAATTAAGGTAGTACTTGATTTTTTTCAGTCTTTGAAATAAATTGAAAATTGATGATTTAAAAATAAATAATGAAAAGCAAATTGCTTTCACTTTTGTTTTGACTTCTAATTGACAAATTTTTAATATATCAATGATACAAAAAGATACTCTTTCATGTACTACTTCTCAACTGAATATGTCTAAATGGTGCACAAATTTAATCAATATGTAAATGAAAGTATGCGGTGAGGCGACATGTAAGTTGTGAACAAAAAAGAGCTATTCCAGCGAATCATCATTTAAATCATATCTTTTAGGAATTTATGTGACAAAAATCCTATGAAATAAGCTTGCGTCAAAACAATATTGCAATTTGCATGCAATTTTGAGTTGCATTGAAACTGAAAATGTTATTCCACAAAATCCAATTATAAATATCTTTATTTGCATAGGAAAATTATCATCACTATATTCTAGCATTATTAGCAGTTTCTTAACAGTAACTTATAACTATTTAAATTGATAAACTCAATATTTAAATTATTAACAATTTACTAAAATGCCATATTTGTAGCTACTTAAATTTGCAAAATCTAATATTTAAGACACAAAATAATAAATTTATATAAAAATAATTATCCACAAATGTAATTATGAATATACTTTTTCTTTTATTGCAGTTAAAATATTTAAAATAATTTTTTATATTTTAAGATAATTAACAATTTTAAGTACATTATATAATGCAGACTTTAAATAAAACTATTTTTATTTCTTTTGCAAAGATCTGATACATTAATTTACACAATTACAATATATCTACAGTCGAATTATTCATTGAGTTTTTGAAAACAATTTTTTACAACATTAAAAATGATTTTAAAACAGTAAGGTAGAATCCAAATTTTTTTAAACTATTGTTCATCATTTCTAAATGATAAGATAGAAAATGTGGATGTATAAAAAATTATTGATAATCTGTCATTGAAATTATTTCCATTTTTCAAACTTTATAAAATACTAGAAATGGAAATAACTTTATGATATTATGAAAAGAATCTATAAAAGTCAGGCAAACGAATTCTGAAAAAAAAAAGTGTTCTTGCTTTTTTAACATTTTGTACTCACGTAATCTTGTTATAAATTAAAATTATTTTTTAATTCAATGCACATCTTGCTTTTCATAAAAAGACTGAAATGCGTTATTCTTTTCAAAAGAAGATTTTTGGTTAAAATACTAGCTCTGAAAATGTTAATTCCAGTTTGATATAAGAAAATAGGTATATTATTTTTCTATAATCTTGTTATAAAAACTTGAAAACTTATATTTTTTAAGAGTTAGTTCAACTTGAATTTTTACACACAAGATTAAAATTTGTACATAATACAAAAATTTTAGGACAATTGACAAATTTGTAATTTTGTGAATTGTATATTTCCAATTCAAAAATTTGAAGCACCAATAAACAATTTGTTCAGCAAGGATTTTAAAAATTGTACAGATGCATTTAGAAATTTGCACAATAAAAAGATCCCATCTAAATATGTTTATAACTGTTACCTTGTGAAATAAAATTAGGTATTATTTCTGTGGTAGAAAATATCTAATATTTACAAATATAAAAATATTGTTTAATAAATACTGATTGATTTTTATGAATATAGTTGTTCAACATAACAACTGAAGTGGATATAACAAAAATTGTTGTAATAAATAATGTATAAAATTGAACCTACAAATTTTGCATTAACAACACTAATACTATATTTAAAACAAGCAAATAACACTAAATATCTTAAATGAAAGTTTAAAAATATTACTTTTTCAATGTTTATACAACTTCTTTCATGATGGAACACCAACTTGATGCTCAATGATATAAATCTGTCAAAACTTAAGCCCTTGTAATGCTGAAAGGTGAAAATCTTAGTAGCGAGGTATTAGAAACAGTGTCCTACCTCCTTTCTGGCTTCTTAAAATTAATTGCTCATTTTAAAATAGCAAGTTTCGAGCATTTTAAATGCATTGTAAATTAATGCATGTTGGTCATAGATATGTTGTTAGAAGAAAGACCTGTGAACTTCAGCTCACTTTAAAAAATTTCAAATACATAGATGAAAAGTTTGTCTTCTGGGATAAATGTAAAATACAATGTAACTTAGAATTTATAAAAAATTCTTATTTGAAGAAACATTTAACATATCAAACATAAACATTACTATTTACAATCTCATATGAGTGTGTCATTACCAACCATCAACATATTCCGTTTAATAGTTGATAATAATTATAGTGAAAATACATAAGAAACATTTTTGAATTGAGAGACAATCTTGATTCACTAAGCCCCTGATTATGTTATGTGTGTATACATATTTAAAATAATTATGAAATGATGTAATATATATATATATATATATATATATATATATATATATATATATATATATATATATATATATATATATATATATATATATATATAAACATCTCTACATGACATAATCCGTTAATTAAGCAGAACTTTTAAAAGCACTTTTCAGCTCACATAAATTAATCAAAATAAAATTGGTGAAAATCAAAAGTTTTATCTATTATCTATATTTCATTTTAAACTATGATGTAACAAATACAAAAGCTATATCCAGGAAACTTGGAATAATTTATATATGATTATAAATACTATCCAACCAAGTTAAAATTTAACTTTTTCCAAATTATTGAAAAAATCCTCAGAAATACCATCTAAATGATGGGAAACAGATATCTCAAGATGTTGAAAAAGAGGAAATGGCAAATGCTTATAGGAGACAGGTTCTGCTATCTGCTAGTTTGGACAAACAGGATTTAAAGGTTGTAATACTGATGAAGAAGTTTATTATATCAACGCCAAACTGGACCACTTTACATAAATTTATTATAAGAAACATTTCATCAAAATTTTAAGTAACTTCAAATTAATCAATTAGCATCAACAGCCACTATTTAACTTATAACTTTCAGTAAAAGCAAAATTATGATATAAATCTCTACAAATCTAAAATTATTGGAACTAACATGCATTTTCAAATTTTAAAAGGTCCATAGTAATGAAGGAAATTTAATATTCTTCTCATGTAGTCCAACAAAATTTCTGATTTGTCAAATTATTAATAAACAACTAAATTAACTAGTAATAAAATCCAACATGCTTGATTAAATCTGGTTATTCTATTAAATTTCTTGCCAACATTTCCAATGATAAATAGCTTCATTTTAATAGGGAATAATATCAAGAGCATTTTCCTGCTTCTTAATTATTAGCAAATAATTAGCAATTTTAAACACAGACATTTTTTTTAAGTGACAGTATTAAAGTTCAGATATTTTCCAAATCTCAAACACTAAGTTTGTAAACTTTAATAAATATAACAGTAAAAAATTGGGAAAACGTTCTACTAATATTAATAAGAATCAGTATTTATTATAATCTATGAACAATCAGTTTTGTTATGAAGATTTTTGCATTAGTATTCTCTAGAAAGTATACACAATACAATGTAGTAAATCCTACAGCAATTATATATGTATTTATGAAGTATATCTATGTATAAAAAAACTTGCAAAAGAAAAAAAAGTCTTGCATGTTAAGAGTGCCAAATAAAAGTATCAGTTTACTTCACATCATTACTTTTGATGGCAAAAGAAAATAATCGTCTTTTTGTATACAATACGTACAAAATCTGATTCGATAAACAGATATTTAAACATCTGATTTAACCACAGAAAATAAAACTGCAATAGTTAAAAATTATTTTTTGACTATTGTGATTTTATTTAATGGGTGTTTCAAAATATACATTTACATCCAGGCTATTACTTTTATCTAAATTGATCAAAAGTAACTCCAGATATCTAAGGAAAAACAAAATGAAAATCTTTATACACTAACGATTGACGTTATAATAAATTTTCCTATGCAATTTTAGAATCAGTTATCAATCTAATCTACTGCGTTTAATTTAACATTATGTTTATAAATAATAGAATAATATTTTCAAGAAATATATTTTGAAATATTGAAGTTTATACATATTACTTTCATATTTTTAGAGGAATATATATATGAAAGACAGCATATCTAAACGATTTCTCTGTCCAAAAATTTAATAAATACACATTCAAATAATAAACATTACGAGTAACAATTGCAATGAACACAACTTGAAACCTCTCCAATCTTTACAAATGGCTGTGTGGCTGTCATCTTTTTCCAAATGTTGAGATGGGAAGAAATATCTGTAACTAGTATTTTGTAATCAGTATTTGAATGTAACAACCTGTAATCAGTACTTTCTTTTCCAAATACTCAGTACTTCCAGTAACAAAGTCAGCGGATTTCGAGTATCTTCAGACAGTTGCAGGTACAATGTACTTGACCAGTTTCAAAGACAGAGCGAGTACGTGAGTACATGCCTGTTACAAAATAATCAGCGAGTACGTGCTTGTTACAAAGTAATCAGCGAGTACGTAAGTACGTGCGTACGTGACTGCTTCATAGTAATCAGTGTTGTTACAGTTTACTTGACTGAATGTAACAAGTAAAGAAGAGCCAATGAAGAGCGAGTACAAGTAACAATGTCATCGATATATCGAAACAGGCGGATGAATTATGAGATTGTGATAGCTTCTTATGGTAGGAAGGATGGGTGGAAGAAGGGAAATGACAATTGGTTTAATTGGAAAATAGAAGAGGGATACTTGGGAATTGAAAGATCTCTTTGGGTTAGAGAGGGAGACATTAGAAATTTATATTGCGAAATAAAATACACATGTACATTTGTTTCGTTTCGGTTAACCCTTTGAGAGGCAGTGTTGCCGCAAATGCAAACACCATTTTCTATATTTTTTCTTTAAACGCTCAAGTGTTATTTTATTGCAAACACTAAACAAAATGCATAATTTAACTTCCATTTATACATAATAGATGGCAGCATAAAAAATTGAATGTACAACTGAGAAAAAAGCATGGGAAATTGACTGCTTTTAATCCGCTTAATTAAAAATTCTAAAAAATATATAAAACATATTTTTTTAAATGCGGTTTACGTATTATTTTTCTTCTTGCATATGATGTTCTAGGTGTGCAATTACAACTAAATAATGTGCATTTATGTACTCCATTTTATTAGTTTTTTCCAAGTGTTGTCATTTGACAACACTGCCCCAGTAGGTGATTCTCTTTCTTACCTCGAAGAGAAAGAGCGAATATTGCACTGTGTTTTGAAGAGTTCAGTTCCCCTCAAGTATATGCAACTGCGTTTTATGTACACTGTACTTATTTACTCTCTTTAGTTTAATTATTACAACTACCAACACCACCCCCACAAATATATAGTGATTTGAAAAAAAATTTTTTGGATGTATAATGTGTGTTTTTAGACCCTTATGGTAAGATAAAGATCATTTTTATACTAGAGAATAATACATTTCTTACAGTGCCCCTCAAAGAGTTAATAAAATAAATGAGTTGAGAAAACCAATAATCGTGGCACATCTACTTAGTGATTATCGTTCTTTTTCAATTATATCACGTTTTTTTAAATATAAGAAAAGCATGATATTCTTGTTATGTATTTAGCAATTTTTATTAACTTTTAGTTTTGTTAATATTTCTTTTAAAAATTTAATTTTATTTTATGAACATATATAACATATTTATTTGAACCTTAAATTAAGTCAGATTTCTTAAATTAAAAAAAATATTAATTCAATCTGCTTACATACTTCCATTGTTATTTTTACTATGCATATTTTTTATAATAATTCCATATAAATATGTTTATTTTTTATTCAACCATGCTTTAGTTTCACTATATTTTATTGTAAATATATAGAATTTAAACTTTTAGAAAAAATGTTCTTTTATATTTTTTACCATACGATTTATTTTTATTCAGATAATGAAAATGTTGATTTTAACCTAAGTTTATTCATTTTAGTTTAAAGTTTCGAAATGAAGAAAAAAGCTTTAATTAATTTTTACCTTATCTTTATTTATACCATCATGTGTTACCGTCATGTTTACTTTTTAAATTAAAGATTGATGTAAATAAAATACATGTATTTCTGTTCCTCCATTTTGTGTATTAAACTCACACACACATTATTTCTCAATATTTTACCTGAAAACATTATAACATTTGGATTGTTGGTAAAATTGTTTTATATTTTTTGATAGTTATTGAAATTTTATGCAATTATATCTAATATAAAATGATTATGTTTACTGAAACATTAATATAGTTTTAATTGCAAAGCTACTTTATTTAACCATAAATTGATTAAGTTTCAGTAAACTGAAACAAGATATGTGAGTTATTGCAATTTTTATTTTAGAAAAAAACTGGTTTATCTACTACATAAAAATAAACAAATAAACGTCTTTTATAATAAAAATTACTATCTATTATACATAAAAAAATTTTACTATGTTTTTCTCGTTAATGTTTAAATATTGAAATATAAAGGAAATTTAATTTAAGTTGATTTTTATGATTATTGGCTGTATTTTTGTAAGCAAACTTAAAATAAAACCTCTTTGTAATTGATTAAGCCCACTTTACACAATTTTTTGCAAAATATTTATAAGTTAATTATAAAAATTCATTTACATAATTGGAAAGTCTTACTAAAATTTAATAAAAAATTAAGCTGATTAGGTTGAAAAATTGAAATTATATAATCTCATTTAATTTTATATTTTAATTAACATTGGAAGTCTTTGAAAATTACTATTGAGTAATTGGAAAATTTACTTAGAACATATATACTTAGAACATACTTACTTAGAACATACTTAGAACTTGATAAACTCTAATTCTTTGCAATGTTATTTCACAATATTTTTAGTTAACATATTTTTTAACTTTCATTAGATATGGCTGCAAAAGTGTGCTCTAAATTTAAAGAAACAATAAATAATTAGATATTGAAAAGAAAACTATGTAAGCATTGTTGAGGGGGAAGCAATGTATAACTTTAAAAAAATCGTCGTTTGACAGCTTTGTTTTTAAAGGAAACATATACTAATTTAAGTTGGAGTTTTAAAGAAATTAAAAGAATATAATGAAAGATAAGGAATTTAGGGAAATCTAGGTCTGCACTCCTGGCATTTAAAATGAGCTAAACTTAAATTTTTTCATAATTTCTCCTGAACCAAAATAGAGACAAATCAAATGTTCATTTTATAATGCTAAGAAAAGCGTCCAATGACCATTTTAAACAGCCAGTAGTTGAAATTAAGAGATAGATAGTTCGAAACTCCTTAGAAACTGTAGACATAAGAAAATTAATGTAACTCCATATTTTTATGAAGATGAAATAAAAATTAATTAAATCAATTAAATCTTTATTTTTAAATAGCACACACCAGTGTATATATATATATATATATATATATATATATATATATGTGTATGTGTGTGTGTGTGTGTGTGTGTGTGTGTGTGTGTGTGTGTGTGTGTGTATAATGTCATAAAAATTCAGTGAAAATCGAAACATTAGTAACAGTTAACCCTTACATAAAGCGAAAAATTGCAAAATTTGATATAGTTATCAATTGGATTTTAAAACGTGAATAATAAGGGATCAAAAAACGGGTTTGTTGTGATATAATAATGTAAAAATTGTTCTCTTTAATATGCTTTAAACAATCTGGAAGTAGAAAATTCAATGAATGAAATATGTATGTTTTGATAAAAAATGGGAACAATCAAATTATCGAAATTTATCAGTTGTATCAGGGTCAAAATACCACTGTTTAAAAATAAACTTATTACATTTAGAATTAAAAATATCGTCTTTATCACAAAGTTCAAGTAAAATGCCGTTCTCATAGGTTACTTTTAATAATAAATGAAGTAAATTATGAATGAATTTAAATTATTTTGATAATGGTATTAAATTATTATGCTCATTTTTCAAGGAATATAACAATATTTGTAGTAAAAATATTTATTTTTCATTTACCTAAAATCGTTGGATTTGTAAATTAATTATTTTTTCTTTTTCGAATACGTTTTTCAAGGATTTTAAGAAAATCAAACATTTATACGCATTCATTCCGGAAAAAACTTAATTTATTTAGCAGTAAAATTGGAATATATTGAAATTAGTAAAGTCAAAAAGCCTTATAAATCACGTATCTCATAAATGACAATGTGAAATCAAATTGAATTGCATTGTGGAAATTGGTTTTGAAAACAAAAGTGTGCAATTAGACATATCAAAATTAGAAAAATGTAATCAGGAAGATCAGTCTAAGAGTCTAAGGTTTATTTTTTATACCAATAACATAATCCGAATAAGCAGAGTATCCTAGACTAGCCATTAAACAGCGGTCATCTATGCCATGTCAAAGTACTTTCAAAAGGGTTCACAATGATAATTAAATGGCAAGACCATGTTTTTTGGAACAGAAGGTCTCTGGCTCGATCCCTTCACTCTTGAATAAAAAAAATATTGAAGGTATTATTTTTAGTCTTTGGATGCATGTCTTTCTTACGGTCAAATGAAAAATTTTCTGATTTTTAGGAGTGACAAAATAAAGTTCCGCACTTGATACCAACAGATTTTGCTATGTCATTGTCTAATTGGCAGGAATATGTACAAGAATACTTCAAAAATTATAGTGAATTAAGTTTCATTCTATAGGAGAACTTCACGAATTTTTATATAACATTGCACTTATACATGACTGTCTAACATAATTTTTGTTTTACATATTTAAAAATTAATTTAGCTTAAAATATGCATTGAAAAATAATGCCCTACTGTGCTGTTATTAAAAATATATTAATATGTTATCAAATACTCATTCAGGGATATTTTAATTATAACATCAGAGTATTTTCGATCACTTTTTACATTATTCTTCACAAAGCAAAAATAAGCGAATACTTGACTATCCATAGTTATTAATATACTAATTTAATAAATAATTGCAACTTAAGAGTAATTAATGTTACGTAAACATATATATTGAACAATATGGATGAGACGCGTTTCTTACAAGAAGAATTGAGATTCTATACATGCATAAAGCTTGAGAAATATTTGATAAAATAGAAAATTGGAACAATAAATAAAAAGAATTCACAAAATAAAATAGCCATTATACTGATGATTTTTAATTCGCACAGAAATTACGAATTTCCAACAAAATTATTTTAATAGTATAAGTTGTAATAAGATTTTCATTACATCGGAGATTACAAATGAAAATGATTAAAAATTATGTGATTGATATATTCATGAGTAGTAGTTTTTATATTTGGAGTAACAAAACTGCCTACAAATAATTATTATAAAATATCATCCTCGCCATGAATTTTGAAAAATAATAGTCATAATATTCCATTATGTCCTTTAAACTCCTTAGATCGACCGAGTTGATTGACGAATTTTTTTTTTTTTTTTTTTTTGTATTTTTTTAAAATTTGTATTTGTAATTAATTTGTATTTGTAAAATTTATTTCTCTATTTTCCAATAACGTAGAGCAAAGGATTAATACATAAATAATCTTATACTGAAATTATTATTATTTATGGTGATCACAATATATCTCAATATACATTTTAATTATTGCATATATTATGGACTATAATAAAAAGTTTCAAAATTTAGATTTTTTTACAATTTCTGAGAAATTTAAACACGGGATTTGTGTTTTTCTTGGTTTTCACTAGCAAATTTAATTCATACATATTCATATTTTATATGTAGTCTACATATACATTGTAAGGGAATTAGAAAGAAAGCATTAAAAATTGTTGTTTTTCACTAATTATTGAGATGTTCCATTGTCAAATTTTTTATAGTAAATCATTCCATTATGATTACATCGTTTAATATCTAGTTATAAGTACTCCATTTCTTAATCACTGTAAAATGTTTTTTATACGACCACTGCTTAGAAAATCATCTGATAGGGATTCAAATTTCCTAAAAAACAAAAGTAATGTATATCAATATTTAAGGTGGAGTAAATAATATTAACCATACAACGTTTGCCATTCATAATAATTTAATTATCATTTCTGGTTTCATGAGAAAATAAAGTATAAGTTTTATCTTAAGCATTTAATATTTTTCAATTGTCTTGAACATTAACAATGTTGTTGTTTAGATTAACGTTGCTATCTATCTAAAAAGAAATTAATCTACATCGTTATAAATGGGGGGGTTGAATAATAAATAATCTAACTTGATTAATTTCAATTATTTAACAGCAGGCATAACGCTGGAATTTAATTTAAAAAATGCAGAGATATGTTTATTAATACAACCATTATCTCCAGGAAATGAATTTAATCTTATTAAAACAGGTAGCAAAACGAAAAAATATTCTACAGACAAAATGTTATGCATGATGGATTATTAACTGCTGAAACAGTACACATTATTTCTGATCCTCCTATTTTAAAAGTAATTCCCAATAAAATTAGTCATGTATAATGGTGATGATTTATATAAGCTTACCTAATCACCAATATTATACAAGATAAAATTTTTTGATACATAAAAAATCTAAAAATTTATACAATTTCTTATATGAATACAAAAAAATTAATATAAATTTTGGTTACATTAAAAAACTTTGAAAACGTGGGGAAAAAAACAATCTAATAAAAATTAGATAAACTAATAATTTTTTTTCTTTAAAGTATTTCTTAATTGCCTCCATTAAGTTTCGCTTTATATTCCCGTAACCTTATGCAATCCAGTTAAGATGAAAGACTACTTTTAAGAGTTAAATATGACCACGCCTCTCTGAGTGCTTATCCAACACCTCCTACTCTAGGAGGTATTGGATAAGCTTAGGTTTACTATACATAGGTATCGGTAGTGAATTTGCCAATAGTTCATCTTGGCGAAGCATTTTGCGTCACAGTTCTGCTTGCGAAAATATCCCCAGATCAGAAACAATATCAGAAATTTTCCTCTCTTTGATTGTCATGCATTCTGTCTTGGCTCTTGTAAATTTTTGTTGTAACTTATCTACCAATGTAAGAAAATATCAGTCAATTTGGTGGATTATGTACCTAAAAAAGAATAGTGAGCTATCACTTATAAATATTGCACTTAATTCTTTATGGAATAACTTCTTGATTTATAAAAAGCAATTGTGAAATAATATAAATATATCATATTATCATATGATAATCGTAAGAAGCTATATATGTGAAAAATTTGTCTAAAAGAAAAAAGCAATTCGCAATTTATAGAGGGCAAAATGTTTTGATAAATTATTATTTATAACTTTTAATGGTAATAAATTGTTTAGTACTTGAAAATTACAATGAAGTGAAAAAAAAACTACATTCATATTCAAAAGATTTTAAAAAATACTAAGGAAAATTTTTTTGATAAATTAATTTCTGTTATAAACTTTACCTTCATTTTAAGTCTTGCATTTTGTCGTAAAGTATTATAAAGATATTGTCTCTTCTTCAACAGAAGAAAACTGTTGGAAGCATGTCTATGGCCAATTTTAGGTTGTTATTGGGAGCAATTTTTACAACAACCAGTTTTCTTGATGTAAAAATTGCTAAGAACATAACCTGAGCAGTTTTTTTCTCTATAAATATAAAATAAGTAATTTTAATACATAACAATATTTATTTGTATTTAATAAATGAGAAAATATTTTTACTTACATATTCCTAGCATCAGCACAGATAATATACTTCTTCCCGTTTTTAATCAAATTACATATACTTTTCATTCCTGTTAGCCTGCAACTGTTCCCAATTGTAGTTAAAATTCCTTTTAAGAAAACCTAATAAAATTGAAAGCTTCTTAGTAAATAAAATAAGTAACCGTGCAAAAATTTAAACAAATAGAATAATAGTAAGCATACTTTGACATTAAGATTTTCCTTTATGGATGGAGTTTTCAATGTTAACAAAAACAAACCGCCGTTGACCAGAAGCCATCTCAAATACCTCCGTTTTTCTCTTTTCCCTTTGAAAATCAATGCAATCGCAAAATTATTTATTTAAATATTTTCAGGTATTTATTTCGGTTTTCAGAAATGTTTTTATTTTATACATTATTCTCATAATTTTTAATAAGAGTGCAATCAGTGGTGATCGACTAAATTTAAAAAAAATATTTTATAATTTTTACTTAAATAATCCTGATGGATTACCATATTTCTCTGGGAATCGCTCTTATTGGCAATCAATTGTTGATGAATAATATATTGTAACCCGCATTCTGTTGTTCCTTATTCCACTTGATCACTTCCACCCAATTTTTTTTCAAAGATATATATAGATTTTCAAATTTAAAATGTTTAATTTCTTATCAGACGCAATATTTTAGTATGCTGGTATCGTATGCTTATTAATCATACCTTATAGTGTATTTTTTTCTTCATGAAATAAGTCGAAAATAAATATTCTTATTATTCTGTCTTATTTCAAAATCGTAGTATATAATATAACTGAACAAGGTAACACAAAACAGTTTATAATATTTTATTTTTAAAATTTACTTAAATGAAAATAAACAAAGTTGATTTAAAAGTACATATCATAGCTACTTTTCCAACGCTAATAAACAGAAATCTAACATGCATTATTTCTAGATGTCTTTTCAATTTCATGAGTAAGAAAATTCTTCTTGCTCGATTTGGAAGTGTTTGCCAACCACATGTTAAAACAGCGGGAATCATATGGGGAGAAGTTTTTCTCAGAAATTCCTCCTTCTTTAGGTTACCGTAGTGAAGTAGAAAAATCAGCCAAATTTGGCGTTAAAAATTTTCCAGTTTCATAGGTGGCGTTGTGTACAGAGATGGATTTTCAGAAATAAGAATGAGTTTGATTTGTAATAAAAATTCGTATCGAAATATTAATGCAATAAAAAATATTTTTAGCTTAAAAAAAACAAAAATGTTCATTATGTAACTGTACGCAGAAAAAAATGAAAAATCTTTAAACCAAATTTTGTAAAACCTTAATGAAATTAGAATTTGGTTGAAATTTACTCGGATGGAGATATTTTGACATTTTAAAAATATTTGAAAAAATTTTAAACGCTAAAAATGGGCGTCGAGGTGATAGTAGCTCTGTTTTTTGTAATTTGCAAAAGACCGGAAGTTTCTATCATGAAAAAAGCACTTGTGAAACGTAAAAATATTATCCATAGGATTAACATAGGATTCGAGTTTCCCCGACGGAGGTCTAGCTGGGCCTTAAGTTGCTTGAAATTTATATAAACATTTCTCTTCAACTAATTTTAGTATTTAAAATGATAGAAGCAAAATATGTTTTAAAAAAGTAATAGAAATGTAAGATAAATTTTTATAAGTTTAATGTAACTTCTGAATTCAGTTGAGTAAATGTATAATTTGGAGACAAAATATTGAAAAGATCAAACAAATTTATAACAACTTTTATAAAAATAAATTTTAATTTATAAGTTATGCTCAAATAATGTTATATAAATTAATTTTATTGGTGATAAACTTGCTAATTATAATAAAATATTACGTGGCATATCTGACAATCCACCAATTTAGAAATATAAACACAGACAATACTGTTTAATTTAAACAATACATTGAAAATAGTTTCTTTTATAATCTAATTAAAAATGTTTCTTGAACACAAAGGAAATTCATATATATATATATATATATATATATATATATATATATATGCATAGAAGTAGATTTATAAAAATTCTTTGTAATCTCATCAAATGGTTCTTTGCATTTCTATTTACATAAATATGTCTAAAAGAGGCATGTAAAAACATTTAAGATCCTGTTACATTTTAGATCAAGTTGAAAATTTTTAAATTTTTTTCTGCATTTTAAACATTTATAAATTGCTATTAATGTGTGTGTGTGTGTATCGGAAATCTGTAAACTAAAAAATTATTAAAAAAGAATGTCCAATAGTAGTATTGAACTAAAGCCTTAAAATTATTTTAATTGAAAAAAATTATTTGTCTATTAAAAACATAATAAAGAAATTTTGAAAAATTTTTGAAATTGTTTTCAATCAATGGATAATAAGAAAATATGAATATTAGTAATTGAATATTAATATGAATATTAGTAAATATGAAAATATGAATATTAGTAAAACAGTATTGATTGTTACAATTGAGTCATTGATAAATTATATTATATTGATTATTCTTTTAACTACCATTATATAGGAAAGATATCATTACTTGCTGATTAAAAATCATATATTACAGTATGCATAATAGAATTCCAGCTATTTATTACTAAAATGAATGATAATAAAGTCATTATCTAAGTGGAGATTCCAATTTTAGAAATTTTAAAACAATATTTAAAAAAATGCTGTAAGCATATGAATCTATTATTATGTTATAAATAAATCCTAAAAGTATACTTAATCCTAAAAGTAATATATATAAATAAATCCTAAAAGTATACTTAATACAAAATAAAACTTTTTTTATGGAAAAGTGTCACTTGATATTAAAGAATTTCTTAATATAATAAAGTTAACTTTTCAAAAAAATAATTGAAATAAGTTCTGAGCGGAAATGTGTTAGTTGGAAAATATATCTTTTCAGCAAATATTTGATTAATCTATTTTGAAAAGTAAGTCTTTTTATTAAAAATTGATGACTTGAATTTATGAAAGTCTTAGAAAATGCATTTATAAAGTAAATTTTGTTTTCATATTTATTTTAAATTAAACAAAGTTTAAATTGGTTTTATTAAACAAGTATAAATTATTTTACAACATCACTTTTTGAATTTTATCAAGCAAATGGATATGTTTTAAAACACATTTTATGAATAGAATGTACTAAAACAATGATCTTCTGAAATGAATAAACAATTTTATCAACTATTATCAAAACATAGTTGAACAGTAATACAAACATATTAAAAATTTTCTGTATTCAAAGAATAATAGCAAAACAAGAAAAAAAATTCAAAATACATTTGAGGAATTTTACCAATCAAATGAATTTCCATATACTTAATTTTGAATGTTAACAATAGTTTCAATATCCATAGTTATATTTTTAATTTGACTATTTGCTGATTCCATACTAAATTTTTTATTCCTTTAGCAAAAAAAGAAAGAAACAGAAAATTGTGTATTTAGTTCAGCTTAAAAATTTCATATTGGGAGTAAGTTAATTATTAGTATGTGACTAATTATCACATTATTCAGAAATATATAACTTTTTATTAATTGTAAATAAATTCACATTTTTGTTATCTCAAAAATTAATACACATGTAGGAAGTTTGAAGAGATTAAAAACAAACAGAAAATTTAAGTAGAGTGTATTTAAAATAAAATTACTTTTAGCATGATCAATACATTAAAAACCAATTTATAATATTGATACAATATATATGATTAATTATCACAAAGTATTAAAGAAAAAGTATTCAATTTAAAAAATTTACAATTCAGTTTTATTCCAGATACTGAAAAGGAAAAGTTTGTTATTGTAATTTAATATATAATTTTTTTCTAAAAAATTTAAAAGTACAAAAATATTATTAGACTAAAATATGAAAACATCAAAGTTAACATATCAGTTTTCAGTAAAACATTTTTTTTATTTTGGTTTAAAATATCTTAATCAACATTTGTCCTGGAAAATCATCATAGAGTGCAACTAGTACTTTGTAGACAATAGCACAAATTGATGATCCACTGGGACATGGAAAAATTAAAATTTGATACTTAAAATACTCATAAAAGAGAGTAATAGGAAAAAACAAATATGAATTTTTATATGAAACTGCAAAATAAATATAAAATAATGCACCCTTTATATTTATTTGAAAATCATTCATATCAATTTTGATGAAATTAAAAACATGAAATACAATGAACACAAAAGTGTATAAATAAACTTCATGAGTAGTTATAAAGAAAACAACAATATGCATACAATTGTCAATTATTCAACAAACACTGCAAACTTATGAACTCATTTAATTCGCTGAGTTGTTATTTTAAAAATTACTGTTAATTGTTGTGTATTTTTATGGTATTGTCAATGATATTTCTTTCAAAATGAGCAAAACTACCACTTTAAAATTTGAAAGTGTCAATCTAGTATAAATTGTCTTGAATAAGTTTAGGTTATTAAGTGACTATTTATTTAAGTTAATATTTAAGAAGAGAATAATTTTCTCCTGCCTACATATAAAAAAATTGCATTAATTTTATTTAAAAAAAATAATTAATTAATTAAATGAGAAATTTGGGATATTGTAGATAAAATTATTTTTATATAATAAATAAGATAAAATTGTTTATATATATATATATATATATATATATATATATATATATATATATATATATATATATATATATAATAAATATAATAATAAAATTATTTATATTACTTCATATAAATTAAATTGTCTAATTGGAATTCTATATAAATATAAAACAAATTCAATTCATATTAAAAGAAAAATAGCAAAAGCCTTAGAATTCTCATATAAGCAACGTGTGAACAAAAGATTTTTGTCACCCGTATTCTTTTACAGTACTCAATATTTCAGTTTACAACTATTCCAAAATATCACTTTAATTATTCCAGAGGGAAAATGTCATTTACTGACAAATTTATAGCAAGCAGTTAAATATTTTTGAAAAATAATCCATAATTTGAAATGAAGTTGGCACTAACTGAGCTGTAAAAATAATGCTCAATGTACATTTACTGTTGCTATGTAGAACACAATAGAATTTCAATGAAGTATTTTACAATTAAACATAGCCTCATTAAAATTTTCTATAATTAAAAAGGTTTGTTGAAGATTTTCTTTTATTAGAATTTAATAAAGTTTCTGCTTTTAATCAGCAAAATGTGTTTTCTTTTGTTTTTACAAATAATACTAGTCTTATTTATCTAACAGAAAGTAATATCAAAATATCAGCGTTTGATATAAATTTGGATGAGCAAAATTAACTCTACAGGAATTGAAAATATTTTATATGTAGTCTTTTGAGAAGATTTTCTTTCCTTATACATTATAAAAATTTAATATTAAATAATTATTATAAAAAAATAAATTTAATATTAAATAATTATTTTTCCAAATTTAGGAATATGAAATAAAATCAGTTCACAAAAAATGAACAAATAGGGGGGGAACATTACTAGAATATTTTTGCACATTCTTTTAAAATGATTTATAAATGGCAGCAGTAAAGCATGTCCTAGTTTTGATAAAAATAGCTATACTGAGATATTATATCTTTTACATTATATAGTTTGATGTATAAGTGGTTAAAAAGTAATGTACAGTCGAATCATAGATGTGAGATTTCTTTTTCTCATGGTACTTATGGAGTCGCTATAGTCAATGGCTAGAAGTAAATTTTGGAATATCAACAAAATATTAGAATGAGTAAACTTTTTATGTTATTTCTACTGAAGACATATAATTTAAAATATCAAAACATTTGCATGACAATTGTTTAAAAACATTTCTTAAAAGAAGCCAGTATATTTGTTTATTATAAAATAAATAATTTAGTCTAGATGTTAAATGAAAACATAAAATCACACAGCAATGTCAGAGAGATTTTCTTTAACTTAAAAAATACTTAAATATATGTAAGAAAATAAGTTAATAAATAGTAAATGAAAAATGAACTGTGCAAAAAAAGAAATAATTTAAATATTTAAGAAGAGGTAACTAAGCAATTAAAAAAATTTCCATATAAAAGTAAACAAGTCATCACACCAAATATAAAATAACAGAAAAATACACAATTAACAATAGTAAAAAACAGAAACTGGTAAAACAAAAGATGAAATAAAGACAGTCATACATTTTGAAAGTCATGGAATAAATCTCTTATGATGTTATAAATTAACTAGTTATGCTTCAATAAATTTGATGATTTGGAATGAAAAGTAACTGACAGTGACAATACTTAGAAAGAGAAGGGAACATTTAAAAGAAAGAGAAATTTTTAAATTTATGTTTTTTCCTTGTTTTGGAAATATTCAGCTAGGGGTATATGGCCAAATCTCTCATCAAATGCAGGAAAAAGGAAAAAAAAAAAAACCTAAAGGAAGTGGAAGTTTTATATCTATATTGATGAAATTTTAAATAAAAATATTCATCCATTTTATTTCCCTTATATATTTTAAAAGCATAGTTTCTAAAAAATCAAGCAAATCTTTTTAAATGTATCAAAAGAAAAAATAAATGATTGAAAAAATTAAGTAATTTGTAAAGGAAATTTAGTAACCTAGGCATTCAAACAAAGTCAATACTTACATGAAGAAAAAAATTTACTTAAAAGATTAAATAATCTCAAGGAATAAATTAGCAATAAAACAACACATATCTCCTAAATTACATAGATTGGCAAAATTTAAGACAATATACTATGTATAAAAAATTCTCTCTTGTGCTTGAATCTCTAGAAAAAATATTGCCAAGCACTTATATTATAATGGATAATAGAATGGGATAATCTAACTTTTACACTAAAAACATTAATTATTTAACCCATGGAGAGCAAAATTCTTAAAACAAAGAAGGGCAGGTCCCTAGAATAATAACAAAATATTAAATAAATTAAAAATAATAATCCAGTTTATATTCCATTTATTTGTTTTCATAAAGAAGTTTCTCACAAATATACAATACATGTAATCATTTATTGACATTTTACAGAAATATACTAAAACCATATAGAATTTTAAAAATTTAGCGCATGATAATAAATAAAAAATAGCTTATTCCATTCATTTGTTTTAAAAAAGTAATTTATCGCAAGTAGACAAACAATGCAATCTTTATTTATATTTAATGGAAATATAATACAAATTTTTTGGAATATGAATTTAGTGGATGATGATAATAAAAATGTTTGCATTATCATTTCACTAAAGAAATGTATCAAAAGTAAAAATAACTGACTGAATAAAATGAAATAAATTTGGAAATATATTTCATTATCTAGTCATTCAAACAAACAAGAAAAAACATTTAAAAAATATTTCAAAAATTAATAAAATATACTGCATTGAAATAAACTTGAATTTATATCTATTGAAAAAAAACTGACACTTAAGGTGCAATTCAAAGATTTTACATTATTGTGATCGAAAAATTTTAATAACATACTCATTAAAATTTAATATAAGACAAGTTCAAAGTAAACATAAGAAAACAATGCATAAAATTTGTAAAATGAATGAACCAAAAGTAAAATAACAGAAAAACACACAAGTAACAATAATAAAAGATATAATTTCAAGGATTTAATAAAAATAACTTTCTTTAACTAAGAATTCATTAAAGTAGTATTTTCATTCACTAAAAGTGTTTTATTTCTTTGCAAAAAATAGGATTAAATTTTCAATTATTTTAACAGAAAACATTTCCAATAATTTGAATGTGTTACATAAAATGAATTTCATACAGCAAAACTTTAACATGGAGAAAATTTGTAAATTCTTCAGAGACATCATCCTTTAAGGGAAAAAAATCACATTATATAAAACTGAAGTTAAATAATAATTTAAAATTCTCTGCAATAGAAATAAATATTAGAATAACATTAGTTGTCAGTAAATACAGCAAAAGATCATAACAAGGAATAAATATTTTTATATTGATTAAAATATGCAATGGACAACATCAAATTATACAAAACATTTTTTTAAGTGATAATTTATCTTTTTTCCTACAAAAAAAAAAACTAATAAATAAAAAAATAATCCATATTGTAAATGCAATAAGAAAAATATCATATATATGTCAAAAATTATAATGTTCCCTTATGGAATATTTTTTAACACATACAATGTAAAATGTTTTGCTGTCAATAAATAAAAACCATTTATAAAATTGAAAAAAGCTCTTCTGATTTCTTAACAAATAATTTAAATGACATGTTAAATTATAAAAATATTAAAAAATTAAATCATACAATAATTTAAAATTATATATTAAAAAAATCATTTTAAGTTGACTTTTAAATAGTTAAAAGAAATTAAACTTATAACAAAATATCAGCAGTATTTACAAATTAAATTTTAAAACAAAAAGAAAATCAAATTTAAATATTTCAAGTAATTATTTTTTTAAACAATTTTAAAAAATGCACAATAAAAATAAACTCATAAACCAAACATTATATATATATATATATATATATATATATATATATATATATATATATATATATATATATATATATATATATATATATATATATATATATATACAACTAACAATATTAAAAGAAACTGGTAAAATTGAAAATGATGAAATGAGGAATGTTTGAGATTCTTAGTTGGATGGATCTTGTGGAGCAAAGTCCAAAATGCACAAGCTGTGCTTTTAAATTTCTTAAAACAATTCTTAAAGCATTATAAATCAACAACCAGATATGGTTGTACAAATTCTATGCTTTGGGATGAAAAAAATGAGAAAAATGAAAAATGAGAAACATTATGTAGAAAGACAAAGGAAAATTTAAAATTAAAGCTTGTTTCCTTGTTTTGGATATATATGGATAGGGATCTGCCACTTTGAAAGCAAACTGGTAAAAATGAAATAGAAACTCGACAGGCATATTGCTTGAATATTAAATAAATAAAAAATATTTATCCATTTCTTTTATACATTTTAAAACTAACTTCCACAAACATACAGTCTAATCCACCCTCCTGTGGAAAAAAATGACTGTTAAGTGACAAACCATTATTCCCACAGAAATAAAAATTAAGCAGTTTTTATTTATAATTCATAGAAATATATTTTAATAACAATTATCCAAAAATAATTGCTATCATTTAAGTAAAACAATTTCAAAATGCAGCAAAAGCAAAAATAACAGCAGTAAGCAAATTACTTGTAAGAGTAATTTCATAACTAGAAAATGAATAACATGTTTCAGTGTTCTAAGTGTTGAACAATTATTAATTAAATTGAAATAAAGTAGGAAACATTTTATTACATATAAAATAACAAGTAGAAACATGAGATGAACAATTCACTTATGAGTTTTATAATATTTAAGTGCAAATCACTTTTATTCAGTTCAAGGAAGTTCAGATCACTGTGAGTTCAGTTAAAACATTTTTGGGTAGTTAGCAAGGTAATTGCCACACACTCTCCTCTCTGAGTGAACAATATCTTTTAGGAAAATATACACAATCCATGACATTTTATTTATTCCAAACTGAAAATTTGAGAAGCATTTTATAATTTTATTATGTAGAATGATTAAGTTTAGGAATGTTTTATTCAACTAGCGCTAAAATTGTCCAAATAGATTATGATACCTGGCAAATCTGGGCTTATTTATAAATGGTCAAAAGTAATAGGAAGGTTTTACAGATAATTATTAAAAAATACTTCTTTATTACCATTAAATTTTACACAAGTCGAAGTTTACATTTGCTTTCAAGTGAACATTCGAACTTTTTATTTTTTTATACTTTCACAAACCTAATATAATATTTGCAATTGCATTTATTTAACAATGAACCAACGTTAATTAATTTTTGGAATTATAAACATTTAGAAATTATGTATGATTATAAAAGATAGTGTTTCTATTTCTTTGTTTTCTAGTGTTCAATCGAATTAATTTTTCGCACACATTTCTTTCATTTAAAAACTAATATTGTTGGCTTTATTTGCATTTTAAATCTTAAATATCATGATAATACAGAAAAACTTGCAGAAACATTCTCCAATTTTCCCTAATTTATTTCTTTGTTACATTTAAAAACTACAGCAGAAACAGTACATGAAGGAAAAGCAATAACAAATGTGTAGTTTAATAACAGCTATACTTATAATAGCTTAATAAAAATTGCCTTATTTAATTATTTAAAATAAAACATTTTTATGCATATAAAAGAATTAACTGGACCAATTAACTATAGTGTTTATTCTATAAAAAGTATAAATGAAAAATTTCTTTCCCTATTTGTTTGGTTTACGTTTGGAAACCTTTCATCTACAGCAATTATGTTATGCTCTAACGTATACATAAAAATCAAAAACAATCCGATCAATTTTTTTTCTTAGACTGTAATTTTTCTTTAACTAGTATTTTAAATTCAACTAATTGTGTAGATTGTTTTGTTTTAGACTCCCCTAACTGAAGAGCAGTTTGAAAAGTTGATAGCCTGGTACTCAAGCCAGACTTTCCTTATAATGCCCCAAAAATCCGGAAACCTTCCTACTACAAATTATAGTTAGAAAGCCACGATGATTTTAACATTCAAAAATTTTTAAGGTAGATATACTGGGAGCATTATATCAGTTAAATGTACTTTTGATAGATGAAAACTAATGTTTTACTCATGGTATAATTGTTACTAGATGAAAAATAAAAATCTGATAATAATTGTGTCTACAGTAATCGAAAAAAATATAGAACTTTTTAATTTTTTATGCTTTTTTTTAAATAAAGTAACACACCAAAGTCATCCATTTTATTTATATTTGCTCTTATTCCAATTGTTAGATTAACATCTTATGAACATCTACCTATACATATGCTCTTCATAAAGAAAGTTTAGTACTGTACTATATTAAAAGAATTTTCAGTTTTGGCCAGATATTTTGTGCAGCATTTTATTTTATGATTAAAGAAACTAATCAGATTTTTCCACATTGAGTAATTTCCAAATTCTAAAATCTGAGGGAAATAATAAAATTAACATATAAAAATTGTCTTGCAAACTTTGTTATTCATTTCTCCTCTATTTGTTGAAATGGTATATCTTATAACTGAGTTTGTGAACTGTTCCAGGTTTACTATATTTAATTGAATATTATAAGAACAATGGCAATTTTTCATTGGCCAACATAAAAAACATTCAAAAAGTTGTTTATATTCAATATGGATGTCAATGAGGCTTTATTTATTATTTAATTACTTTAATTTAAACTTAATTTATTTTTTATACTTCTGATGAATCTACATTGAGTTTACGTTAACTGTAAATGATGTGATTTATATAAAAAAAGACCTTTAAAGTCACACTTATTAATTTAATTGATAATTGTAAAATTATATTTCATTAGTTTATTTTTTAAAATCTGCTAGCAACTTTCTTAAAAACTTGCTATTCTGATATAATTTTTATTAGTTCAATATGTAATTTCACTAATTTAAACCAGAACTAATTGTTATTAAAACTGATTTTCCACATATCTCAGTTTGATAATTAAATCCTTACTCTCTCTCTCTCACACACACACATCAAATGGATATTTCTCTTGATGAGATTATCTTTTACAAATTACCTCAATTTATTATAAATTAATTTCAAAAACTCAAATTAATTCAGTAATTATTAAAATTTAGCTACATTTCTATGGGATAGATGCCAAATCACAGCTATAAATCCCCTGAAATAGCACTCGTATAAATATTTTTCATTTAACAACACCACAGGAAACTTCCATTTACTGCAATTTTCCCATGTGATTACATTGATATAAACTATGACCTTGTTTTTTGATACATTAACATGAACACACACAGTATAAACTAACTCACAAATGTATAAACTAACTCACAAATGAATTCCTTGAAGTAGCTAGTTTTGTAGCAAACATTTTTGTGTGCAACAAGATATGGATAAGTTTTTCTCTCAATATATATATTATTTTACTTTGAAATCTTAATTTTAAAATTTGGCATTCATTTTCAGCTTAAAAAGAAAACAATGTGTTACTAACTTATACACTTCAAGATTCTGAAATGGATAGAGATACAAACCGTCATTCTTTGATTATTTCTTAGAGAAGGAAAATAAAATAATATATTTTACTCAAATGGTATTCAATGTTGTATCCTTACATTGTTTCATATCATTATCACATGGTTTCCTTCAAAGAAAGGAAATTCTTAGCGTTCTTTAAACTGATACTTAGACAGAATATTCCAACTAAAACACAAGGATAGTTTAAGAAATATAAAAATTATTTTAGAAATATTACATAATTATATAATTTTGTAATTTGGATTTAAATTCACTTATATAATTCATAGTATTTCGTTCTTAAATTAAATTAAAAAGTAACTCAAACACTCCAAAGCATGTACTGAAATCGTCCTCATATGAAAAACAATGATGGCACAAATGAAAACTTAATATAGATACTTTCGTCAGAACAAAATATAAAATTAAATGCACATTAAAGTTCAGTCATATTCTAGCACAGTTAATATAGGATGTTTAAAAAATATTTTAAATACGAACTCTTATTTGAAATAGCAATATTTCATTATTATACGAATTAAAATATATAAAACATGTTATAAAGGTTAAGTTTTTATAAACTCGATATAAATGTTGTTTGTGGCAACCTAGCGACAGTAAATCCCTGAAATTAGTCACATAATGATCATATTGACATCTCGTAGATCTATTCTATTCTATTCCGTTATATATATATAGATATATATATATATATATATATATATATATATATATATATATATATATATATATATATATATATATATATATATATATATATATATATATATATACATATATATATACATATATATATATATATACATATATATATATATATACATATATATATATATACATATATATATACATATACATATATATATATATATATATATACATACACATATATATATACATACGTATACATACATACACATATATACATACGTATACATACATACATATATATACATACGTATACATACATACATATATATACATACGTATACATACATACATATATATACACACGTATATATATATATATATTTATAAGTGTGTGTTATAAAAGTTCTAATTTTTGTTTGCTAAGGAAAGAAGCCAAGACTTCTTTCCTCTTACAAAGTGAGCTTTCAAATGCGGACAGGAATGTTCACGCGATTCTGAGTGATATTTATATAATACAAAAAATGGCAACCCTAAAAAATTATACGTTCCTCGCCAAGATTGCAACACCAAAGCATACTCTACTTTAAATAAAGGCGAAAACAGTTACTTTTGGATAACTAGTTATCAACGTTACGTTCCAAGGAAATAACGTGTTCTAAAAAGCGTTATCAAATAACAGCTTTTTTGAAAAGTTATTCCAAGAAATCCGTTCCCTTTGGACTGCTTGGAAATTCTATGGAGTGAAAGGAAGCTTTCGTGGAGTGCAAAACTGGTTTTTTTTTCGGAAATGAGGTGTAGGGTGAAATTTAGTGACTGAGCATCGAAAATCACTTACTGAAAGAAACTTTAATGATTTTTGTTATAATCTTTAATCAATTTTTTAGGAATTTCCTACTTTATTATACGGAAGTTCAATATTTAAGTCTAGACTGATTTTCATTTACTTATTGTGGAAAATATCAATCCGCAACAACCCACTTGGTCCTGCCTGAACGCCAGAGGGTGTTCTCTGCAACTTGTATTTTGTATTTGTTATATAGTTTTTAGTCGCAGTTTTGTTTTTGCTTGCTTTTGTAGGAGAACTATGTTTCTCAGCTCGGGTCGATTTAATCAGCCAAAAGTATTTGTTATTTTTATCTGTTATTAAATATTTGTTACGTTTTCAATTGCGTTTTTATTTAGTATACTTCTGCAGTGCCTTCACCGGATCTATTTAGTTTTAGTTTGATATATATATTTTTCACTTATTTTTTAAAATAATTGCCAAGGATTAAATTAGATTTTTAAATTTTTTTTACTGTCAATTGATTTTTCTCAGTTAAAAATTCTTAAGTAATGTGTATTCACATAATTTGTTTCCCAATGATATTAACTGCTTATTAATATATTTTATTACTTTAATGTATAAAATATACCTAAATTTGAATTTTTTTAAACCAAACATAACTCAGTTTCTCACAAGATGAATTTAATTTATTCCTTAATATAATCTCTATTATAAATTCTTACAAATTATAACTGATGTTTCTTTTACTCTAAAGATTACTATTGAGTGTATTACTTATGCTCGAATAAATCTTAAAATATATCTTTTTGGAAAAAGTAGTTCTAATTAGAGACATAATATAATTAAAAAGTTGGATTTTGATCAAAATGTCTAAATTTTACTATCTTATCAACTTATAAATATAACCATGTGATTAATCAATATCCAAAAGGCACCATCCATCATTGCTTATGGTAACATTAGTACCGAGTCCACAGTTTTAAAATAATGAAATCATATTAATGATAATTTAACCAGCAATGTACACTAAACTAACTTATATTTAATAATTATTTATATTTTACTATTTCATATAAATTTCTTTTTCAATATTCAACATGTTAATCGAATTTAATTTTCATATAAATCATCTGTGCGATAAAAGGAAAATTGGATATATACAGATGCCATTTACTATAAAATTACATATTTATGAACATAAATAGAAAATAATATTTTCTTTAAAAAGAATTGTATATGTAAACCAGAATATTTAGCATCTACGAGAAAATATTCGAATATAGGATTTTGCCTTTCTGATAAGTTATAGTATTTTACTTCATATACAAGAGTGTGTGTGTGTGTGATTTTACTGTTCTATATACCTCAATTGTGTATTTATCTTAAATATTTTTATTAGATGGAATTACTCCTCACGAGGAAGTAAAAATAAGAGAAGTATATGGTATTAATAAAATGAATTTAAAGTACTAAATATTAAAAAGTATTTTTAAATAAAAATGTATGAAAATTGCTTCTGTAAAATAGATAAACACATTACTGTAAATTATTCAGATGCAGTTTTTATTATTGACACAATACTTAAATTTACAGTTTTTAAAATTATTTGCATATAAAAAAGTTTGTTATAAATGAAGAATTTTATCAACTAATAAATTTTTTAATTTGTGTTGTTTGATCTACAAGTATCTTTTGATATCATAAGAGCTCAAATTAAATTAATATGCAGAATTAACATTTTTACTTTACTTACTATAAAAACAGTTATTACTTGTCATTTCTTTTTATGATTGTTGAGGAATATATGTTATAAAATTCCATAGTTATTCTTATTATGGTCTTTCAAATTAATGTAATTCTTATTCGTTTGAAATATAATTGAAGAAAAGATAATTTAATATGTAAATGATTAAAGTAATGTTTTTAATAAATAGACTACAAATGTCTATGCAAGGGAGTAAACTCGGAAAACTCTCGGGTACTCATCTTGAAAGATATGCATGCTTAAAATAATGATATAATATCATAGGTTATATGTAGGGAAATAACACATTAAAAATACAGAAAATAGTATCCACATAAAGAAATAATATAGCTATAATTATATATCTATGTAGAGAAATACTTTTAAAAATGTACTGGAAAGATAATTTGAAATGTGCTAGTAAAATGTTTATTGCGTAAATGTTTACTGTAAACTGTCCATTTCACAGTGACCTTAAGAGTCAACTATGGCTATTGGAACAACAGCATTCTTCGGAGTGGAAAATTTTTGGTCTGGACTAACAACTTCTGAAGAAAGGGATGATTGAATCTAGTTTGTCGGCATAAGTACTAAAAGTTCAAGTTACTGTCTTAAGATACATCCCACACAACCATTGATATCTCTTAGATATCCAAAACATATCTAATTTAGATCCAGATATCTGTTAGACATAAAACACATCTATTAGACGTCTACAATTTGGATATCCACGACTTAGATATCCATGAGATATCACAGAGGTAACTTAGTTTAGATATTAACATGGAGATATGCTAGGGATATCTCATAGATATCCACAACTTTTGCAATGTGGATATCTCAAAATCGCTTCACATGGATATCTATTAGATATTTCAAAGTTAGATATTACTGGATGTACTTGTTATAGATGTTGTTTAGATATCCAAGCCTAGATATCTCCTATACATCTAAAGAATGATATAATGTAAACACGAGTGAAAACAAGGAATTTTTATTCAAAATTTTTATTGTGTTTAAATATGTTAGATTTTAAATGGGGCTCTTACTGTAACTTAAGAAAAGATTTAAGCTGTTATGTGCCTGTAGTTTAACTCAATAAGTGAAGTGAAATTAAAATCGGCAATTAATTTAACCTCGCAAAAACTACCAAGCCTTTTTAGTGCACCAAAGGTATACAACGTGTAAAATATATTTCATCTACTTTTATTTTCAATGAATAATTTTTATCTTGATAAGTTAGTCTATGTTGTAAAATGAATAAAATGTATGCTTTTGTATTATTTTTTGCGATCTGGGATGCAATCGGCGATTGAATTTTGTTATCAAAATATAATAAATTATCTAGTTTAGTTCTTTTTTGTAATCAAATAATTGCTGGTTAATTAAAATGCATTCATTTCAGGTTGTTGATTGTGTTTTTCTTTTTTATTTCTGGATATTGTGTATTGTGAAAAAATTTAAAAATCCTTGTAAGTAATTCATCAAATATTTATATATCAGTCTAACTTTACCCCCCATATTTCTCTATTGCCTTGTTTATTTTTAACTGCCTTCTTTATTTATTGAATTAAATTGTATTTATTGAATATAATTGTATGTAAATATAATTTAGTATCAATACAAAAGCTAAAATTAAGTAAATCACTTAAGTGACTGATTCACTGATTTAAATAAAACTGGAAAATATAATTATAACTTGGTATTAACAAAGCTGATATACTCATAAGTAAACATATAATTATAACTTTGTTCTTAATTTATTCTGCATATTATAATGTATTATTGATTTAGGATCCAAACTGGCTTGAAAAATGGAGACGGGCAATTCCTCGGGCTAATAAGCAATTGACTTCTTCAGATGTAGTGTGTTCTTTGCACTTTAAATAAGAAGACTTAAATACCTATTATACACAAAAGTTATCAGATGGAACTGTAAGTTATTTGTGTTGTATAAATTTTTTGAAATGTATTAAGACATTTTTTAATGTTTTGTGAATATATGTGCTTAGGTGTAAAAATTGCCAAAAGGAAAGCCAAATTTGATGAAAGATGCTATTCCAAGCATCTTCCCAAATTTGCCCAAGTACTTTTCATCAAGCACAAGAAAAAGAAAACTGCCTGCTCTTAGAAATACAGCAAAGAAAGTATGTGACAATTTTCCAACATCAGTAAAAAATAAGTAAACTTCTATGCATGGTAAGCAATTTATCACTGTCAAGAAAAATTTATCAGTAATTGAATACTTACTAAATGATTCCCAATCAAACTCATTCAGTTCTATAAATATTTTATAGATTATTATTCAAAGTGTATTGTAATTTACAAAATGAATCTCAATTGATTATTTCAGTAGGTTATTTTTAAAAAGTAATCTCATTCAAATTAACTGTTTCATCTTAGCAAATTTGTAATTTGCATTCATAAAAATTGTTACTATTTAAAGATTTGTTGCTTTTAGCTGAAAGTTTGCTACGTACATTTGATCAAAGAATGTCATTTGCTTTTATTTAAAATTTATCCAATAAACTAGAATGGTGATATGAAATATATGTAAAAATTTTGTTAGAATTTATGATCTTAGATTGAAGCAT
Source organism: Latrodectus hesperus (assembly GCA_037975125.1). NCBI lineage: Eukaryota > Metazoa > Arthropoda > Arachnida > Araneae > Theridiidae > Latrodectus > Latrodectus hesperus. The sequence goes on along the minus strand of CM075855.1, from coordinate 25,379,912 downwards.
TTTTTTAGAATTTGTTTCTAATTATTTATTTAAAAATTAAAATAATATTTTTAAATTCCATTACAGAAAATATTATAGAATCATTACCTGAAATAGACCATGATATACTGGAATCCTCATTACCAACACCTGAATTTAATTTTGAATATTTGAAAACACAGTTACACCAGCATCTCTTTGTCTGCTCAATGGTCATACTCTATCACAAGGGATTCTGTGGTTCTTTTGTTCTGTACTATTGATCATTGTTTAGAAAGGTGGATTGTAATAAATGAAAATCTTAATGTCAAAGTATGCTTACTATTATTCTATTTGTTTAAATTTTTGCATGGTTACTTATTTCATTTATTAAGAAGCTTTCAATTTTATTAGGTTTTCTTAAAAGGAATTTTATCTACAATTGGGAGCAGTTGTAGGCTAACAGGAATGGAAAGTGTATGTAATTTGATTAAAAATGGGGAGAAGTATATTATCTGTGCTGATGCTAGGAATATGTAAGTAAAATTTTCTCATTTATTAAATACAAATAAATATTGTCATGTATTAAAATTACTTATTTTATATTTATGGAGGAAAAAACTGCTCAGGTTATGTTCCTAGTAATTTTTACATCAAGAAAACTGGTTGTTGTATAAATTGCTTCCAACAGCAACCTAAAATTGGCCTTAGACATGCTTCCAACAGTTTTCTTCTGTTGAAGAAGAAACAATATTTTCATAATACTTTACGACAAAATGCAAGGCTTAAAATGAAAGTAAAGTTTCTAACAGAAATTAATTTATCAAAAAAATCTTTCCTTAGTATTTTTTAAAATCTTCTGAATATGAATGCAGTTTTTTTTTCACTTCATTGTAATTTTCAAGTACTAAACAATTTATTACCATTTCATTAAAAGTTATAAATAATAATTTACTAAAACATTTTGCTTTCTATAAATTGCAAATTGCTCTTTTCATTTAGACAAGTTTTTCACATATACAGCTTGTAAAATTAACATTTATAATATTTGTATTTGGAAATAATTAAATACGTTTACTAATAAGTATGTAATTATTTTCCATGTATTCATAATAAATAAATTTTTACAACTTTACAGGGATGTTAGATGAAACATATGCACAAAAAATATTGAATATTTTATTTTATAATTTGATAACTGTTGTAATTTGAAGTATTTATATTTTTGTGTTTATAAGTGCTAAAAATTTAAAACAATTTCAAATATTTGCATGATTTATTTATTTATTATTATTCTTTTAGATTCTTAGACTTTCCGATTGTGGTGGCTACACAGTTGATTCAACTGTAAAACGCATTATGAAGAAATTAATGACTGATTTTATTGCCCAAAATTATAGCTGGCTGGGTGCGAAAGGAAAAGAAGTTTTTTCTAGTCTCGGATTATGTGAAATTGTATTTGGTATGTCAATAGCTTCTCAATATCATTCTCACGATATTTGAATTGAATTAAATGACTGTTCCTTACTTAGAATATAAATCATTGCTGAGGCAGGCAATGCTTATTTGAACTGTGTATTGAACATAATTTTAGAATTAGTTTTTCATCTGGGTAGATGGCGAATCGTATCAGTAAGAGATTGGTTCACTTATTTGATAAATGTACTTTGTTTAGGATTGTTATTATTTATTTTTAATTTGGTAACAATTCCAAATCTTTTAGTTTTTTGTCAGTTTGTTATAAATTAAATTACATACACTGTGATATATTGTATTATATTTTTTCTTTGTTATATTTTAAATTATTTTGGTGGTTATTTAAAAACCTTGTGTAAAACATTATTTATCAGAGGATGAAAATGTTTCATTAATGAATTATTTAAGTGAATGACAGTGAATATTCATGTTTATAAGGAGCTAGGAAGTAATTTTGACATGCAACCCAGGAAAAAAGTTTTCTAAGATTATCAATATTAATCTTATTTTAAAACTTTATTTGGTTTTTCTTCTGTTACTTAGTTTTTTTCCTTAACTTAGGCTTAGTAATTCTTAATAACTTAGGCTTAGAGACTTCATTCTAGAGTATTGTTCCTTTGCTTTGTGTGCTGCATATCATGGAATGCAGCTGACAAAGTGAGCTTGAATTACAAAAATTTAGTGCATATTTTAATTATTTTTGAATTAATAAATATTTTTTTCTATTTCACAGCTGCTGCCCAAAAAATCCTTCTTTGATTGGACCTGCCACTGATGCTGATATAGAGTTGGCAATTAAAAATTGGCTTAGACATGCCAAAGCAAGATGCAGCAAACATATTTGCATTCAAGAAAATTCTCAATCACTTGTTTAATTCTTGTAAAAATAAACATTGCTGTTTTTCTATACTTCCTTGCCTGTTCATTGATCCTTGGAAAAAACAGATAATCTAACTTTTTAATAAATTATAATGTAATTTTCTATGAACTTATTCTAATTATGCAATATTCTATTAATCAAGTTTGAGATATATATAAAAGAGCTTCAATAAGAATGTGAAAGTTTTTAAAACTAAAGATTCATCAATCAAGTTTAAAAAATTAAAGTGTAAGAAGTTTAAAATGCTTACTATCAGCTTTCTTAAAGATATCAAAAATAAATAATTTTGTTGCACTAGGCAAAACAAACCATCTTAAAATAATTACTGTTACTTTTAAAAGCTAAGCTTTTCAAGATTATTTAGATTTTCGTTTTGATACTTTTCAGGTTGATAGTAAACACTTAAAATTTATTCTACAACAAATGTGTTCTAACCAAAAATTGAAAAACTATACTAACACTATTATTTAAGACTCAGAATATATATATTTAGTCACTGGGGTTTTAAGAGAATTTGTTTTTCTTTGTAAAAACTATTCTACTTAAGTTTACAAAAAGGAATTCAAATTCAATCATTTTTGTAATTCTTTTAAAATTCAAACATTTGATTTTAGAAATCAGTTTATTACCATGTGTAAGCTAGTAAATAAAATGATTTTTAGTTTCAAAAACAAAAATTTCCTTATTTAGACATCAAAAATAGTTCATTAGGGATTGAAAAAGAACATTCAAAGTACTAGCAGAGTAAGTAAATAATGTTATAAAGACCGTCTATTTGTAAGAAAAAAATACAAGCAATATTTACAAAAAATTAATTTAACTTTGGTTTAACAAAGTGTTAGAGAAAAAATTTGTCTATCAAATTATTTATAAAAATTAGTCAAAACATTGTAAAATTTATATTTTTTCATTCTGTGCAAAAATATATATTCAATCATTAAATTTTGAATGAGTTTTATAAAAATTACATATTTGTAAGCATTTTGCTAAAAAATTTCATAAGTAAAAAAAAAATACAACATTATTTTAATTTTCTAACATGGAAACTTTAAAAGTTCTGAAAAATAAACACAGATATCCAAATGACGTCCAATCAGATTTCATTTAGATGTCTCATAGAGATCGTATTTAATTCCAAATGGATATCAAAGCATATCTGAGATATCTAATAAATATCTAACGTATATCCAAGGGTTATCCAAAATCTCTAAGCGACATCCACTAGATGTCGCAATATCCGAATATCCACTTGACATCTATTTGCTGCGACCCTTTGGATAACTGGTAGATATGCCGTAGATATTTGGATATCGTGTGGACATCTCAGAGACAAAACGATATCCAATAAAATGTCTAGGACATATCTCTTAGACGTCGTGTGGATCTTTGTGGTTGTTTGGGATAAAACCCAGTCTCTGTTTACGAAGAAGCTCTCTCATATAGAACACGTTATATATATTTAAAGAAATGCTATATAATGGTTTCAAGTTGTTGGACTTTATGATATAAATTGTCCATATATATTGTACTGAAAAGTTTAAATAAAACAACTCGTAATGTTCATGTAATGTAACAACTCTCACCTGATCATTACTCGCAGAAGATTTTTTAAAAATGAAAATTCTATTTTTTACTATCTGCATACCATTGACTTCCTTCACACTAATACCAAAATTCAAATTTTTCAGTTTGACACATTTTCAATGTGAAACAACTTCAAAATACTTAAATTTTAAACGTAAAGGGTTACTAAAACTCCAAATGAATTTCACGCATCCTCACATCAGATTATATAAAATTGCATGGTTACATTTTGTTGCATTTATTGTCAACCAGGCTTCTAGTATTTAGCCCCACAAACATTTTTGCTTTTGACCTCTTTGATAAATTACTTGATAATGATTTTTTTTAATTTAAACATTCTTGGAGATCTTGACAGTTTTTAATTTTCTCAAGAGTGAAGATGTCATTGGTTTCTTTCCAAGAATATGTATTAGGTTGGTGTGTATGAAATGTCGGATTCTCTTTACATGCGGACGTTTTTCTCCCTGTTTTCGTTATACTTTTGTATTTGGCATAACCTCATTCATACTCGTATTGTCCATTGCCAGAAACTCATTTCAGCAAAATAGGTTTTCTCGAAGGTCTTCCCTTTTTTATTTCTTTTGAGTTTATTGCCGATATGAATTCTGACGACATTCGCGTCATTTTCTTATATGAGTACAAACTTGGTAATAGTGCTGCAAAAGCTGCACGCAACATAAACCAAGCGTTTGGGGAGAATACGGTTAACGATCGGAAAGTGCAGCGTTGGTTCGAAAAATTTCGGACTGGCGATTTTTCACTGCAAAATGAGCCGCGCGGAAGACCCAAAACGTCTGTGAAGAATGATGACCTGAAGGCTCTAGTGGAAGCGGACCCAGCCGTATCCACAAGGGAACTTGCTATCAGGATGAAAGTTGACCATACAACGATATTGAGACACCTTTCTGAGATTGGCAAGGTTAAGAAGATGGACAAGTGGGTACCGCACGCACTGACAGAGCGAAATAAGCTGGATCGGTTAAACGTATGCTCATCATTGCAGCATCCACCATATTCACCGGATCTCTCGCCGACCGATTTTCATTTTTTCAAGCATTTAGAGCTGTTTTTAAGGGGCAAACACTATGAAAATGAAGAGAGTCTAAAAAACTCGATATCAGAGTTTATTAATACTAAAGACCAAAATTTTTTTAAGACAGGCATCTACGCTTTAAAATCTCGTTGGGAGAAGTGTATTGAAGCGAATGGAGCATACTTTGATTGAATAAACAGCTTTTGAAGAAAGATATGCAGTTTTATACAATCACTTAAGAATCCGACATTTCATACGCACCAACCTAATATATTACTTCCCTCTAAGATAATGATTGTTCCCACTCATATTCATTTATTAATAGATTATAAAAACTTGTGCATTAGCGAAACTAATTGAAATTGTAAAAAACAAAGATAGTTATTGTTAAATTTCAACTATATAAGTATCTTTTTCCCTTTTAGGATGATATTACAAGTAGACAGAATGTGTCATATAATGTTTTTTTTATCTATAAATGGAAAATCAACATGTGAATTTTTTACAATTGTATCAACATAAATTCCAATTAGCAACATATATTAGTAACATTAGCCATTTTCTTCTGACATGGAAACTGAAGTTCATTATTTGTTTCTCCATTGATTACCGAATAATATTTTATTACCTTTGAAATTCTGCGTGGGAGAAAAAAGTTGATAAGTTTAGTGTGAGATATTATAAGTGAATTAAAATGTTTGTTTTCAGTGAGAGCTGCAAAATGTATTACTTTGAAAAGAAAACAGTGAATGTCAATGGATTAATCAGTGTATATTTTGATATGTACATTAATCTCAGTCCATTCAATAAGATTATAATGATGTGCCCTTGAACAATGGATAAAATTCAGATTTAATTCCTTTATATACTACACTGAGAAATCAAGCAAACTAATTTATATATTGGATTTTTTAATTTTATCTTTAATAAAGTATGAATGTGTGATTTTTTTTAATTATGGTAAAATAGACTTTACCTGGCATTGTATTGTTTTTGTAAGTGTATTGATTTATAAAAATTATTGCTTACACCTATTGTTAATGAAATTTTATATTTTGATTTAAAATTTATTTTGTTGAATTAGTCAAGTGCAAAAAATTGTCTATTGAATGGGAAAAATTTCTTTAGTATAACATGTTGTCTTATATAGTTAAGAGAAATAAGATAATTTCTTAATTGTATATCTTTTTTTATCAATTGATTCAATTGGTAATTTGAATATCAATATCACAAGATGCCACCATTAAATAATGGATATAAAATTCTCCTTTTTATAATAGAATTGTTTATTTAATACTCAGAATTATTTGTAAATTTATTGCATTTAAGCTTAACAATGTATTAGTTTTCAAAAGAAATTATTTTTTCTTGATTGGTGTATAAATTTTCTGTAACCCACTGTATCAATTTAAAGTGATAAAAAAATTGATTGGTATAACAGTAATATTGATTGTTTATGCATTTCAGAATATTTGTTGCATTTTAGAAAGAAAATGGTGTGCATAATTTGAAATTAGGGAAGTTTCTTGTTATATATAAGGATGACGGCTCTGTTGTCCACCTTTTATATTTATTTATTTTTGTGACAAAACCGGCTTCTAAGAGCTGTTTTGGAAGGGGAAAGGCTGTAGTAGACCTGCAAGAAGGGTTGCTCTGAAAATGGGGCTTGCTCTAAGAAAGAGCAGGGAAACACAAAACAGAAAAACAAGACAAAAGAATGAGGATAATATTCAGTGATAAAAAAGAAATGTTAAAGTCAATAATAAAAATAGAATTTGTAGTCACATTTATTACTTAATAATAACCCGTATTCATAACATTTAATTTCCATTATCATTTTTTAATAAATTAGCATATTTTTAATAAATTATAGTAAATTTATTTCATAACATTTTTATTAATAACCATACTTGTTTAATAATACATTTATTATCTAACAGTAATCAGCACATATGTAATTAAACGTCAATTAGCACAATTTTAACAAATTATTAAAGTTGTGATATAAATTTTTTACATTTTGTAGTGCTTAATGATTAATTTTATTAATGTTAATAATTTATGTTTCAGCTATAATTTTAATTTATTGAATTATTTATATGAACATTTCAATATGTATCAAAATTTTAAACTAAGATATCTGAATATAATTTTTATTAATTATTAGGTTTTAAAAAACAATTTGTTAATTTAAATAATAAAATTAAAATTTTAATGCTTAAATCCTCTTAATAATTGTAAAATACCAAGCAGGTAGGCAAAAATATTTTTTCCCAAAAAATTATTATAATGAACATATTATAATGCTCTCTTAACAAAGACTACTTTAAAATAATTTTCACCAACAGTTCAACAATGTTTTTAATGTACTTCATTTTTAATCAAATTTTATTGCTTAAAAAAGTAATTTTATATTTCTTGTTAAGATAGAAAATTTAATAATCAATAAATAATAAAATAGGATTAAAGTAATACTAGATACTTAATACTTAAAAATCAAGTTAAAATTAAGACAAGTATATCACACATATATAAGACAAATAATCAGTTAAACACACAACTTACAGCCTTAACTAGCATGGAGTTTAAAGAGTAATAGAAGAGCTGGAGGAGCTTGCAATGAACGAAAAACTTCATATTATATTTTTATATAAATAAATTTATATAGTTTAGTTTCTTTTACGAATTGCATTCTTTTAATCGTGTTTTCAATTATGATCTAAAGTTATACTTCGCTTAAGATCTGTAATGCAATATCATTGTTTTATATTACAATTCTTGTACATGCATTAATAACGCAAAAATCTTACATTTTTCTGATAAAATTTCTGAAATATAACAGTTCTTAGAGAATGTAGGTTAAGTAAAGTTACTTGCCTAGGAAAATTTTTAATAATGATTAAGCAAATAAATTTTTTATTCAAAATAGAAAATATAATACCTAATACGTCATTAGGACATCTCTGGATGTAATTATTATTTAGAAATTGAAAATACAAAAACTTTTTGTAGAAATTTTAATGATCTGAAATATTATTTGACATAATATTAATTTTTATATATGCGATTAAATCATTTTGTCTGACAAACAAATTTTGCTAATATTTTACATTTTTATTTTATAAATAAAAAATTTAATCACATTTTGATTGCAATAACATAGGAAATCCTTTGCCAAGAGAGAAAATTTCATAAAAAAATTAATTAATTTAAAATAGGATTAAATTTAATACTAAATAAAAATTGCAGAAAGAATAAAAATTTGCAACCTTCATATTCAGTAGAAAACGTGTTACCCACATAATATTTCGTTTCAGATAAAATGAACCAATGTATATGTAAAGTATTTCATTTCAGATTTCTTAGGAAGTTGCTTCTGTTATTATTACTTTTATTATAATTATATATAAATTATGTTATTTTACTTGTTGCAATTTCGATTAGCCAACACAAAAATGAGACTTGAATGATAGTATTATGAATTTGACCTAGATTATTTGCATTTTAAATTATCTTATAATCTACGTGTAAGGTGTTAGTTAGGCAGCTCTAAAGACGCTGATTTTAATTCTTTTTATGCTTCATCACTGCTTTATTGGCTTGCTTGTCAACTAATGGCAGAGGTCTCAAAGATAGGCAAAGAATAAAAAAAGTTACCACATAGTGCATGTTCATTACAATCTTGGAAAAAATTTAATAAGATACAAGTATAGGTATTTAAATATATTACTTTTGATAGTTAGGGCTTCAATAAATATAAATGGAAGTATATCAAAAATTTGGAAATCTGTATCTTATATGTTGCATAAAAAATTCTAACGATTTCACTGTTAAATTTTTGTAGTTGCTCTTTTAAATTAATTATATTTGGGTGTTTCTCTTCCACTTTGAGCAAAGAAGGAACCTAATAAGAGTAAGTTAAATAAAAATGTCCTTATTGATCCAATTATTTAAGTTTCATATTGATTTCCTTTTCTAAAAATCATTTAAATGTGTTGATAGTATCAAAAAAATCATAGATTCACTTTTAATATCAAGTAGTGTAATAGAAGATAATCACATCTCTGAGTCTGTATTTATTATAAATTATTACCGGATGCATGTAAAACAATTAAATTTCCTGTACTATGAACAATTCTCAAAATCTCTCAGGAAAGGTGAGAATCGCGCGACTCTTGAAAAAAATCGTAATTTTATAAAAAAATTTTGCCTTTATGCAAGTAAAATAAAAAAATTTCTGATAAAATATGAATAATTTATGTAGCTTTAAAGATTAAATTTTTCGCTGTAGGATAAATAAGACTTCTACTAATACTGACACACGCTCCAATTTCGAAATAATACTTTATGAAGAGTTTTTCTATAGTAAACATTTTGATTTGTGGCTTTTAAACACCAAATGAATTTCACTTATTTTTCTTTAAAACAATTTAAAGTATAATTTCTAGAATTGAAATGATTTGATAGAGTAAGAAATATTTAGTTCATAATATTATTCTTAAATACATATAGCAACAAAAAAAATTTCTTTTTACTAAAAGAAAATAAATGAAAGCTGTAGAATAAAATGATATTCACAGCAGAGTGATGTCAACAATATCATAATTCTATTTTTCTCTTCATATGCAAAAACTTTTAATCCCGAGACATTTAAAAATTAACATATCTTATGTCGATATTGATTTTTCATAAATATTCATGCCTTTCGTAATAAAGTGTGAAACAACAAATAATTTAAACTATCTCAGAGTTAACAACTTTTCAATTCAAGACTTAATGTGTATTTTTTTACACATATAAATATCAAAATGTTCTAATAAGTTAAACTTATTAACTATAATTACACGTGCAATATTAGAAGAGTCAGGTTTTAACTTCTTTTCTTTAAATATTCTTTAATGTTATTCATGAATTTAAAAAATTATGAAATATCACAATAAGTAATAAAAAAATAAATGATGACAAAATTAATTTTTTTACGCAAAAAGCTGAGAAATGAAAATTAACTTTTGCAGCCAATTTTCTATCCACAAATAGTTCTATGATAATAGTTAATGCAAACACACTAGAAAAATTTATAATCTTTTACATTTTATCTTCCTGTTATGTAGATAAGTACTTCCCTTGAGAAACATACTTTTATATGGGCGCCCAATAATTTTTTATTTTAAATTTTGTTTTTCTATTTCGATTCTGAAGATAATAAAGTTAACTTTATTATTTACTCGTAGTATCAAATCCAAAAATTATGGATATCACACTAAAACAAAAATAACAGAAATCAACGCTGCATTTATATTTTTTTTATGTTAATCAGAAATTTAATAGTTTCCTTGAAAATGATTCAGAGTTTTCACCTTTACAAGTAAAGCATGCATTTCAGTAAGAAATAGAAGAAATGGCAGATAAATTTAAGGAATTAAATAAGATTTAAATTAAAAGTGAAGAAATAATTGTATATTATATTAGAAATCCATAAATGAATTTTAATCAAATTTAGAGAAATAAGATTTTTAAAGAATTAAAATTTTAATGAAATTGAATAAACATGATCAATTAAGTAATTAAAAAAAATTTTAATACTTTAAAAATCTTATTCTTTATTAGATAATAATTTAAATAAATGGGATTTTAAGGAATTAAATAAGTTTAATTTACATTAAAGAAATAATTATAATCAAATAAATAATAATTAAAAAATAAAACAATTAAATAAGATTTAAATTAAAATTAAACAATTATGTACATAAATAATACTAATACAAAAATTCCATTAGTATAACATTATTTTATCTTATATTAGAAATTGATAAATGAATTTTAATTAAATAAATAATAATTTAAAAAATAGATAAGTTTTAAACAATTAAATAAGATGCATTGAAATAATATTTATTTTATTTTTATTATATTGGAAATCAAATCAAATAAGTTTTAATTTAAATTTTAAAAAATTATGTATGTGTAAATATTATATTAATGTGCAACAGAAATAATTATAATCAAATAAATAATAATTAAAAAAATAAGATCTTAATACTTTAAAAATCTTATTTTTTATTAGATTACTATATTAGAAATCGATAAATGAATTTTAATCAAATAAATTTTAAAAAATAAAATTTTTAAGCAATCAAATAAAATTAAAAAATAATTATGTATATAAATAATATATTAATACAAAAAATGCATTGATTTAATATTAATTTATTATATTAAAAATTGATAAATGAATTTTAATCAAATAATTTAAGAAAATAAATTTGTTTCTTAAATAAATAAGAAGCATTACTATAATATTTCTTCTTTATTTTATTGTTACATTAGAAATCGATAAATGAATTTTAATCAAATAATAATTTTAAAAAATGAAAAGATTTTGAAGTATTAAGAGAATAATTCCTCCAGAACTTAGGCGTAAAACAATATGCGGCCATTACCATGGCAATCGCCAGTATCGATAAAAACCTACATATAATCGCTTGGATAGAGAATACCATGTGACTATGACATCCTAAAATCGCATTCCACCAGTGATATCACTAAAAACCATATTTGACAATCAAGCTTGGCGAAAATCTTAGCCAGATCTCGATATAATGATATCCCGTGAAATTAGCTTCTTAACCATTGTAGTTATTTGTATTTTTCAATAAGAATATTGAGTTTCAATTATTGGAAATTTAAGTGTTTACAAAATGTTTGTTACTTGATTGCAAATGATGTACATAATTGTTCAACTTAATATCTATCCATAATTCTTGTAATATTCAATTTATTATGCTGAAAAGTATCTGTACTTACAAAATAGACTTTTTTCAATACTTTAAATGTACAAAATATGGATTCCTGTGAAGATAAAAGAATTTTTAAGGTCTTATTCTTCAATATTTTTATTTGAAACAAGGGAAGAATAATATTGTAGTAAATGGAGCTTTTTTTCAGTTAAGATATGAAAATTGTTAAATCTTGCTAATGTCATCCTGGTTTAATTATCCTTTAATAAGAAAATGATGTAGTGAAAATATTTTTAAATTTATATTAAATTTGTAGACTATATACTTTATATTGTTATTCAGATGTTATTCTTTTAATGAAAATTGCCTGCTATTTTATCTTGAATAGTATAAAATATTTGTTAATTTATAAATGTATATACGCAACCTTAGATAACTATTTAGCACTATCAAATTTTTTTACTGATTTATTTTTATCTTACATACATCAGAAAATAACTTTTTTTCTGGAAAGTTTTAAATGTTTGTTTCATTTCCAGGTTATTTGTTAAAATATATATAGATTGCTCAATGGATACAATATTTGTGACATCGTATTTGAAAAATAGTTTTGCTCTTATGTATTTTTTAAGGAATAAGGGAAATTTTATTTTTAATTCAAACAGCACTTATTAAAGTAAGTCTAAAATATCTATACTTCAAACTTAAAATCATTTACTAAAATGCTAGTCTGCATTTTTCTGTTGTATAATTAACATTTTTCATTTTGAGTAATTTCATTCTTATTGACTGATCAGTAAATATTTTTTTATAAAGTACACACACAGTAGAACCTTGTTTAATGAGCACCTCTCATTATAAGTAATTCTCATAATGTGCAAAATAAATTGTAAAAGAATGACTGGTTTAACAAGCAGCATTTCATGTAACAAGTGGCAAGAAGAGAAGATTGTGCAAATGTTACATCGTCTGTTTACCATTCGTTCCAGTAGCATCATAGTGGAATCACATATTTTCTCAAACTTATGTTATGTGTACATGAATTAAAATTAAATTTATTATTTGGCAGATAACCAGGAGTACATTTGTAAATTTCTTTGTGGAAAATTTAATAAATCCTTGCAAAAATGTCCTCAAAGAAAAAGGCACACGAAAACATCCATAAGAATAACCAGCTTAAAAATAACCATAGAATTGAAAGATCAATTCTTTGAAAGGCCAGAATGAGGTGTAAGTGTGACTGATCTAGCACTGCCATACAATCGATCTACATTAATAAATTGTGCAATCCTCAAAAACAAGAACATGATTAAGGAGATTCTTCACGGGGAGTAATTAGATTATGTGAGCAAAGTTGCATATTCTTGATAGAGTTGTAAAATTGCTTCTCATATGGATAAAGGAAAATCAATTGCAAAAGGACACTATTAATAAGAACATCATTTGTGAGAAAACAAAAATGATTTTTCCTGATCTCTTTAAAAAATTCTAAAATCATCCATGGCCAAAGAAGTATCAAAGAAAACTGCCTGTAGTTCAGTAGGAGGGCAGCATTGTTAGGCATGGTAAAGCAGAAATTCTGACACAAAAGCACTAGAGAATCTCATTGGTGATTTCAAGAATTCCATGGATTCACTGAAGGTTACTTGCTGCAACAAGTCAGTTCTCTTTCGAAAAAGATGCTGAAGCAAACGCATATATCAGCTGATAAGAATGAATTGCTCAGCCGCAACCCAGTGAAAGACTGATGTTGCTATTTTCTGTCAGTGTAAATGGTAATTTGAAAATTAAGTTGTCACATATTTACTATTCAGAAACTCAGTGAGCCTTCAATAAGTGTAAAATCCAGAAGAGCAGGCTAAATGTAATGTGAAGCTCCAACAAGAAGTGTGTGTCTTCTTGTTGGAATAAGAAGTATAATGGTCACTCAACTTGAGTGACCTTTATACTGAGAGGATCAAGGAAGTGTTTGATCCTTTTGTGAAAAATATTTGCTTGAGATGAATTATCAACTTCCACATATTGCTTGTTAAGGATAACACTTCTGTCCCTCTGTGGGTATTACATGATGTCCTCCCTGAAGAATTTAAATTCATCAAGATCAGTTTCTGCCTTACAATCCACCTCCATTACTCCAGCTCATAGACTAGAAATTTATTTCCAACTTTAAGAAGCTCTACACTCTTTGTTTGTTTTCAAGTGACTTAAGAACCATCCTCAGTCTGATAGTTTTAGAAAAATTACTTACACATTGTTAGCTCCTTCAAAATGATCGACAAGTTGTGGGAAGGGGTTACCAAGAGATTCCTAACTTCTGTTTAGAAGTTTTGGCTGGAGAGCATTTTGAATGTAACTTAAAGGGATTCATGATAGCACCAATGGAAAATTTAGTCAATGAAATTTTGTCTTTGGTCACTATTATGATTGTAGGTGGATAACAATGATATCAAAAGACTTGCGGAAAGCACAGCCAAGAGCTGACTATCAAAGAGCTTATGAAGATGTATTATGTTTCACAGCAAAAAGTTCAAAAGGAAAGTTTGTCAGTGGAGAAAAATGGTAGTCAAAAAGCAACAATCTTGTGAAATAAGAGAATGCTGAGAACATGGAAAACTTGTTGCATTGTATATTAAGAAGCATCATTCTAATATGGAAGTGGCTACGTGCGGTATACAAATTTATTTAATGAAGTCTCGCATTTTTGCCAATTTTAAGGCGCCAACACATGCCATTGGACATCTTTCTAGTAAAAAGTAATTAGGTGTGTATCATAATTATTACTTTATCTTGTTTTATTTTGTTACTTTTGTTTTCTGCAAATCAAATTCACGTTCTACTTCGTTCTGTGGTGGAAGAAAAGATTATTCACTCTCCTTAACAAAATGTAACTAATTTTCTTTAAATTAACATTTTGCATAACATTTTGAGTCTTTTTTTCATGGAATGCATCACTGTATTTTACATTAATTTATATCAAAAATTTTTTAGCATAATGAGTGTTTCCCTTTAAGAGTATGATTTTGCTTTAAGAGTAAATTATACTTATTAAATTAGTTTCCATTGTATTATTGTATCAAAGTAGTTGCTTGGATTTTCTTTGTATATAGAAGTTTACGTTCTATTCATAAAATAAATTAATTCGGGCTGTGTTTCAAATGATAAGTAAAAAGAAATTTATTAATAAATTGTATGCCAATATGATGAACTCATTGAAACTATAATTTTTATAATTAAGTGATTGCTAAAATGTGTTAAATTTTACCTGTAATTTTAGCATTATATGTAACTATATTAACAAATTTAATCATATATTTTATTGGAAATTGTACTTTTTAAAAACTGCATAAATCTACTCGATAATTTTACATTTTTTGATGTCCAAATTTCATTATGAATTGGTTACAATTTCCTAAGAATAGTTAATTTGATTACTAAAATATTTAAATTATTTAACCAATTTTCATTGTTTATGTTCTTACGCATTAATATTGATATTTTATGTGTTAGACATTAATTTGGGCAGAACAATTTCATTAGATAGAACACTAAATATGTCTGTTTTTGAATAATTCCTATAATTAAAAGGTATTAGAATTAAAAAGAAAGACAAGATCAAAAACTGCACAAAAAGTACCTAAATATGAAAGGTAAGGGTTTATTGCAGATATTCAATAGCTTGTTTCTAATTTTAATTTTTAAATGTTATTTTGAAAGAATTCATTCTGCAAAATTTTTATGAACACTTAGCTTAACTTTCATCTTAAAATTGAAAATGAAATTTGACTAAACTACTATATAGTGCTGTGTGTGTAAATTAAAAACTTTAAAATTTTTAAAGTTGTGCAAAGTACTCTACATTATGATTTTATTTAAAATTACTTGAGCGATTAAAATATATTATAGCATCGTGAGTGGGAGGAGTAATAGTAGGTTGTAAATTACAAAGTTATTCTTTTTTTGTCTGATAGAGTAAGCATATAATAGAATTAAATTTTGCTGTTTATAACAAATATTTTACTTAAAAAATTAATTTCCCTTTAATCACATTTATTTTTTTAAATATAATTTAAAAAATACTATTGATTATGAAACTTCTAAATTGTATTTTATGTCTTAAATAGAGATAGAGTACTGTTTTACAATGAATTCTCACTTTATTTTTTAATTTGATACTAATTTGAGTGATTACGAAATAAGCTATTAAATTTATTATGAGCAATACTAAATTCAATACTTGATTTAGTGTGTTATTACGTGCTTTTTAATAATATATATATATATATATATATATATATATATATATATATATATATATATATATATATATATATATATATATATATATATATATATATATATATATATATATATATATATATATATATATATATATAAACAGTAAACTTAAAATGATTTTGCTACTTTCCTAAAGCTGCTCCTTCTCATTTGAAGCAACATCTAAGCAAAATTTCTCTTATGTATTTCTTGAATTTACTTCTAGATAAAATAGTAAAAGTTTTTGAGCTTTTATGTGTTCTTATATCAGTATAAATATTTTAATGCTTTTAAATATTAGGTTAGGACAAATTAATTTTAATGTCTTTATATAGTCATGACTTTATTCAATATAAATGTATGAATACAAGTTATTCTTCACATTTTACTTTTATGTAATGTTTTTTATTCTCTATTATTTATAT
Organism: Latrodectus hesperus; assembly: GCA_037975125.1. Taxonomy (NCBI): domain Eukaryota; kingdom Metazoa; phylum Arthropoda; class Arachnida; order Araneae; family Theridiidae; genus Latrodectus; species Latrodectus hesperus. Next base: position 25,363,544 of record CM075855.1, on the reverse strand, counting down.
TATGGCTATTTGATTATTAACTTATAGTTTATTTAATTAAATGTTAAAAGTATCATTTAAGTTTATAATATTTTTTCAGGTGTATTAAGAATTTCAACTAGAAAACTTATTCTTTTAATTGTAAATATAGTAAATTAGGTTTGTGGCACTAATTAAATGCGTGGAATAGTTTAAACTTTGATTTCTAAGAAATAAAGATTTACACTAAAATGCGATTCTTTATTTTTTGAAGTGATTGTTTTTAAATTCGTTTAATTTTTACAATGGAATATTTAATGGTAACATTTACTAAAATTTCTACTTCTGACATTTATTTATAAGTATTTTAACTACCATTAATAAATGTAGTTTAAAAGTCCGTTCAAATGTGTGCTCATCATCAAAACGTAAAGTGAGTTATGTCTTTAATTACTTATTTTGAGGGGTAAATAATTTTTAATCGTGAATGTGTGTTAAGTAGGGGCAATATTGTTTCTAAATGTACTTTAAGATATAATTTGTTAATAACATGGAGAAATTGTTAATTTCTATTAGTGAATCATTTGATTTTTGTTTGTTATTAAATTGTTAAAGTATTTATGTTCATTGCATATTTGCTAAGCATACTCAGTTACTAGTTTAAAAAAAAATTAGCATCACATTCGAAAAATGTTTTGAATTTATTTCTTTAAACTTAAAGTTGTACATTTTTTCTTACAAATGACTTAATGTTAATAGTATAAAACTAATTATAGTTGTATAAATTTAGAAAATTATTCTTTTGTCCCATTAGAGAAAAAGAATTGTATCTTTAAACTTCGGTTAAACTGGTAGTTGTTACCCTCAGCTTAACTGCTTTTGAACTCATGTCAGAATGAATGATAGTGATTCCAAATCCATGAAAATGAGTTCCAATTCAAATTAGCCCTCATGTGTTTCAAAAATTACAACTGAGCGAAAAACGAATGAATTAAATCTTAAGTAATTTTTAATTCAATTTCCGTAGTTGAATTCATAATTCAAATTTCTTTGAAAATAATTTAAAAAAAAGCATTTATAAATTACAAAAAAATTCATTGTTAATATTTTTACTAGTTGTCATTTTATTTACAGGTATTTATATTTTAGCCATTGTAAGTAATTCAGTATAATTTAAATATATTGTTATTATGTCTTGTAATATATTCGGATAAAACCTTTATTTTATAAAAGACATGTGCTTTTTATCACAGATGTGTAGCAATTTTTTTTAAATAGCTTATTAAATTCCTCAGTTTTGTACAATTCCATGTTGAAATAAAAATGTGAATTCCATAATAGTTTTGGCTTATGAAATTAATCTTTATTAAAATTAGAATTTAACACATTTGCTGCCAATAAAATGTGTATATCCATCCTCACAGAAGCACACTGTACTGCCTGCCATTTTTAAAAATGCGCATAAAAAATTGAAGTACAAAACTTAAGAATAACGCATTAAAATATAAAAACAATGCTTCATTGACATGCCTCAAAAATCTCATCGCGCGTTTAATCTCCATACCTGCACTTAATGCATATAACTTATCACAGTTGTATGATCGTCGTCTCAGAACGTCGCCGGCATTAGAGGTACAGCCATGCTGACGCTCCAGGGCGTCAGTGGAGCGGATGTGTTAACACTTTTGACATTTGTCGTGTTCAAATGTATCAGGAATAATATACTATGTTATTCATAATGAATTGATATAAAGTAGAACCGTTTATTGCTGGAATGAATATAATTTTTCTTTTGCATTGAAAGACTTGAATGAAACCTGGCTATAAAAATTCCATGAAAATATGTGAAGGTTATGTTAAAAATTTCGTATTTAAAATTGTTGTGTTTATCTTATCCTTAATTTATAGTGTACGTATACTTGGCTAAATGATGTATTAATTTGTGTTATCTTTATTTAGCATTGATATCCAATTTAATGCATTGTTAGGCCTATCTAACTGTGAAAGAAAATTTTAGCGGGCTATCAAATTTCTTCAACAATAGAACATTTTAAAATGTTAGGTTATTACATTAACCTCATTTGTTATTATACAATTTACATCGGTTTAAAATATTTGAAAATTTTAAGTTACCTTATAAAAATGATTTAAAAATTCAGGTAAAATATTTGTGCAAAAACTTAAGCAATCATTCTAATCAATTTGAATAGAAAAATAAAATATTTCTATTTTGAGTTTATTAATAATCGATATAAAATATCAGTAATGACATTACCAGTGTTTTTACAAAATTTAAGAAATGTGGTGTTGGAACAAAAAAATATTTGACTTTATGTATACAGGTACTAAAATTCTTTACTTGGACATTGTTTCATTTGTGTTTCTTATCGGATTTAAGAAATTTGATTAAGAATGAATTCATTTAATGGTATGTAAGAATTCTAAGTAGAGATTTCATTTTAAAGGGAAAAAAATTACTGAGATCAACAACCTGTATAAGTATGTTCTCTCCTTTGTTGAAGAGTACTTGCATGAAATGGAAATTAGTGAAGTGCTGTTGTTATATTCCATTTGTGAACCTTATACAAATGGTGACCTTAAGAAAGCATTTGTACGGAATTTTTCAGTTATTTTTAGAGAATGCAAATTTGTAGATAGCCTAACATTATATATATAATAAAAAATTGGTTAAATATAAATTAATAAAAATTGGTTTTTGTGTTACTGTGAAAAGAAAATTTTTATAGTCTCATAAATCTGTTTTCATTCCTAATCATTTGTTCAGTTCATATCAATAAAAACAAGATTTTATATTAATATATATTTTCTATTTAATCTTTATATTTTAGAATTTTTGAAAAAAATTGTGGATCACAATATGAATTTGATGTTAAAGTTTAAATTTAGTCTAATTGAGAAAAAGGAAAATCCAGGTATGGTAATATCAAGATCTAACAAAACTATTTATTCTACTATAATTGGAAATGTTCTTTTATTTTGACCATTATTATTTGTGTAAATATAAGTTCACTAATTTTTTTGTTTCTCTCTCTATACTACACGTGGTCTAAAGCCAAATAGCTGAAAAGTTATTTCCGCCACACAACTACAACGATGTTTTTTGGTTTTTGAACTTAGAAATCGAATAATCTAGCTCCTAATGGTTACAAAGTATTTAATCATTCGCTATGCATTCTGGAAGAACTTTTTACCAGGTGGTGCCTGGGATTTTTGCGGGTTACTGCCTTTGCGACGCATGAATACAACTTACTATCTATGAAAAGTTCTCGCGAAAATTAATACATGACTGATGTTAAAATGCTTTACAGCGGCTATTTATTACTAACAAATATAAATAAAAACACAAAAAGGATTGCAATAGAAAATATCCTTGCCTGTTTACTATAAGCCGACACCCTTATAAGACATGATGAACAACTCTAATTATGTTCAATCATATATATTATGTATATATATATATATATATATATATATATATATATATATATATATATATATATATATATATATATATATATATATATATATATATATATATATATATATATATATATATATATATTTATATACTCAGATATTGACGTAACTTATGTTTCGTTAGATTAAATTTCTTCAAAAATATAAGTTAAGTTCAACAAATTTAAATTTAGTAGCCTTTTAGTTAAAGAAATTTAATAGACCATGCAAGAAAGCTTATAATATTCCTGGATCTTACAATAATGCCATACAGATTTTAACCATGAAATTAGCGTGTTTCTTGCATCGTTTCATGTTACATATAATTTACTCAGGAATTTCTACAAATTTCGATTATAAATTTGTTTTGAATATACAAGTTAATTCCATCAAAATATATGATTTGCAAAATTAAAATATTGAATTTATTACTTATCAGAAACCTTCCGACGTTTTTGATTTCGAAGTACGCGTAACTTAAGAGAAACCAATTTACACTAATAAGCGAATGTTGACAAAGTTTTCTAGTTGAGCAACTTGTTTTTTCAATATTTAACACTATTGTTAAACAGATCAAGGGAGTAAAATAAATTTTTTCACTGGATGGTTGTTAACCATTCAACATACCTATTTATTGAACATACGTCTTCAGTGAACCGTTATTTAGTCATTTTCAGCGAGATGAGAAAAAAAATCTCCGAACTGTTTTACAAAAAATTAGAATGTCAACAATTTGGCTTCCAGCTCAGATGATGAAATAAAGTTTTATAATACATTAAAGAATTTTTTTTCTACAATCGTTTGCGAAACCCAAAGAACAGAGTACTCAAATTAAAAGCAGAAAGTTTAATGGTAAATTAAGTGATGGTCTTTGTCTTATAAATTCAGAAACAATTTCTCCCACATATCCTGCTGAATGTGTACTATAGTAAGGGAAATTTTTATTCAATCTTATTTTGCGTGAAATTACCAGTGAATTTCCATCAACTCGTAACTTCTATCAAACTCCCTTTTTGTTGCTTAAAATACTCAAAACAACTGTCATACAAAATGTAAAACAATTCAATGTATTCATAATCTTCCAAACTAACAATGAACATGGGATTTATGTTCAAGTATCTTACGACACTATTTTACTGTTAATCTGTCTCCAATGGCAAAGCAGTAGAAACATCAGTAATTCTTTTGTTTTATGGGAATTATAATTGAAGCAAAGATTTGGCCATGTTCGACTATTTGTACATTATTTTCTATGCTCCAAGAAAAGTTTTAATTTTAACATTCTAATGATTCCATATTAAACTACTAATAATCCTTAAATACTACAGATAAATTTTAAAATACGATATTTTAATATGCATATTTAAAAGAAAATATTTTAAGTTAAATTATACATGGACTTCTGCACAAATACGATGTATAAAATAGCTATAAACAGAAGTATTTTATGACAACAGTACATGCATCTGAAACGAATCTGCTCCTATCATTGATGAAAAAAATTCTTATACGCATGTATGTTTTAAATACGAAAATAGCAAAACACTTAAAAAAGAGATTATGTTGTTGTTGCTTATGACACTTGGACAAGCCAAGCTCGCTGTGCCGTTGGCAGTGCGAATTAAGTCAATAGGGAGCGTCTTTCGCTTAGATCAGAGCACCACGAAGGTGAAAGTATGACTTTTGCTCTTTTTAAGGTGCCTCGTAATTTTGAACCACTGTCAGGTGACGAGGCCACAGCTGAGCTGGCACCCTCCTCTCCACATCAACGCCACACCAGAAAAACTCTAAGTTTTTCTTTCAGCCAACTGATGACACACATATCTAAGACCGTGTACCCAAGACTCCTTCTCAATGCAGTTCGAAATATCATGACTAACTACTGCGTAACCAGTGCAAGGTAGTTTGCATCTGTAACCATTTTTTCAGTTAAACACTTTGGCACTGAAGACATAGCAAGGAATTTTATATGACACAGGGACAGAATCATGTAAATCCGGGTGGATAAATTCCTATATGCAGCTTATACTAACTGCAAAAATGGCTGGCGTCGAAAAAGTCAAAATGAAATGCTCAGTTTTGATGTATTTTTCATTTATTCTGACTAATGTGTTCAACAGCATAGATGTTTTCCAGTTTTTCCAGAATCTTATTTGTTTGTGTAAATAGTAAATACTTGCGGAATTCACATCAGTAGAAAAGTTCATCAGTGACAATTAATCCTAAACTTGTTAATAGATACGTGTAAATTATAATACCTACCTCTGTAACATTAGCAACTTCCATCAGCAGATCACCAGGTTACACTTTCCAGATGTTTTTCATTTCATCTACAGTGGCCGATACTCTTTTTTTCAATTATAAAGGGAGATACACTTTCAAAATTAACCTCTATTTTTTATAATAAAATATTTCCCATTTAAATTTTCCAACTGTAGTTCGATGAGAGAAAAATTTATTGTATTTTATTTATATACATAGTTTAAAAGCTGAGGACCTGATCGCACCAACCACTATCGAGACCAACATGTGGATGCAAACCAGCTACAGCATTGCTTGTAAGTCTTAAACCTTCACAGTATATCTCTGAGATGGCTTTTACACTTAACAAGTCATCCAGTAGATGTATCCAGTAGATGAAGATCGATATTTTGCGATTTTAACCAAGCGGAATCGCAGAGTGACTTCCACACTTATGACATCTTTGGTTACAGCGTCCATTGGTAAGGTGATATCTGCAGCTACTGTACGTCGAAGACTACATATGAGTGGACTGTACCCCTGGATACCTCGAGTTTGTGTTTGTCTATCCATCCAATCAAGAGGGGCACGATTTAAGTGGTGCCGGGAACATGTCAATTGGACTGTGTCTGACTGGGGCATTGTCATGTTTACTGATGAGTCAAGATTTGCTCTGGAGCCAGATGACAAGCGTATAAGGATATGGCGGGAACAAGGAACGCGCAATCAGCCCCAAAACATCACCGAACATGACACATTCCGAGGCGGAAGCATAATGGTGTAGGCAGGGATTTCATTAGGATACCGCACCGACCTGCACATCTTTAAACCGGGTTCTGTGACGTCTGTCCGGTATCGAGATGAATTCCTATAACCCATTGTGAGATTGTACGCTGCAGCAGTTGTCCCTACTTTTGTTTTAATGGACGATAACATACGTCCCCATAGAGCTGACATCGTCGATTACTACCTAGAGAGTGAAGGGATTGCGCGTATGGCGTGACCAGCATATTCGCCCGACTTTAATCCCATTGAAAATCTTTGGGATGCTCTCGGCCGTGTTGTATCTTCAGGTTTCCCATCTCCAGCCACTCTTATTGAGCTGGAAACTGCTCTACAAGAATGGCTATTGCTTAATTCATTTGCGGTTGACCACCTAATTGAAAGCATGGTCACAAGGTGTAAACATTATATATAGATGAGGGGGGGGGGTCATACCCTATTAATGTCCTTTTTTCATTTTATGCTTTTTATTTTCACTTTATACACAATTCTGTTTAAATCTCCAGTATGTCATTATCTGATAACTTAAACAAAAATGTAATATTGTTTTCATTTCTGTATAATTATTGATTTTATTTTATGCATAAATATATATGCTACTTTCCTGCCAAATTTTGTGTCAATCAAAGCAGTATATGTTGATTTTTTTGCATTTTACATCTTCGTGCTTAACTTTTGGAAGTGAGTGTATATTGAAAAAACAATTTAAATTTTTTTTTCAGTGGATTCAATTTAAAGCACTTGGTTTACGTTATCAATAGTAAGATGAGCATGAAGCTTGAGATTACATAGAAGAGACAGTGAAACTATTATTCAAATAACTCTTGGTTGCAATCTCTTCCAAATGAAATGATAATCTGTGGGTGGTCTTTCAAGTATTAGGGGTCATTTGTTTGAACAATGCTTCTAAATTAGAATGACTTTCACCGACTGTTTTCATTTAACTGGTACAACTCAACTCTGGGCTAAGTACAGACAGCTATGCTTGTGCAACAGCATTCTCCCTTATTATAAAATCCGTAACAATTGCTGAATGTTTGTGTTTTCTCCCGCATGAGAAGACCCGATTTCCTGATTCGTAGGGGGCATATAAAAGTTACAGGGTAGCAGCAGGGTGGGAGTTTTCACAATTTAGAAATAAGAAGCAATCTTAAGAACCAAGCAAAAGACCTCCAATAGTTATCCTGCAACGCTCATAGGTATAATTTCACTTAGAGTAAATCATGATCACGGCATTTTCAACGTGTTTCAGCCACTTTAAGTGAAAAACTTGGTTGGATCAGGATTCAAGCTCATTATTTTCTAAGAACGAAAGTACTAAGTAACCAGTGTATTACAACCTTGATTCACAATGTTCAAATGTTCTTCTTTTACCACCAGATTGAATTATTTACATTGCAGCTTTTCCACACGATCAATTACCAATCGAAAACGTGAGGTCAATATTTTCACTGCAACTCTCTCGTCCGGCATACATAACTCGCAACTACACCAAAGCAAATTTGGCAGTATGTGGAAACCGGATGAACTGCTATATTCCCGGTTACATATGAAGCTTCTTCTGTTTTATGCCGTGATAATTGGGTGCAGTTATAGACAATAATGGATCTATAGTAACTACTGATTTATTTATCCACACTCACAAGGGGCTGTGATTTTTTCCATTTCATGTCACTATAACTTAATATCTTCCAAATAAATTTTGCTGAGATATCTCTGATCTTTCTTGGTGTTGACCAGCGGTATATTTTCTGTACATTCACCATATATTGTTTTCTTACGAACCTGATTATTAATAAATGGAAAATCAGTTGAGAACATAAAAATTACCCAAGTGCTTGAATCTTAAATAATACTTCTATAACTTAAATTACTTTAGGAAATTTTGGGTTTTCTAAAAATAATTTAATAATGCAATTCTTTAATGGAAAGAAATTTCTCTTCTATTTTGATTAAAATAGGGATAAAACATTTTATTTCTCAAATTAAAGATGACGCAGAATTTAAGATTTATTGAATCATTGCTGTGAAATGCTTCCAATATTTTATAACATATTTAGTCGAATTATGCAAATATGAAAAGAAAATAGATAAAGTTCTGATGGAAATGTCTAGTAAAATGAAATATTCCCTTTTGTTTTCGTTAATGTAATTTTTAATTCACTTAGTGAGAGAATATGCGTACATATATGAGTTAAAGGCCTTGTAAGGTTCATGTAAATATGATAAATAATCAGATCAGAGAGAGAGTATATATATATATATATATATATATATATATATATATATATATATATATATATATATAATTAATAACTACATTTATCAGTTTAATCAACGTTTTTGTATATATCTATTTACGAAATGTATTTTATTTCAGTTTTCATAAATTTCGTCTCAAATATATGTGTCTCGAAAATCAGAACTTAGTTTAAAAATTCTATAAGAGTGTGTGTGTATGAGAGAGAGATTTGAAACACAATTATGTTTAGTAAGGACTGTATTGTTAAAAATACATTCTAGATATCAATTCTTTAAATATATATGAGCTGCTTTTACTCATATTATTTGTCGGCAACTTTTTTTTTGGATAAAATTCGAGCACCATCTCTGATTAAAAAAAGCGAAATATGAAAATGCCATTAAGTAATCAAATAGTTTAAACATTAATAGTATTGATGCGCGATTTCCTTAAATAATTTTTGCAAAAATTTTTTAATTAAAATTTATTATTTAAAATTTATATTTCTTGGATAGTTTATTAATATTATATATGCTATTCCAGTGGTCGCAAAGACGAAAATTCAGGTGTAAGCGAATCCTGGACTATATGTAAAATTAGTGGGCTTTGAATAATCACGTATATTACCAAGCGTTTCCTAATTATGAGTCACAGTCTGATTATTAAGTTATCATTTGAACAAAAACTCTCTTCTCCATATTCATTTCACACCAACGGAAGGAATTTGGACGCCACTGGTGGACATGTCACCTATCCACCGACATTCAGCAACCCATTTAGGGAGAACGTGGTTTCACTTCCAATCTCTGCCTGTTGCAAGCGATGCTTTATTTTGTTCATTTTGCACATTCCGATTGCACCGTTCCATTATGACAATGCAATATCGAACATATGGAAAGTTGGTTCCGAGTAACTGCTGGATTACACTTTTGATTTTATATACTAATTTAGGCATTCAGGTTTCCAAATGGGGATACCTTAACCTGTAAATCTAAACAATATTGAGTGTAAATGCATAGCGGTTTTAGTTAATGCACCAGGATGCTTCTCTATACCTAGTCCTGAGTTGGACTCTACAAGTTACGTAGAAGCAGCAGGGTGGAATCTTCGTGATTTTGAAGCATGGACCAAGCAGAAGACCCATACTTGACCTTCCACCCCAGAGGTATCATTTTACTTGAAGAATATTGCGACAACGCCTTTTGTTTCAACATGCCCTTGCAACCTTTAGTGAAAACGGTGAATCTTCGATTAAGCCAATATTCGAATTCACCACCTTCCGATAAAGAGAACGATACCCTAACCAACCATTCCACCGCGGCCCGATTAAACAGAGCGGTGCAGATGAGACCCAGTCTCTACTTTAATGTTAACAAGTTTAGATTACTTGCCCATCACCAAGAGCCTAGTAATTTTTATCTATGATCAGTAACGAGGTCAGCTTTGTGCTGGCGCTGTCCTCTTCTCATCCAAGTCACTCCTCAAGAGCGAAAGTACTTTTGACGTCACATATTAACTTAGACATGTAAAAAACCCAAAGAGTTCCAGCAACCCAATGAAATATTGAATATATATGGAATGCTTTAAAACATACCATTCAATAAAGATCACCACCTCGTACAGCATTGTATTTATGTATTACTTTGCAAGATTCCAGGCTGAAGTGTCTGATAACCTTCAGTTATTAGTCGAGTACCTGTATGAGTTTATGTTAACAAAAATACAGTTGACAGACAAGCCAAAACTAAACTGGGATCATAACATAAGATGCTTTTATAAGTTGAACACCACTGTCCGGTTAATTGAAAACTGAATATTAATATAAAACTATTATAATTTTCCTTAGTAATTCACATTTCTAGTTCTGTTAATACTTGATAGGTATTGTTACTTACAATACTATAATTTTAAATTATGCTTGTTTACTCCGCCGAGCTGGCAGCTGAAAGGTTAGCGCTCTTGCTTTCGGTTCAACAGTTCGTGGGTTCGAATCTCACCTTGGGCATGGATGTGTGTAGTGGTTTGGAATCCACTTTCTTTAAACCGTAGGTCCCGTTCTAATTAGCCCTCGTGTGCAAAAAATGACCTTTGAGCGACAAACAAACCAAACCAAGCTTGTTTACTCTATTAGAAGGAAAAAATGTAACTAGAAAATAGTTCATATATTTAATATCATAATATTATGATATTTCATATGCGCTGATATAACAATATTATTAATCAAATATGAAATTTCTTGCTTCTACTCCTGTAACATATCCTGGGTAAGAAAATAAAGGGAATAATTCAAAATTGTGGTATTGAAAAAAATCAAAGAGAGTGGGATTAAGGTATTCAAAGTTGGAGATAAAGGAAAATCACTTTATAGAAAATTGCAGATCGAGCGACATCCAAATCTGTTAAGTTGGAGAATGCGTGAAATCTTTGAATTTATGCTGGCAATAAAGACACAATGCTTGCAGCAAAAATTGGAAATCTTGACAAACTGCACCTAGCCGTATGATTTTAGTTATCAGTATTCATAATATAAGAAGACTAAGACTTATGTCTTATTAGACTTTTGTGAACCAAATTATTTCTCCATGACAGATAACAAAAAAGATTGGATTTCTATTTGATAAGTAAGACATGTCTCAAGTTCATGAATTTAAGAGGAAGGAAATATCGGTACGTGCGAACAATGTTAGATGTGGAAATTTTCAATTATTTTAAACAAAAATTATTGTAGTGGGAGTATCTTAACTACAATTAATATACGGATGGGCATTCATGTGAGATAATTTGTGCAATTATTTCTACCTACATTTGATTTTTATCAAAATTATGAAGTAGTTAAGAATATTGGAAGTTTTTCACGTGTTGGGCATTATAATTTATTTCTGTTTATGTACTTTATGTTAATTTTAAATAGTAAAGAAACTTATATTTAATATATTTTCAGATCTAAACTGTAGGTTTATTCAAATGATTGCTCTTTTTCCTGAAATGACTTTAAAACAGTAAATAAACTAAGATATAATTGATTCTTCTCATTTCCTAATGCACATTATAAGATATTATAACAATCGTTTTAATTACTGAAATAAATTATAATCTTTAAGTGAAGGCATTGTTAAACAAGTCTTTAAACTAATATAAATTGAATGCTATTGAAAAAATTAGCTTATATCGATACTATAAATTACATTATAAAAACATAGTTGTTTCATTCCTTATGAGAGAAATATTTTTAATAGATAATTTAAATGAGAATATTATAGGTTAATGAAATTGATTTCCCTTGTGATATTTTAGTCTACATTTAAAAACATTGCTTTATTTTTAATGAGTAAATTTTTTTTTTTAGTTAAAGGCAGTTCAACCTAATTCCATATTTGTGATGGATGTTATGAAAAATATAATACAAATCTTTTGAAACTGAAATTGTTTTTTATAAAGCAATATCATTAGACTACTCTTTTAAAACGGATGAATATTTTAAGTGTACTAAATCTTAAATTGTTCAGTGAATTTCGTATTATCTTACAATAAGGTATTTTTTTATGAATAAGTGGCAGATTGAAATTCTGCCACTCAACGTTTCGACATAAAATTTAAACAGTAGTAATATTGCTATTTATGTTGTGGAAAATTATTTTAATTTGAAAAAATTTGAAAAATCCTATAGATATAAATTTTAATAAGATCATAGGGTTTGTTGTGAAAAAATAATTTTGAATTGGCATGAGTTCAATATTTATTTTTAACTATGGGAAACAATTAGGGTTATATCTTTGTTTAGTAGGGTTCTCTTAATCAACTAGATACAGCCAGTCTTTAACAGAATAGGTTAAATGAAATACATAAATTTTTTATCGCGTTACTCGTACTACGGATAAAACTATTCATAAAAGCAGAATTTATATAAAATGCTTTAAAAATGGAGATTCATAGGTATCTACTAGCTAGTAAATAGATTGTCTACATTATGGAGAAAATTTAAAGAACCACACATTTTAGTATCAATCTCTGAACCACATTATACGCGAGGGTGTTAATAGCATTAAATTTATGAGGAATTGTGTGGTTTCAATATGCATCACTACAACAGCTTTTAGCGAAACTAGCATCCAAATTATTACTGCTCTGACCTTCGATTCAGTTTCGACCACTAATTTATACTATCAAATTCAAATATATAAATAAGCTTAGGACATGGCGTATCAATTTTTTGCAGAACATTCATAGTAAAAACCACGGTCTTTGAGATGAATCAATAACTGTGGTTGTAATAAACAGTTTAAGCCAGGAATAATACCTAACAAAATTCGTTTATTTAACCCACGAACAAATTCCTGAGGAGTGGTTCTACATTTAGGACCAGAAAGTTTGTTATAAACTGATGTAACCCCGCCTTCTAGAAAAATAAACTGGATTTATTAAGCGGAATTTATAGAAATCTCTTCAGAATTTAAATTGTAGCTTATCTTTGAAATATGCGTATTTTTAACACAACTTGGAATATGAGAAGTAAATTTTCAAATGAATAATATTCACAATATTTCTTCTTTATTGAAATTATAGATTCGTCACTGATATTAAGAGGCGTGGCTTGGATAGGAAATACGTCACACCCATGACAAGAAATTTCAGAGCCAAAATCCTTCATGATTATAATTAGTAGAAATCTAATTTAAATTAATGTCACTTTAAAAAATCATTTACTGAGAAAGAGGCAAATTTATAAAAATATTTTTGAAGGACTATTAGAATAAGCAGCATTTAATAATTAAATGTGGTTGCTTGTTCATGTAGGATAAATTTTTATTTAAAATACATTATTCTTAATTTATCAACCACAGATAAAATTCTCACATTTATTTTGATAGTTGTTGTTAAATAAAACTCTTGGCTCATTTTATAAGTAGTTTTTAGAGAGTTATAAAAATATGCATTAAAAATCTGAACTATGAATTTTAGGAAAATACACACCTAAAATTATAACTTATTACAGAAAGGCCATTTTTTTATGCTTTATTAAATCAATCATATTGTAAATACACAGAGTTGAATATATTAAATCAGCAATATCGCTGAAACATGCATTTTTGAGAAATAATATTCAAACCTTCATTTATTATTTGATATGGAAGTTGCATATTTCTCTCATTTATCGTATTTGTCAAAAAATTATTGTCTAACTTGTGAGAGAAACAATATAAGTAGCATCATTCATTATATTTTAGACAGTTAAATAAGGAACAAAGACCGAAAAGCTGATTGGAAAGTGTATTTGATCTTCCACCGGGATCACCAATGGTTAAATTTAAAATTGTACGTATTCTGAACACTGGCTGGTCTCCCTTCTCATCCATCCCGTTAATGTATAATTAGAATAAGTTTCCAGTTTAAAACTGGATTTATGTTTGTAACGCACACACACACACACACGAATGTAGTTTTAAACTGGTAACTCATTTTAAATACTCACTTTTACAACTATTGACCCAAATAATTGTGATAGAAATTTTTTTTTTAAATTAGAATTACGTTTAAATATTCGCTGAATTCTCTGGCCATTCATATGTTAAATTTCTTTAAATCATCAGAATTCATGTTTTTTAGAAATAATCTACATTCCTGAAAACAGAATCTCTCAATCTATTTAGCAAAAAATTATGTAGTGCAGCTTATTCTTAAAAATGAAATGTTCTTGTATTCATGTTGAAATTGAACTTCATGTATCAGAAGATTGTTTGATATACATTCTATTGTCAATATAGAAAAGTCTGTCCTAACTATATTATGAAGAGAAAGTGAGATGCAAAATGATTTAGTTAGTGGATTTTTATGCTTTTAAATTATTACACTTGCAAATAGTAAAATGTTTATTTCATACAGCTAGTGAACTGAAAGAGAAATTAATGCACTCGAGTAATAAAACACGTCTCAATTTTCTCCACATCTTGATAGTAGGCGTATTTTTCTCTGGATTTAGAACCAGAAAGTTTGCTATAAACTGATGTAACCCCGCCTTCTAGAAAAATGAACTAGATTTATTAAGCGCAATTTATAGAATTCTCTTCAGAATTTAAATTGTAACTTATCTTTGAAATATGCGTATTCATATCACAACTTGGAATATGAGAAGTAAATTTTCAAATGAATAATTTTCACAATATTTCTTCTTTATTGAAACTATAGATTCGTCACTGATATTAAGAGGCGTGGCTTGGATAGAAACTTGGCACTTAGAAAGCATGTTGTCGGTGAAAAAAAGGTCAGATTTCGCGGTTGGAGAGTGATATCACTCTCCAACCGCAGCATAAACCATATGGTTTATGCTGCATCACCGTTGATGGGCGCATCATTTCATTCGAAATGAAACTTTGGCCGATCGCCGATTTAGGAATGAGTTACTCATACCTATTGTAATCTCTTATGTTGCAGCAATCAAAGATGACAAGTTAATTGGCGGCTATTGTAACTCGCATTATGCTAACTTTGTGAATGATTCCTTTTAGGAGGAAGGAATCATACAGATGGAACGGGAACGGCCAGCGTGTTCTCCGAGCATGAATACACTAGAGCAGGGGTGGGCAAACTTTTGGGATCCGTGGTCTATTCCACATTTAAAAAAATTGAAGGTGGTCTACCAATGGCAGAGCTAAATTAACGTAACGTACATGTTTATATATATATTTTCGGTAACAAGAAAAAATGATAAATTATCTAATTTTTATATAAAAAAAACTTTAATAAAAATTTACTGACGAAAATAATCAAAGTATTCATATATACAAAATTTACCATCCTATTCCTTTCGTTTAGTTGAAATTTGGCCCTGTATATCTGTGACAAGTTTATCATATTGTGGCTGGTATGAGCTAATTGTAATGCATAAACACGAAATTAAATGTTCATCTGTTAAACGCTGCCGATGTTTGGTTTTTATGGCGTTCATGGTTGAAAAGACAGATTCGCAAAGATACGTTGATCCAAAGTATGATTTAAAATACAAAACCAATTTGTAAATATTTGGAAACGTTTCCTAAGAAATTAATTTCCAAAAATCAGTATCTCTAGATGCTCTGGATTTAAGAAATATAACGCATCTTAATTTAATAATTTCGTCTTCGACCGTGACTGATGTGGTACCTATTAAATGTCCTATTTTTTCAGATACTCCATCAATGTTGACATTTTCATTAAATGGAAATATTATATAAAATTGAGTATTTCTTCCTACCTAATTAAGTCAGCGAATCGTCTTACAAATTCTTCAAACAAAACAACTAAGTGTGGACTTCGAACTCTTGGCTTGGGTTATGGATGCACTTTTTCTTCATGTTTTTCAAGTTTCTGAATTCATGTTTTCTTAATTGAGACGCATACCTTTTTATCGTTTCTTTGAAAGTTTTAATCGCGTTCATCATGTCTGTTAAACATTTGTTCTTTCCTTGTATATTTAGGTTTAAGTCGTTAAGTTTTGCAGTGATATCGCAAAGAAAAGCTATAATTTCATGAGCCATTTATCATCTTCCAATTCAGTAATGTGCTCTCCTTTCATTTGTAGAAATATTTTTATTTCTGGTAACAGAATACGAAATCTTCTTAAAAAAACACCACGGCTTAGCCACCTCACGTCTGTGTGCAATAAGAGATCTCCCTACTCTCTGATTCAGTTTTTTTCAAAAGCACCCGAAATCGTCTTCTCTGAAGACTTCTTGAACGAATTGAATTAACGATTTTAAAACAATTTGCATTATGTCATAAGACTAGTATTTTTGAACAAAATACCTGTTGATGGATAATGCAATGATAGCTGGTAAAACTGGTAATTTCTTCATTATTGCACAAGGCAAGAAAACCAATTTGATTCCCGACTATTGCTGGAGCTCCATCTGTTGTAATAGAAACCAATTTATATATTGGAAATCCTGTCTTATCAATAAAGTTTTTAAAGGAATTGTAGATATCTCAGACTCTCGTTTGTTTCAATGGAATTATAAATACTAACTCTTCTTTTGAAGTCATATCTTTGAAAATCATTCTCACAAAAATGCATAACTGTGCAATGTCATTAATATCCGTGGATTAATCAAATTGAAGTGATAGAAACTTATAAGCTTTTAAATCGTCATTTAATAAATCCTCCAAATTATTATTCATGGCTTCAGTCCATCGCATCACAGTGTTACGCGCCAAAGAGATATTTTTTGTTGACGATATTATTTCAGATTTGTTTTTAAAATCCTGGAAAAGCACTTCTCCCACTTTACAGAAAGCTTCTTTTATCAATTCTCCATCTTCGAATGGTTTTTTTTTCACTTTATCAAAACTTCTGTAATTTCGATTTCAAAAGTTTTTTTCGCTTTATCAAAACTTCTGTAAACGATGCTGATGTTACTGCTTTAGCTTTGGTCCCTGGTCTCGTAAATAACGATTGCTTTAAATGTAAATTCGACTTTAATTCATGTACTTTAACTTTTCGAAGTTTACTGCCTATTGGAAAGTCTGTAGCGTATTTTAAGTGCATGGTTTAAAAATTCTTTCGACGTTTGCTCTTTTTTTTTTTTTTTTTTTTGGTTTGGCACACTTGAGTTACATATGAGACAAACACATTTCTCCTTCACCGTAACAAAAAAATAAAAGAAATATTCCCACTCTTTGTGATAATGGTATGTTTTACTTCTCTTAGCACTGGTATCTGGGTGAGTCATTTTGGAAGGGTTGTTGAAACAACAAATTATCGTATCAGTTCAGTTGAAAGCGAGAGACCTGCTAGGTAAGATTGACATTAATTGAGAACTAAAACTAAACAGGCGGATGTGACGGGTCGACTCGTCGCATCGCCATCATCACACCGGCTACTGGATATAATCTAAGCATCCCACTTTGTCAAGTTGTTTGTATTTAATTCTCCACTGTAAAACGACAAATTCATTGTATTACTTTGCACAGTTTATTTTGGGTTTTAAAACGTAAATTGTAGATTTTTATTTTAAATAATTCATTAATTCTATGTTATAAGTCATAAATTAAATTGTTAATATCCGAGATCATTATCGGAATCTCTGTTCGGGAGGACAAATCTTCTTCAGAATTTGTTTCTTTTTGTACCACAAAACATGAGGGGTGTCAGGCCACTTCTAGAATTGTCCACTTTTTTCCAGGCTTTTCTCACATGCCTTGTTGCTATTGTTGAAATATGAAATCATTTGAATCGGGTATATTTTTCCTTTATGTTTCTGAAACAAAGTCACCTTGCACAGGGCCAGTGTCTTTTGTGCCATTGACTGACACACTGCTTGTCAACGGTTGACCAGAGACTGTTGTAGATGGATGGTCAACATCTAGAATATCAATGGCAGACTCTCCGATTGACAACAAATTGTCATAGGTGGGTGAAGATTGGTCGGCAGACAAGCTATGAATTCTCAGAAGACGTTTATTGAAGTGAAGCTATTTTCACTTTAGGCATACTAGATATCACTTTCAAGCATATCTTCATCGCTGGAATCACACTTACTACCACTTTTGTTTGATTCTTTTTGTATTTAAGTTTCTTTCCTTGTTGCTGATGATTGATTCCGTTAGAATCAGAAGTACAAGATAGAGGATTTCTTCTGTGATCTCTTTTTCCTGGAGCCACTGTAATTTTTTTGTTTGGTCTGCGTGGAACCTTCTCAAGTTTGTCAATCAGTCGGGCTAACAACTTCGGAAACCTAGTCTTAGGGTTTGTTTATCACTCAACGGTCATTTTCTGCACACGAGGGTTAATTAGACCGGGACGTAAGGTTAAAAGTGGATTCCGAACCACTACAAACATCCATGCCCTAGGTGGGATTCGAACCCACGAACTGTTGAACCGAAGGCAAGAGCGCTAACTATTCGGCTACCAGCTCGGCCCTAGTCTTAGGGAAAGCAGGAAATGATCTACATTGAGGAGTTTCTTTCCACCCGTTCAAAATCTCTCTTCAAAATCGTTTTAGAGGATCCAAGAATACCACATCGAGCGGCTGTAATAAATGAGTCGAATTGGGTGGAAGAGTGATGAACTTAATATTACATTTTTTCACAGAGAAACAAGACGTGTGTACTAAAATGGGAGCTACGGCTATCCCCAATCATCACTTTGGTACCATCCTGTCTTCTAAATAAAAGAAGCTTGATGAACTGAAACCAATCTTCAAAATTTTCCCCATCGAACCACACACTTTTAGAACGGTTTCATCTTGTTCCAAGTGGTTCTCCTTCTATCCAAGTAGGGTAAATATTTTCTGCTTTATATGTAACATATATAGGAACTAGGGTGCCCACTGTATTTCCACAAATCATAATTGTTGTGGACGCCTTGATGGAGTTTTTTATCATCTCTGGATGTTTCGCTCCTCTTTTGATAATCACTTTTCGAGATCCTGGATCATCCGTCAGGTTAGTCTCATCGTAATTCCAAACATTTCTAGGGTACTGCATCTAGTTTTTTTTTCTAAGTGATCGAAATAGTAATTTATATAGTCTTTGTTGAGGGTGGCTCTTGCTTTTGATATGCTTTCTGACAGCCTAAGTTGGTTGTTGTGTCTACTTAGGAACGATTTTGCCCAATCTATTCCTGATAAATTATTTACAAAATAAGAAATACGATCAATCCTTAGCAAGTACCTTTGATGCAGGAAATATAGCTCTCTTAACTCAACAGGGAATATAAAACTTGAGGCTGCAATGAGAAGAACAAGTAATCTTTTCCTCTTGCTCTGTTCCAGCAGTTTGCACTCCCGGCTTTCGAATAGGTGCTGTTGTTGCTCTAACGTCTTCGCGAGTTTCTGGATCAGGATTAGCCAAAAACTCCTTCAATTTTCGAGCCAAGACATTTCGGTGAATACCATATATTTTCGAGGCTTCACGAGCAGAAAGATTCTTATCTTTGATTTGATTTAATACATTTTCTAAGTACTCAGTTCTATAGTTCTTGTAGAGGTGGCCTCCTACTCTCTTCTTATAAACCCGCGGCATCTATAAAACATAAAAAAAACAATCAACACTCTAGAAACTTATAAATGACCAAAACACTACAAAACAAGATGGCACCTAGTCAGCCCAGGCTTCATCGAATATTGAATTAAGGGTTAAAACTGGTAAACAAAAATAATTTTGAAATGTTGAAGCGTGTAAAATTTCTTTGATAGCTTGGTAATAAAAATGAACTTATATTTTTCCTGTATGCTTCCGAAATATGATTACCAGACCACACTTCTTTTCAAGATCACAACACTACAAATCCACGTCGTCACAAACAATGGTAGGTTAGAATTTAGGTTATAATTTGATTAATGTAGCACACCAGTTAAAATGACCCTACTATCCCACTACCTGGCCGTAGTATTCCTTTTTCGATCAGTTCCTTCCTCTGGCGCCATCTGCCGTTTGAGTTAGAAAACTCAGGATAGCACCAAGTCACCTCATATGGAAATTAATCCCCCCGTGTGACGGTAATTTAGAATTCAGAAAATGACTTTTTTTATAATTTCCTACCTTGTAGAATGGGGAATTCTTTCAATCTTAACTTGTAATATAAATTAAAATTTTCATTGCAAATGAAAAGAAACAAAAAGTCAAATGAAGGAAAATTAATCCTCAGGTCAATAAAAGTATTCCAATAAAAATTTTTAAATTACCAAGATAAAAATTTATTTTTAAAAGATGCTCGTCATTCATTTTTTTAACACTCAATATTAATAAGAAATCTCAGAATAATATATATTTTCATTACTAACAACTTGCATGATTATATTCTTGTGTTTTTCAAGCATTAATAATATTATTCAATAATGTACTATGTTAATCTGTAGAAAGAGTCTAAAAATTTTTAATGTTATTTAAAATGCAGAAAAAATATATACAACAAGAACAATAAAATGAACATATTTTCTTTATAAACTGCTAAAGTTATTTTCCTTAGTAGTATTTTGATTGAAAAGATTTTTTTTTAAAAAAAGGTACTATTGCAGCTTAAACTTTGCTTGTATAAAATGCACGTTATCTCAAAATAGATTTATTTTTTTAATTTCATTTCCTTTTTGATAAATTTTAAGAAATTAGAATACACGGTACTCTGTAAAGATGAAAACAATTTCTATTATAAAAATCTAAACTATTTTGCTTAAAATTAATTGAAATTTACGCTAACAGCAAAGAACCAGTTGCCTTCCATACTCGAGAAACACTCCGTGGAAGTGGCATTCTACCAGCTTACTGCATGTCATGACAAATCATTCATTGAGCACATTTGAAAAATAATTAAGTCTAGGTGTGCTTTTTAAGAAAGAAGTTCTAAATACTGATCTTGATAATTTGCTTGGTCAAGAATCTGCAGCGTGAAAGAAATTTGGGGAAAAATAATACTGTTGGGGATTATGGCATGCTTACGCGTGATTCTCGTTCATTTCACAATTTATGACTGTCGTATTCTATACAGAATAAATCCAATAAAATTAAAAGTTTTATTTCCCATTATTTATTGCACAGGAAAATAAGTTAATTATAGTTATCAGATTTCATAAAAACATATTTCATATATGAAATCCTTATATAGAATGTACAAAAAGATTTTTTAACGAAAAATAAGTGGGGAAAGTTTTATTCAGATTTTATCGAACATAAAACTAAGCAGAGAAAAATTTTAGAAAATAAACAACTCAATTCATAACTTTAAAAAATTTTAATTATATAGAAAAAAACAATTTAAAATTTTTAATTTTTTCACTGGATTCATTTTAAAGCACTTGTTTTTCGTTACCAGTATTAAGATAATCATGAAGCTTGAGATTTCATAGAAAAGATAGTGAAATTATTATTTAAATTGTGATTTATTTTCAAAATAGTGGAGCGTCATCTTGATGTATCCTTATTCTTGTACAATATAATAAGACTGTTAGATTGGTTTTCTTATGAATCACCAAAATTTGAGATGTTTGTTCGTTTTATAGGAAGCATAATCAAATGATGTAAACTTTATACAGTGAGTGTAAAAAGTCTTCGTACAGTACGATTATTGATTTAAAAGAGTTCCGTTCATAATAATTATAAACATAAATTCCATTTTAACTAATAATAAATACATAATACAACATACTTTCACTAGTTTCATGTGAAATTTACACAAAAATAATTTTATATATGAATAAATATTTACAAACTGTAACAATCCAACGTCTTGTGGTGTAAAAATTATTCGTACACTAAAAGAAATGCAAATCTTTTTTAGTTATATTTTGTGATTGGTTTAGCCATTAAGATGTAGTTAACTGACGTCATCTTGTAAGTTACTTAAAAGGTTATTCAGTGGAAATTTTAATGTAGTGAGAAACTAGAAATTCTGTAATGGGTCGTAAAAGAAAAGAGACAAGTGTTTCCGAAAGAGAACTGTGATTTTAGAGCTCAGTAAAAATGGTAAATCGTACAAGATTTCTGATTTGGTTGGTAGACCCAGTTCAACTGTGCAGTCAATCATAAAAAAGTTTGCTGCCACTCTAACGGTTCAAAACAGTTCTCCTACTGGGCGATCATGTCTATTGACATCTGACAGATGGTTTCTGGTACATTCATTAAATAAGGATCCCAAAATAAGTGCTCCTACATTAACATCAGAACTAAAGAACATGGGAACAGCAGTCTCTGTAAGTACGGTTCGAAATGCATGCAAAAATGAAGGTTTCCATGGCTGTGTTGCGAGACGAAAATTCTTTGTTAGTGAGAAGAATCGGAAGCTTCGATTGTCTTTCACCAAGTAATACGTTATGAAAGTCTAAATTTCTGGAAAAAGATTATCTTTACAGACGAAAGTAAATACAGCATATTTACTTTTAGTAAATTTTTAGTAAATACAACATATTACGGACGGGAGACGAATGGTATGGAGAAAGCGCAATACAGAAATGCATATTAAGAATTTAGTGCCAACCGTGAAACATGAGAGTGGAAGTCTACTTGTTTGGGGGTGTATGAGTGCTTCTGGGGTGGGCAAATTAGTCTTTATTAAAGGCGTTATGAATCATCAACTTTATATTGACATTTTAAACAATAATTTAGAACTTAGTGCAACAAAAATGGGCTTGAATGGTGATTACATTTTCATGCAAAATAACGACCCCAAGCACACAGCCCTAAACACAAGGCTCTGGATACTATATAATAACCCAAAGTTCATGAAATTTCCTCCTCAATCGCCGGACCTCAACCCCATCGAGATTTTATGGGACGTTCTTGATAAAAAAAAATATTAGATTCAGACATATTTCTAATAAAAATGATTTGGAATCGGCTCTAAATCAAGAATGGGACGCTATATCGAGCTCAATAACAGCAAAATTGATGGAATCGATGCCAAAGAGACTGAAGGCAGTTATTCGAACTAAAGGATATCCTACAAGGTATTAGCTGTAATATTATGATTGTGTTGGCCAATATATGCCTGATGTACGAATACTTTTTACACCACAAGATTTTGGATTGTTTCAGTTTTGTAAATATTTATTCATGTATAAAATTATTTTTCTATAAATTTCACATGAAACTAGTGAAAATATGTTCCATTGTATATTTCTAATTAATTAAAAGGGAATTTATGTAAATAATTTTTATGAACGGATCTCTTTTAAATCAATTGTCGTACTGTACTCGAATACTTTTTACACTCACTGTATATAGATGAATGGTGTTTCTTTTAACTCCAAACTTTTTAGTCAATGACTTTAACATTAGGTAAATTTATAAATGCGCATATAATACTTTTCAAATTTTTATTTGCCTTCATGAATTTCGAGTTTAATTCAGGGTTTGGCACATGTTTGTAAAATGCTCTTATTTCTGACAGCATTTTATGTCAATCAAAAAATTTTACTTGTCAATTTTTCCCCTTTTCTTAACTTTTGGAGACAAGTAACAAGAAACAACCTATTGAATCAACAGTTATAATCACATTTATGAAGACTTTTAACTCTAATATTCTGATTAAAATCAAATAATCTATTAATTTTAAAAGTTAGTGTGATTTGATGTCTTTGAAAATACCTACAAAGAATTTAAACAATAATAAATTTCTTCTGGTTGGTTAAAGCGTCTTTCTCGTTATCGGAAGGTAGTGAAATGGAATCCTGACTTAACTAAAGATCCGCATGCTCACAAAGGTGACTAGGGTATGTTAAATGTCTTTGTTGTAATGTCTTCTTACGGATACTTCTGTGGTGGTAACTCATGTATTAGGGATCTTCTACTTGACCCCTACTACTAAATTGCAATGACTCTCACCCGACTACTTCCCTCTAAATGGTAGAACTTAACTCTGGGCTACGTACAGGAAAAATGCTGGTGCAACATTATTATCCCTTATTATAAAATCCGTAGCAATTGCTGAATGTTTGTGTTTTCTCCCGCATGAGAAGACCCGATTTCCTGATCCGTAGGGGGCATATAAATGTTGCAGGGTAGCAGCAGGGTGGGAGTTTTCATAACTTAAAAATAAGAAGCAAGCTTAGGAATCAAGCACAAGACCTCCAATAGTTATCCTGCAACACTCAGAGGTATGATTTCACATAAAGGAAATCATGTTACGGCATTTTTAACATGTTTCAGCCACTTTAAGTGAAAAACGATGGATCATGTTTGGATCAGGATTCAAGCTCATTATTTTCTGATAACGAGAATGAAAGTACTAAGTAACCAGTGTACTACAACCTTGATACACAATGTTCAAATATTCCTCTTTTATCACCAGATTGAATTATTTACATTGCGTGATTTTTCACTCGATCCATTGCCAATCGAAAACGTGTAGACAATGCTTTCACTGCAACTGGTCCGAGATACATAGCCCGCAGCTACACCAGAGCAAACTTGGCAGTATGTGGAAACCGGATGAACTGCTATACCTCTGGGAAAAAATATAACTAGAAAATAGTTCATATATTTAATATCATATGATATTACATGTACTCATGTAACAATATTACTGATCGAGTATGAAGCATTTTGCTGTTACTTCTGTAGCATATCTTAAGTAAGAAAATAAAGGGAACAAATCAAAATCGTGGTATTGAAAAAAATCAAAGATAGTGTGGGATAGTGATATTCAAATTTATAGAGATTTAGGAAAATCGCTTTATTGAAAGTTGCAGATCGAGCGAGATCCTAACCTGTAAAGTTGGAGAAAACGGGCAACTGTTGAATTTATGTAGGCGAGAGAGACAAAGATATACAATGCTTACAGAAAATATTGGAAATCGCAACAAACTGCACCCAGCCAAAGGATTTTATTCATCAGTATTAATAATATGGGAATTCCCCAAGAGTTATGTTTTGTTAGACTTGTGTGAACAAAATTATTTCTCTTAAGCCACCATGACAAAAACCATAAAAACGATTGGACTTCCATTTGATAAATAAGACTTGTCTCAAGTTCAACAGTTTTAACGGAAGGAAATTTCAGTACGTGCAAACTATATTAGATCTGTAAAATTTTCAAATATTTTCAACAAAAACTATCGCACACAGTGGGAGTTTCTTAACTACAATTACTATATGGATGGCATTCATGTGAGATAATTTGTACAAATATTTCTACCTACATTTGATTTTTATCAAAATTATGAAGTAGTTAAGAATATTGGAAGTTTTGCACGTGTTGGGCATAATAGTTTATTTCTGTTGATGTACTTTATGAAAAGTTTCAATAGTAAAGAAACTTCTAATATTAAATCTATTTTCAGCTCTAAAAAACTGTAGGTTTACTCAAATGATACCTCTTTTTCCTGAAATGACTTTAGAACAGTAAGTAAACTAAGATATAATCGATTCTTTTCATTTCCTAATGTACGTTATAAGCTATTAAGAATCATTTTAATTACTGAAATAAATTATAATCTTTAAAGGCTTGTTTAACAATGCCTTTACGTAAACTAATATAAATTGAATGCTATTGAAAAAATTAGTTTATATCTATACTATAAATTACATTATACTGTGAGATCTAATTTAAAGTATATATTTTCCAATAAAACTTAGTTGTTTC
Source organism: Latrodectus hesperus (assembly GCA_037975125.1). Taxonomy (NCBI): domain Eukaryota; kingdom Metazoa; phylum Arthropoda; class Arachnida; order Araneae; family Theridiidae; genus Latrodectus; species Latrodectus hesperus. Next base: position 25,337,796 of record CM075855.1, on the reverse strand, counting down.
ATTCCTTATGAGAGAAATATTTTTAATTGATAATTTAGATGAGAATATTAGATTTATGAAATTGATTTCCCTTGTGATATTTTAGTCTACATTTAAAACCATTGCCTTATTTTTAATGATTAATAATTATTATTATTTTTTTTTTTAGTTAAAGGCAGTTCAACCTAATTCCATATTTATGATGGTTGTTATGAAAGATTTAATATACAAATATTTTAAAACTGAAATAGTTTTTATAAAGCAATATCATTAGACTACTAAATTAAAAATGATAAATATTTTAAGTGTACTAAATCTTAAATTGTTCAGTGAATTTCGTATTATCATAATAAGGTATTTTTATGACGAAGTGGCAGATTGAAATTCTGCCACTCATCGTTTAGAAATAAAATTATAAAAAGTAGTAATATTGCTATTTATGTTGTGGAAAGTTATTTTAAATTGAAAAATTGGAAAAATTCTGTAGATATAAATTTTAGGGAGATCATAAAGTTTGTTGTGAAAAATTAATTTTGAATAGGCGTGAGTTAAATCTTGATTTTTAACTATGGGAAACAATTAGGGTTATGTGTTTGCTTAGTAAGGTTATTAATCAGGTAGATACAGCCTGTCTTTAATAGCATAGGTTAGTTGAAATATACACACAATTTTCTATCGCCATACTGGCACTACGGATAAGACTACTCATAAAAACAGAATTTACATAAAATGCTTTAAATAATGCTTTAAATATGCATAGCTATCTACTAATTTTAGAGTAAATAGATTGTCTACATTATGGAGAAAATTTAAAGAACCATATATTTAATATTAATCTTTGAACCACACTATATGCGAGGGTGATAATAGCACTATAGTTTTTGAGAAATTTTGTGGTTTCAATATGCATCACTACAACAGCTTTTAGCGAATCTAGCATCCAAATCGTTAGTGCTCTGACCTATGATTCAACAATTTTGGTACCAAATCCTAAATTATACTTGGATATTAGGAGTTCGGAATCCGTTTAAGACATGCATGCGTTATTGCATCTTATATCAGTAAATTTATTTTTGTATCATTTTCTGCAGCAGAAATTTGGTAGTCAGATGTCCATCTTTTAAAATAAGAAAAAGTAAATATTTTAAATAATGTAATGCTTGCAAAAATTCGTGTCTAAGTTTATTTAGAATCCGGTTCTTAAATATTAAGATTATAATCATTCGGCGTGCGTTCTTCTAATTATTATTTTTTTTACCATATCAATTAATTTTGCATTCTAGACAGTATTTCGTTTCTATAATTGATGTGCTATCTTTGCGATTTCGCACTATTCAATGCAAACATTATTCTTTAAATTTTAACATCAAGTTGAAACTTGTTTCAGTATTTGAAAAATTATAAATATTAAATTTAAGAAAGTATAATTATTAAAATTAAAGTATAAATATTAAAAAGATTTTTTTATTTGTTGTACCTACCACTAATTTATACTATCAAATTCAAATATATAAATAAGCTTAGGACATGGCGTATCAATTTTTTGCAGAACATTCATAGTAAAAACCACGGTCTTTGAGATGAATCAATAACTGTGGTTGTAATAAACAGTTTAAGCCAGGAATAATACCTAACAAAATTCGTTTATTTAACCCACGAACAAATTCCTGAGGAGTGGTTCTACATTTAGGACCAGAAAGTTTGTTATAAACTGATGTAACCCCGCCTTCTAGAAAAATGAACTAGATTTATTAAGCGGAATTTATAGAATTCTCTTCAGAATTTAAATTGTAGCTTATCTTTGAAATATGCGTATTCATATCACAACTTAGAAAATGAGAAGTAAATTTTCAAATGAATAATTTCAACAATATTTCCTTATTGAAATTATAGATTCGACACTGATATTAAGAGGCATGACTTGGATAGAAAATACGTTACACCGATGACAAGAAATCTCAGAGCCAAAATCCTTCATGATTATAATTAGTAGAAATCAAATTTATATTCAAAAATAAATTATACATTTAAATCTCATTTAAATTAATGTCTGTTATGTCACTATAAAGAATTGTTTACTACGAAATAGGCAAATTTATATAACATTTTTGAGGAATAATGTATTAGAAAAATAAGCAAGTAAAAATTGATTTATATTTCATATTAATGTATGATAAATATTCATTTAAAATATATCATTCTTAGTTTATAAACTACAGATAAATTTCTTCTTACATTTATTTTGATAATTGTTAAATATAGCTCTTGGCTAATTATATGAATATTGTCGCCTTAAATACAAACTATAAAATTTGAATATATGGAATATATTAAATATTGGAATACATATGGAATATATTAAAACAAAGATAAGTTTTTGAATATACCCTTGAGATGAGACCTATTATCTTGTATAAAAGACAATGCTTTGCTCTAAACAGGGCTGAGAATAACCTTTTATTGGCTTATGAAAGAAAAATTTTAAAGAATATTTTTGGACTAATGAAACAGAACGGCATGACATTTTAAGGTTGTGAAGGTATTTTACTTTAAGTGGCTGAGCCGCATATTTCGACATGATGACACCTTTCCTTCATAAGCAATCATCTTCTCCAACATGGAGGGAAAATGGCGAAGAGGTAAACTTCCTACAAGACGGTTGGATGAAGTGGGAAAGGACTTAAAAGCGATGGAAATAAATCGATTAAGAACCATTGCACGATAGGTAGAGATTGAGAAAAAAGTAAAGAATTTAATTGTTCAAAATTAAATGTATTTTTATTAGATTTTCAATATTGCTTGGATATTTATGCAAATAAACAGATATTTTTATATTTCCAAATGTTGCAGCTTGTCATCAATCCTGGACCTTGTGTCTTAAAAGCCAACTAACTAACCTACACCCCCACAATTTTTCCAAAAAATGGGAAAAGATCTTCTGGAGACAGAATTTCCCCACCCTTCCCTACTAGTCTCATTGACTACATCAAAGTTGTTTGCTTTCAGTGGAAACCATGCCCCCTACTAAAAACTATTTTGTTTTCAAGGAGAACTCCTTTTTTTATTTTTTTTTAAATAATATGCACAAATTCTGCTTTTTCCTTTTTGATTCAAATTCTCAATAAAACAGATTTTTATCTGCTAATAAATGTCATTTTTAACTCATAGCCTGTGTTCGTCAATGTTTTGATCAACTAAACAATTTTCTAGGTATAAGACCAAACCACAACCTCAATATCATTTAATTTTATCGAGTACTGTATTTGTTGATACCCAACAAAATATTCTTCGATCTGACCCAATAATATTGTACATACATTGATAATAAATTCAAATGTAGTGATAAATAAATAATTAATAAATGAAATATATTTTAATTAAAAAAGAAACTGCTTTTGTAACTCGTACAATAGTATAAATGTATTTTAATGCTTTTTTTCTTGGACTATAATTTTATTTACTTTGTACATAGGATTGGTAGGATATACTTTAAAATATTATTCAGCATACCTACAAATCTTATGCAAGGTAAGGGCTGTGGTTAATGACACCCGAAAAATAAACCATTCCTCTAGCTACCTACTCTGCACAAGTGATCATAGAATATAAAAAATCAAAACATTTGCGTTTGTAAAAATCATTGGCAAATTATTAGCGTTTTAAGTAGTTTTTTCATACAAGAAAAATATTATTAGTTTAAATTACAAAAGTTGATCCCAAAGACCAAGTATCTTGAAATCAAAATTTAAAAATTAAATATAATAGATAATTAATGATTTTTGAAGACTGCTTTTTAAAAAAAATCCTCAGTTTTATAACCCATAGCAAATACTATCCCATTAAAGACTGAATTAATTTCAAATTATAAAATTTCATAATACTCTTATAGAAATGAAACAATTTGATCATAATTGAAATTAAAAATATACATAAACACTCTAGTAGTGTAATAACTGGTACGTCTATGTAATATCTTGTAGGGTGCAAATATGCCGCAACATGAATAAGTAGCATGGACTCGACTAATAACTGAAAACATCAATCGGACAATTCAGTCAGGAATATTGTAAGTTAATACCTAACTCCAATTCTATGCGAATCTTTATTGAATGGTACGTTTCAAAGCACATACCAGATATATTCAATATTTCACCGGGTTGCTGGAGCTCCGTGAGTTGAGGACTTGTCCACGTTAATATGTGATGTCCAAAGTCTTACGCTGGTGTGATGCGGCGTATATGTGGAGAAGAGAGTGCTAGATCAGGTGTGACCTTGGCAGCTGATCATAGTTCAAAATTACGAGGCGCTGGGTAATGGGGGAGTATTCCTAAGCCGTTAACTTTCAAATATATTCCGCAGCTTGCGTTCACCGCTGTATATCTGCGTTTCGCTGTGGCGTGGTTGGTTAGGGCGTCATTCTTTTTATCGAAAGGTAGTGAGTTCGGATACTGTCTTAACCGAAGATCCTCCATTTCTCTAAAGGCTGTTGTGGCACGTAGAAACTGGGTGTGGTCACAATGTCCTCCCAGTAAAATGATACCTCTGGGGGGGAAAGACCAAGTATTGGGGGTCTTCTGCTTGGTCCCTGCTTCAAAATCACGAAGACTCTACTTGGCTGCTTCCATCTAACTAGTAGAGCCTAACTCGGGGCTATATACAGAGAAGCATGCTGGTGCATTAACAATTACCGCTATATATTCATATTCAATATTGTTCAAGTTTAGAGATTAAGGTATACTCCTTTGGCCACCTGAACGTCCAAATTAGTGTCTAAAATCAGAAGAGTCAGCAGTTACTTAGAAACAACTTTCAATGTGTTGGGTGTTGCATTGTCATAATGGAACGGTGCTATCGGAATATACACTAAAAATGGATGCAAGTGATCCTATAAGATACTTAAGTATCTGCCTCCAAACAGATTTGTCTCTAAACTTATTACGTATTATATATCCTCCAAGTACACATATTCCATACTATAGCAGACTCCAATATCTTGAACCATCCTTTGCTGATATGAATGAAAGTTTCATCATTTGTTATATTGAGCCGCAGTGGTTCCTTAGTTTTATGTCGCTTCCATAAAATTATCAAAATGAAGCATCACTTCAAACAGGCAGTGACTGGGAGTGAAGGCACATTCACCCTCAATGGGTTGCTGAAGTTCAGTGAGTATGTAACATGTTCACGTTAATCAGTGGTGTCCGAATTTCCAAATCCACTCCACACCAGTGGAGTGGATGTGGAGAAGCGATTTCTTCATTCAAGTGTTAACCTAATCATTCGACCGTGGCTTATATTTACAAGACGCTTGGTAACATACGTGATTATTTAAAACCCACTAACCTTAGATATACTACGGGGCTAGCCTGCACCTCACACATGCTACGCGTAAAGAATTCATAGATTTATAAGAGATTTTTTCCGTGCCCTAATATATCAGTGATCTCGATACAACAAGGATTAAACACTTTAGTTAAGCAAGTTGTTTCTTGTCATTGACAGTTCGATGGCGGTGTTAGTGGGATAAGCTGAACTCAAAGTTTTTTACTATGCAGTGAAAGCATGAACTGAACATATAGTTCTACTGAATAATAGCTTTTTGATTAAGTAAAGTTATGTATACGTATGTAGTGAGAATGTAAAATCTGTGCTTATTTTTAAATATTCACTCAATGAAAGCGTTTCCTGTTTGCCCATCAACCCACGTTTGTGACGTCATAGTCAGTTATTGTTTCAACTAGCAAGACTTATATGTAGGGCATTATATTGCTGACCCATGATAATTCGGTTTTCTAGCAAAACACTAGTTATATTGCATTAGCGAAATTCAACTCATTGGAGACATCTCCTTACCACCTGGCCAACGGGGAATTCATTTTCATCAGTGACAGTAAATTGATAGTTTGGTTGATTGGAAATGTTTACCTATACATTCCTATAAAAACTATAGTAATTATCGTATATCCACTGAAGGAATAGATATAATAATTATGTTGTTTAATGCGTATAGTTAATTGCGCATTTTACCGTACGTTTCTTTTCACAGTCAGTTAGAGGTTTTTTCTTAGGCTTCTAACACTCAAAATTCATGACACATCAAAGAAAGCGTGAATAATGTAATAAGTCATTTGAGTGTAACACCCAAGCAATCTTTCACTGTTATCTTAAGGCGTTGAAAATCTTTAATGTTGTAAGCTTCTTTAAACTTGCTACATAGTGCTAATATGACAAAGAACAATAGTACTTCAACGATCTTACCATCCATTTTCTTAGTCATTTATTTAAGAGTTTTAAACTAACCACATTTTCAGTAGGCTACATTACCTGTCACTGCGTTGATTGGAAATTCTCTGAAAACAAGAGACACTTTCATGTCTTTGTCTAATGGTAGGAAATAAATCTAAAACTTGATCTCAAAAATATCAAAAAGAAACTGATCGACCTCCTGAAGTCACCACTTGTAACGTTGATCCCAATGTTTATCACAGTGTTTGGCAATAAAGGCATATCCTGTTAATTTCGTTGTATTCCCTCCAAGCCTGTTTCATGTGTAAAGGCTATTTCTGATGTGAACTAGAGGGATGTTTCAATTAGAAAGCGGGCCCTTCGCTGGTGTGGGCTCCACTTCTTAAACCAGATGAGTTTTTTTCTACAGTGGTAAATGTTTAAGGAATAATGGATCTAGATTTGATTTCTCGGAAGTGCTCTTTAGAAATGATTTCCATTAGATTTGTTTTAAATTAGAAAATTCAAATTTAAGTTCTTGGGTAGATTCTTCGTTAAGTAATACCTTATACTAAAGGAATGTGTCACCTGTGTTTCATCTATTGCTTTCCTACTGCTCCCCTATATTGAAAAACACGCCAAAAGACATCACATATTGAAAGATAAAAGCAAACTCACGAACACCCAGCATTATCGGAATTGAGAAATTAATTACATATCTACTTGTATAATTTTCGTGTTTGCGACTGCTGGAACAGCATATATAATATTAACAAATTAACCAATAAGTATACATTTTAATATTACATTATAATCAAAAATAATGGCGAAAATAATTTAAGGAAATAATGATAATTTAAGCATAAATACCATTAATGCTTAAATTGTTTGATTAATTGACGTCATTATTATATTTCATTTTTGTTAATCAGATAAGAAGGCGATAGAATTTTATCAAAACAAAGTAACTGACCAATAATATGGACAAAAGCTCAATATATTTACAGAATTAGCATATTGAGTATTTTTGTACAATACATTCATTACTTTAAACACAATAATTTCAAATTAAAATATTTTTATAATTTTTAAACTATTTTCACATTTTTAGAAAATATACATTAGAGACGAAATTGATGAAAAATGAAATGAAATTTGTTTCATAATTAGATATATACCAAAACGTTAATAAAACTGATAAAAGAAATGATTAATAAAATATTGTCTGATCATAGAGCTATTTATCATTTTCATATGAATCTCCTAGGTCTCTAAATTATATATGTTCGCATATTCTCACTAAGTCAATTACAAATTATATTAAGGAAAACAAAAGAGGAAAAGCATATTTCCTTTTTCTAGATATTTCCATCAGAGCTTTATTTATTTTCTTTTCATATTTGGATATTCGGACTAAATATGTCATAAAATATTGGAAGCATTTCACAGCGTTGTTTCAGTAAATCTTAAATTTTGCGTCATCTTTAATTTGAGAAATAAAAAAGTTTTATCCCTATTTTAATCAAAGTAGAAGAGAAATTTCTTACCATAAAAGAATTGCATTATTAAATTATTTTTATGAAAACCCAAAATTTCCTAAAGTAATTTAAGTTATACAAGTATTATTTAAGATTCAAGCACTTGGGTAATTTTTATGTTCTCAACTGATTTTCCATTTATTAATAATCAGGTTCGTAAGAAAACAATATATGGTGAATGTACAGAAAATATACCGCTGGCCAACACCAAGAAAGATCAGAGATATCTCAACAAAATTTATTTGGAAGATATTAAGTTATAGTGAGATGAAATGGAAGAAATCACAGCCCCTTGTGAGTGTGAATATATAAATCAGTAGTTACTATAGATCCATTGTTGTGTCTATAACTGCAGCCAATTATCATGGTATAAAACTGAAGAAGCTTCATATGTAACCGGGAGTATAGCAGTTCATCCGGTTTCCACATACTGCCAAATTTGCTTTGGTGTAGTTGCGAGTTATGTATCCCGGACCAGAGAGTTGCAGTGAAAATATTGACCTCACGTTTTCGATTGGTAATTGATCGTGTGGAAAAGCTGCAATGTAAATAATTCAATCGTATGATAAAAGAAGAACATTTGAACATTGTGTATCAAGGTTGTAATACACTGGTTATTTAGTACTTTCGTTCTCAGAAAATAATGAGCTTCAATCCTGATCCAACCAAGATCCATCGTTTTTCTTTTAAAGTGGCTGAAACACGTTGAAAATGCCGTGACTATGATTTTCTCTAAGTGAAATCATACCTCTGAGCGTTGCAGGATAACTATTGGAGGTCTTTTGCTTGGTTCCTAAGATTGCTTCTTATTTCTAAATTATAAAAACTCCCACCCTGCTGCTACCCTGCAACTTTTATATGCCCCCTACGAATCAGGAAATCGGGTCTTCTCATGCGGGAGAAAACACAAACATTCAGCAATCGTTACGGATTTTATAATAAGGGAGAATGCTGTTGCACCAGCATACCTCTCTGTACTTAGCCCAGAGTTGAGTTCTACCAGTTAGATGAAAACAGTCGGGTGAGAGTCATTCTAATTTAGAAGCATGTGGTTCAAACAAAAGACCCCTAATACTTGAAATACCACCTACAGAGGACCATTTCACTTGGAAGGCATTGCAACCAAGAGCTATTTAACGTAACCCAGCAGTCTTTGTGAGCACGGTGGATCTTTAGTTAAGCAAAGAGATTCCAACTCACTACCTTCCGATAATGAGAACGACCCAGCAAACACAGAGATGCCGGGCATCCATCGGGCCGCTGCTGTCAGCCGTCTTGGCCAGCAGCGGCCCGCCGCTATTTGGCCTCGTCGGCTCCGTCAATAAAGTGGTCGTCGTCATTGCTGCTGGGCCGGCAGTACGGTCCGCTGTTGGCCCAACGCCGGGTGGCCATCAATGCCATATTGGCCGCATGTGGCCCATGTAATTGCCAGTACGTGCCCATATACGGTTATCCGTCGGCCCTTTGCCGTTTGGCCGACGATAGCCGCTTTCACCGACGTAGGGGTGGTTATGGTTACTTATTTCTATAAATTTTGATTCATTTTTATATTAATATTGTATATATTTAAAGTTAATATGGAAGTATTGGAAATCCCCATCACATTAATACTGAATATATTTTTGTGATTCTAAAAGACAATTGTTATCCGTATAATTGTCAAATATCAATGCATTTTTAGTTCTTAATTATATGAAGATTAAAAAAATATGAATTACTAACTCATATTTTAAATCATTTTTTGACAATGCTATCTAAATTTTATAGATTTATTTTAATAATATAAATATTATTTAAATAACTTTTATATTCTGTTTTTGAAATATTTTGTTATTACAGAATTTCATCTCATTTATAATTTAAAAAAAAATTTCTTGTGTATGCAAGTGTCAATTTATTGCTAAAGTTGAACTCGAAGGTATAAAAGAATTCCAGTTGTTTTATGATAATTTTATAGAATTATTTTAAAGCACACACACTTATATATTTTCTTTGTATATAAATTAAATTTCATTTTCCAAAACATTTAACTCCATGCAACAAGATGTTGAGAAAAGTGATAAAATGTATAAAGATTAAAACTTTTTATTACTTATAAAAATTAACAAAACAAAAGCCATAATTAACTGAAATGTCTCCAAACTGGACCAAAAAGAGACGTCTACTGGATTAGAGTACATCCCGTTGAGGATGTCATATCGACGTCTACTGGACGAAATTGTGTTGTTTGGGTAATTAAGGGCGTGAGAAAAGGATCACTACAGACTATTCCCCCAGCGACTTAGCTCGCGTTACAAAGAAAATTATATAAACATACAAACATGTTGCTATTTTCAATATTGTGAATTATAACAAACTGTTGACATATATTTATGATTTAATACAGATGAAACCATGAATTTATATACCTCGCAATGTTTTACACATATTTTAGTTATACATATATACAAAACATAATTTATCTATATTACGTATTCAATTTTTAAATGTTTTGAAAAATGAACTTTCCTACCACATCTAGTAATGCGCAGTGTTTGTGAAGGAGTCTGAACGTCAGAACTATAAGCAATTTTGTTTGACGTGGTTACTTCAACATTATCCATTTCATCTGAGAACTGATCTGCTGGTTTTAATCGATAGATGGAAACGGTGTAAGGTTTACCGTTAATGTCCAAAACAAATTTTTATCATTTCTATTGGTAACTAAATGTGGTCCAGTGTAAGAAGGTGCTCGGGTGGTTAACCTTATCTGATCTTAAAAATACATGAGTGCAGGTTTTTAACGAAGAATTTACATATGTTTTAGATTTCCCGTGGATTGCGGTGGTGATTGGATTTAATTCTCTCATCATGTTAATTAGGTTTAATACATAAGTTGAGTTAACACACTGATTAGTTAAATTACTTGAAACGAGGTCACATGGTAATCTAAGAGTTGTGCCATACACTAGTTGGGCGTTAGTTGCTTTTATGTCGTTTTTAAGAGCCGTGCGTAAACCTAATAATACGATTGGCAATATTTCTGTCCAATTTGTTTGATTGTGAGCTTTTAAGGAGGATTTAAGGTGCCGATGCATTCCTTCGATAATGCCATTAGCTTGAGAATGATAAGGTGAGGTTCGAATTCTATTACACCCTAACATATTTGTGAGTTCGTGAAATTGGTGTGATTCGATGTTTCTGCCTTGGTCGGTAGTAATAGTGACAGGGGATCCAAATCTTGAAATCCACCCGTGTACTATTGCACGAGCAGTTGTTTCTGCTGTCATATCTTCTGTCGGAATGACTTCAGGCCATCTTGTAAATCTGTCGATAATGGTCAAACAATATTGTTTTCCCTCAGAAGGAGGTAAGGGTCCAATAAAATCAATATGTATGTGTGCGAAACGAGCATCCGGTGTGGCAAAAGTATCAATGGGAGATTTAGTGTGCTGAGTTATCTTAGCTTTTTGGCATTTAAAACAGCTGCGAACCAAATCTTTAATATGTTTGTGAATACCAGGCCAAACGAAGCGTTTCGTAATTAATTCAATAGAAGCTGCAATACCTGGGTGAGAAAGAAAGTGTATATTTTCAAATACTTTTCTGCGCATACATTTTGGAACGAATTTACGAGGGGTAGTTTGTAAAAGATTGCAATAGAGGTTAATATTTTCCAGAGGAAAGTAATATTTTTCTAACTTTAAGGAAGTATTATTCTCAGTTAAAAGATTTTGCAATTCCTCATCTTTTGATTGAGCTGAGGCAAATTCTTTAAAGTCTAGTACTGAAGTAGATATTTCGTCGATCTCAATGCGAGATAGTGCACATTCGTTACACAAAGGATCCGATAACACTGTAGTGTTATCGGATCCTTTTGTGTAACGAATGTCAGTGGAAAATTGGGAAATGAAATCTAAGTGACGTAGTTGGCGAGGACTGCATTTGTCAGGATTTTGTTTAAATGCATAGCTCAGAGGTTTTTGGTCACTAAATATGACAAAAGATCTACCTTCAAGAATTTGTCTAAATTTTTTATAGAGGAATGTATAGCATATAACTCGCGGTCGTAAGTGGACCAATTTCTTTGAGATTTTCTTAACTTAACCGAATAAAAGGCAATGGGTTCCCAATTGCTATTTGACATTTGCATTAAGAAACCACCGATTGCTACATTTGAAGCATCTACCCATAAACTTAGTTTTGCTCCTGGGATAGGGTGTCTTAATAGCGTTGCTTTAGCAATTGCTTGTTTTGAATTTTCAAAAAAAGATTTGCTTGTTCGTCCCAATTTAATTACTCCTTGTCATTTGCACTAGAACAAGGATGCTTCTTTTTGCTTTTACGGCCTTCCAGAAATTTTACTAAGGGTGCTGGAATGTCAGCTGCTTTTGGAATACACCTACGATAAAAATTAAAATGTCCTAAATATCGGCGTAATTGAGTTAGAGTATTCGGTGGAGGAAATTCAGAAATACATTTTATTCGGTCTGGTAAGGGTTCAATACCACTACTAGATACTTTAAATCCTAAAAATTCAATAGTTGATTTACCAAACTCACATTTTTCTGTATTTATGCATAACCCATATTCATTCAATTTGGAAAATAATAGGTCTAAATGAATTAGATGTTCGCTTTCCGAACTGGAGGCTATAAGTAGATCATCTACAAATGTGTATACAAAGGGTAAGTCTCGCGTTACCTCGTCAATAAAGCGTTGAAAGGTTAAGGACGCTTTACAAAGACCAAATTGCATGCGCAGACTTTCAAAAAGACCAAAAAGGGTGCAAATCGCAGTTTTGTGTACGTCGGCAGGATTAATCGGAATTTGGTGATATGCTTTGACGAAGTCGACATGACTAAACAGTAGTTTGCCGTGCAAATCTGTGGTAAAATCGGTTATGCAGGGAATCGGATAATGCTTTTTAATACTTTGTGCATTAAGGGCACGAAAATCACTGACCGGTCTCCACTCGACAGTATCCTTTTTAGGCACCATATGTAAAGAAGAAGCATATTGTCTTTTTGATGGCCGCATATGGCCAGTTCAATCATGCGTTTAAATTCAGCTTTTGCACTTTTTAGACGGCAGGTGCTAACCGTCTAGGCTTAGCTACAACTGGTGGACCTTTTGGTATTAATATAATGAACTGTATTATGTTTTATAGGCATATCAGGATCTGGTAATTTTGTAATATCGGGGTATATTGACATTATTTTACCATATACATTATTTACAAAAACAGATTTTACAGAAAATATTTTACAGCTAAATATTTTACACTATATTTTTAAATTCGTTGTGTTATCTACAAGACGTTTATTCCTAAAGTCTGGGTATAAATTAAAACGATATAAAAAAATCTGCACCTAATATTGCACTGGATACATTACAAATATAAAATGAGTAGGTAAAATTCCTTCTTAATCCAAAATTGACAGTGACCGATTTCCGACCATACACATTGATAGAACTGCCGTTAGCAGCGTGAAATGTCTGAAGAACGGGAAGTGTGCGTTCTTGTTTAGAGGCGACAATTATAGAAGCATCACTCCCTGAATCAAAGAAAAAAAAAGCACGTACCTGTATTTTTGTCCGTTATGAACATGCGATGAGATGTAAAACTTTCGGAGGAGGAGTCCGTCGAAGCTAATCCCCCGGAGTAGCGTTTCCCCGTGATGCGCATGGAGGAGTACATTTTCGAGCCTTTTCCTTAAATCGGGCATGCTAAAAGCAGAGTTTTTCTTGTGAAGAAGATCGTTGCCGATGGTGAAAACTCTGATGGCTCCGATTCTTGCTTCTCGATCTGGATCGTATTTCCGCAATTTCCTTACGTAGCTCCTTTATTTCCAGTTAAAGCGAATCGAAGTTGGGTTTCTTTTCTACGGTGAATGATGATTGAGTAGGATCTTGACTGGAGATAGCAAAGGCATTATGAGGATGAATTTGTAGAATTCTGTCGGCAATCTCAGCAGCTTTGTCGGAAGTCAGAGGAGAAATCGATGCTAGGATCGTCTGCACTGGAACATTGCTTCATTGAAGAGCTCTAGGAGTAAAGAATCATCAATGTTGTGGTTCTCGGCTCCACGTTTCATACTTTTCGCTTCTACAACAATCTTTATGAAATTGATAACTCTGAAATTCAAGCAATTGAAAACTGCAGTCCCTATGAACTTTCCAATTTCCACAGACCAAGGGCGGTTCTGCGGGCTAAGCCACATTCAAACTTATCTATTCGCCTCCCAAAAAGTAGAAATTAATAATTTCTTCTTCTTATACTTAAAAAAAATAATAAAATACAGAAAAGGAAAAAAATTGTATTTATATATATGCATATATAAAAGAATTAAAAAATATTTTGTCTTTACATAGTTATATCAATACTGTTACTATGTATATAACTGTAATTTAATTTTTTTTTTTTTTTTTTGCATTCTTGTTTGTAATGTGTATTCAAATTTTTCTTTTTTATGTTTATTCAATCTCATGCAAAGAACTCTCGTTGGGAGCACTTTAACCTAAGCAAAATATTTTCTTAATCTTTTGTGTTTAAATAACCTTATGTTTTGAAATCATTATGTTAATCTCAACTAAAGTTAGGTGTAGAAAAATTTCTTAGGAACAGAAGGTACTAGCCATTTAGGCTAGGAACCTAACAAACATTAGATCCACTTCTATAGATATATTGTATATGTGTATAAACAAGAGATTTTTTAATGTTTTATCATTAATAGACTTTAAAAATTATTTTGAAAATATAAAGTATAATATATTGGATGTAGCATTAAAAGTGTTTTAATGTTTGTAAACTCGGTAAAATAGACCTACTGGGGAATCTCACCAAATATAAAAAAGCGATAATGCGCCGAATGTACCATATGTCTTGCGTGGTGAGGAAACTGGTACAATTTTATTAATAGTTCATTATTAACAAGGTAAGTAAAAGATATGAATTTTAAAATCAATGAATTTACATAAATTTTCGGAAGAGAATAATTTTATTAACAATTTCTTATTTATTCAATAATAGTTGCTTATTTTTAATATAATGTCGAGGAATATTCATTTCATGTAAAACTTTAATGAATTCATCTTTAGCTATAATATTAGTTTCTTTTCTATTAGTAAAAATCATGTTAAACAAGTCTGCTATATTAGAGTTCGCATAAATATGTCCCTTGTGTAAATCATTTTACCATTTTGATTACAACGCATTTCTGAAGAATCCTCTTGTAATAACCACATCAAGTTTTGAGCTTGTTTCTTAAAAGAACTTGGAACTGAATTTAATATCATATCTGTGTAATAAATATTTTCTTCTTTAGACTTTTGGGGACTTTTTATTTCTTCACCAATTTTTTCTTTCCAAGGTAAATTATAATTTTGCATATTCATTGTCTTCTGTAATAACTCGTTATATATTTTAAATTTTTTCATATTCAGATAGTGAGCTAATTAATATCGTTTCTATTTCTTTATCAAATTGAAACATGTGTTGATTAGTCGGTACGTGTCTAGATAACGTTTCTTCTGGAATTAAGGTGATTTTCTTAAACTCCATTGATTATCGATGTTAAAACACTCAGTGCTGCTGGTATCAATATATTTATAAATTGACCCTTTTGAATGACTAACTTTTTCTTTGTAAATAAAGATTTCTTATGGCTCACTTTTCGAAGAGTAGTTTTGTATGTTCTTAGTCATTTCTTTTCTTGATCTGATAAGGAAATGTTTCCTTGTAAAGCATTCAAAGTGCATTCACATGCCTTTAATACAAAAAATGGGTAATTTCTTTAAAAAGTTCCTACGTAGTTTTTGCGGACAAATATTTAGGAGTTTTAATTTTTTGAGTTGTTCTCGGCTTAAAGTCATAGTGTAGACGGAAGTATTTTAATGCATCACCTATATTTTATTTGGTAAATATTGGGATGGCAACTTAGTAATTGCGGATTTTTTTAGAAAAACAAAGACAAATTTTTCATGGAACTAAATAACTTTATTCTGCTCATATCAATGACCTTTTGCCATCTTTCACGCAGCATCATAATCCCACGTTCATAAAACTTCTGGTTTTCATTAGCAAAAAACTGAATCAGGAACGATTTGACATCATCATTATTATTGAAATTTTAACCATTCAAGGAGTTTTGTAAAGATCGAAACAAAGTAATCAGATGGTACAAGGTCAGGACTGTTGGGTGTGGCAAAACATCCCAACTAAGCTCCAATAACTTTTGCCGAGTGACCAAAGATGTGTGTGTTCTTAGATTGTCATGATGAAATACACCTTTTCGATTTGTCAATTCGGGTCGCTTTTCTTCAACTGCACAGTTTAATTTCGTTAGTTGTTCAATGTAGACATCAGAATTGATCATTCGGTTGGATGGTAAGAATTCAAAGTAGACAATTCCTTTATAATCCCGCGAAAAATGATAACAAAACCTTCTTTTGAGGAATATCAGGTTTTGATGTTGTTGGAGTTGGTTCACCTGGCCTGCTCCACGATCTTTTCCGCTTGATATTGTTGTAAACAACCCACTTTTCATCGCCAGTTATCAGTCATTTTAAAAATGGATCATTTTCATTACGTTTCTTTAGCAAATCGCAGCTGTTAAGCTTTGCGTTAAATTTGTTTCTTTCAGTTCGTGAGGAACCCATGTATCGAGTTTTTGAACATAGCCAAAGTGTTTTAAGTGATTTTCAATACATGTATGTGATACATGAAGCTTCTCTGCAATCTCATGTGTTACACTGTGACGATCCGAATCGGTTATTGCTTTGATTGGGTCGTCATCAACTTCAACTGGACGACCAGAGCGTTCTTCATCTTTGTTTGAAATATCACCAGAACGAAATTTGGCAAACCAATTTTGACTCTGCCATTCTTTTAAGACTTCGTCAACATAAGCAGCACATACTTTTTATGAGCTTAAGTTGCGTTTTTCCCTTTGCGGAAATAAAAAAGGAAAATATGACGAAAATGTTCCTTTTGATTTTCCATTTTTCAACGAACGTCAAACGAAGACTACGCAACTGATCAACAAACGTTTTTTACTGATTGACAGCTGTATTGCCAACTATCAAAAAACAAAATGTGTTTTACATTTGTACTACGTCTGCAAACCTAAAAATTCAACTGAAGCCATTTATGAGTGAAATCCGCAATTACTTATTTGCCAACCTTATATATTGGGTCTGATTGGGCAAAATCTGAATACGTAATCGCATTTCTTCTGGAGTATCACTACGAAGGTCAATAAGAAAAGGGTTTTTAGTCGCTTCTTCATACACTTCATGAAAAAAATTTAACATTTCTAGGAAATATTTGTCTTCCTAGATGTGTGATTTGACTAACATCGCGTCGATTTTTACATAATAATTATAATGAGCATTAAAAGTCACTTTATGCATTTCTTTTACTTAGTGAAAAAGTTTTGTGTGATAAAAATTATACTCAAATTCAAGTGATGACTACCACGAGTAAAAAGATGTGTTAATATTTTATCACTCCCACATTCACTCATTAAGTCATTAATTATAAACATTGTATTTTCTCCTTAATATTCATGACGATTAATTGGTAAACCTTCTACGAATATTGTATCAGGTATATTATCATATAGCGGTTGATGTATCACGTAAAACCAGACTATTTTAACGGGGACGATGTGGAAAACATTTCTTGTTTATATTTTAATAAATCACGAACAAAATAACTCTTTCCACATCCTGTGGGTCCGCTAAGAACCATCGTAAAAGGGTTTGTAACTTTAGAAACTCCATGATAAATGAAAACACACAAATTGTATATTGTTTAAATATATGTTTATTGATGAAAAGGTGTTTTTACACGAAAACGTTTAGATACAAAATTATAAACTCGTTTGTCATTACAAATATGTTTGTTATGAAATCCAAACAGAAAATGTATACAAGGATATGTCTGCATATTCTGAAATATTTGACACATCAGACTACCCTACAGAGCATCCTTTATACAACATTGCTAATAAAAAAAATGGTTGTTTTAAAACGAACTTTATTCTAAACCTACCGTAGAGTTTATCGGGATTTGACCAAAAATGTATTCTATCCTATCAGAAAATATGGAAAAAAGAAAGACTGCAAAAGGGGTCTTAAAGAGTACAATAAAGAATAAACTAAAATATCTGCAGTACCAGACCTGCTTAGAGAGTGAGTCGTCTACTTAGGAAGTATTCTGCAGAATTCAGAGTACAAAATATCGTATATACACAGTGCAACCAAAAGTAGCCTTATCTCCATTTGATGACAAACGATATATTTTGGAACTATTTCTTAGTAGGTTCGAGTTCGGTTTCCAGAGGGGGAAAAGCACTAACGACGTACTCCGAGAAATGGTGAACAGGATCCAGGATCACAAAAAGCGCAAAATATTTACTTCCATGATCTCATTGGAGATTAAATGGGCATTTAATAGAGTCAGATGGAAAGACATCTTTCGAATCCTCAGAAGGTATAATACCCCATCAAATCTTTACACATTAGTTTGCTCTTTCCTTATGAATAGAGCCTATCTTGATGAATCAAAGAAGCAATACTCCTATAATATCGGCGTCCCTCAGGGTTCTAGCCTTTGACCCTTATTATGGCTCTTTATTGCCAATGAACTGCTCATTCAGGACTTTAGAATGGATGTCCACTATCAGGCATTTGCTGATGAAGTGGCAATTCTCCTCCATTCAAAGTCCTATTTTAAGTTCTCTAAAATGGCGATTAAACCTATGAAAATAGTGGAAGACTGGACCAGGAAAATTAGACTTCAACTTAGTCTCAATAAGTGCAATTATACTATATTTGTTCCACACAGGGACAACACCAAGAGACCTGGCATTACCATCTCTGGTCACAGAATCTCCTATACCTCTGAAATGAAATATCTAGGAATCCTCCTAGATCCCAAACTGAGCTGGTTTCCGCACTTGAACTGGATCAAGGAAAGATTAAACAATTTGCAAAACAAACTTGCCCAAGTCACTAGGGCCACATGGGGACTTAAACCAAAGATTCTCAAACTGACATATACCTGTGTCGTTGAGAGCATAATGCTGTATGGCTGCCAGGTGTGGTACCAGGACACAGTCCGCATCAGTGGTAAATTGCAACAAATACAGAGAATTGCTCTGCTTAAGATCATCAAGTCTTATAGAACCACCTCTACTGATACCCTTCAAGTCCTTGCTGGCTGCCCTCCTCTGCATCTTAAGGCAGATTCCTCTAAGAAACGATTCGAACTGTGGAATTATCGTTCGACTATTAGTGTTAGCGACAGAAACTGGTCTTCCAAGAATGCATGGATTCGTACTTTGAGGAATGATCCTCCCTGGACTCATAGACAAGTGGAATGGTCGCTCATTCCTAACCATTTTGACGATTTTGCCTACACCAATGGCTCCAAGACTGATAACAGAGTAGGATGTGCCTTCATTATTCTTTGCAATGAAGTTGTGATCTGGAGCAACAAAGTCCGACTGAATGATGACGCAACGGTATTTGAAGTGGAAGCTTCTGCCATTCTTCTTACCATGAAATGCGTTCTGGAACATAATGTTCCGGTCTGCCACATCCACAGACTCTAAATCAGTTCTTTCAGCCCTCTCTGCTACAGTCATCAATAGTGACGTCATCAGCGACATTAAGGAGATTCTTACGAACAACCCCCAAACTTTTACCTTTCACTGGGTAAAAGCACATGTGGGCATCCGTTTCATTGAGGAAGCGGATAAAGCCGCCAAAGACGTAATCACAAATGAGGATATTGGAATCGCAGTCCGACTCAGTAGGCAACAGCATATCAGCCTTACCAATGTAGGCGAACTGCACAGATGACATCACTGGGAGTGCTCCCCCAAGATCAGAAGACTATTTATTCTTTCCTAAAGTATCTAGAAGAAGAATCTCTGCAGACTTCTACTTCAACCAGTTAATCACCGGTCATGGTTCCTTTGGAACCTATAGAAGACGATTCCATGGACAAGATGACACCTCTCCACATGATGGAGAGATTCAAGACATCAATCACTTCATATTCGACTATGAGCACTACGCTGATGTCAGGACACGCCATTTCCCAAGTTCTACCAGAGCTGAAAGAGCCCCACAACTCCCCTCCAACAAAGGCTTCCGGAAGGGGATCCAGGAGATTCTACTACAAGAGATGCACTACCAATTCACTGGCTGACTCCACCTCTTCTGTTCTCTGTACATATGTAAAATTTTTTATCTGTATTTAATCTGGTATAATACTGTTTTGTAAACTTGTTTGTATTTAATTATTATAGACCAAATTGGTCCTCTCTTCCAGTCAGAGCAAGTTCAAATGAACGTCTCTCTCGCCCCCTAACTTTGAGCCTTTTTTTATAGTGGTTTGGGTCACCCACCACTTACTGGTAGTTCTTTTTGTCATTTGACCTTTTCGACCACCTGAACCTTGGTTTCGGCCTTTTGGTGCATCTTTTGACTGGATTACGCAACGACGTTCACTCACCGCATACCTTCGGGTGGGTCGGTGTTCCATTCAGAAAAATACGTTAGCGCATGGTCAATATGAAATATCCAATAATTAATGATTCATAAAAGCTTGTCTCACCAAGCATAAAAAAGGAGATAACGCATCATTTATCTTACCTCATAGGTGATGTGGAAATAGATGCATATAATTTAAAAAATTCATCTTCAAAAAAAACTATATCACTGATGTAAAATTGTAATTGAATTGAAGACCCATTTCCTTTTTAAATATAACTATGTGTAAATTTTAAATCATGAAAAACATATTTGATTTGAAATTAAATTCTATTAATTTAAAAAATAGGGTATTCTAAATTTTTGACGAGTTTTGTGAAAAAACTCAATCTTACTCAATGCGAGCTATAAGCCTACGAGCATAAAGCTCCAAAACTGTTTTTGTCATATTACTACTACTATTTAAAAAATAAATTCTTATTATTATACACTTTAAAGTAGATTATAATCCTTAAACATAAAAGTCACTACAAAAAAATTTTCTTAGTCCTAATTACCCCTATAGTAATAAATCATAAAAACCCATTCCCAAGCGACGTCCGAGTAGCTCAATGGATAATGTAACGGACTAACACCGCTAAGGTGCGAAGTTCTGTCCCCACATCTGGCAAAACTCAATTTTTTAAATAAAAAGTTCAAAATTATTTCCATAGATGGCAGCATGATTTAACTATTGCCTGTGACGTAACTCTCAGTATTAAAGGAGAAGTTTGCTGTTTATCTTAGGTTCACTTAAAATAAAGTTGTTTTATTTCAAAATTTTGATCATTGTTTGAATTTAATAAAAATCATAATTAATCTGATTTGAACCAACACTTATGAAAATGTTATTAATTTGCATAATATAATCATATAATTTTGAAAAAAATTGGCTTTAAGGAAGGTAGAATTAGGACTACAGGAAAATATGTGTAATATTGAATCTTTCTCGTATTCTGTTAAATTGCTTTTGTTGATCGCAGCACACAAGTTAACACTTTTTGTAATGCACACCAAAATAATATTCAGTGGAAAGCAGATGAGCAGAGCCACTGCCACCTTTTCCTGTATGTACACGAATTATGTGTTAAAAAAGTTTCGAATCTCATGCATATCATATGCCACCGTGGATATAATCTCATAAAAAAACATTCTCTATTAGAAAAACTTACAATAAAGTTTTGAAAGAAAAGCCTTTTAAGTTTCATAAAATAATATCACATGGCGCCGCGACTCAGCTAACTTATTTTAGCTATAATCAACATTGTCCAATTACGTTCAAGAACAAATTTGTTTCCTCAGAACGATATTACAGTTGCAATTGTCTACTGTCATTTTGCTATCTGTCTTAACCTGAGATGTTTTGTTATGGAAACATTAAAATTCGTATATCGTCATGTGAAAAATAAAATGCTTAAGTTACACGTAAATTTTAAACTAAAAGCTATAGCGAAGGCATATAAAAAAATGGTGACACATGTGTTAATGTAAGGGGAAAATCAAAGCATACACGGTACAAAAAAATTCATCCAATGCACAATTCTAAAATAGTCCATTTCTTTTATTAAATTATTAAAGAAAAAAATATATTCTATTTTTAAAAGATGTCTAATTTCGTGCTTTAAAAGTTATTAAAAACTAAAAATCCATAAGTTTCACTAGAATCATAAACGTTGTGTTTTCATCTCAGTATATTGCAATCTGCGTTGAGGAGGATCCAAACACAACTTTTTCATTATAAATACTTCTTTTTGTACAATTTATTCTATTTTTAATCAAACTGTGTTTTTTTTTAAATCTTATTTGGCACTAAATTAACAGCAGTATATGTTTTCGATTATTGCTGCAGTTATATGCGGGAAAAAACTATTATAAAATTAAATATTGTGCTGTATATAACTAAAAAATTCTCAGGAATAAAATGCTTATTCCATTTGTTTTAGCTTACCTATGCACTACACCATTTCATACTTTAAATGAGCTATTAACATTTAGATTGAGTGAATTACAAGTTTTATTATTACTGCAACTAAAGAAAGCCAGAAACATTTGGCTTGAGAGAAAATGAGTAGTTTCCATGAAAATTATGGTGATGCTGCCAGCAAAACAAGCAGGTGAATGATTAACAAAACTGCTTTAAGTTTTTTAGAAGACCAGTAAAATGTTTCCCTAGTTTAAACAATTGGAAAACTTAATTTTTAAATAAAAGTGAAAGCTAAAATTTCTTTAAGTATGAATTTTATTTTCCCTATGTTTCTCACTTTTTAACATTGATTTATATATAAAGAGAGCAGTTTAGTGAAAAAATAATTTTAACATCTCACAATATTTTCAAATTTTCGATCTTAAGAACTATGTCACTTACTGCTACAAGTTTGTAAAAATGAGCATTTACGTTAGAGCTTAAAACAAAAATAGTTGAATTCCTTAGTTTTGAAAACTGCAATTTTTATCTACAAAATTATCAACAATTTTTTTATTGGAAGCTAATGGACTTGACCCTCTAATTGCATTATACTATAAAGTATCATTAACTGTTCTTAAAAATATTATGTTTATCTGCATAAAAGAATTTCTAATAGTTGAAAAACTTTTGGAAAACATATTTTTGAAATCAAATTATTTAAATATTATTATTAAAATATCAATTTAATTATTAAGAAAAATAATACTCAATAAAATTCTGATTTGAGAGTTCCCAAGAGAAGCTAATAGCAGCAGAGTGGCGATAGATGCTAAATGAGAAACCTGAATCTCTTATAAGGCAACCAAAATAAGGGAGAAGTGGAAGAGAAAGAAAAAGAAGAGGACAAATCACTGAGGTACCAACGAATTATGATACTCGTGTGTACCTAAAGATGGTTAACCTCCTGAAAGGTGTTTATCCTTGAAATGATTACAACTACCAGCAGGACAATGAGAGCTGTCATACATCTCAAAGCAGTTGTCTCTGCGAAAGGTTGTTATTCTGATTTTTGACAGGAGGTCCCATTAATGTGACTAGACTGCGTGTTTATCGTAATATTTGTTGATATTAGAAATATTAAAATACTCACGCACTTTCTACAGTAATTTTTTTATTTCCTGGACTTGTTAAAACAAAAGTTATTCTACTGATTTTAATCAAAGTTATTTTTCAGCTATTTCTTACCTAGAAATATAATATAAAGTTTCAGTTTCATTACACTTAAAAGATACAAGCAAAATTTTTCATCTTAAATAACGCCATAATAAGTGTATTTTTAATCGTGTTTATAGCAGAATCATAATTTATTTTGAAATCTCTTAAGTTATTTTCTGTATATAACTGCCATTTCGAATAATGATTTATCGTTAATGAAAATATACAAATAGTGAAACAATAAAAACAGAAAATTTGCGAATAATTTTCATTTTGATATAAAATATAACTACTAATTTTTTATGACACTCTTGCATTACAGGTTAACCTTCTTATCGGCAAAATATCAATACTCACTCTTAAAGACTATTTTATACATTCAGTTAATTAAAAGACATTGCTATCATACATTTTTCATATAAACATCCTATTAAAAAGAATTATAATGTTAAGTCTTCCTAATTTTAACGAAATTAACCTAATTTTTTTATTTTGGGAGGATACTTTTTTTCGGTAATAAAATAACTTTAACCGTGATGATCCGTTGTGCCTCAATTCATTTTAAATATGGACATCCTCAATTACTTTCTTAATATATTGTATGCAAATGTAATTTGGGAGAAAACCTTGCATAACACATTGTTTGAGATTTAAACGCATTCTTTTTATATTTCTTCACCATTGGGTAGCTGAAAATATCGAAGAATCGTCCATTGTTTAAACTATTCTTATGAAGCAGCTATTATGTAATACATAAGAAAGCTTACAGTCAGAATATTGGAAATGGCTGGATCAAATCAATTTGGTGGGAGGGGAACCTTGATTGCTTTATGTTTCATGAATTACTTTCTTTGAAACAAGATATTCATCTTACAACTCGCTTTATACTTAAAATATTCATCTTTATATAAATGTCCTTTTCCGAATTTTTCAATGAAGATGAAAACTTCATAAGGGCCTGAAGTTCCGCGACAGTTTGAAACTCTCTTATGACCTATCCAATTTAATTTCTTTAAAAAATAAACTATCAAAAATATTTAATACTTTCCCAATAGCAAACAAAGTTTATAAACTTTCATACGCGTTTAAGCTTGTCTATCTACTCTTACTACAATTAATGAAACAATTTCATGTGAATGATTGGCCAGAATAACTACCAAATTTTTCTTGAGCTAAGGAATCAAATTACAACAGAGCAGGTACTCTCAAAAATAAATTGTTACCCACAGCGATGGACAAAAATGAATCTTAACAAAAATAGATTATTTTTAATCCAGTTGAATGTAATATTTGTAAGAAGAAAGTATAAAAACACATTACAGTCATATAATTTAATCAAAATGTCTAACCTTTAATCAATGGTTAAATCCAGAAGAGAGCAGGAAAAAATTATTTCTATATCAAGGCAACAACTTAAGAGACATTCCTAAAAGATGATTCAAAATTTGTTAAGAAGAATCTTAATAATAAAATCATTCCAAACAAAGCTTAGAAGAAAACAGTATTGTTAAATGAAGGACTATTTTCTAGTTACAGAAAAACATGAGATATTTAAAATTTGGCTAATAAATTAGCTATCATTAAATCCATAGAAATTTTGAATTATAGCCATTTTTTTTCTTTTTGTCAAAATTTGAAAAGAGAATCTTCTCTCGACGGAAACTGAATAATTAGAGCAGTAGTCTATGGTTCAATAGTTTGATTTCTATTTTAAATTTGGGTTTGTTTAGTTAGAGTGATTATATCCCGTTCGCACTGCACTTTTAAACGTGTTTAAACCTCAAATAAACTTTCTCGCGGCGGCAACTTGTAATTTAAATAAGTCGGAACTGATATTTCTTAAATCAGTTTTGCGAACTGATTTAGCGCCCTCTTGCTGTGAATTTTTGTTAAAATATCTGAAACCGATCAAAATAAATACAACAGTATCAAAATTTAAAAAAAAATTATAATACAGAAATATTTACAAAAGTGGTTTATAATCATCAAAAAATTATATTTAGTTTGAGAATAAATTGATTTGACAACGACATTTTTTGGTTTCGTATTATTTTAAATATCATTATCTTAAGTAATGTCAGTTTGGTCTGCAAATGAGTGAAAATCTCAAATGCCAAGTCAGAATGTAACGATTAGAAATAACTTTCATTACTTAAATAGATAATGGATGACTGCTTGAGTTTAAAATTTTTTGATTAAGAGATATAGCAGAAGTATATATAACAAAGCACTTCTTTATGTTAAATTTCAATAAGCAACTTAGGATATTTGCACTACTATATGCTTTTCCAATTCTGTCTGGGATTTATTAAGGTAAGACCTGGTCCATGATAACCCATTAGTACTGGATTTTTTCAGGATGAATGATTTCGTGGACCTGCTGTGTGTGTGTGTGGTCATGGGGATGAAAAACAACATATCTGCTTGGGACCCACAATAGAAATAAAGAAATTTTTGCAAATTACATTGATTGTATCAATAGCATTAAATGTGATGATTTCAGATGGCTTAGCGATTCTTATGAGGTCCTGGGTCTGAGAGAGATCCTAACTATACTGTGTTGCTCTATCATAAGAATAGCTCCTGTGAAATGGTTTGGTTGTCTGTTGCCTGGGGAACAAGACTATCTTTCTCTCTCTCTATATATATATATATTGATAGAAACCAGAATGCCCCTATTTTGGCATACACCTTGATCACCTTTTTGGCAATATTTCTTTTTTGTGTGAAAAATGTAAAAAAAAAATTTTAATTTCAACCCAAACATTTTAAGAAGTTATATTTTAATTTTTTCTGTAAAAAAATATTAAAATCAAAAATTGTTGCTTTGGCAACATTTAACATTTTTTTTAACTGATTGCTAATCATCATTTTTATACTTTAGTTTTATATATTTTGCTATTTTATTTATTTGGTATGGTTTAAGAGTCATCCTTAGTCAACACTTCCGATGTTGGCACTATTCTATTTTTCGTGCAGTGTTTAATGTAGGTATTTTATTCCACTTTTTACTCTTTTGTTTATTAAATTGTATTAACTTCTTTTAATCTTTGCTTTATGAGTAAAAACTTTTGATTATATATATGCAAGTGATTTTAAATTGTTTTTACAAATTAAGATGGGTGACAATACCAATTGAGACAAGCAATATTTACGACAGAACAATGGGTTGCATTGCACTGACATGCAGAAAAGAGGACTTGATGATCAAGATGGATTACAAGTGCTTCCTACAGCTGTATGCGTGTTATCCAAAAGGGGATTTGATTCCTATTGAGAATCCTAGAATATTTTTATACTTGTCCCACCTGTATCTTTACATCATGCTTGGCACAACATATTACACCTTCTTGCAACAAGTGCTTGCTAGTTAACAGCTCATCCAGAAAGACACGTGGTTTATACAGATTGGACTCCACATTATCTAATTGCGGTTTTCAAGCTCTTAAATGCCACATTACTGCACAATGGGGCCGACCTTTTGTCTGGCCTCCTCATTCACCAGACCTCAACACACTTCTTTTACCAAAGGCACGTGGACTATGAGACATCATAGGGAGAATTGCTATCATGGGCAAAAAATGTGACTCCGAATTTTCAAGAGGTTGATCTATTTATTCTTTCTCCAGTGTCAACAACACACATTTAACATTTTGAACATATGTTGAGCATTTTTTCACAAAACAAAAAAATCAGATCATATCAATTTTGGTATCACATATTCCTTTCCTAAACACTGCTGTAAGTTTACGCTGGATTTAATATTCCTCTCTTCTGCTTTTCAGAGAGGAATGTTTTTATAAAATTGTTATGTGAATTGAATACTATCACCTCTCTTAATTTGTACAAATAATCTAGAAAAAAAAAACCTTGTATATATAAATACACATACTTATATTTTTAAATAGAGATTACTTTGATTTGCACAACGATTGCCCCACTCATGACACTGAACCAGATAAGTACACAGTTTTTTTACAGTAACATAGGAATAGAGACTACTTAGGAATACAACTCTTCCTGGTGTTCTACTGAGTCCATTTTTTTCATTAGCTTTTATTTCTTCTATAAAAGAAAAATTCAAAAATTATGTTAAGTTCTGAAATCTAAGACAAAATATAACATTAACTGTACATGATTCAAGTCTCATTTCCTATGAGAATGATTATACTTAGTTAAAAATTGTACACATTTAAAAACATTATAAAGTAACCCCCACATAAAAAAATTCCAATAATTTAAATCTCTAGATTTTTAAAACAAAAACTGCAAAATTTAGCAAACACTTTATTGAAAAGTTCTTATTAATAATGAAATGCTTGAATAATGTTTTATGATTCTTCTTTTACTTCTTCTTGTGATCTTGTTTTTTCTTTCTCACTGCTTGGTGGTGGAAATTCTAGGGGGCCACAGAATTCCCGAACATACAAGATACTATTACATCTTATAACTAGGTTAGGCAAATAACCTTTGCATTGATCATTTATGTATTCATAAACATTCTCGAGCTGTAAATAAACAAGATATTGAATTGTAATAAACAATTTAAAAAATTTAATGAGAAAGCAAAATCACATATTTACTCAATTTTATTAAAACATTAAATATGGATTAATATTTTAGGATGCCATTAATAATATTGATTATTTTCTTAAAAAGAAATACTGATTCTAGTTGACTGAATACCATTCTGATTGATGAGCTTTTCATGTACCACAAAACAATTTTTTATTATAAAGGCAACATAATTACACACAAGTCATTTATTTCCAAAATTGCTTAAACATTACATAAATTGAGATTTTAAATATTAAATATCTTATTTGTTAATATATATTTATTCTAGCAAAAAAGTGTATTGAATAACCAAATATAGAGAAAATAAGACTTGCTGCAATAATTTTTAACATCAAAAATCAAATTTCATCAAAATTCCCATCAAAGTTTTCATTTGCCATAAAGTCCCCAATCTTTTTAATAAAACAGTTTTGCTAAAAATGAACATTTGTGACAGGAAAACTAGCAATGTAGAATAAAACGGTACACTAATGAAGAAAAAATTCACTCTTTCCTTGGAAGGAAATCAGTCTGCTGATGGAGACAAATAATTAGGACAGACAACTCTGATAATGAGAAACAAATTTCAGCAGGAATTTTCTTAAGTATAATGTAACACTTGACTAAAGGGCTACAACAAAAAGCTCAAAAACACACACACATATATATATATATAACAGCATTTCCTTAGGATGATACACAATTTCAGAGCTTTCTTTAATCAATAACACACACAATCAAAAATCATCATTACATTTACTTAAAGTAAATCGTTGAAAAATTGGTCTTAAGTAATTTGATCAATTTAGATACCTTTCTTTTTCTCATGCTATTGGTTTCTCCCCGCTCTTCTTCCCCACTTGCTTACAAGGAACCTAAGTATATTTAGTCAGCAAGTGAAAAATTTAAAGACAAAATCCTGAATTTTTTATGCAACAATTTCTTTAAAATGAAAAAAGTCTTTAAGAGTTTTAAATAACTACCATTGAAATTTAGATTTTTGCTGACACCCAATATATTTTTTAATTTATTTTTATGCACATTTATTTGTAATTCATTAAAAAAATTTCTAAGATTGTATTGAACACATACAAGATGATTTTTGATTAAGAGGATGAGCCCTGACAGCTTATTTACAATGCAAAATTCATAATAGAATTATCTACTTCCTTTAAGTTGTCTAAACTTAAATGTTTATAGTTATTAAGTTGTAAATCGTGGTGTATTATAGCACCACGGATAATCTGATGAAAATATTCTCCATCAGAACAACTTACAATAAAGTCTGAAAGAAATGCCATTAATATTTTATAAAATCCTGAAACAGATGATGCAAAGACTTGAAAGACTTATTTCAGTATTCAGTAGTAAAGACTTATTCAGTAACTATATTCTGTTAAAATCAGTTTATAAGCTTAATTAAGCACCTTTTATATAGATTAAAAATTTTTGTCGTTCTGGTTCAATTAAACTAAAATCAGACAGTAATTATTTAGATGTCAAACAAATATGATAATTATAATGCATAGAATACATATAAAAATGATAACTTGACTAATAATAACTTGAAAATTGAAAAACATTTATAATTAAATAATCAATACAAAAAATTAATATAATAATTAAATAGAAACAAAAAATTTTTTTTCTGTTAAAAATTTGATTTGATGGAGTCTCATTGTACACAGACTGAATAAAAGCATATAAAAGACTTCTTCTCAAAATAAAAATATTAAATTATTAATTAAAGCTTCTGTGCAATATTATAAAACTTGAATACAAAAAATACTGCTTCCAAATTTAAAGATTCAAAAAAATCAGCATCAGCAAAAAAAGTTTTATAATGCATGACATGTTCTACCAGAATAACTAGAATTCTTTATTCAACAATTCTGAATTTTATTATCTTAAAATTTCTGTAGTAATAAAATATATTTGGGAGAAGGAAAAAAACATAGAATAAAGCCTAATTTTGCATTTATAAAAAATATTTTAAATATAGCTAAAATTTAAAAATATGCTTTCAACATTTGCAGAATAGAAAAGATACTAACTGCCAAATTTATATAAGCATCAGCATATTTCAAATGTCCTACATACTCCATGCCCCACTTTAATTTGATACGTATCATCTTTCCAATCAATGACCGCACAAATGGCTTGGGATTCACAGTCTAGAAATTGAAAATTATTAAAACCATAAATATTGAGAGAAAAGAATATGATGGTAATATTAGCTTTAGAATTACTGTAAACTATACAAAATTTCACAAATCTTTATTCAATTATAAATAACTTTCACAAATTTTTATTAAATTTAGAATCAAGAAAATGTATAAAGAAAAATCAGTGAATATAATGTTTATATATATTTACATACATAGTTGCAAATTAATAAAACAGTGACTTTGGAATGAAAAACCAATATACAAACTAAAATGCATTTTCTTTTATGACAATCTCGTTTTGTAATGATAGGTATATTTCAACAACGTTCTAACTGTTTTTTAATCCTTCCAAGTGGCATTAATGACCTTACTATTATAAGAAAATCTCTCTCCATTAAGATATTTTTTAAAATTTGGAAAAAGAAAAAGAAAAAACAATAGAAACCGAGTCAGGAAAGTAAGGTGAGTAAGAAAGCAACTCATAGCTAGATTCAACCATTTTAAGAGAAATGCTTATAGATAAATGAAATGTTGCAATATTGTGATGAAAAAAACGTGTTCTCAGACAAATGGATCTTGTAATCTTTAAATTTTTTTATGAAATGCTTAAATAAATCAGCATAATTGTTCAATAAATGTTTTTCCTTTTTAAATATAGTCAATCAGGATTATTCACTTGGAGTCCCAGGAAAAAATTATAATCTTCCTAAACAATACAACTTTTCCTTTTTTCAGAGCAGGTTCAATACTATTTCAATGCTATTTACTGTTCTATAATTTTTGGTGTATAGTATTGTACACATGTTTTTTTTACTTTAATATAATGTCATAAAAATTTGCTCAATTTGCTAAACTGTTTCTGTGTAATCTATTTAAGTAGTAACACTATTTTAGGGTAGTTTACAAGTTCACTGTTAAAAATTGCCGCACTCATCTGGCTGATAACTTTATCATGCCCAGGTATTCATGGAAATTAGTGAATACATGTTCACTTGAAACATTTATCTTATTAATTATTTCACACTTTATCAAGTGTTTCATACACAATATCATGGAATTTATAAAAAGTTTCAGTCATAAACCTAAATGGTGATAAGCTCATACAGCCATATTGAAACTCCATAAACCGTATTATACCACGAGTAAAAATTTCATGGTAACTGTTTCTTTGTGCAAAAACTAAGCTTCTTCAACACATAAAATTCTGTTTTCTTCAATAAAATATAATGTAGAATTGCTTTTAATTATGAATTTTATTTTGCATGTTTTTATACAATGCATATTAAATAATTTTCCGAATAATATTTTATTTATAAAGAGAAATGGTAAAAAACATAGTGTTTAGATCAAACAGCTATATTTTTTATCTACAGAACTATTTAACAGGTTTTTAAATGGTTGTAAAAATAAGCATCTACTGTATATCAACAAGTACATTGTTTTGACAATGGTTTCTTGTTTTTTGATAATGATTGCTGTAATTATCTTTCTTAAGTACAAAATGCAAAATCCAAAAGGTTTCAATTCCCTACACCACTTGTAATGCAAATGATAAGTGACATTTTTTTCAAGTATCTTCCAATGTCATTTATTTCTCACAGCAACATAAAAAAGGCTAACAGGTTTTGATGAATTCTAAAACTAACATTTTAAATCTAAATCCAAAGTTAAAATCTTAAATTTAAAAATTTTAGTTCTAATACCAACAGCTATACTTTTGAAAACCATATCAATTCAAGGGGAAAATGAGTTTTTAGCATCATAATCAGTTCTAATCACAGTATACGCAGGAACACAAGTTACATGAAGAGGAAAATAAATATTGCACAAATGGTCTTATAACTGAATTATTTTGACATTGTTGATTGATGATAAATTTTAGATTTAAATTTTTTTTCAAAAATTAATTTGAAATCTTCTAACTTCTTATATTTTTAGAAGATGGATATATGTTTCAAGGATTGAGAAGGGTTTCATGTTTTCCAATGATAACGAGTAAAAAACACAAATCTTTCTAAGTAGCTTAAAATTTTGCAATAAAATAGCAAAACTTTGTCACGAAAATCATAACAATAAAATTGGTATAATACAAATAATTGAATATCTATAATATAAATTTTACACACAAGCAAATACACAAATATAATACACTCAAGCAACTTAAGCTTTATGAACAGATTAACAATGATAGAATGTGACAATATAATAACCAATAAAACAATCCCTTAAAAGCCACAAGACTTTTATTCAGTAGCAAATTCAACAAGATACAGAAAATTCTGGCTGAACAAATCGAAATTACGCAGCTCCAATTTAACTACTACAACAGGAAACAACTCCCAAACACAGAAATGGCTAATACATCAGACAAATAACAGCTTCTATCAGTTACCATGGGTGTGGACCAGCGAACTTCCCTGTACCTAACTCCAATGGAGTTATACCAGTTTGATTGAAAGTTATTGGAATGATTACAGTAACAGGAAGGAAAAATTATAAAAACAAATTATCTTCAGAAATCAATTTAAAATAATTGGAAAGAAATTGAAAAGACTGAAATATAACTGAAAGTTATTTAGTTAAAATATCTAAATTAAATAATTACTTCAAAAGCATTAAATTACGTCTACTACAACAGAAATCCTTTCATTTAAGTATCTAAAATTCTTTATTACTTTCTTAAATATTGCACATAAAAGGTTTTTAAATCTATTTACATATACCTCCATAGTACTAACTTATTATAAGCAAAAAACACAATGTGTTAAATTTAGAATATTTAAATAAAACAAATGATAAATGTGAAAACCAAACCAATAATTATTAGTTACAAAGTTTTGCTTTGAACAATCTATTTTTTTATTCATTACTGATTAATGAAAATATTTTCTTCTATTAAATATCAAGTTTTAAAAATATTCAAAAAGTACCTATGCCAAATATTTCGTTATTCCTGAAGAAATAAAAATTATAAGTATTATTACATTAAAACTAATTTTTATCTCTTTAATGATCTGATGGCAATTTTTTCTATTTCTTATGCATATACTGTAAGTTTTCCAAAATTTTTTATTACATCTTCAAAGCATATTTTTTTCTTATGTTCATCAATTTCATAAAGTCCAACTCCAGCATTCTCAGTTTAGAGTTAAAAAAAGAGCAATTATTATATGCTGTATTTTTATTTTTGTTCTTTATTTATTTAAATATAGTACTCCTACTTCTAAAGAAGTAACATGCAAAAACTTTATATTAACCTTTCTCACATTAAAAAGAGGGATAGATTAATAAAGTAAATTCAATGCAGCTTTGGCAGCTGTACTAGCCTTTTCATTGCTCTCAAGATCTATGGGGGATCCAACAGAACTTTATCATATTTTTTACCAGCAAGGGAATCCAATATTTGGAAAATCCTGGACACAACAGGATGTCAGTATACACACAGAATTTTAAAGAGTTTATGGTATACACAAGCTCAAACATTTAGCATTGTCGCAGCTTCAGCGGTAAAAAGGAAGCAGGACATATGGAGGCTGTAACTATAAATTGTGTAGTTAAAATTTATGCCACAGCCAACATGTCCTGCAGTTATGGAACCATCAATGAATACCTGCATGTAAGAATACTTTCAATGGTGTAATGAGAAAAGATGTTGAAAATAGGAGTTGTGCCCGATTTTCTATATTGCTCAAAAGGATTAATAATAGTTAACTGTGGGTTATACCAAGATGGATGTGAATGTAAGTCCATTTTAATATAATAGACATCACATCGGTCTGTCAATAAAAGATGATATTTGTTTTGAGTGAGAAAAAGGTTGGATGCTGTAGGGTCAAGCATCATACAATCTCTTCAATGCAGGAGTAGGAGCTAAGGAACATATTGAGTATTGGGTGTCTGACACGATTTTGGTATAACAATTGAGAGACAGCTGCATTAATCTCAACTCTAATGGCAGTGGTGAGAAATCACATAAAGATTCTGGACAAGTGATGTGCAAATTACGGCAAAACATACCTTAAAGCAGAATGATGAACAGTTTCTGGTCTGCATAAAACAGAAGACCTTGCACAGATAAATACAAACACAGGCGTAATCAATACAAGATAAGACCAGTGATTGATAGTCTTAAAAGAATAATGTGCGATCAGCACCCCAAGATGTATTTGAAAGCACCTTGATGATATTAACAGATTGCTCGCACATCTTGCGCAAAAGTAATACATGTGGAAGGAAAGTTAACTTTCAACCAAATATCACACCAAGAAATTTTAACTCATTGACCAAAGGTATATGTGGGTTGTTTGGATAAATAAATGGATCATTACAAAGACCGGTCTTTTTGCAAAAATGGGCACAGCAATTCTTGCTAGGGAATAAAGTACAGCCATTCTCTACACACCATGCAGATAATTTATTAACAGATACTAGCAATTGCTTTTTATTAATTGCTTGTTTGACCATTGGCAAGATATTTGCAGGTTGTCTACATACATTGTGCCCTTAACAGAAGGTGAAAGGCAATGAAGAATGTTACTTATGTATAAGTTAAAAATAGTAACACTTAAAATAGACCCTAGAGGTACACTCTCAGATTAGATAAAATAATTGGAAGTATAAGATCCTATATGGAAATAAAAGTAAAGAGAGCAAAAACTGTTGCAAAAATATAGGGTGATTACCTCTAAATTCAAAATCATATAATGAACAGAGAATTCCATAAGCCTCCTCCAAGTTAAAGAAAATGGAAACCAGATATCTCTGCACGAAAGAGTAACGGATTTTGGTTTCCAGATATGTTATCAAGAGTGGATCTTCCTTTATGGAAACCACTCTGATTAACAGGAATACATTTACTTTTTCTGAGACAAAGATCAGAAGGATCTTTACCAGGTTTCAAAATAAGAATTACTAAAGCCTCATTACAAAGTATTGGAAATACATTTTCAGTTCAGATCCTATTAAACAAGTGAAGTACATTCACTTAAGAATCTGTAGTTAATCATCAAAGCATTTAGTAGCTAATTCCATCAGGCCATGGACAAGTATCATTGGCCTGCTGTAAAGCTCTCTTCAATTCCAACATACAAAATTCGCAGTTGTAATGAAAGGTTTGTCTTTAGTTGAAACGAATTGGTGTCCACTAAGCATTACTCTTTGTTCTTAAGAACTATAAGAGTCAACGCTTAAGACACGAACAAAAATTTCGCTAAGGACGTTAGCAATGTCCTGAGAAGAGTATACAGCAGCTCTGGATTTCATAATAGGAATGGAAAATCATTTAAAAATTCTATAAGTCACTTTCACATTTCTCCACAACTGCTTACTAGATGATGAAAAAATAATTGAAGATGCATAACAATTCCAAGATTCCTTCTTACTTCAACGACAAGATGTGCGAGCTAATGATTTTACTTTTTTAAAATAAAAAATAGTCTCCATTGTGGGCTATCTTTTATAAAATCACCACAACTCCTATTTCTTATAGGTGTTTTGACATTCTTCATTTCATCAAGGTTTGCAACACCTAGGTGTTACAGAGGAACTCTTTGGTATTGATGCATAAGCTGCATCAAAAATTGTTTCAGAGACATTAGAAACAGCGTCATCAATACTCTTGATTCATTCAATCATCAACTGCCAATTGTGTAAATAACGTCCAATCTGCCTTCAACTCTATGTAGGTAAGTAGACATCATTGTCGCACACAACTACCTCTAGTCTGGGAGAAGAGAGGAAAATGATTGCTATGACATAGATTATTTCCTATTGATAAATGTAATAGCAGCAGAAGTGAAGGGGAACAAATGGCAAGATTGAGAAAATGAAATGTTTTTGTGGGTAAGTGTAAAAAGGTCTTGTTAGTATTAATCAGAGACAACTGTCAGCAATGAATTGCTATACTTGACAACCAGGAGAATTAGTATCACTACTTCCCCCACAAAGAATTATGTCAGTTGAAGTCCCCTAACAGAAATGGTGTAGGCAGCTAATCAACAAATGTATCAAGTTCCTCTTGGTGGATGACATGTAGCAGAAAATATAAATTACAGACTGTTAATAAGCATGGAGTATGTGGATTCTTACAGAGAATATAAATTAATTGGTTGGACAGTGCTGGTAAAAATATTAAACATTAATATACAAACACTTCCAGACACTGCACCATCACCACCACAGTCTTTTCTAAAGTTTTTAAATCCATGCATGGAGAAACTATCGCTGGACTTCAAGAATGCTTCCTGAAGAGCAACATGTGCAGAACATAAACCATAACAGTTCCAAGAAGCAAAGGAAGTTATTGTTAAATTTGTAAAGTTCCTCAACCAAACCAGGAAAGCATGTCAACTGACATCTCTTCAAACTATATATTATTGTCCAAGAGGTGTAGCAAAACAGCATCCTCCAGGGATAAGGGTTTACAAGTAGATACAGGGGGTCTAGAAATACCTTCCTTTGTAGAATTTAATTTAAAAGCCCTCATTGTTTTTAATTTAGCCATTTTGGCTTTGGTGTTATGAGTAAACTAACAGAGGGAAGAGAATTAGCTTCTGTTTGAGTGGAAGTTGTTTGACTTTTTTAACTGCACTTGCATAGTTAATACTAGATTGCGATGTATAAGAAGTAAGAAGTTTCCTTATCTCTGGGTAAGAACATTTATTTTTTACTTTTAACGTGCTGACTTCTCCAATATCCATTGAGAAAAACTTCGAAAATAGGAAGGGTGGTCACCATGACAGTTACCACACTCTCCTTCACTGGGCAGTTCTAGCTGTCGTGGCAAACCACTGTATAGTGAATACAGGTAGGTCTACATATGCAAGCATTTCTTGAGAGTCCAAAAGATTGGCATTGGAAACACTGCAATGGATTTGGAATATATGGCTGAAGAGGTAGATTCAAATATACAGCTTTGATATTCTGCAGAAGATCTGGAGTCGCAGAAAGTCAGAACAAGATGTTTAGTGTCGATAAACTTTCCATCCCTTGTGACTTTGATGCTTTCAACTCCCCAAATCTTCTGATCCAGCAAATTTTCCAGGATCTCATCTGTTTGAGTATTCTCTAAATCCCTTGAGGAAATGACATCATGAAAGAAATTAAGATTACAACGAGGCAAAACTTTCCTCTATATTGATCAGCAAGCGCAAGTTGCTAATAATGGCAGCTTTTATAGAATTGGCAATTTCCACTATCAAGTCCCCAGAATGTAATTTTCAAACATTTCTCACTTCCCTGATATAACTTTTTGTATGAAAAAAGGGGATACTTTTTCAAAGGTTCCCTCTTTTCTCTTAATAATAAAAAAATGTGCAGTAAAAGTGTTTTGGCATCCATAACATTTGTCATAAAATTTTGAGGCTTGACTGCAGCACCAAGTACAAGGGGATGCAGACCAGCTACACCAGTGCTAGCCAGGTCCTATATGCTCACAGTAAATGCTGGAGATGGCCTCCACCCTAAACAAGTCATCCAGTAGATGTACCAATCACTTGATCCATGAAGTCGATTGATGTGTTGATATAACTTAAGATATTTTGAACAAATAACTTTTGTTTATAAGTAAATACATGTAAATTACCAAAGCTATATTTCTAAAATATTATTATCTGTAAATTAACATGATTAATGATTTTTGTTATAAATATTTTGAGTTACAAGTAATTTCTATATTCATCAGATTAAAATACATGCTCTTTTCCTTTTGGCTTCTCATAACAAAAGAAAAAAATTGTTAGAATGTTTTTAAATGGAATGTACAAGCTACGCCATGTATTGAAATCTTCTAATAATACAGCCTCTCTTTCAATGTATTAAAAATTCAAGCAAATCAAAACAAGAAAGGTGGAAATATCGATGCAAACCAGATGTGCCCAATGATCAGTAGCTTGGTTTGGTTTGTTTGTAGCTCAACGGTCATTTTTTGCACACGAGGGCTAATTAGACCGAGACTTACGGTTTAAAGTGGAATCCGAACCACTACAAACATCCATGCCCAAGGGGGATTCGAACCCACGAACTGTTGAACCGAAGGCAAGAGCGCTAACCATTCGGCTGCCAGCTCGGCATATGATCAGTAGCCTGTACACTGTACTGACAAACCAGTTAAGGGGTTAAAAAACCTGGAATTATCCTTTCTACATTTCTGTCATTCTTCTACATTTTCATGCAACTTGTAAGCAAAGAATGTTGTGGGATCAATTTTCAGCCAACTACCATGATACTTATACAGGTTAATTGTTTATAAAATTGTTTTTGCCATACAATTATAAAATTATGCGCATTTTTCAATGACTAAAATTTTTAAAATTGTTCATTAACAGAGTATGTCCTAAAATGTACTCATATTAATCTCAGAAAAATTCTATAAAATTCTTGTATAAAAAGAAGATAACATTAGGGTAATACTA
Organism: Latrodectus hesperus; assembly: GCA_037975125.1. Classification (NCBI taxonomy): domain Eukaryota; kingdom Metazoa; phylum Arthropoda; class Arachnida; order Araneae; family Theridiidae; genus Latrodectus; species Latrodectus hesperus. The sequence continues at coordinate 25,299,272 of CM075855.1, read as the reverse complement.
AATTCTTATCTTTAAAAATTTAAAATTGTGTTTATTTTAATTTTGTACAGAAATTAAATCGGCATAGTAAATAAACTGACAACTATAAAGTAACTGTAAAAATGCATCGCAGCTCATTTTATGATTGAAAATCATTTTCTTTATATTCATTTATACTTCCATTTTCTTGATATAAGATCAAAAAAGTATAACAGGGTTTGTACAGATTTTTAAGAATCAAATCAAAAATTTCCAGGAGGTATCGACATTTATGTTAAATAATTTTTTATTTTATTTAAAAAATTGTTTTTAACTAAATATGCATATAATTACGCACAAGCAATATTTTTCAATCCTTTCTCTGTAAATAATAAAAATAAATAACTTCAAACATTAATGACTATTTTTTATTTGAGTTAAAATTATTAATGACAACTTCAAAAGCCTTCAATGAATTTACAGCTACAACAGAAAATTTTTCATTTAAATAACAAACATTCTATATAATACTGGATTATAGATTGTATAAAATAATGAGCAATTTTAGAGTTTTTAGACATTCCAGTAGATTCAGATAGCAAAGATTCTTTTAAAAACTTTTGCATCAAACATTTCGACAATGCATGAAAATCTCTAGCAATAAATGGCAACATTGCTTTATCAGCTTGATAAAGTGTCAGAAAAAGTTCTACTTCCCAAGTAATAAATATAAATAGAATTGCATTTAGCAGGAAAAAGTATATCTTTTGTACACTTCTGCACAGTATCAAAAGTTTTGGTACCAGGATTAGGAAATTTTTGGTTCTGAACAAATGACATATGTTTTAAGTTACAGTAACATTTCAATATGTTGAAAACATTTATATTTTCTAACCATCGATGTTTCCAAAACTTTAATGAAGGAAATTTTATGCCTGAGCCTATCAAAGTCATC